>JARCFY010000013.1:46200017-46800017 GCA_029233225.1 Lepidodactylus listeri
CAAGTGTTATCTGTGCTGGAGAGGAAAACATTTAGTTTCAAATTAGGTTAATGCATTTAGATTGAAGGACACTGTGATCATTTTTCATAACATTTAGCATATAGAGTTAGAATGTATTTATTCTATTCAATGTATTTATTCTATTTTTTATTTTATTAATTGCATTTATATCCTGCCCTCCCCGCGAACAGGCTCAGGGTGGCTTACATTCATCAGTACAAGTACCATAAATCCACATAAAAACTTTAAAAACATTTTAAAACAGTCAATAATGTATAAAGAATTTTGGCTGTAGAGTTTGAATAATGGGAATTTCTGTTGCATGAATGGATCATACTGGACAAAAAGGCCATAGGAGCTCACCAATATCCGTTTTTGAGGAGTCTTTTTCGGAGAGCAGAGGCCTGGAGGTGGCTGGAAGAACCTCTGGAGTAGACCTCTCCACTAGGCCTCCATGCTTCCCCTCCTGTTGACAAAGGGGGTCACTTCATCATAAACTTGTGAGTAATGTCATTTGTCTGGTGGGATTAGGAGAGCCTTTTATTCTGTGTCTTAAGCCCATCCCCCATCTCTAGCCCCACTTTACCTCACATGGGGCATCCTCTGGGAAGGGTGAGTGTCCAGTTGGTACAGAAAATATGAAGACCTTTCACCAGGGGCATAGAGTTTTGTAAATTCCAGGGGGGGGGCTCTTTAGTGCACACGCTTCGCGTGCGTACTCACTCGCTGGGGCGATGTCCCCCCCCCCCGGGAAACCTCCGCGCCTCCCCAGGCCCTTCCGAGGCCCACCAGCCGCTGCTGCCGGAGCCTCTCTTTTCCTCTCCACTCCTTCCTTCTCCCTTCGCCAGGAAAAGAGGGAGGGAGAGGGAAGGATGGAAAAGTGGCCAGGCGGGGAGGGGGAGAGGCACTGGCGGCAGCAGCTGCCAGCCTCGGAAGGGCCCCGGGAGGTGCGGCAGCAGGCACTACATTTTCCCGGGGGGGCTCAGTTCCCCCCTGGGAAATTTCGGGGGAGGCTCAAGCCCTTGAGCCCCCCCCCCCCCCCGTAGTCTACGCCTATGCCTTTCACAAGTACTGGGAAAGACTCTTCAGCTTTCTCTCTTTTGCTCTCACCTTCCCAGGAATGGGGAGGCTTCCCTCTCTTTGGCTTTGATGCCACAAAGTTTATTTCTTCCCCCAGGCCAATGGCCTCCCCCGTCTCTGCTGGGGAGGTTGTCCATATCACCTCTTTGGATCAGCTAACCCTTGCCCCTAATGCCATGAGTCTGGCTACCACTTCCAGGGTTGTTAATGCCAAATTTGTTCTTGAGGCACAAAGGAGGGGCCACAGCCATGCCCTGGGGAGCAGTCAGCCCCCTCCGACACTCATAAACATCAGGGCTCCTTATTGTATGGTTCATCTCCTAGCTGCCCACATGGTCTGTGAGCAGATCAAGGTGGTTGGTTTTAAGCTACAATTCAGTGACTTCCAAGTTACTTTTCGATAGTTTGATCTTTGTCTGTTATTCTTTCAATTCATGTACTCCAGAGTCAAAGTTTAGAAAAATTATTGGCATGGAGGGGGGGTGACAAGATTTTTAAAAAAATCTTGAGCTGTACAAAGCAAAAAAAATCACTTTTCATCGCATAATCCTTCTAGGGAGTGGGCTGAACAAAAGAAAATGCATTTCTGTCTCTTTTTAAACAGCCATTTTCAGCATGCTTAAAGCCAGCCATTTTCCAATCACAGCCATTTTCAGCATGCTTAAAGCCAGCCAAAAGAAAAAAAAAACTCTCATAATGTTCACAGCACAGCAATTAAACTTTAGCAGTGCATATATACATGTGTATTGCAGAGTATCTTGCTGACATTTATTTCAGTCCCGGTGAACACACAACACACATTAATGATGCTTTGCGCCACACAAAACAGAGGCATTTGAAACGATCAGTGCCTAATCAAATCTACAGATGTTGCAATATTCATAATTGCAATAAAATATGTTGCAGCATGTGTACTCGTGATGACCAATAAACCCTGATGTACAGTGTGCCGGCTGCCAAATTAGCAAAATTGTTTGCACTTAAGCAAAAAAGAGAGAAAGGAGTGCAATGGGCAAGCAATTGGGAAGGTGATTCTGTCGAGTGGGGAAACTCCATCCTCCATAGCAAGGGGAAATGGTGAGGCAAGTGCTCAGCTCACACAAAATTCTCAAGATTCACTCCTGATGCTAGAAACACAGATATTTTTTTGGTCCTGAGAACTGCATATCTGCTGTTGCACATGTGCCCTGAACAGACAGCAGAGTTGTGCACATTTTTAATCAGATCTGTTTGAGACAAAGCAGTGGCTTTACTGCACAGCAGTTTGTGGAACAGGATGTGCGAGAATTATTCAGATTTGCATCCTGGTTTTATGAATGCAAAAATATAATATGCAATGCAACCGATTTCAGAGAATAGGAACATACATGCAAAGGGCAGCAGTCCTTTGGATCAGCAGCATCTCCATCATGCCAGGATCCAGCTTCAGCTGAGAGTTCTTCTCTTTCCAGCTGACAGTTGCAGTTGCTTTGGCTGCAAGGAAACGAAGCTTCAGACAGCCATTCTTCCGTTCTGTCTGGATTCAGCTCCAGTTGAGAGCTCCCAGCTACTAACTACCAACATGGAGAAGAGGCAATAGGCAGACACCCTTCCATCAAACCTGGCTCTAGACCTCAATACGCTTTCATCATTATTTATGTTAAATTGTAATAGCTATAAGAATATAAGCGGCACTCCAGAGTATCAATGGAGCTAGATCTTTGGTCCATCTCATCCAGCCTGTTGTTACCTACAGTGACTAGCTAGATGCTCCAGAAGGACCATGACTGGGGCACAGAGGCCAAAGATTTCCCCCACTGCAGCATCTCAACACCTGGGATTCAGAGGGCTTCTGTCTCTCCTTCAGGCATCATAGAAAGTGGTTATTGGTGTATGGGATATCTGGGAATCTAATGCCCTTTCAAAGCCTCTAAACCAGTGTCCTTCAGCACATCCCATGACAATTCTCCAAGGTAATTTTGGGAGCTACTTTGGGAGCAAATATGGGGTGGAGTCAAAACATAGGTGCCCTTTTCCAGTTCACACATATTAGCAACAGGAGGTTCACCTCACAGAAGTCTGTTGGGCTTCCATTTTTTTTGTAATATTCCTAGAGAGCCTTCACTTGCCCTAGGGAGAGGGCATAACTCAGTGGCAGAGCACATATTCAAGTAACAGGTGATGCAAAAGACCTTTCTCTGTATAGAGGGCTGCTGTTAGTAGACAATGCTGAGTAGTAGACAATGCTGAGCTCTGATAATGTGAGATACCTTCTTGTGTTCACCCCAGTCCTTCCTGATATTGCATTCCTCAAATCCCTATTTCCCTTTCCCTCATACCTAAACTGTATCTTTCATCCCTGTGGACATCTGCCTGGACATCTGGACCTACATCTGGACCTACAGGTGCTATATCTCTTGCCTGTGATAGACATAGTCTTGGGGTCTAGTTTTTGCTATTTTCTTTTCTTTCTTTTTTTCAAATTTATACCCCGCCCTCCCCACGAATGGGCTCAGGGTTCTTCCAGTGGCCCTGATTGCCATGTTTCCCAACCCACGGTGGCACCACAGCAGGTAGGTCAATATGGTACCTGAAAATGTCAAATTTCAGAACTGTTGTCATTTCACGTGTGAACGCCACCTTGAGCCAGTTCACTGGAAAGGCGGGATAGAAATGCGAAAATAAATAAATAAATAAATAAATAAATAAATAAATAAACAAACAAACAAACAAACAAACAAACAAACAAACAAACATTGACTGTCCCAGAGAAATATCACAAAAGTTTGAAAATATGGATGTATCTTCCAGAGATCAGAGCATGTTTAGAAGACCCAGCTCTAGTCATGGTATGGTTGGAACCATGTGAGAACTGCATTCAGTCCATAGAGTAATATTCCCCTACTTTTTAGACATGCTGAAGTCAATGTTGACAATTAGGCATTTGTCAAAACTCACAAGACTCTCTGAATGGATAGACAAAACCGATCTAGGACCATCAGCCTTCACATATAACAAATGTTGAGAATTATTTTTAAAATATATTTTTTTAACTTTAATACTATATCCCCCCCAAGAAAAAAATACAGCATTTACAAAATGTTGGGAATTATTAATGTATAGTCATCTTTTCTTCTTCATAAAACTTAATGTACCTCAAAGAGTTCCAGGAAAACCTCCTGTCCTGACACTGACTTGAGTTCGACTTGCTTAGCTTTAGCAAGCTTGCCATGTTTGTGCCCTCGGTGACAGAGGGTTGGATTCTTTGGATCCATGGCACTAGCAGAAGTGCTTCCCTCTAGCGGAAGGAGTTCTCCACACAATCCAAAGGGCTCTTCCACTGGCAGAAGTTCCTTTTGTATTAAGAAATGGCTCCTTCTTTCAGTGGAAAGTACCTTCATTAGCACAATGGATCCATGGGATTCAACACACAGTAATGGGTGTGTGTGTGTGAACTTTTGCTTCCAATGAGGTGGTATTCTGAAAAAAAAAAGTCTTCTAAGGAGTTATCCATACACAGAAAATAGCCTTTCTTGTGAGCAAATACATTCCATATTCACCGCAGGTTTTGTGCCATATCCATTAGGCCAGCCCTTTTCTCTCCATACACGCTTTTATCACTTTGGAATAATCATCCTTCTCTATAACCCCTTCAGGGGAACCAGGTTCTTTGCTAGTAATTTGTCCTTCAGTCGTCATAATAACACTGTCTCTTTTAATAGGCCAGGCTATGGGAGACTGAATGCAACCGAATTTTATTTCCAAAATGTGTGCATCAATAATGAAGCCTAATTAAGATATCCATTAAAGTCTAGAATGTTAACTTAACAGGAAAAAATCCGGAGTTCTATTACATTTCCCCCCATTAAATCTAATGTAGTTGGTTTTTAACACAAATTCTAATTAGGTATCATTATTAACTGCTTTGTTCTCAATATGTCTTTATCCTGTTTATTATTATTACTGCATACACTATGCGGAAAGGCAATAGACTTAATATATTTTATTAAATAACATGGTGTTGCAGTGTGTTTAAAGAAGGGAAGTGGCTTGATCCCTTCCCCTGAAGGAGCTCCTGAACAGAGGCAAGGCAATTGGAGCAGATGGAACTGAGCCAGAAAACTGGTGAGCGGAGCTGGAAATTCACATCCCCAGACTGGAAACAGTCTTGTAGTGTTTCCTTCCAGAGAGCCAGTTTGGTGTAGAGAGCCAGTTTGGTGTAGTGGTTAAGTGCGCAGACTCTAATCTGGGAAAACCGGGTTTGATTCCCCACTCCTCCACTTGCACCTGGCTGGATGACCTTGGGCAAGCCATAGCTCTGTACCAGCTGTTCCCTCAAGGACTGCTTGGGAAAGAGTTCTCTCAGCCCCACCTACCTCACAGGGTGTCTGTTGCGGGGAGGGGAAGGGAAAAGGAGTTTGTAAGCCGCTCTGAGACTCCCTTGGGGAGTGGAGGGCGGGGTATAAATCCAATCTCTTCTTCTTCTTCTTCTTCTTCCAATCGAACCATCAGTAGCCTGTAGTAACATGACAGACACAACAAAAAAGCAAATAAATATTCATAAGTGTCCAGCGTCCTTACAAAGCAACTAAATTGTTGTTAAGTGTTTGGGTGCATTTCTAGTTTTGTTTTATTTGTTTGTTTTTAAGAATCACATGCAGTGCAGTATTAAGGATGTTCATTCAGAAGTAAGACTCACTTAAGTCAAAGGTGTTTATAACCTAGTTATTTTGTTTAGGATTCCAGATTTACTGTCCATTCCTAAACTCAGTTATACCCTTCAAATCCTATTGGCTTGAATGGGTTTAGAAGGAAGGGCGTAGCTCTGTTTTTGAATTACACTAACAGGCTGCTGAGTTGTCATCACTGCCCACTGCTCTCACTTGCCCTCCAGGATGCACACAGTCAAATCTGATCTGCTATTAAGCATTGTGATTCATCCTGTTCATTGTGTAATCCTTGATTGTTTTCCATGTGACTAACTCAGAAAGGAGGAAGAAGTATCAGCCAGAGAAATAATTACACTGAATAGGATTTTACAAAGTGACTATTCCCACAAGAAAAGTGATTTGTGAGGAAATTTTCTCCCATCAAATGCACCAGTTTCGGCCAAAAATCAAAACCAGAGAATGCATAATAAACAGTACAGCTCCATTCCTGACATACTTCAAGTCATGTCAAAAGGAAGATCAACAAAAAACATTTTCATTAACATTTCTCCTAAAAAAAGACCTTATTCTCAAATATGATGGCAACCTTTGTCATAATAAAACTGAACATTCATGAAATGTGTTTAATTTTTGTGACATGACATATAATCAGACATAGAGTTTGTGGGAAGACAGTTTCCATTTAAACCATAGGTTCTCATATTAAAGTATGTTTCTATGTGATATAGTGGTTAGAGTGTTAGCTAAGGATCTGGGACAGCCAGGATCAAATCCCCACTCTGCCACAAAATTTTCTGTGTGACCTTGGGCCAGTCAACCTAACCTACCTCACAGGAGCTTGGATCCAGACTAAATTTTCTGCTGACAGAAGGCACTTCTATTGACACAAGAGAACTTTTCCAGTTACTTTTCCAATTCCAAACAGCCAGTTTGGTGTAGTGGTTAGAAGCACAGACTCTAATCTGGGAGAACCAGGTTCAATTCCCCACACCTCCACATGCAGCTGCTGGTGTGACCTTGGGTCAGTAACAAGTTCTCTCAGAGCTGTTTTCTCAAAGGCAGTCCTCAAAAGAGATCTCTCAGCCCCACCTACCTTGCAGGGTGTCTATTGTGGGGAGAGGAAGGAAAAGAGACTCCTTCGGGTAGTGAAGGATGGGGTATGTCCAATTTGTTCTCTCTTCTTTTCTCTCTATTACACAGTGACTCACTGATTTCCCTGAAATGCTGCTCCTGGTGGACAAGGAACACTCAAAAATGGCATGGAAAGGTAAAATGGGGCCTGCAGCAGGAAGATGGAATTGGCGGAAATGTTCTCCCCTTCCATTTGCAGAACATTTAGTCTGGATCCAACCCAGGATTATTAAGAGGATAAAATGGAGGATGGGAGAAAAATGTATACCACCTTGAGCTTTTTAGAGGAAAATGTACTAAAGAAACAGCATGGCAAGGTGCTTAGAGAGGCCCAAGATGATGAAGCATGGGAGTCCCCAACCAAGGAGTGTCAGGGCCTGTCTTTAAATGCTGCAGTGCCACCAAGTCAGGGAAGCTTGTTGGGGCCCAACAGACTTCTGTGAGGTGAAGCAAAGTTAGCAAAAAATTTATGGAGTCAGCCATATTGTGTCCTTTTAGTTGGCTGCCAGAACTGAAAGACAAAATTGGGGGGGGGGGGGGGGGGAGGCCTCCAAGAGCCAGTTCTAAGAAAGCAGAAAAAGTCATGCCAGTCTAAATAGATATCTGGAGGAAGATGGCTGTGTTCCATGTGCATTTTTAGAGTGGATACCCTAAACATCTTGAAAACATTCTGTAAAGGGATTAGCTGAGGGTTGCCAACAGGCCTGAGAGGAAAGGATTTGTTTTTTTTAATGGAGGCTTAATGGGATGTTACTTACCAGAGGATGTTATTTGCCTCCATTCCATGAAGAGTTTCAACAGCCTATTTCCACATAGTGCGTGTGTCCAGTTGCTTCTGACTTGTGGAGACCCTATGAATTAATGTCCTCTGAAATATCCTATTAACACCCTTCTCAGGTCTTGCAGACTGAAGGTCATGATTCCCTTTATAGAGACAATCCTCACTTCTTTAAAAGGACAGAACATTTGTCTCCAGGTCCCTTACTAACTCAAGATTATCTACCCTTACAATCTAAAGACACATCACCTTGAAACCATTGTTTCCCTCACATTCCTCACTTTGCTCATGGATCTACATGATGCACCTGGGCTCCTTTCCGGACATCAGTGCATAAGATTGTTCTTTGTCAATGTTTCTGAAGTCTGTATCCTCTGGGTTTGCTGGGGACAATGGTTTTGTTTATTGAACATGGCGTACATGCATTAGAAAATCAATGAAGGAAGAAGTAATGAAGGGCTGTCTATTGGTTTGCTCTCCATGGCAAGAATGTCAAGAATAGGGTTACCCAATATCAGGCCATGGAGAATAAGGGTCCAAGCTTGCCAGTTTTGAGTTTGAGATGGCTTCCTTCTTTGGATAAGCAAATTACTATTTTTTTTTTTTAAAAAAAATGCTCCTTCATTATAATAATTATGTGGTTCTTACTTCGATGTAAATTAGATGCCAGAGGAGTAAAAAATAAGTCATGACACATGGAGATTGCTTTAGTCCTTTCCCTCCACTCCTCAAAAATTATGTCCATCACCAGTTAAAGAAGGATTGTGTTATTCGGTTCACTTCTTTCTAACTCAGCGCTATGTAACCCTAATCTAAGTGCCTTTGCCATGGAGGTCAGGCCAGTGCACTGGGCCCCATCTGCTCCAGCATTATTGATTCCCTAATGCATATACCTTGTAAAAATGAACACACTCAATACTTCAGGAGACTGGGCAAGAGCAAGATAGGAAAAAAAAAACTTTGAAGGAGGCTGATGTTTCAGCATCTGACTCTCTCTGCTTGCTATCATAAATAAAAGTAAACAGGACACATGGCAGACTTAAAGAGTAAGCTCTGTTTCCCCATCTTGAGAATCGTGGGTGTGTAACTGTGCATTGGATATTTGCCAGGGTTGGAGAAGTGAGATAAGTAGTCTTAACTTGATCAAGTAGGAAAGTTGGATTTGTATACAAAGTGCAGGATTATTATGCTAGGACCTTGTGCGATTGAGCATCAGATCAATGAAGAGAATTTAAAGTAGGGCTGTGCAGAAGAAGGAATATGGCTATGTAGATAGGGGACAGCTTGCTTCTCAATGTTCGTTGAATTTTATGGAATGAAGGGAAATTCAGGACAGATAAAAATAAATTCCTGCACACAGTTAGTTTATTGAATTCACTGGCACAAAACGTTGTAATGTTTCATTACTATAAAATGGGATTAGGAAAAAAATGGATAGATTCACCGATCACTATGCACCATGACGCCCTGTTAAAATGCTGTCTACCTCTGATACCAGTTCCTCTGCTTTCAGTGCCCTATTTGTACACCTTCTGGAAGTATCTGATTGCCCATTACGGGAAACAGGATGGAGGGGGGGAGTTGATTTTATACCACACTCTTTACTACCTGAAGGAGTCTCGGAGCAGCTTACAATCACCTTCCCTTCCTCTCCCCACAGAAGACACCCTGTGGGGCTGAGAGAGTTCTGAGAGAACTGTGACTGACCCAAGGTCACCCAGCTGGCTTCATGTGGAGGAGTGGGGGATCAAACCCAGTTCTCCAATTAGAGTCTGCTGCTCTTAACCATGACATGAAGCTCACCCTCTGGATAGACCAGCTGGACTGTTCTTATGTTCTATTATATGACCCTGGGCAAACATTTTGAGGAGAGAGAAGAGATTGCAGCACCTTTGATTGTGAGTGAACCCTTGAACAAAATTTAAGTTTGTGAAACCTTGAACAAAATCCTTGGTGGGGAGAGTCTGACCTAGAAGTCTTGTGGAACAAAAGACTCTTCTGCAGTTAAAAAGCCTAAAATGACAGTAGGTTTAGTGAACTGCAGATAATCTTTTAACAAACCATATGGGATTTTTTTCCCCTGGATTATTGAAGTTTGAACATGTGCTGGCTGCATAATAGATGGAGAGTTAGTGGAGGACCCACTGCTACAATAGCCACTCAATCTATGCTCCCCCTACACAGCTGACATCATTTTTACAGCAACATAAAGGCCATGTGCATGGAATAGATACCTGGATGACCTATAATTAGAGAAGGTGCACATGAACCCAAGGACCACTTTCCAGCCCCATAACGTGTGGCACTTACATGATGGGTTGTTGTATATACTGATAATTTGTATGTCTCCCATCATCACAGCTGCTATTTCTGTGTGTTTTTCTGTGATGTAGTAACCCCCTTGATGCATTTCTCCCTTTCTTGTTGGTTGTCTGCTGTTTGAGGTATGTCCTAAAGTTCATGTGAACATGAGAATATAAAATATTCCCATGTAAAGCTAGACCGATGCCCTGACATGCGGGGCCAGGCTAGACTGATCTTGTCAGATCTTGGAAGCTAAGCAGGGTAACCCCTGGTTAATACTGGGATGGGAGACCACCAAGGAAGTCCAGGGCTGCTATGCATATGTAGGCTATGCAAACCACCTTTGCTTGTCTCTTGCCCTGAACATCCTGTGGAGTCGCCCTAAACTGGCTGTGACTTGACAGCACTTTCCATCACTTGACTGATTGACAGATTTTCATAATCTGAACTGTCAGCATCTCACCTTTACATGCAGGAGCCCATTGCTGATTCTTTCTTTCTTTTTAAGAACATAAACACTGGTTCAAGTTAATTTACAGAAATGAACCTCAGATGGGTTCACAGGAAGTCTGAAAATAAAACAGAGAAATCTAAATAGAAGTGGCTGGGATTTTGATGGTAGAGAATTGTTCTCTCTTTTCACCACTAAAAGAACTCAACATTTAACAAAGACTAGATTAAATAAACTTTTATATATGCATAAAATAAGGAAACTTTGGAACTTGTCTTTGATAGTCTTCAAGGACTTATAATGTTACTAGCTTCAAAAATCTGCAGAGCTTCCAGGCATCAGCTGCTCAGTCCTATGAAAGCCAGTTTCTGAAACTCTGTCACAGTACTCAATGAGTAATGAAATTGTGGGATTTGCTTCCAGTGGCTGTTGTGAAGGCCATAAACATGACTTTAAAGGGGGGATAGACAACTTTTTGGAGGATAGGTCAACCAATGGTTACTAGTCATGGTGAGTAAAGGAAGCCTCCATGTTCAGAGGGAATAAATCTTTGAAACCCAGTGCTATGGAGACAACATTGGGGGAGGTCTTGGTACTTATGCCCTTATATGTTCTTACAATCAAGGGGGAAAAAAAACAACAACTCAGGATGCAGATGAAAAGGTAGGACTATGAAGGTAAGAGCAGGCAGTTCTCAGCAGCTGGAATCACTGGAATGGTGAGCAGATTTTGCCTGTTCTAGCTTTTCTCTTCCTTCCCCCCCAAAGAAGTGAACAGCTGCCATTTGTTTCCATGAGGGCAAGTAAAACTCTATTCTTGGGGCCAGTGGGAATAAACCCTGCCTGGTCATCTCTGACCGTGACTGCCTACTGTTTTGCTGTGCAGACTTCCAGATGGGCATTTCTTTCTCCTGTTTCCTCTCTCATAATTGATTGTAATAGTACATGCTGTGATTTCAGCAGCATTTCCCCGCTTTGTGCCATGTGCAGGAAATGGTAATGAGGAGTGCTTGCAGATTATCATTTGTAAATCTTGCTGTTCATTAAGGTCATTGGGGGCCAAAGATTAAACATCCAGTTGTATTGTTCTCTGGAGAAAAATAATAGCAGGAACAAGATATAAATACCAAACACATTTCTCTCTCCCTTTTTTATTTTTTAAAAATCTCATTAAGGCTCCTGAACAAACATCATAAATCAGCCCTTACCGCTGACTTTCCGATTAAAAATAATACAGGTATTAGGAGAAATACAAAATTAATGTTTGCCATGCCACTAAATGTTGCCACATCAAAAGGGTTCATTTATTATGCACTTGTTTCCCTGTAAGAGGCACGTTGTTTCATTAGCATGTAGGAAAGCATCCGCACAAGGCAGACTGCAGTTCATCTGTGAACCAGAGGTAATTTTAGGGAAAGAACTCAGAGGTATAAATGACCAAACATTATTATAATGGTTATCCCTTGGCTTGGTTATGCCACCACTGAAAGTTGGCCAGCTTCATTATTGCTACTTCTTGTAGATGTGCCATGATTTAATTCTTAGAGTGGAAATTCAGCAGGTACATCAACAAAGACTAAGGAAATATGGCACTTTTAATTAATGGTAGACAACTGGTTAAGGCTGAAAACCACTAAAGCGGCACTGTGTTCAGCCGGCTGTCATTTCCCACCGTCTCAACATTGAGAAATATGCAACATTTCCTTTCAAGCAGCTCCCAAAATGAAGATTTCCATAATTAACCAAGCTGACATGTAAAAAATGGAGCCAGGTATAGCATATCATCTGTCAGATGGAAAGGTTAATTATGGCTGGTCAGAGGCACGAGCGGAACTGCCAAAGCCATCTGTTAGATCATATTTAGTACAACTGATAAAAATGAAGCAAACTGGGGATAGAAATGCATCTCAGAAGATGCAGCCACCAGATGAAGTTATATCTCAGACAAACACTTTAATCCAAATTTGACAGATGACTGTCCAAGTCAATCGGTCTCTTTCCTTCTTGTCTTCAAAATACAGTGCAAATTATGTTTGCAGCACATGCTCTGTAGCTTAGATTTTTGAGTTCAAATCCAATTGCAAAGTTTAGATCGGGTTAGAAATTAGTCTCAAAATCACTTAGAGTTAATCTTTCCCATTTTAAAAAATCCCGTGGGACGGTTCCCCTCCCCATAGTTGCTGCTACTTTGACACTATTCCTTACCATTGACTCTATTCCTTACCTTACCATTCACCTTCCTGAAAGAGTCCCACGCTTTCCCCCCAGTCAATCAAATGGTAGACTAAAAGGCATGACATAGCTGAGCTAACGAATCAGATTTGGCTACATGAAAAAGTCACTGAGGACAAATATTGACAGAGGGAAGTGCTTTCTGCATTAGTTCTATGACTGATCCCACCCAGTTAGGCATCTAGCAGAAAGAACAGGAAGGAATCACAATGCTGAATAGTAAATCAGACTTGTCTGTGTGATGGTGTAAATGAGGGCAAGTGAAGGCAATTGAAGGTGAGTGGAGGGGGCTGCACGGTAAATGCAGAATGCCCAAATAGTAAGGGTTTTGACCTGCTGAAAATGGTTGTGCAAATCTTGAACTTTCCAGTCACTATCTTTTTTCATATACAGCCACTAAATTTGCTGGATTCTTATTCAGAGATGGAAAAGACAGAATGCAAGATATTCGCTCCCTTGTTGCTCATGCATTTGCTCAGCACAATCTTATTCTTAACAGACCACATCTTTTTGATGAGCCGACTCTGGCGCTGAATCCCAGCAATTCCACAAAACACTTTATCAGCCTCCCATCATTTGCGCAGTGGTGATATTTTGTCATGGGACATTTCCTCTCAAGCCTTCTTTCACCTCAATTACAGCTTATAGCGCAATCCAAACTGTTCACATAATAATGGGGCTGCAGAAATGCCATCTGACTAAATGATGTGAACTTATTTGAGATAATCCCTTCTGCAAGGATCTCTTTTTTAACCTCTATTTCCTCTGTATCACTTAGGATTTCATCAATGGTTAATCCCTCCTGAATGACTGTTTTCTCCATTGCACCCAAAAGTAACTATTTCTTGGCAATTTGGGACCTCCTTGCCATTCTAGTTGAAAACATCAGTTCACTTCAAGGGTTTTTTCCCCCCATTTGCGTCAGCAAAAGTAGACCTGAATTGGGTCACTATCAAATCTTTATATAGAGGTGAGGAGCAATTTAAAGCATGGAAGAAGGGCAAGCTCTTCCCAAGTCCACATGTGCACCCCAAAGAATTCTTTTCTCCCCAATCATTATTACTCTTTCACCAGAGTTCTGTGACCAGAAACAAGTCTCTCACCAGGAGGAAAATTGTAGGAAGAAGCTATTTCAAGGGTTTGGCTAGAGTCCAGTTCACCATTCCCATCTACTAACATTTAAAATGCCCACACTACCAGATAGGGTTGCCAACTCCAGGTCAAGAAATTCCTGGAGATTTGGGAGTTCAGCCTGAGGTATGCAGGATTGGGGAGGGGAGGAACCTCAGCGGGGGTATAATACTACAGAGTCCACCCTCCAAAGCAGTTGTTTTCTTTAGAGGAACTAATCTCTGTAGCCTGGGGAATCATTCATAATTTCAGGAGATTTCCAGGCCCCACCTGGAAGTTGGCAACCCCACTATCAGACTCTGCTTTACAGGAATTCTGTATATTTCATGTTGAGCCATGCCAGAGATTGGGAGGACTTGGGCTCCAGCCTTCAGGTTTTGGGGTCAGGGGAAACTGTTGTCAGTGCAATTCAACCAGAATCCAGTTGCCTGGTTCGGGGCAGGCAAAGCTCAAAGTCTATTAACAGCAACTGGATATCAGAAGGTTCCTATATGCAGGAAACCTAGGGCAAGGATGGCAAGGAGATCCAGAAGCAGCAGAAAGGCCAGAAGGAAATAGAGTAATTTCTGGCAGACAGGAACTTGAGTTCCAAGGATGGAGCAGGAATATAACTTGGCAAGGTTCCCCCACAATGACACAAGATGCAATTCCAAAGCTGGTGCTTTTATGGCCTTGTGGAACCAGGCTGGGCATTGGAGTCAGGCTGCTGAATGGTGGTTTATCTCACTGAGTGCTTGCTTACTTACAGGAGGTAAGATGCAAGAGCTTGGCTGCTGGAAGACCAGGCTTAAGATTCCTTCTGTCCCTCACAGTCCCATAAATTCTAGTTTGGTTGAAAGAGTTTCAGATCTACCATTCACACAGACAAACTATTAGATTGCTTTAATCTCAAATAAGAGTTTCTACTGAAAGTTTGCCTACAGCAAATGTGGAGGTTCCTGACAAATGTTGAGAGAACCCAAAAAGAGATTCAAAAGGGCTAATTATATTTCTCAAAAGGATTCCACACATCTTCAGTAGAGAATAAGGAAGCAGTGAATTTTATATATGCAGGATACGTGTCTGGTATTTAATTATATTGGCAAGCATTTTGAGTCTTCTAAGGATGGGGGGATGGACCCAGAAGGCTGGGGGTGCTATACATATTTGTTTTAACTGTTGCACTAAATGATGGGGAGCAATGTGATCAGTGGGCAGCATGCCTCTGCACAACTATTGTGAAGGCAAGAAAAAGGAAAAGCCATGGCCCCACTAAGTTTTAAGAAAGGGTGGCATTGTCTGAACATTGGCAAACCCAATGGAGCAAACTTTTAGGGAATCCACACCATGGGGGGATGAGGTTAATAAATTGCATAGTTTAAATGAAGAAATGTGGGCCGCGGTCACACGAGCAAGATAATCCGGAGGGGAAGCAAGGCTATTTTGCCCTGAAGCAATTTGCCCCGCAGTTGCGTGATCACACAGGTCTGTGGACCTGCCAGCGCAACTCGCCGCTGCATGATCAGACGCAACCGCAGGTGAGTTATTTTTGTGTGTGGTTGGTTTCTGATTTGCTTAAATGGGGGACTGATGAATTGCTCCTCCACCCTAAGGGCTTTTGATGATGTGCACACTGAGAAGCGGGGGGGAACAACAGCATGGCATCGGGATAGCCTGTGATCAGATTATCCCCGATGCCACACTTCTGCGCTGGAGCGATCACATGGGGAAAGTCTGGCTGTGCACCACAGCAAACCGTTTGACACGGGAGTTTCCCTAGTAGTTTTTTACTCCACTTCTCTGGAAGATCAAAACGGTTTGTGATGGCTTGCCAACGGTTGCAGGATGCTTCCCAGACGTGCTGGTGTGATTGCGCCGCTTTGATCTGTCAGTGAATTGTCCCTCTCGTGTGGCTAATGGGTGCGTATGATCACATCCCTGGTGTCTTAGGCTTGGGATAGATGAAGAATGTCCTTGAGTTGCTTTGGTGTTCCTCATGTCCAGGTACACCTGGGAATTCAGATGCAACCAGTCACAAAATTCAAGATGGTACACCAGTTGCTTCAATATTTCAACTATATGCTGTAAATCAATAGAACTTGTCCTTTTGTTTGTCCAGTGTGTGAGACTGACATATGCCCACATGGACAAGGATTCCGACACCCTCCATTGCTTAAGACATAACTTGGTGATCACTGATGCAAAAACCACCTACTCATTTCCAGAACTGGCAGAGTGAAGCATTTTGTTCAGAAAAATTAATTTGTAAGGGGCTATTGGTAGACAGCACCCATCCATCACTCTGCAACGTATATTAAATGCCTTGCACATAAATGGCAAAGCCAATAAAATGCTACAACAAAACACTGATGCACTTAAATGCCAGAATGCCTGGAATGCTCATTTGCTTCCACAGCAAGTGAGCACAAGATATATTGTTCATTATGCAAGCAGAGGCCAAACAAATTACACCTTTTGAGGATATTGTACAAGCTTCATATGTATTTGCCTTTTTAATTTTTCCTGTCTTAGCAGGGGTCTAAGTTGCCTTGCTTGGAGTTATACTGCCTTGGGTGTTGTTTTGAGTACGCTGTTAGGAACAGAATGGTTATCCGCCCATCACATTGTCAAGGAAAAATTCACCAGCTTCATAGAAATGGATTGATATTTTTCTTGCATATGACACCTCGTTCTCAACCAAAACATATGGAACAGGAATGTGAAAGGTCACCAAGGTAGCCCAAATAAATATCCTTGATGCAGGATTTATTAGAGAGTAATTTCTTCAATACAAGCCTTACTATATACTAATTTCATTGCATATTTCTCTGAGCACCTCATCTGAGGACTAATTTTTACTGTGATGATAAGCCCATATTTGGGTTGTACTCCATGAGATGTAGGTGGGGACTCACATGTATGAATGTTCCTTTCTACCCTCCAAATCCTTTTCTTTAGAAAACTAGATATTAAGAAGTATTGTAGCCTAGTCTTTTCCTTGGCATGCTAGTTTATTTATTTGATATTAGCTTCATTTATAGACCATGTTTTTCACTGGGACTCAAGACAGATTACAAATATGACAAGAACTGATGTAAGCACCCATCTAAAATCAGACATGGTACAGCCCAGATAACAACTTAGTGAGTAGACCTACATTTAGTTTGGCTATGTTTAAGTCAGGTAAGGATGTTACAGTGGTGAGACTCTTGTGTTCCCTCTTGTGTTCCCTTTGAAGTCCAGACCAATGGAAAAAACTTCTTTTGGGGGCCAAATCTTTCAGGGATTATGAGAAAGAAGTGTGAGAAATGAAAACAAAATGAAGGTGTTCACTTCAAAAGATTTCAGAAGTTGTTCTTTTATTTGGGACTTATGTGATTGATGCCATCATTTCCCCATGAGATCTTCCTTACCACTACCAATAGTCAGCTGTTCCTGGGAATTGCACTATAAGTCAGAGTTTTCAACTCTGAGTGGATTTGACCCAAAGACCCTCCAAGAGTTGGACTGCAGCTCAGCTGTCTGAGCCATTGCATCCTAGTCAGCATTTTGAACAATATGATTCATTGGTCCATTTGGCCAGTTGACTAAAAGGTAGTTTTGGAGTCTTGACCATGTTATTATTCAAGATGTCCTACAGAAAAGCCCTGTTAGCAGTGTCCACAAATCCAAATTCTGAGACTATTAAGTTATTATAGGTAGATAAATTCCCATTTGTAAAATTTTGAGAAATAAACTCATGAGTTTATTTTCATATAGGTTTCTGTGTCCTTATGATGAATTTTGCCAATCAAAATAGACACATATAGACCAATCTCATCAGATCTCGGAAACTAAGCAGAGTCAACACTTGGAAGGGGGATCTCCAAGAAAGACTGCAGAGAAAGGCAATGACAAACCACTTTTGCTTCTCACTTGCCTTGAAAGCCCCTTGCTGGGGTCACCATAAGTTAGATACAATTTGGCAGCACTTTACACACAAACATACACACATGAGAGAGCCAGTTTGGTGTGGTGATTAAGTGTGCAGACTCTAATCTGGGAGAACCGGGTTTGATTCCCCACTCCTCCACGTGCAGCTGCCGGATGACCTTGGGCAAGCCATAGTTCTGTCTGAGTTGTTCTTGAAAGAGCAGTTCTCTCAGAGATCTCTCACCTCACCCATCTCACAGGGTGTCTGTTGTGGGGAGCCAGGACTTGGTTGGGGGAAAAGAGGGTCTCCGACCTTGTTTACCTTAACAGGTCTCTTTGCAGTACGTGTGTTGGCCTCAGATGATACTTCTAACTTTGTCCTTGCTTCTGTCACCTGGAAGTCCAAGGAAAGGGCACTGCCTGTCAGATGGAGGCCCCTTCAGCCAGCAGGAGAAGCTCCCACAAGGTAAGTCCTGAGAATTATTCTTCCCCTTTCTTTTCCCTGACAGTCCTGGCCATTCTGGAGAGAGAAAAGGCTTGGGCTTCCTGCTGTTGAGCTCAGCCTTCCCTCACCCCCCAGCCATCCTGTCTGGGCTTCTGTCCCCAGGCAGCTGCACCCCAAGCAGGGGGTGGCTGTTGTCAGGTCAACAGCAGTATCATGACATTTCTGACCCAGCCATTTCAAGTCACAGTTAGGCCAAGAGGCAAGTAGCCTTCTTGTGTGTGTGTGTGTATGGGGGATAGGTCACAATGGAATCTTCTCTTTATATACTTCATACTTCAACCATTCTTAAATCAAGAAAAGGGGATTTTATGTAAACAGTTCTTGGGCAAAAAGAAGATACATATTCAGTCAGAGAGCAGGCAGGAATGCCAGACCTATGTAATAGCGTGGAAAGGCATGGCAGTTCCCCTTTCATTCACTTTAACGGTCAACTAACTGGGTAAAAGACCCGATTCCAGTGGCAGTTAGGGAAGTATCAATGTGTACAGCATACAGCCAGTGCTTATCAACAAATGCATGATTGATACATGCTCAATAGGCTATACATCCCATTAAATATCAGCAGGTTTTGTTTTCCTGCTCGTCTATGATGCTCCTTCAGAAAACGATATACGGGGAAGCATTTTCAAAGGTGCAATAGAAATGCTGGTATGCCAAGCCCTTTTGTGTAGTTACTATAGCACCTAAAAATAAACTGCCTGCATCTTAAATTATTAATCAAAGCAAGTCAAGAATTTCACTTAAAAGAAAGTGGGGCTGGCCTGAGTCTGATATAGCTGACATTGGTATCATTCAAGAAATATTCTGTTGGAGGCACTGATCTTTTTAAAGCTGGTACAATACATTTCTACATCTACTTACAAACATTTTTTTCTTGTGTATTCCTTTGGAATGTGAATCACCCACAAATGTCTTGCAGTGAGACATGTAGAAACATACACCTTTAGAGAAGACATGTGGTCCTATACATGGCTTCTTAGGAAAATATTATTCTCCCCCTTTCTGACAATTTTGGCCATTATACCTTTGCACTATCTTCTGTGCCCTTTGTGGGCCAAAAAGCTTGCCATACAGAGGGGCAGGAGAAGATACCAATGATCAGGGGTCATTTTGTAGAAAAAGAGGTGCAGGAGCTCATTAGCATAACTCATTTGCATAACTCATTTGCATATGCCACACCCCCTAACATACCGGAAGTGTGTCAGAAGGCAACACCCACCCCTCAGGCTCCACTCCACAGGTGAGTGAAACTGACCTGCTCTTCCTCCATTCCCTTCCCCACCCAATACTTTGTGCAATAAAAATAAGTGTAAAGAACACACCCTCATTCTCTTCCTGCTCCCTTGAAACCACCAGGTTTCAAGTAGACTTGAGATACCCAGGACATGTGCACCACCCATCCCTTTCCCTTCCCCTCCCCACAACGAGACACCCTGTGAGGTAGGTGGGGCTGAGAGAGGTCTTTTGAGAACTGCTCATGAGAGAACAGTTCTGAGAGAACTTGTGACTGGCCCAAGGTCACACTAGCAGCTGCATGTGGAGGAGTGGGGAATCAAACCCAGTTCTCCCAGATTAGAGTCCAACTCCTGACCACTACACCAAAATGATGGAGTGGAAGCTGCTGAAGTGTTGGTAAAATTTCTCCAGTACTTATGTGCCATGTGCCCAGATAAAAAATGGTATACTTAGAAAATTTATATGCCACCTTGAGCAAGTCTCTGGAAAAGCAGCACACAGTCATAAAAGGAACAATGATAAAATTATCAATATTAAAACAAAACATTAAAAACAATAAAGACCCTAGCAGGGCTTTCCCTCTGCACTGCTTGGGGAAGCTGAGGAGGGGGCGGGGCTTGGTCATGGGCCCGCCCCTTGGGCTCCTCACTCCCGGAGCTGCGCTCCTGTGCACTCCCGCTCCAATGGACCCCTGCCAATGATAAGGATGAATGATAAGCAGAAAAGAAGTGTCCGCATCTGCTGGTCCAGCACCATGGACAGATCCCAACATCAGTGTGGAGGTTCTCTACATAGGACAAATAGGACAAACCCCATGCCAGAGTAGAAATGGACACCTGTAGGAGAAGACTTCAGCCTTCTAGGACATTCAGTGGGTGACCTCAAAGTAGCTGTTTTATTACAAAGGAACTTCAGAAACAGAATGAAAAGAGAAATTGCTGAATTACAAGTTATTAGCACACTTGGAACAAAAACCTCCCCAGGACTCAACAGGAATATTGGCTTTTTATCTCATTACATATGCTAACTCACTCAGTCCTCACATATGTATTCTCAACAAGAAGGACTATAAATTCTCCGTATTTTAATGTATTTTAGTGTATTCCTTTTTCAGAATAGTATATTAGAATAGTGAATGTATGCAAGGAATATTAGGATGTCTGCTGACATAACAGCATTTTTTGAAGCGGATGTAGTGTTAAGTGCCCTCCATACCTGAGAGGAGAGAATGAAGATCCCCAGTCACTTCCCACAATTAGAAAAGACACCTTTAGACATTCATCTGCTAGTTTGACATATTTATTGCTTTACAACTATTGACCTTATAACCTTAACGTGTTATTTAATGTCGCTTTGCATATCTTGATCATCATCATGTTGCATGTCAATTTGCTGTTCATTCTCTGGCTATAAGTCTGAACCTTGCCTGCCATTCTAAAGTTCTTGATAAAGTGTGTTCGTACACGAAAGCTCATACCTTGAATAAACCTTTGTTGGTTTTAAAAATGCCATTGGACTCTAAATTTGTTCTACTGCTTCAGACCAACACGACTGACCAACTAGAGGTTTGACCACATTAGAGTAGCTTTTATGACTAGGGGTGTGCATTCATTATAAACTGAAATAATCTTATTCAGCTACCGATATAGCTGAGCCCAAATAAAAGAGAGAGCTCCCCGCTGCATGCAGATCCTGGGGCCAGCTTTTCCAGCCTCATGATTTAGACCACTGGACAGGAGAAGCCTCCTAGCCAGGTCTGTGTGCAGCAGCAAGAGACCTCCTCACTGCATGCAGATTTTGTGGGCAGCTTCTCCTGCCCGATGGTTTAAACCACTGGGCAGGAGAAGCCTCCCAGCCAGGTCTTCATGAGGCAGCAAGAGATTTCCCTGCTGCAGGCAGATCCTGGGGCCTGCTTCTCCTGCCCAATAGTTCTCCATTACAGCTTAAGGGGACAATTGATTACAATGGCCATTATAGGTCATAATGGAGCAGAAAAAAAATCCAGCAATGCCAAATTTTACCAAATCCCAGTAACAGTTTGATATTGGGAATATCAGGAAATGCAGGCATTTTTCAGGTTCATTATACCTGAACCCGAAAAATTCAGATGTTTTTTTTGTGTGCACACCCCTACTCATGACTTAAATGATACACTTTGGGAGAATGAGAGGCACTAATCTCTGTATGGTGAATGAAATCCCCTGGAAGTACCTTCAGTGGAAATGAGTACTGCCCTTCTGCAAATAGTACAGGGAAGAATCTAGGCAATTAAGCCACAGGGGCCATCGCTCAGTGATAGAGCATCTGCTTGGCATGCAGAAGGTCTCAGGATCAATCCCTGGCATCTCCAGATAAAAAGACCAGATGGTAGGTGATGTAAAAGACCTCAGCCTGAGACCCTGGAGAGCTGCTGCCAGATTGGGTAGACAATACTAACCTTGATGGACCGAGTGTCTGATTTAGTATAAGGCAGCTTCATGTGTTCATGTGATACTTGTCAGCTTTTTCAGGTTTACACCAAAAAGGCACTTTTTCAATAAACATCATGAAACAAACATCACTTCCTTTTCCTTCATGAAAATTGTTGCTGTAAAGATTTCATTCACTTGCTACCTAATTGACATATTCCTAATTTGAAAGTTTTCTCCTTTCTCTTCTTTGAACATCTCCTGTCAAGCCCAATTTAGATACAAAATTAATTTGGATGAATCTCCAGTTTGATTCTGTTCATTAAAAAAAAATCCAGTGATCTAAACCATTCTGTCAACAAAACAGCTTTAGCAATACTCAGATCTTTGCTACATTCACATTTGGAAGGGAAGTTTCTTGAAAGATTCATGCAGGATTTAAAATGTATTTATAGTGCAGTGTTTCCCTAACATTTCACAGCATGTTTGTGTACTCAAAATTACAACCTGAAATACATTTCTCTCCAGCACCCCAAAAGGTTTAGTTGTGAGTGTTCTGGGACCTTGGGTTCAAATCCCATGTGGGCACCAAATTATGCCATAGGTTGGGCAAAAGGGTTTTGTGTTACTCTAAATCACTTTTTAAAAACCCTAATTGTCAGGCATACAAAGACCCTCCCTCCAAATTAGGAGGACTTTCACAAGAACTTTCTAATACTGCTCCGCAGGGGTCCATTGGAGCAGGAGCGCACAGGAGCGCAGCTCCGGGAGTGAGGAGCCCAGGGGGCGGGCACATGACCAAGACCCACCCCCTCCTCGGCTTCCCTGAGCAGTGCAGAGGCGCAGCGCCCCAGGCAAAGCCCTGCTAGGGTCATTGATTTTAATGTTTTGTTTTAATATTGATAATTTTATCATTGTTCCTTTTATGACTGTGTGCTGCTTTTCCAGAGACTTGCTCAAGGTGGCATATAAATTTTCTAAGTATACCATTTTTTATCTGGGCACATGGCACATAAGTACTGGAGAAATTTCACCAACCCTTCAGCAGCTTCCACCCCATCAGTTTGGTGTAGTGGTCAGGAGTTGGACTCTAATCTGGGAGAACTGGGTTTGATTCCCCACTCCTCCACATGCAGCTGCTGGTGTGACCCTGGGCCAGTCACAAGTTCTCAGAGCTGTTCCCTCATGAGCAGTTCTCAAAAGACCTCTCTCAGCCCCACCTACCTCACAGGGTGTCTTGTTGTGGGGAGGGGAAGGGAAAGGGATGGGTGGTGCACATGTCCTGAGTATCTCAAGTCTACTTGAAACCTGGTGGTTTCAAGGGAGCAGGAAGAGAATGAGGGTGTGTTCTTTACGCTTATTTTTATTGCACAAAGTATTGGATGGGGAAGGGAACGAAGGAAGAGCAGGTCAGTTTCACTGACCTGTGGAGTGGAGCCTGAGGGGTGGGTGTTGCCTTCTGACACACTTCCGGCATGTTAGGGGGTGTGGCATATGCAAATGAGTTATGCAAATGAGTTATGCTAATGAGCTCCTGCACCTCTTTTTCTACAAAATGACCCCTGCTGCTCCGATCTACCGTCCTTTCCTTTTCTTGTAGGACAAGCTAACATTTTTATAGGCAGATGTTTCTTCTTACAAAGCATGCACAGCTCAGTCATATAAAGCACTGGAGTACTTGCAAAGGACATGATTCCAATAAACACTTACAATTAAAACAACATTAACTCTTTCACTTTATGAGCATGGGAAAACATGACATATCTGAGGAAGTGAGCTGTGACACAGAAAAGCTCATAAGAGAATAAGAGTTCATCTTCCAGGTGCCTTGGACATTTTATTTTACCTTCAAAGGTACCTCCCCCAGTGTAAGTGTGTGAGTTACTGTTCTGATCATGCTTCCTCTGAGGACAGGTAAGTGACTATACTGAGAAAGACTGCAGGATGCAATCAAAAAGACATGACAGAATGATAGAAAGGAAGTGAGATCAAAACAGAGGTGCCTACAGAGATGCAGCAGGCAGCCTCTTCTGTAGGTTGGTGTCTGGGCCTCATAGAACCTGAACAAGGATGAGTGTTCCCATCATCATCTGGAGAACTGGTTGCTCCATCTAAGCTTTTAATTTTGAGAAATTTCCATGTAAAGAATAACAGCCAGTCTGATGTAGAGGCTAGGATCTGAGAGACCTGGCTTCAGGTCTTTGTTTGCCAATATGCAAATAGAGCCAATCTCTTTCTCTCTCCCCCCAATCAGATGTACCTCATCTAGGGTTGCCAACAGCTTGGAGGAAAATGTTATGTCCTTTCAACAGAAGTTTAGTGTGTAGAAATGAGCAGTTGAGGCTTTTCATAGCATGGAGATAAATAATAACACCTGGTAAATAACATTCAATAGACCCTCTATTACTGGGGCAGGACTTTTCTTTTCCCTCCAGGTTGCTGACAACCCAAAACTCCCCGATATTGTGGGAGTGATGCAGGGATCAATGTATGCTGCTCCTTAGAGGAAAGGTGGGATAGAAATGTGATAGATTCTTTTATCTTAGAACAGGAACAGTTCTTGTTAACAGGTATCACTGGAAGCAATGCCCTTCCCCTAAGTGGCTGTGCTTCAAACCTGACTTACTTAACTCCACCCAACAAATATACCTCCTGGTTCAAGTAGGTACTGATCACTAGCATCCCTGTCATATTTAAATGACACCCCCCCAGGGGCGTAAAGTTTAGTAAATTCCAGGGGGGGCAGGGGCTCTTGCTGAGGTGATGTCCCCGCCCGCCAGGAAACCTCTGCGCCTCCCCAGGCCCTTCCAAGGCCCGCCAGCCGCTGCTGCTGGGGCCTCTCCCCCCCCCCACACTCCTTCCCGCTCCCTTTGCCAGGAAAAGAGGGAAGGATGGAAGAGTGGCCAGGTGGAGGGGGGGGAGAGAGACACCAGCAGCAGCAGCAGCCAGCCTCGGAAGGGCCCCAGGAGGCACGGCGGCAGGCACTACGTTTTCCTGGAGGGGGGCTCAGTCCCCCTTGGGAAATTTCGGGGGAGGCTCGAGCCCCCCCATAGTCTACACCTATGCCCCCCCATCACTCTGAATATGGTAGAACTCTTAAAGGGGTCAGGGACAACTTAAAATGTATTGCAAACAAATGAGTTCCGTATGAGCCAATACAAGTTTCTGAACCTCGAAATTATGCTTTCCCAACTTATGTTTAAGCGTTCATTATGCTAATGTACAAGCAGACCCTGGCACTTAGCATCAGAAAGAAGGAGATCACCCATTTTCCATGCAGTTATTGGAAACTTACTGATTATAACAGAGCCCACCTACTGAGGGAAGGCGTGTGGCCCTGTATTGCCCCCTCAAGCTGCCTGCTGTATTTGCCAATTTTTCTGTGGCACACGCAAAATGCCCATGTACACTCTCAGAAATGCTAGTCCAGTAGGTCAGCGGAGAGGCAAACTTTCTAAAATAAATCCTTATTCCACTCCCTTCTGTTAATTGCATCTCTCTTTCAAGCTTAATCAAATGATTTGGCAAATTAGTCCAAAACAGCTGTGGCCGCAGATCATGCAAGGGGGGAAAGAAGAAGGAACGGAGGCAGAGAGAAAGCCGAGAGAGTGTGAGAGGCAAAGAAAGGGAGAGATTTCACACAGTGAAAGGATTTGCTGGTCTCTCAGAAGCCTGGTCCACTGCTGAGAGATTGCAGGTGTCCTGGTAGAGAGAAAAAGAAGAAAAAGACAGGCTGCATTTGATCAAAGGCATAGTTTGAGGTCATGTCAGCCCCAAAGGAGAGATTCTTGCTGTGGAGTCCATTCGGACTAGCAAAGTACCTCCTTCCACCCCTTGGATCTACAGGGGCAGCAACGGCAGGGCCAACTAGCCAGGAGAAAAATACCCTATCCCTTTACTAGAGGCTTCACATGTCCACATAGTCAGTAGAAGATTTCCATGGCATGAAGGTAAATAACATCACCGGATAGTTGGCGCAGATCAGACATATTAAGAGGACAGCTAGAGAGACCAGTTTAAAAGCTGATAACCCTAGGAACACCTCAAACAGGAATGTGACAAATATTTATTATTAGCCTCTCCTCCCTTTGCAAGTTGTCCTTTTATTTACTGCATTTTCCTAAAAAAATCCCACTCTTCCTCCAAGTAGCTCAAGGCGAGCTAGGGTTGCCAGCAAGCTGGAGAAAAGGTGTCCTGTCCTTTCCACAGAGTCTTAATGTGTGGAAATGTGAAGCAGAAGCTTTTCACAGCATGGAGGTAAATAACACTCCAATAAGCTTCTATTAAAGAGATACGACATTTTATTTCTCCAGGCTGCTGGCAACCCAAAGGATACCACAAAAGCCTTGGATCCCATTTATTTCATTCTTACGACAGTTCTGCTGGGTAGGTTACAATGAGAGACAGAGAAGCTCAGACAAGATCACCCAGCAATCTCTAAGGCAAAGCAGGATTTCCAAATATCAGTTCAACATGCTATGCTCCTGTCTTCTATTAAAGCTCTTGCTGCTCTCTGCTATGGTCCCTCTGACTTTTTTCACCTGACTTATTCGGCACTGGTATAAATCACTGGGTAGCAGGAGCAATGCTGTATTTGGATCAATACTGGATTTGACTTGATCAGCCATGAAGGTTAAGTGTACTTGGGGCAGACACACACTATCAGAGTTGCTGTGACACACCTAACTCAATGGACAGAAGGAAAATCTGTGCATTGCCAAAGGAAGTGGGGGAGATCTTACAGCACAATCCTATGGGAAGTTACTCTAGTCTGAGCCCATTGATTTGAAAGGGCTTAGAAGGGTATAACTCTGTTTAGGATTACATGATTAGTCTGATAGCCCTACTCTTGTGCGTTGGATAATATTTATTGGACACTGCCTCCTTCCATTTGTGATCAGGAGGTGTGTGCGGGAGGTAGTGATAAGGGACCATATCACTTGAGTCTGGTTCCATCTGCTGTGGCTTCTAGGGCTGCCCTTCCCCCAGTGAGGGAGGGGGGGTTGCCTGCTTTCAGGCCCCCAGGTATGCCAGCCCAAATTTGGCCGGTGGGGGAACCCTGCTTGCAGCAATATACCTGTTGCAATGAAATCACCCAGAGGTGAAATCATCATGCAGGGCACATTGTAGGGGGTGGGGGCAATTGATCATTTAAGGAAAAATAGAGCATCCCCTGCAACATGCTCTGCGCGATGATGTCACTTCTGGGTGATGTCATAGTGGCATTTGTGCTTCACACACACAACAAGGAACTCCAGGACAAGGACCAGGACCCCCCCCCCCCTCGGCAGCGACCAGGTAAGACCTGGCAACCCTACTGGCTTCCAGTTTGCTTCTGGCTCAATTCAAGGTGCTGGTATTGACCTTTAAAACCCTGAATGGCCTAGAGCAAACATAGAATCTGAGAAAAATCTACTGGTGGTCCCTGACCCTAAAGACATCTGGCTGTTCTTGACCAGAGCCAGGGCTTTTTCAGCCCTGGCTCCAACCTGGTGGAACTCTCTGCCAAATACCACCAGGGCCCTGTGGGACTTAATGGAGTTCCGCAAGACCTGTAAAGCAGAGATGTTCCGCCAGGCCTTTGGTTGAGGACAGTGACGGTTCCATCATAGCCGCCGCCCTCCTCTTTTTCTCCCTCTTCTTTTCCCTCCATCTTCGCTTTGATCATCTCCTCACTTGCCTGCAAGTCAGCAACACAGTTTAAAGCAGGGTAGTGAAGAAATTGTCTGACACCATCTGATATAATGTAGTCATGTTTCTTTGGTTTTTGTTTTTAATTTTTTTTTAATGGTTGTACATCGCCTAGAGCCTTACATCGTAGGGAACAGGTGAAATAATAATAATAATAATAATAATAATAATAATAATAATAATAATAATAATAATAATAATTTAAGGACTGCCTCCTCTCATATGAACATATCTGTACACTCTGGTAATCTCCAGATTTTAGCCAAATTGCTTTAATTTACACTTAGCAATTGGCAAAATACATGGGTTCTTGCCAACTATACCAGGGCCCCACCCCTCCCGGGAGTTCTACAGGAAAAAGGCACGTGAGGCAGATGGCAAATTAAATGCTGTTTACTGAATGATGTTCAAGCACATAAAAACAGATTCTCACACACATACACACAGGTCTAGGGAAATAAAGATAGAAAATAGCACTGTTGCAATTTGCAGGAGTTCATTGGTGGGGAAGCAATACGTTACCTTCCTGAAGAGGAGTTGTCCGACTGAAGGAAGAATTGGATGGGGAAGGAAAATATAGAAAAATATGGGACACGTGGCTCGAACCTGCAAGACCACACGGTTCTCTCTGTTCCAGGATACAGAGATTTAAAGATGACATAAGGGGGGGAGGGTAAAGCAGATAGGGGGCGATGGCTCAAGAGGCCGAATGCCTCTTCTCAAGGTCTTTTATTAGGTGGTCTTGAGGCAGGCTGATCAGACCACATCCCACTAACACACCTCTAAGGCGGTCCGTCCTGTCTGGATCCTTCCATAGGTCAAGGGTGGACAAAGGGAGGAGGGCCAGGGGATGGACAAGGTTGCAAAACTATGATTTCACCAGGAAGTAGGTATCAGGGCAAAGTCCACTGACTCACCTGGCCACTTCTATTGTCATTCAATGACTTTGGCCTAGTGGTTGATGGCTGGGACATTAGTTGCTATGTAACTGCATTAGCATACCTATGCAGGTCGTTGGAGGGGGCCCAGGGGTTAGCCAGCGTGCTGAAACAGAGAGAAGCCTCATGGCCAGAGGAATCCTTTGTCTCTGTTCCAGGTGAACTATCTAGGGTGTCAGCCTCCTGGCATGGGCTGGAGCTGGCTCCTGCAAGGAAGAAAGCACATGGCCCTACCGTTATGGCAACCCACAAGTTCAAACATATGAATATCAAAATTCATAAGAGCACTAACGGTGCCTTGCTGGCCAACACAGAGGCCCTGTTTTGGTTGTCCCTGCCATCTGAAGCAAGATGAGTGGCAACCTGAGAAACCTCAGTCATGGCACTGAAACTTTAGAACTCTCTCCCCAGAGAGGTTTGTCTGTCTCCTGTATCTTTCACCAGCAGGTACAGACCCCTTTTTTTGGCCATCAAGTCACAGCTGACTTATGGTGACCCTGTAGGGTTTTCTAGGCAAGAGACATTCAGAGGTGGTTCGCCACTGTCAAAGCCTGGTGTTCCTTGGTGGTCTTCCATCCCAATACTAGCCTGGGGCAGCCCTGCTTAGTTTCCAAGACTGGCAAGCCTGGGCTATCCAGATCAGGGCTTGTTTTGTCTGGCATACCCCTAATAATGGTTACTGGCCCTCCCTCTAGTGTTGCTTCTTTATGTGTTTGTTTTAATTTTCCTTTTTTAATATTCACCACCTTGTGGACTTGGAATGGGTGGAAGGACAGCATAAAATGGTTTTAATTAAAAAAAAAAAAAGCTGACATCATAATTAGTGTATCTTGGAGCAGAGGTTAGGATTGGGAGTATGGGCATAGAAGATGTTACCAGTGCCATCCTAACCCTTCTAAGTCCATCCAAGTCAATGGACACAGAACTATGTAACTGCTTAGGATTGTACTAGGGGTCCCCCATGCAAACCTGAGCCCTGACACCTTTCCCCCCTCAAAAAAACAAAGCGCAGCCCTCACTCACCATGGTAATGCTCTGCAAATGCATTCCAAAAACTGATGAAAATACCAAAGCATATAATTTAAAGAGGATTCTCGTGCTGCTGATGACTCTTGTGCATTTACCCCATACCTGACTGTATCCACTCACTTTCTCCCACTGATCCGAGTTCATTCAAATGTGAGTGAAAGTGCTGTTTTCCAGATCGAGACAGTCTGGCACAAAGCCAACATTTGTCCTACCAGTGGAAGTTTGTTGCCTCTCTGTCACAAAGTTTCTGGCTAACTGCACCCCTAAGAGACAAGGAGCCTAAAGAGAATTGCAGCCATGACGAAAGGAACCCCCGCCACTCGCCCCAAATCATTCACACTTCAAACTCTAGGGTTGACTTGGTTGGAGTTTAGTTTGCTGCCTATCTGAGGCACACAGTGTCACAGTTGTTGACAGCTAGCTAATCTGGCACAAGATGAAAGAGGGATGTCAATGCAAAGGGAAAAGAACAAAGTCACACTTGAGTGATAAAATTGACATTGCGACTTCAGACAGGGGCATCATTCGGTAGAGTCAGCAGGCATGTTAAAGCATTTAATCCACAGCCACCGCTCTGCTTTCCAGCACACTTTGGATGCAGATTCAATTAGTTCTGAACTTCTGGAAACAATAAAACCTTCCCCCATGTATCAGCAAGCTCTCGTGTCTTGTCCGTATGTTGACATGGGGAGGACATATTGAAGGCCTGGGAGGTGGGGGGATGAATGGCTTGCTAGAAGTGTGTCATTTACAGATGGGATGGTAGCAGAAGTGATGCTGGAGGTAGAGCTCCTGCCTAAAATGGCAGTTCTGTGTTCAGTTCTCCCCACGTGTTAGCTAGTTTTAAATGTGTCCTGATGCTACCTCTTCCCCTACTCCCATTTCAAATAATTGGTTTACATAGATGGGTTGACCCAGAAAACTGAGCTAAATCGGAAACATGGGAATAGAAGGAGAGTCCATTTCTAACATCTCATATAATAGTAGCCAAGTGGCCACCCCCATGCAGATATCTAAATCCATGCGGGGGGGCACATGGGGGACAGAGAGATTTTCCTGCACACGTGGGGGACTCCCCCTATGTACAGAAAAATCTAAAATGCTTTTAAAAAAACTTTAAAAGTTAAAGAGCGTTCCCTGTGCATGGGCACGGAATGCTCAGGGAACTGCGGCAGCCCAGCGGTTTTGAGAGAGTAGTGGAGGGCCCAGCGAGAGCTACTCAGGCCCACTGGTGCCCATGGGGGGGAGCAAGCGATGGAGGGCCCTTTATGGGTTGAAGAGACCAGGGACTGGGGGGGAGCTCCCTTTAACTCAAAATGGCCACCGCACCCTTCGCGCGGCTGCTGGGCCATCAGATGGCTGGAATTTCCCTGCATCCCCCCAGCCCAGGATGGGTCTTTTAAGTACTAGTGGCCAACACTACTCCTCTTGCTTGATCAATGAGTGGCTTTATTGCTTTGGAGAGCAGCCATGAGGCATTCCTCCATACTGAGCAGATGTACTGGAAGGGTCCCTTTAAATTCTTCTCCGTACTCGGCCCCTCAGGCGCGAGGGGTTTTTCCCCACTCAGCAGGGGCATGGGATCACCAAGCGGCTATGCCACAAATCACCATTCGGCATTCAGGGGAGCTGTCAGCAGCCCCTCCCACCCAGTCCCATGTCAGGTCTCTCCCTGACCTTTGATTAGTGGGGTGCCAAGCCAAGAACCCCTGGAAAGAGGAGAGAAGCAAGCTGACTCATGCAAGGTCTGAATCCTTTGAGCATCTAAAGCTCTGCCCAGAAGTTCCACCAGCAAGCCCAACCCCCTGCCCCCAACCCGTCCTTAGAGACGTAAAGGGTCCTCCAGCTGATCCATGTCCTGTTGACTCTGCAGAGGGCCTTTTAAATCTTGAAGAGACAAGGGACAGCAGCGGCTGCAAACAGCATGCCTGAACTCCGAACCTCCAGTGTCTGGACTCAGTGTCCGGGACCGCGTGGGCAGAACAACTTAAAGGGACCCTTCAAGAGAGAGAAGGGAGGGGGAGGGGGCAAGGGGCCCAGTTAAGGGGATTAATCATCTATTGTGATTCCTGTTGTTGGGGAGAGAGCAGGTGGGCTGGTGGGAGCACTACCACCACTGCTGCTGCTGGGAGGGGGAAGAAGCATGAAGGAGGCTAGGGGGGCAGAAAGGGAGAATGATGGGGAGAGGGAAAAATAGAGAGAAAGAGCAATGAGGCGGTGAGGCAGAAAGAGAGTGGTTGGAGCAGAAAGAAAATGGCATGGATGGAGGAGACAGAATAAGAAAAGGGGTGGCAGGAGGAAGAAAGAGGGAGATTCTGAGGTAAGTAGGGGGAGAAGGGAGGAAGCAAAGATGGGGGAAATGGGATTGCTGCTCCCACAAGTTTCTTGTGGGTCCCCACTTGTCTCATATAATTATGGCCTAAAAATCTGTTGATTGGATCCAGGCTAGAACAGACTGATCCCCACTTCCCACTGCAGACATCCTTTATGTGATTCCTCAGGGTCCCCTGTGCCCCAGGAGGAGCATTCCATGGAGCTTCAGTGGGAGGGGAGTGTGTGTTTCTTTAAATGGTTGGTAAGTGTCAGAAGAATGGGGGGGAGGGAGATGAGTGAGTGAGGTGATTGGTTGGTGACTGAGAGTATGTGGGTGGAGCTAGGAAGTGTGTGTGTGTGTGTGTGGAGAGAGAGAAGGCAGAGTGTTCAGTTTGAAGTCTGTAGTCAGAAGTCAGCAGCAGTCAGTTTTGCTCAGTCTACACAGAGTCTGAGAAGTCATCTTCTAACTAGAATCATATAGAAGTGCTGTGAAAGGCATTAAGATTCTAAAGGAGGGAGAAAATAGACTTAAGGGGGCATATTAGGCAAAATCTAATATAGTCAGGGTGTTTTAAGAGTGTGAGGGAAAAGGCTGACAGAGACCTGAGTAAAAAAAGGAACAATTTTACTGAGCAACTTAACATAACATCTTGTAATTAATACACTTATTTTACCAATAAAGTTTTATCTTGTTTATTGTTAATCAGAGTCTTATTCTCGGAACCACATAGTCCAACAAAGGAGCCTTAGAGCTTGGGCACAATACTGTGGGAAAGGTTAATTAAAGACTGGAATTAAATTCCTGGTGGCAGTGATAGATACTTTGAGTGAGAGCAAGAAACAACAAGAAATTTAAAACTACATCACATCACACCTAACCACACAAAATAAAAGAGGGGAACTGTCACAGCCCCATTTTGCCACTGGAAAAAATTACTCTGGATCCAACCCTATATTTAGCATGAATTCACATTTTATATATCAATCACATTTGCCCCCCAATCCGGAATGACGAGACAGACAACTGTATTGGTATCAAACATGGGCCACTTTATTAACTAGTTAACTATCCACACAACGGCAAGGGAGCTAAAAGGGAGCAGAACAAGCCAGGCAGGTGTCAATCAGCAAACCTCCTGGCCTTGGCATGGGCAAGACACTGGCTCCAGCTTAAGGCCATCACTCTGGCCCCCTGACTGGCAGCCCAGCTGACAGGTCCCCCCCCCGGGGGTGCCTACCCCTGGGCCCTAAAACCACGAGGGGCGCTTACCCGAGAGGTTCCCAGAGGAGATCACATTCCCAGCCCCAGGACCTAAAACCCGAGGGCCGTTCCTGATGACCCCCTATCCCAATCAGGGATTGGCTGAAGTGCTTACCGGTTCTGCTCTCCTTACCCTATAACTCTGCCACCGGCGAGGTCAAGCCTCTGCTTTGACCTGAGCGGCCATTCAACAGCCCAAGGCTGACCTAATCCCTTGCCGTAAATCTTCTAAAAATAAATAATTGCCCATGTTTGACATGTGCACACCATCCTCCCGGTAAAGGTCTGGAAACTCGACCCTAATCCCGGGGTGAGGCAGATAACTCCCCAAACCAACTTCCATGGCCTTCTTTAACTGGCGATTAACTTTCCGCCGGGCCCGATCCAACCCACGCGGCTCACCCAATCCACGCCAAACACGGCGCGGCAGAATTGCCGACCATATCAACAACGTACCAGGCCATTGCTCCCGAATACGGGCCAGATCAGCCTTCACCTGAAGAACCAAGGCAATGCCTTTTAACAAACCAAGGTCATTTCCTCCCAGGTGAAGCAACAAAACATCCAAGGGAGGACAACGCCGAACCCCAAAAAGCAGCATGAGGAGACCAGGCCATCTCATGCCTCTCCTACCCAGCCACTCCACTTCAGCCCATTCGCTGAGCCCCAGCTGAGAACCAACAGGAGTTCTCCTGGCCCGATGAGCTGCCCAAAAAATCATAGTGTGGCCGCAGATCAGGACTCTCCGTCGTGCACACCGGCCACCCGAACCTGAAACGAGAACTATATAAATAAAGCAATCAAAACTTACAACGCCGAACATAGGTTTTGTAACACTGGGAATGCCAGCGGCCGATGACCTGAATAGAGGCCGGGGAAAAACCCAACGCAGCTGCTGACAAAGCCGCCCCAATCCAGAAGGAATGGGTCCCAAAACGAAAGGCTCCTAGGCCCAGTTCAGTGAGTGCCTTCTGGGTCACAGACCAAAATTGATATCTCGTAAGCGAGGAGCCATCACGGTGACAAAACAAAGCCCCTTCACGACACCCACGGCCAGCCAAATAGGAACAAAGTGCCAACACGGGGCAAAGCTCTTTATCCTCGCACTCACCCAACACCACCTCACAACCTTTACCTCTCTGATCCGTCTTGGAATGGTGAATCAACACCTTAACCGTCCGCCCCAAAAAAGAAATATCCCTCAACTGAAGGGCCCGACCCGAGGTGTCACGCCTAGATGCCACAACGAGCTCGCTAACACGAAGGGCCCCAAAAAAGGCAACCAAAGCTGCCGCATGAAAAAGGGCAGCTTCATAAGAGTCTGAACAAAGGCGAGGCCATAAAGCCCGCAAACCTTTCAAAACCACCAGAGTCAACGGCTCCCTATTATCCCATACTGGGGGATGCTCCCGCGACCAACCCTCCAAAATCTTCCGAATTCGAAAATCCCCCGTGTAATCAGCATAACCGGCAGCCTTACTGGCAAAAGCCAAAGATGCCAGCTTTCCCCGAATGGAACTTACAGTTAGACCTTTATTCCTTTGAAAAACACAAAACTGAATAATATGTGCAACTGGGATGGGCCAGACCTGCTCCGAGCCCAAAGCCCGCCGGAACGAGACAAATTCCCGCCCCGCCCTCTGATAAGCTGTACGGGTTGATGGTGCCAAGGCTAAACCAAGCGCCCTGTCCGCTTCAGCCCGCCAATCTCCCAGAAACCCACGGGCATCCTTACTGGGTGAAGGTCCGCTTCTGGGGCCAACTGGCAGAACCGCTCTATCTGTTTACGGGAGAGAGCGTCCGCAACCCCATTACTAACGCCAGGGACATGGCGTGCCTTAAACAATATATTGTGCTGCAAACAAACCAACGTAAAAACCCTGACCAGTGCCATAACTCGCACTGATCTAGAAGTCATTGAATTGATAACCTGAACTGTGGCAAGATTGTCACACCAAAAATGGACAGTGTGTCCTGCAAAAGCTGACGTCCAGAGCCTAACAGCAACTACAATGGGAAAAAAAATTCCAAGAAGGTTAGATCCCTGACCCAGCGCGCCTGGACCCACTCCACTGGCCAGTCTTCAGCACACCAATGACCCCTGAAATAAACACCAAAACCAGAGGACCCAGCCGCGTCTGACACCACTTGCAGCTCTGCCTCAACTAAAAGCTCTTCCCGCCAAAAGGAAACTCCGTTATACGATTCCAAAAACTGCAACCCCATTTGAAGGTCCTGCCTAATCCCCCAAGTCACTCTGGTTCTATGATGTGGCCGGTGCAGGCCTGCCATAGCATCACAAAGGCGGCGAACAAATGGCCTGCACGGGGACACCACTTTGCAGGCGAAGGTGAGATGACCTACCAGGCACTGCAACTCGACCAATGAGATCTTCCTAAAGTGAATCGCAGCTGCCACCAACCGCCTAAGTTCCCGCAATTTCTCCACTGGCAACCTACACAACTACCGCTCCGTGTCTAACTCTATTCCCAAGAACACTAAGACACGACTAGGGCCTTCAGTTTTCTCATGCACCAATGGAACTCCCAACTCTCAACTGCGTAAAAGACTCCAAAAGAAGACTCCAAAAGACTCCAAAAGAAATCGGCAATCACTGGTACCGGCCCGCCCCACAAACAAAAAATCATCCAAATAATGCGCAGTGCTATGCCGACCAGTGTGGAAATGCAATAACCATTCCAAAAAGGAACTAAATTTCTCAAAGGCGGAACAGGACACTGAACACCCCATTGGGAGCGCCCGGTCCATATAAAAAGCCCCCTCAAATGCAAAACCCAACAATGAAAAATCATCCGAGTGAACAGGAAGCAAGTGGAAGGCAGACTTAATGTCGCACTTCGCAAGCTCAGCACCCCGGCCACAAATGCACACCACCTGCAAAGCCTGGTCAAAAGACGTATATCTCACTGAACAAAGTTCATGAGGTATAGCATCATTCACCGAAGCCCCACGTGGGTAGGACAAATGGTGAATGAGGCGAAATTCACCCTCAGCCTTCTTAGGGACAATGCCTAATGGGGAAACCCGCAAGTCAGGAACCGGTGGCACAGAGAAGGGGCCCAACACTCTGCCTTCCATACATTCCTTCCGAATTTTTAACCGCACCACGTGCTCCATCCCTACCACAGACTTTAAGTTGGGGGCCAAATAAGGCCTCCTGTCCCCTTGATAAGGAATCCGGAAACCAAAACTAAAACCTTCCAACAAATAACGCCGATCATCTTCCTTAGGGTAATCGCTCAACATGCGAGCAAGCACTGGAACCCTAATGGGACTAGGCCCCTTTTTCAGATCCACCCTGCTGTCCACCTCCAGCAGGCGAGCGCTTACCACCCCGAGAGGCTGATCTGGCTTTGGGCCTGGGACAACTAGAGAGGGGGTGGGGGCCCGCACACAAGGGGCATTCATGCCGAAAGGAACAAACCTTCCTGCTACACACACCGTGTGAAGTAAATTCCCAACATAAGGGACGCTTTTGAAAAACCTGGCCAGTAGCTCCCTTTGCCGTGGACAATCCTGGTAACCGGCGGACTAAATGGCCACTGTCAGAATGATCCCCTGGCGCAGGACACGCAGGAACCACATACTGAAGCCACAGAGGTGGATGCACCTGATCCCACCTCAAGGATGGGTTCATTGCAGCCCGCCTGCGAAAGCCCTCGTCGTACTCCAACCAGCCATTACCAATGAACCCTGTATAAGCCTTGAAAATTATATCCATGTACTGCAACAAGGAAGAGGCCCTCCAGGGCTGAGAGTGAACAATAATTCCAGTATAAATCAGAAAACCAGGATACCAATTCTGCCAACACCTATCAGCCCTGCGCCTCTTAATACGCTCCTTGTCCCGCTCATCGAGGTCCTCCTTGTCCTTCTTTTCTAATTCCCGAAACAAGAGGGTAAAAACATCCACGTAATCACCCCTCAAGATCCTATCTCTGGTAGCAGAAGACAGGTGATCACCCAGGGGCAAGACTAAATCGCCACTGGGTAAAGCTCTAGTCGGGACCAGTGTTCCCTCTAAGCTGAGTTAGTGTGAGCTAGCACACAGTTTTTTAGCCTCCGGCTCACACATTTTTGTCTTAGCTCAGGAAGGATGGCTCCAGAGCAAACTAATTTATTGCTGTAGCCAAATCGCTCACTCACAACTTTAATGCCAGCAGCTCACAAACTAGAATTTTTGCTCACAAGACTCCACAGCTTAGAGGGGACATTGGTCGGGACCTGTTCACATGACTGACCCCCAGACACAGGTGCTGACCAACCTGGCCACCCAGAATGAGACCACTGACATGCCATGGGAGAAGCCCCACACCCACACCCTACAGCGTGGTGGCAGGACCCAAATCCCCCAGGCAGAGGTGAACCCAGGGGTGCCTTACCCTGAACCCCTTCATGGCCGAAGCCCCAGGGCCACCCATGCCCTTCCCCTGGGCGCTGGTTGGACTTACCTGTACCAGGCGTCGAGCCCCTAAACGGTTCCAGCTGCTGACCCGCGGCGCCCGCCTCCTGCTGATCGCCCACCGCACCGGAGGTAGATGCCCCTTCACTGGAACCTTCCTCCAACATAGCCAGGCGAGCCAGAACCTTCGCCTGGAAAGAAGAAACCTGGTTAGTCTTCCCCTTTTTCACAGGAGGGGGACTGGGAAAGACCTCCGGAGGCTGCTTCCTCCGCTGTTCCAGCGCAGCCAACCTAGCCAAAATAGCTGCATTAATGGGGTCACTCTCTTCGTCAGATGAAACAGGTTCAACTGGCAGCACAGGAAGGGGCCGTGGCACCGGTCGTTTGGGAGCAGGCCCTTTTCCTTTACCCGAGCTCTGGCCCTTTTTTGGTGCCATGGCTAAAGCCTACCACTAGAGGCCAGCTAAAACAGGGCCCTCCCACACACACAAACGGGGGGGAGGGGGGGAGGGGGAATAGAAACGAAACTACAAGAAAAGAAAAACCAGAAACAAAAGTGAAAGCAGCCCCTATACCAACTATCAGAAGAGGAGGAGAAAGAAGGGGGGGGGGAGGCAAGGCTACAAGCCACTCCCAACCCAACCGTACTGCCACCCAGTTAGGAACGCCAATGTAACCAACTCAGCTTAGAAGGAACACTGGCCGCCCCACCTGCAGGCTCTAACCAGAAAACAGCTGCCCCATCACCAGGATTCCCCGTATAACAGCCAAGTTAATAAGCACTCACCCCCCAACCGTACCCAGAAAAAAGGGGGGGGAGGAGGGGAAGCACAAGCAACAAGGGCACAGTCCCAGCCCAGCAGCTAACCAAACAACCCAACAGCTACCGTTGCCTCCACCCACCGCATGGGTCCCACGCCACAGCCCCGCGCCAAAGAAGCCGTACAGCCCAGCAAGCAACGGAGGCGACTAGAGGAGCCTCCAGCCCCCACGGCAGCTCCGCAGCGGCCGAGCGCCCATCACAAGAGGCGCCTTAAGCAGCGGCCAGAACATGGGGGGAAGGGCTTCTGACCCCTTGAACCGCTGCCCGCCAGCGGCCGCACCCCGGGAAAAAGGTGCCTCACGCTGCAGCCACCCCTCAAATGGAGGGAAGGGGAGGGGGGTTCCCGCCAAAAAACGCCGCGCCAGTACCCAGCCTCCGGCAAGAGGTGCCGCTAGCCATGGCCTAGAAACCACGGGGGGACTTCCCCATCCCAAAAACTTCCTCCCACCAGCAGTCGTGCCCCCGAACCAGAGGGTGCCGCACGCTGCGGCCCCTAGTAAAAAATTAAGGGACAAGGGGGGGGGGCGGGGGGCGACCAAGCCCCGCAACGAGGAAGCGCCCAAACTGCTGCAGCCGCCAAATGAAGGAAGCGCCGCGCCGCTCCAACTCTTCCCGCGCCGCTCCAACTCTTCTTCCTCGCCCTGAAAGGCCACCCGAGGCCCGGTCTGAAATGCCGTCCACGGAGGCTGTTAGGCCGAACAGCCTCCCCCGCGCCAGCACTACTCCCGAGCTGAACTGAGCTGAACGCAACTGCAGAGGCGGGGGTGGGGCCGCACCTTTAAGGGCAGCTCCCGCCCCCGCCGTTGCGAGCAGAGCCTCGCAACGCATTTGTCTGCCCCGCCCTCCTCCTGGGCGGTAATCCGGCCCCCGCACCAACGGCTCCGCCGGAGGCGCGGGAACGCCTTTGTGGTGGGAACTGATTTAATGGGCACTTACCCACGAAGCAGCAGCCAGCTAGCCAACACTATTCAATCCAACAGACACTTAAGTGTGATAGTTTTCCTGGGACTAGGCACCACCTCAGGGAGGGAAGGCAGTTCACTATAGCTTCTGACATGGTAACTGCACAAGCAATTTACCCTAGTGCTTCTCAGGAACAAGCAGGGCTCATTTCATAGCAGGAGCTCCTTTGCATATTAGGCCACACACCCCTGATGTAGCCAATCCTCCAAGAGCTTACAGTATCCCCTGTAGGAAGAGCTGTGTAAGCTCTTGGAGGATTGGCTACATTAGGGGTGTGTGGCCTAATATGCAAAGGAGCTCTTGCTACGAAATGAGCCCTGGGAACAACAGCTTCTGGGAACACAAAGCTAAGTCCCCACCACCCCACACATGCAGGTATACATACAGGGAAAATAATCAGTCTTGGTCCTGTACAATAAACAGAGTTTGTGCAGGCCTGCTATGCAAGAATCCAACTGCTCTAGCTATGGTGACTAGAGGAACCTCCCCACTCAGAGACAATAAATCTCTGAATACCAGTTCAAGGAAGGAAATTCAGGGGGAGCCCTTGGCCTCTATGCTCAGTAGCTGGCCTTCCATAGTAATTGGTTGGCTATTGTGTGAGACAGGTTGCTGGAGTAGATGGACGACTGGTCTGATCCAGCAGGGATCTTTTTTTTTAATGTTCTTGTGTCACTATAGCAATGAATTATGTCCATTCTTGCCCTCATACTCCTGTTAGATTGGAAGTTCTTAGTCCCATGTTAAACATTGTGGAGCAACTTCTGCAAAGGAATGTCTATGGAAGAATCAGTGTTTGAAACCTGATTTCTCATCTCTGAATCCACAGAACACACTTGCTGTGTAATGAAAAAAAACCCAAACCTATCCAAAATCAAGCATTTGCCTTTTCACCCTGTTCCTTTAATCCACTTGAGCATGATGCATTTTACATTCTGGATGTCCAAAAAAACCCACCTTCATTCAACTGATACTTTTTAATGTCACTGAGAAATCAGTGACAAAGTTTATACAAAGGAGTGCTCGTTGTGTTACTGACAGCTGGCTGAGCTGGTAGGTATTCTGAAAAGAGGGTTGGCTGTTCGGCATTCTCTTCCCAACTGCCAAATTTTCCTCCCCTGAATTCTAACTAGGTATTGTCTGTTCAAGCATATCCCAGCTACAGAGCCATCTATTCTTCAGGGACTATAGTGATGAAAATGAGCTATGAAGAAGGCGGGGGAGATGTTCCAGAGTAAACAAATGCAAACACAGTGGCCAGGGAATTGGGGGGAGGGCAATGTGGGACAAGGGAAGTAGCTATGACTGGAGGGGGCCAGGAGACTTTCTGGTGGATATTCCCATGAATGTGGAGACATGATTGTGTACCTTGCACATGAAAGCTCATATCTTGAATAAAACTTTGTTGGTCTTAAAGGTGCCACTGGACTCTAAATTTGTTCTACTGCTTCAGATCCACATAGCTGACCACCTGGATCTGTTCTCTCTAATGTTTGTTGGAATTTCCAAGAGAGTTCTATCAGTTCATACATCACTTCCTCCCAGGAAAGGTGTAGGAACTTGTTAAATTTTAGCATATACAAAGTCATCAGTCAACTGTGCTCCCAGGATGATTTTTCTTATGGGACATGCCTGGATTTCATATGGTCAGCTATAGGTCTGTAGCAGCTGGACCAAAAGTCAAAAGACTGAATAAGTCCAAAGAGTTTGTTCACAAATTTGCAAATAAATATCATCTCCTTCTCAGCCAATGATCCAATATGCTCAGTCACCTCTGAGTTTGAGCCATGATAATTCCACAAGTCCCAATCATCCCACTGAATCTTACCTGTTCATGTGTATTCAAACAGTCATAAAAAATCAGTTATGCATACAAAGTCTCATGCTGGTTACATATGGCCTCCCGGTCGGCCAGCACCTCCTTCCCATCTGCTGTTCGCCACATACTCTAAGCACATACAGTATTCTTGTTTTACTATTCCTAACTTATAAATGTGAGTTGTCTCCATCAGTCTTTTATAGCTGCCGAACTCAATATTTTTTAATGGCAAAGTATTTGTTAAGGTAACAACTGCCCGTGCACTTTTTCATACTGCCTCAGGGGCATGGTAGACATGCTAATGGTAGACTAATGAAAGAGAAGTGTCAGGTCTGTGTGGTGTTTCTATATTTTGGGGTTATCATGCATACATCACCTGGTGTTCATTAATAGGAAAGGAAGTCATATTGTCCAGGCTGAATGATGTCTAGTGCACAGGCAGAAAACTCTCTGTAGGTCATTTAAATGATGCCTCATGACTGTGCAGGTGCCAAGAAATTTGACTGACCTACGCTTGAAAAGTAGGTCAGTTCAGTGAGTCACTCACAAGCATGGTATATCTTTACCTTCATTTGTGATCGAGTAGTTTGCACAAGTGAAAAAGCTATTGCAAGCAGTAATTTATGATGGAAATTTATTTACAAAGGCAAGACCTGCATTTGACATGGTAGCACAGAAAACAACCCATATATGCCCTGGAGAGCACTGCGTTCAGGGACCCAGAACTGACTGGTCCTCCAGAGTATCAAGGAGGCCAGGTTGGCAACAACTAGGGCCAGGGCCTTTTCGATGGCGGCTCCACTCTGGTGGAATGAGTTCCCAGAAGACATCAGGGCCCTGTGGGACCTTTTACAGTTCCACAGGGCCTGCAACATGGAGCTCTTCTGCCAGGCCTTTGGAGCCGCTACCACCATTATAATGACCACCACCAGTATAACTGCAACTAGGGGTAGTACTATTAGTAACATCTGAGAACCATGGTGGATGTCCTGAGCCGCAGGTCCCTGTGACTTTTGCCTGGCCCAGCCCCCCACAACTGAAACAGACCAATAGAACTAAAGTAAGTAGTGGAATTGCTAGCACTTTAATATTGTTTGATTTTAACACTGTTTCTATTATTGTATTATTTATTAAGAATTGCATTAATGTGATGGATTATGTTTTATGTATTATGACAACTTTTATCTTGTTGTGAGCCACCCTGAGCCAGCCTAGGCCGGAATGGGTGGGATAGAAATATATATACTTATGCAGGAAAGCCCATAAAAATGGCTACTGCAGAAGTACAAAGCTGTTCATTGCAGCACTTGATTCACAGTTTGAGAAAACTATCACATCAATTGGGTGAGGGGCTTGACTCACATGCAAATGAGCAGTTACATCATGGTAAGTTTGAATGAACGTCAGTCACTTTTTTTCTCTCCAGTGTTTGATGCACCTCTGGATGAGATTATCTCAGTCAAGAAGGAATAAGTACCAAGTTCTCAGTTTGGTCCTGAGAGGGGAAAAAAAGATTCCCCCTCTCCCCAACTCTCACATAACATTTGAGCAGTGACCCTGACAGGTTTTCCATGTCTGAAGATTTCATTTTGCCAGTGACATGTCAAATGTGTCAAGTGGCAAAGAATGGCTGCCCTTGGGAACATCTTACTCCTCAGGAAAGAAAGAAAGGGAAAAAAAAAACCTTTAAAGTTTCCCTTCACTTTTGTTTCAGCTGCCCCTGCCTTGCAAAGGCTTTCTAAAACAAACACTTTAAACTATAAGCCAGTCCAATCCATCATTTTATGTTCATCTACATCCACACAGTTGTAACTAGGACTAAAATGAATTTTCACAAGTTCCCATTTTTCTGCATTGTGACTGGGGATGATCTTTCACTGAACTACATCTGACATTTTTCTCTATTTGAATATGAATCCTGGTCAGCAAGAGTACCTCAGGGCCAAACCAGATGCTACAACATGCACAGGTCCAACCCGTGGATGCTACCCAACCCCATTTTAGAGCTGAACTTGATGATTTAAAAATGCCACATGGGCTCAATCCTGATCAGGCCCATAATGTGGTGGGACCAGATGATCTTGTTCCCCACTGTGCACCTTTTCAAGCACCAAAACAACCTTCATGCGGTATTTTTAAATGGCCAAGTTCGGCAGTAAAATGGTGGTGGTGTCCATGGGTCAGACCTGTGGATACTGTGATGAGTTTGGCCTTCAGTCGTGTTATTAGACATGAAAATGGCAAGATAAGAGCAATAAAATAAACAGAAGAAGAAAAAAAATCCACCCTAAAGGATCAACAAATTATGATTGTCACCAAAGAACTGGGGGGATGTCTGAGTTCTAAAATCACTTGCAACTTACCGGGTCCTCCCGTAAGCTCTTCAAACACCTCCCAATCTGCCCTTGAATTGTTCCACCTCTAAAAGCAGTGATGGATGATGACCTGGTGCTGGCAATGTGGATATGTCAGTCTATGGATTTCTGAATCCAGCCAGCTTTTTACTCAATTTCAACTAAACCCCTTCTTTAGTACAGCCCCATCTTACATGCCTGTTATCCACACAGATCCCATGATCTCATGCATAGCCTTTTTTGCGGTCAAAAGGGACTGTCTCCGCCCTTTTTCTCCCCCAGCAGGAAAGTTGGTTGAGTCCAACCTCTTTCTCCTTGTTGCCATGAAAAGAATAGAGGAAAATGGAAAGCATGTAATCATTGGTTTGAAAAACTTCTAACCTTTTTTCTTCCAAAATGGGACCTGAAGAGGCTTGCCAGAAGAGTGGAAACAGGATGGAAGAATACAGTCTGCTAACATCAGCAAATAAAATGGAAGACCTAAATAAAAGCCAGACAGAGAACCAGGCTAGTTCCGGGTGGTCAGCTGTATTGGTCTGAAGCAGTAGAACAAATTTAGAGTCCAGTGGCACCTTTAAGACCAACAAAGGTTTATTAAAAGTATGAACTTTTGTGTCACGCACACTTTATCAAGTACATTAGAATGGCAGGCAAGGTTCAAACTTATAGCCAGAGAATGAACAGCAAATTAACATGCAACATGATGATGATCAAGATATGCAAAGTGACATTAAATAATAAGTTAAGGTTATAAGGACAACAGCACAGTAATGAATATGTCAAAATAGGGGATAAATGTGTAAAGGTATTTACGGGAAGTAAACTGAGACTCTCCATCCATCTCCTCTCAGGCATGAAGGTAACTTAACATCATTTTTTTTCTTTCCTTTTTCAAGGTGGGTGCAGTTACTATGGACATAGAACATAGAACCAGACTGTTAAAGCAGTAACCCTTTTCTACTGTCTGAGAGACTGGTTAAGAGAAGCTGCTAGGATGACCAATAATGCCACATAGATTCATGCTGGGGATTAGTCCTTCAGGAAATGGGTGAAATAATCTAGATGTTTATTTGAATTTGAATAAGAGACATTCCTGTCACTAACTTCTCAGATTTCACCTGATTTGAGGTGTGTGTGTGCATTTTATTTTGCAGCAGTGATGTCTCCTCTGTTGTCTCTCTCCCCCTCAGTCTCCACAACACTGCTTGATCAAGCCTATCCAACAACACAAACTGAGATAATGAAATAGCTTCAACAAATACAGAAACCATACTTACACAGAATCAGAGACCAACTGAAAGAGAGTAGAAACAATATGCTGAGAATAGACTTGGGAAGCTACTGTTTGAAAGAAAAAGTGTCAAGCCTTGTTTTTGACTGGATTGTTGTCCCTCTAAAGCACATATTTGCCAAATTACTTCCCTTTCTCCATCTGATGAAGTGAGCGCTGATATAGTTCTGGACAAAATTAAGTCTTTTATTAATTTAATCTTTCTTTGTTACAAGTCACCGGGGGGTTATTGTTCTAGATAATTTGTATTACTTGATATAATGATGTCATGATGTATATTGACTATGATTGTTTGTGAAGTAAGTTACACCTTTTCAGTATTGGTGTTAATTGTTATTCTAATATTCTTATAATTGTGTAACCATTTTTGTATTCAAAGCACTGTTCACATTTTTTTTTAAAGTGAGCTTTGACTCACCAGAGCTTATAACCTGGAAAAGGTGGCTGGGTTTTAAGGTGTTGCTGGCTTGATTTCTTTCTCCCCCACTTCGTGACTGGTGCTTTGCGGAGCTGAGATTCTGACAATGACAAATAGAGAGAGGATTAATGACCTCCCCACATTATTTCCAAATGTATTTAAGTTTGTTCATGTTAGTTACAATAATTGTTATTGAACAGGTCTGATCGGGCTACATTTTGATCAGTGAGTATTAAGGATGCTGCAAATTTCACTGCAAACACAGTTGATGGTCCAGCTTACTGAACATATTGAAGGAGGCAATCAGAGGTCCGGCAGTCACTTGGTCTAAACTGGGGATGGGCATGAACTGGGAAAATGGTGGGGCAGAACAGCCCCCTCATGACACCAAACTCACAGGGAGTCTTCAGCAGGCTTTCCTGTTGATTATTGGATTTTAAAGAGGAAAAAAGAGCTCCCCCTACCAGGCAGAAAGAGGCTAGTAAGTTTGTGGCTCAGGCCCCTGAAACCATAGCAAGGAACACTTTCCCAGTAAGGAAAGGTGTTTAAAAAGTTTTCCCACTGTGTGTGGGGAGAGGAGTCTCTTGAAGCCTCCCCTTGAATCAGCCAGCAGCAATCAATTCTTCTTCTCCTAACTCTCACTCAAGGACTAACTCCTCTCCTTTCTTTTCCAACTGCAAAATAAAAACAGCTGGATAAGGATGTGGTACAATCTGCTCCCATAGAGCAGAATGGGAGCTCTGTGGCTGGCTATCAGAACTGCCAATCAAGCTTTGGACATCTACTATGGGTGTTTCTAGGGCTCAACACAAGTCTACCCCCAGTGTTGCCTAGAAATTGATTGGATTGGCACCAGGCTGTCTGGCAATGAACCACTCTAATGAAGCACCTGGACCTCCATGGAAAAAAAAAATGGTGGTTTGTTGTTGGTTCAGGAACAGTACAACCAAATGAACTGGGTCAAAAAGAACCATGGATTGGCCTGGTTTGAGTAAAAAATCAGTTTGTTTTCCTGGTTGTGCCCATCCCTAATCTAAACTACATACTTCTGGGGTTTTCTAAAATCTATTTTCTGTGTGTGATGGCCTTATAATTACAATTTCGACAGCACTTCTAGCAAAATTCTAGCTTGCAACTCACAGTCGTGTCAAGGAACACTGCCAATGGACTGGGCCCTCTAAAATAACAAAGGGCAAGAATGCTCCATTGCAGCTGGTCATGCCAGTTCAGGATCAAAATCATGGTGGGATACTTTAAAAAAAAAAAGACATATTGGGTGTCGAAACGGCCCCTTTCCAAGTCAGACATTTTAACATTTCCCTTACACAGAAGAGATTTTAGCACTCAAGGAATAACTGTTTATTTTAAGATCAATGTGTAGCCACAGTGGCACAGACATCATTGAGGCCCCCACTTCCTCCCTGATTCAATTCGAAGGCTGCAAATCATTCGTCAGAGGTGCAAATTGCTAAAGTGGTGACTGTGTGAGCTCTTATTGCTTTTAGCAACTGTGAAAGTTAATCTCACCTTTTCCCCACACACCAGGGGAAAACAGGCAGGCGGGACCATTTGAGGGGATGCTCAATGTACTTGGCTATTACCATTGTAGCTAATGTGATATGCAGTACACATGCTACTGAATGTTGTCTAGACACAGACAAAGGCACTTTGATGCCAGGGGTAGAACATTTAAGCTGTGCCATTCTGGGAGTAAAAAAAAACAAAAACAATAGTGGGCATTTACTGCCATTTACTATTATCCTGAAATACTACCTGGATGTAGAGTAGTTTGCTCTACCCAATGGCAGGATGAGTCTTGATGGAATTCTGAGGTGAAATTGGGCTGCAAAAGAGAGCCAACATCATGTAGCTCTTAGAATGTCAAATTAGACTCTGGCAGACCAGGTCTGAATTCTCACTCTGTTAATGGATACTCACTGGGTGATCCTGGGCCAGTCACTCTCTCTCAGCCTCATCTCCCTCATGAGGTTGTTGTGAGGATAAAATGGTGAAGAGGAGAAGGATGTAAGCTGCTTTAAGGTGGAGTATAAAGTAAACAATTAAATAAATAAAATGTTTCAGAAATTTTGGGGGAAGAAGAAGTTAGGGGGGAGGGGGTTCATTTGTCCCTACTGGGATCCAAGAAAATATGAAGGCACTACCACTGTTCCAAGTTTTACCAGAATAGGTAAACCACAGGAACATGTAAGTTTTCTTTTCTTTATCTCAAAGAAAACATCAGAATAATAGCAAATTTCAACTTCAGCTCTAGACTGTGAGCGTGCATGAATCTGATCATGAATGAAACTTTAAAATTAACGCAGACTACAATGGGAAATTAGCTAAGTATCACATGCACTTTGAAGGGAACATGGGTTTTTAAGTACACTACAGTGGAGGTTTTGCTGCACCCAGTGAAATTAGGATTTCCAGTGAACGCCAATCCCATTTGGACAATGAATATTGATCCAAATGAATGCCAATCCCATTTGAGTAAGGATTGCCTGGTGAATGTCAGCCTCAGTGAAATTATTAATTTCTTTTTTCCTGCCTTGTCAAAAACTCTGTGTGAGGTCTGTCAGTTTTATAGCCCTGACCTGGATAGCCCAGGCAAGCCCAATCTCATCAAAGCTTGGAAGCTAAGCAGGGTTGACTGTGGTTAGTACTTTGATGGGAGACTTCATTGGAATGGGGGGGGAGGGAGGGGCTTATGGGGGGGGAGAGAGGGGCTTTAATCAGCCATCTCTCTGAATATCCTCTGGGTCCCCAGTAGGGGTTAGTCACCAGAGGTCAAAGTGACTTCCAGGTGCAGACACACACACACACACACACACGCACAGAAAGAAATACCTAAAAATGCAAAAAAAAGTTTTGTACATTTCCTAGAATGCTTCAAAATTTAGTAGGTTCAGGAGGGTGGCTGTGTTGTTCTGAAGCAGCAGAACTAAGTTTAAGTCCAGTGGCACCTTTAAGACCAACAAAGTTTTATTCAAGATATAAGATACTATTCTGAAGAAGTGTGCATGCTTTGAATAAAACTTTGTTAGTCTTAAAGGTGCCACTAGACTCAAACTTTGTTCAAAATGTAGTAGCAATGCAATAAACTGAAGCCTTAGCTAAAGCATCATTTGCCCTTCATTAGTCATCAAAGAGGCAATTATTACATTTCTGTTCTGGGAACTGACAAATATTTGACATTTGTTTGGGGGGTATACAATTACTCTGTAATGTTTTGCATTTTTTTAAAAAAAAGGAAAGAAGAAAAGCCCCATTGTTTGCCTTTGACAATGCAGTCCGAGGCAGAGTTAAATCCATCTAAGCTTATTGACACTGATGGAGTTCGAAGGGTGAATCTTTGCTTGGGATTGCACTGTGAGGGCCAAATTACAGATTCAGGACCAAACTTGGATTCCCCACAGCTGCTTGGGACAGATTTTTTTTAAAAAAATAAAGAAGACCTCAAATAGGCTCAGAATCTCACATGCTCATGCGCAGAATACCAAAACAGCACTGGGGGAAGTTATTTCCCCATTTTTACAGTTCCACATGACATATTCTGCTGGAAAAATCTCTTGGTAATTTTGTAATGTTGTAATTTTAACCTGGGTTTTATGGTTTTATTGTGAACCTTTATGGTATCTTGTATTGTTAGCCGCCTTGAGCCGGCCCTGCTGGCAAGGCGGGATATAAATAAAATAAAATAAAATAAAATAAAATAAAATAAAATAAAATAAAATAAAATAAAATAAAATAAAATAAAATAAAATAATATGTGCACACAGAGCAACAAAACTGGGGAACTAATTCCCCACAATGCTATTTCAGCATAGGCATGGAGGTGGAGGCCGGTTTCCCTCCTTCCCCATGATGGCATTCCTAGCCCAGCTGGAATCTCATTTATTTTTAATTGCCACTCCCCACAGCTGCTGTGTGACTGCAGGAAACCCAAGTTAGTTCCAGGGAACCCAGATTCAGCTCTTTAAAAATCTGAAAGTCTTGTGGTCCCTAGGAGGCCTGGAGGCTGCATGTTCACTTGAAACTCTCTTTCCTTAGCAACCTATGTCAATGCCATTCTCTTTTTCCATTGGGGAAAAATAGATATGCAAACAATCTTGTCAAAAACCAATTACATATGAAACTACACTTTAACACAGTAGGATGTTTTTAGGTCCCCAAAGCCGAAAGATACCCTCCAAAGCCCCTTGGGTTGATTTGGAAAGTATACCATTCTTTCTGCCCATGAGGTCTTTCTTTTTGCCATGTCATCATCTAACATAAACATCAAATATGACATTAAAATTCTGGCCAGCTATATTCAGGTTATTGCAAAAAGTTGTATCTTCCCCTTCTCTCTCCTTGGAACAAATTGAGGTATGAAATCACCAAAAGTAATTTCTATTTGAAAATCTCAGTCCATAGAGAAAACAATCTTGACTGCAACACTGCGAACTGCTACTTGTGTTTATATGTCGATGTGTGGAAATTGGGCTCATTTGCCCCATTGCCCTCCCCCTAAAAAAAAATCCTGCATATATTGGTGTAAGAGAGGGGGGATTTTACCCAGGAAACAGTCCCCTCCCCCCCAAAAAATCAAGCAAATGAAAACTGAAAACGTTAAAAAGAAAGGGAAAAGGTATTTTAAGTATATAAATTAAAGAGGCTGCCTAGTCAAAAGCCTGAAACCATAAAGGAAAAAGCCACTTTAGCACACTTTTAACTTTAACTATTTATATAAGCAAGTAATTTAATCCACAGTCTTTGCCATTTTTGCATTATCTGCTGTTTGTTGGGTCTGCTCCTCTGAGGTGGGAAGAGGAAAAAGGAAACTGACAATCGCTTTATTGCAGACTGTTTCAATTACTTAGTCTCTTGATGTGAAGCATAAACAGTATGAAGATCATATTAGAAATGTGTTTGGATGTAAATAGCTGTTGACAGATTTCCACCTATGGGATACATGAAACACATTGGCCGTCTGAGGATTTCATCATGAAACAGCCAATCAGACCTCAGGAGTCTGCTTTAGAATTCTAGAGAAATCGCCTGATGCACCAATTTTCTGTTCTCTAAACTTTTTATTTTCTTAAAAAAAAATCAAAACAAGATGAGAGTTAATCTAGGCACAAACTCTACCCTAAAGAATGAGCACGTAGAGGATTACATATACATACAAACATACAGAAATCCACGATGTGTCCCAAGGCAGAGTCTGTTTCAACATTTCTCAGGACAGCTGACATAGATTTAGTCCACATTGTTGCTAAGCTTTGTTTACTACCAAAAGTGTTGTATCGACACAGCATTGGTAGGGTAGCTTCTTATAAAACCAGCAAAGTGCTGGGCTGTGTGTCAGGTATGATTTTGAATGCCTCATCCTTGTTATTTTGACCTGGAAATCCCAAATGCAATTTTGCTTCTCCTTTGTGCAAATCAAGCATGCAAGCATTTCTTTTTGTAGTTTGAGATCTATATACAAAACACATACCCTGCATTTCTGCTCTCATCAGGGCCACCAACGGAGCTAATAGATTAAAAACATACATAATAAAAATGCACCTTGAAACAATTACGACCAAATAAAGAATATCATTAAAACAATTACAACCAAAGCTAAAATACATGTACAAAAACCTTTTAAAAAGCCCTTGTACCAACTTTTCCCCATAACATGTGCACTCTTTTTGGCACTGTTTGTACATTGTATTATGTGTATGGTTGAGACACACAAATAATATGTAAGTTACAAAGTCTAGGTTTGCTTCCTAGAAGATGGCAGATGGCATATCAGGGGTGTGGGGAGACACCGAAACTGTGGGAGGGCTAGACTGAAGAGGATCCTTCCACGGCTCTCTGGTTGCTAAAGTGAAGAAAGCACCAAGAGGAGGATCCAGATACAGGATGCAGCAACCTACTTCCTATTAGTTTGAGGCCAACCACAAAGAGGCTGGGAGCATTCCTACAAAAGTCAGCTGAGAGCATCAAAAGAGGTTTTGCGTGGCCCAGGAGGTTTTCATCCCACAGGTCTCCTCATGTTTCTTTTCATGTTAAAAGCAACCTCAGAGGCTCAATTTGGATGGGAGAAGGAGATAACAGGTGCCTTGGGTCACTTCCCCTCATGATCAGAGGTCCATTACAAAGATTGTGCATTCAGGAGCTTGGGGATGGTACTAGAACTCATATTTAGCTGCCACAGAAAATTAGCTGCCACCAACCCCAATTCCCTCCCCCTGAAACTAGAGAGGGAAAATTGCCCCCACATAATGGTAAAAGAGGCATGTTTTCTCAAACAGAAAATATACAAAGAGGACAGCATTACTACAGAAAAGCAAAACAGAAAAGGAAAGAATTTAAAGAGACTTTGGTACACATTTTGTCTGGCTGATCTAACTGCTAACTACTACATCAGAGTTTAGCAAGCCATAACCAGCCCTATTAATAGCAGTGGGAAAGTAGTGGGAACCAGAACTGCAACTGTGCTTCCGTAATCTGAGCTCAGCCATTTTCTAGAACCTAGAAGCATGCTGCATAGACTCCAACACCATCATCACTGCAGAAATGTGGGGGGGGGGGGGGGGGGAACCAAAACCAAATCCAATCCTGGCTCAAGCTGTTTCTCCCTCCTTCTTTCCCCCCCAATATGATTCAGGATGCTATTTTCAAAATTTCTGCTGACACTTTCATATTGCTGCAGAAAGCCATCTCAGGCCTACCCATGAGACCAGCAGACATGTCAGTCAAATGACCTCCAGTTCAAGAAAGAAGACAGAGTTCTCAATTCTCTAGCCATTGGAGGCCATCACAGCAATGACACACTGGCTCCTGAGGTCTTGCTGTGCCGGCTGCAGTGGTTTCCAGTTTGTCTCATTGTCAGGGGCTCAAGAGGGAGTCATTCATCTGCCCTGCCAGCTGAAGGCTGAAAAGCTGCAGCCTCACCCAACTGTGATCAGAACCGACGGAAACAAGAGCTAGTGATAAAAGAATGGAGTGTGAAATATGGAGAGAAATGAGAAATTACAGTAGGCATATGCACACGCACCCTTGCAACTTCATGCCTATGCATTTTTGGGTGTTTGTTCAAAGCTTTAATAACTTAGTGCTAGACCTGAAAGGAATCTATTTGCAAAAAAAACCCCCCTATCCTCTGTGAAATTTTGATTAGGGATAATTTTGAATATCTCACCTGAACTGTTTCAACCCCCAAATCCCATTTCAATTTTTTTCCTCCTTCGTGAAAATTGAACTAATGATTTTTTTGCATCCTAGCACCTACCATTTTCCCAGAAAGACAAGCATTTTTTTGAGACTGCTTGGGCTTCAATAAATCATGTTATACCTTGTACATATGCAATCACCACCTAAGTTGTGCATAAAAATTCGTCATAAGTGTACAATACATGTGAAAAAAGTACAGGGCATTTTAAAATATGTTGAAAATATACAATAAAAATTGAGATGTCAAATAGACACCAGATATTCTCTAATTACTCTCCAGCTTGTCACTGAAAATTTGATGTCAGTATCTGATATCTGACAATTGACATTTCACAGTTTAATCTGTAGGCTTAGACAGTATGTAACAGCCACTAGCTTATAACATTCCCTATTTATTGCCTAACAAAAGTGATGCCAACAAATCTAAAGCATTTGAATTTCAGATTTTAAGGTCAGCTTTGAGTGATAAAAGTTGAGATGCTGGTGCATTTTCAGTATTTGCCTATGTTCCTTTCAGCGCTACTTAATGCTCAATCATTTGGCTAATGGTGCAGGAAGAATGTGATGAGGGCATTCTCTCCATCTCTACTTAACAATGTAAGAAGATTTTTGCTGGATCACACCAGCGGTTCATCTAGTCCAGTATCCTTTCACACAGTGACCAAGCAGTTGACCAAGAGGTTAAGCAAACAGGACATAGAGGCCATGGCTTCCCCTTGAGTTGCCTCCCAGCACAAGTATGCAAAGCTTTCCTGCCTCTGAACACGGAGATCATCTTTAGTCATCCTGGCTAGTAGCCACTAATAGACCTATCCTCCAAGATCCTGCCTGATCCCTTTTTAAAGCCATATTGGTGGCTATCACTATGTCCATTGGCAGTGAATTCCACAATTTAATCACTCATTCAGTAAAGAAGTGTTTCCTTTTGTCTTTTTTATGAGTTTTGTCCTGGAACCTAGACTCAGCGTGGAATGGTCAAGAACTTTTTGCAGTCCTATACAACTCACATCAAACTCAGTTTACCAGCTTTGGTTATGGCCCATCAGGACCCATATAAACTTTCTCATTTCAGTGCCTGCCTATCTCTGCAAATAGCCCAGGGAGGCTGCCAAATGAATAGCAGACCATGATACATGGTTTATGGACTACATACAGCATAGTGCATAGCAAGCAAAGCCTATGGCATCCAAAATGCTACCCAACAGTCACTGATTTGAGCAATATATGTGTTCCTTATTTCCTAAGAAGAGAAATTTAAAAACACTTCAGCTGATGCTTTCTACCCTCCCCCACTTTCATGGTAGTTCATTTAATGGGCTTGCTAATGAATCTCATGGATATAATGAATTAATGAAAAGAAAGGTGAATTAAATTACTACTTTTCTGGCCTTAAGTCATCAATCAAACCACACCATCCAGCCTGAAATTTCATTACAGGGAACTGTTTTGTGAATCAGTTTTGCTTCATTCATTTTAATTAAATGAATATTTATGTATTCACATTGCAAAAATATATACATATGTTCATAAATCTCTTCTTTCAAAACTGGGCACTGTACTGAAGACCAAATAATGCAAATCTTCACTGAATGGGAAGGTGAAATTGAGTCAATGAAGAACAAATCTTTAAGAAAATAATCACTGATATCAGAGGACTATTTTGCTCAGTGGTAGAGCACCTGCTTTGCATGTAGAAGGTCCCAGATTCAATACTCAGCATCTCTAGGCAAAAATGTCACTAACTGCAAAGCTGAGAAAGGCCTTTCCTGGAGAACACCTTGGAGAACCACTGCCTATTGTACTGGGCTAGATGGACAATTCCTGACATGGTATAATAGAGCTCCATATCCTATAGTGTGGGTTGGGTTTTGAACACCATGCCTTGGAAGCAGGAAATAGGAAACCATTTTTCCTGTGTCCCAGAGCTCATAACCTTCCCACCTTAAGACAGGACCAAGTGTGCTCAGCTATTTCCCTTCCTCAAAGTAAGTGTGAGTAGTGCCAGCAGAGTAATTCTCTGAAGATCTAACACATTCCAAATGCAAATGTTCATATTGATTTTCACAGGCAGTAAATATGTTGCCATGAAATTCAGCTAGCCTAAAAATGAGTACCTTAAATATTTATGAATTGCCAGTCTGCTGAATGGCTGATAGACCAAGTGTCTTGAATTTTAGTATAGATTTGGACATTTGTACCCTTGGAAGGTACCAGTCCCTGGAATAGGCCCTTAAATACCAGATTAGCATCTGCATTGATTTACAGGCCAATCTAGTCCCAGATAGTGAGTATGGGCCCTAGCCACTCCTCTCACACATTCCCTCCTTCTAATGGTCCAGCAAGCCTACTCACAGAGAAACAGAGCTGTGATTGCCTCTACCACCATTTTAATGGAGAGTAACAATGTCAGCAGAGCTTTCAAGATGTCTTCATGCCAGTTCAGCTGAAGAAGGTTCCCTGCTCTAAATGAGTAGAAAAGATTAAGACAAGAGTTGGAATGTCATCTGGTGACAATAGACATAAGCTGGGGTTAAAGGGTTTCCAGTGAGTATTTGTCCCAATTCTGACATGACATTTGCACCCAGATCAGGTCCCCCAGTGGGAGGGCCTGACTTCATGGGCATCACAAGCTCTCAGGCAAACTAGCCAGAGGATGTAGAAAGCCTGATGAGGATGTCCTACCTAAGCTGCAGTGAGCCACCAACCAAGGAAGAATCTCCAGGATGCTTAGCAGACATTGCCAGGGTAAACTGACATCCAGCATGAAGATGAGGTGGTGTAGATCATGAACTCCACTGCTTGGAGGACTGAGACACCAGTGGTGGCCTTCAATAGTCCATGGAAAGAGTGGTGCAAGAGCAGGAAGAAACTAACTATCTGGTCAGTATGTAAAACCAGACTGGCCAGGACCAAGGAGGATTTCCTTGTCCCTGGAGCAGGAGAATCCAAAGTCACCACAAAGAAAAGGAGTAGGATCCAGGATGCACAGAACCTCTTCCTCTCATAGGCCCAGAGGAATAAGAGTCAAAATGAGCCCCACACTGAGAAGCTATCAGCAGTCAAGGCAATCCAACAATATGTACTAATGGCCTGCCCTGATTTAGACGTGGCCTTTGGTGTAGTGGTTAGGAGCACAGAATCTAATCTGGGAGAACAAGGTTTGATTCCCCACTACTCCACATGCAGCTGCTGGTGTGACCTTGGGTCAGTTACACGTTCTTTCAATGCTTTGTCTCATGAGCAGTTCTCGAAAGAGCTCTGTCACAGGGTGTCCGTTGTGGGAAGGGGATTATAAGCTGCTCTGAGACTCCTTCTGGTAGTGAAGGGCAGAGTATAAAATCCAATCTCTTCTCTTCTTCCCATGCAGAGATTTATTTATTTATTTATTTATTGTTTAATTTGTATACCGCCCTCCCCTCGGTTGGGGCTCAGGGTGGCTTACAATAAGTTTTAAATACATTCTGATAAATACTGTAATAAAACATAATACATATATACATAAAATGTAAAACAATAAAAAACAGCAATCAACTAATCAGATGGCATTTAATATTTCATGTCCTGCTCTGGGGGAGGGGGGGAGATGGGAGGCCTGGCTTGAATGATAGACCATTGCTTGATGGTAAACTGTTGCTGTCCTCAACCGTACCATAGGCCTGGTGGAACATCTCTTGTTTTACAGACCCTACAGAATTGCAGTAGGTCCCGCAGGGCCCAGATGTCATTAGATCTTTACAGTTGCCTGGAATTGGATCTGGGATCTTCTGCATGCCAAGCATATACTCTGCTACTGAGCCAAAGCCCTTTCCTGTGTAGCTCTCCTCCGATCTGCAAAGTCAGACTTGTGCCTTCGGTGAAGAAATGGCTGCGACTTCTTAAACAGTATGTCTGTCTCGCCTCAGGCTGTTTCAGGCTTAGCAGCTCGATGACTTTAATGCATGGGAAAGAAAAAATAATGCACAGAATGGGGAAAACTGAAATGCCTAATAGGAAGCTAGAAAAATTGGATTGGTGATGCAGTGTTGATAACTGACACTTCTAAAATATCAGAAGGGGCATTGTACAAAGATAATGAGGTTTGCAGCTTTCCCCCCCATCTGAATTTTTCATCAGCATCAAAATGTGTAAAGTGAAAGACAGAATGAGTATGAATGGCAGATTGAAACCATCAGTTGGTTGTAATATAACAATTAAATAATTATGGTATAGTAATCAAACTGAAATAGGTAAGTAGGTAAGGGAAAAAAGAATTCCTAGGATTCTTGCAAATAAGCTTCCAAGTGCATACAAATTTGGATTATTTGAGGGATATTCATTTTTGATGATATGCAGTGAAACCAAGGATTGTTCTCTGGACATTTGATAGCAATGCAGCTCTTTAGCCAACAGAAAATTAATTAGGAGGGTTTGGACAGGCTTAAAAACAGGGAGGAAAATAACTGCTGGGGAAATTTTGCTGTTCAGTAGAAGTTCATGATCATCACTTCCCTAATTAATTTCAGTGTGAATGAAAATTCCCCAAAGGAAATTTTACAAAAACATTCAAGTTCCTTTGAATATGAAGGTGAGTTGGGAATATAAACCATGGTCCAACGTCTCCCCAAACTTTTGAAGATTCAGTTTGGGGACCGTGCGAGAACAAAAGCACTTGCAAGGTGCAACACAAATTTAACATTTATTACCAAGGTATGACTTGACCATCACCCAAGAGCACAAGTGGATACTCTGCTGGTGCAAAGACACTTGACTTTGGTGAAGATGAACTTGGATTAAGGAAAACATTCAGGTGATCCAATCAGGAACTTGCCTCACAAATAAGCCAGAAGTCTGACTGAGATATTGCTTGGCAGTCATGTAAATAGTGAAGATCTGAGCATCCCTGCTTATTAGTTCACAACAACAAAGGTTGGGTAGGAGGAGCAGGCAGGAGGAGCAGGTGGCTGTATTGGTCTGAAACAAAACCAAAAGCTGTGTTTCAATAAGACCAGTCACAGCAACACCAACCAGTGTGCAAGCTTTCAGGCTCCAGAAATTACACCAAGTTGAATGTTTTTTTAAAAAAAATCTAGAAAAGGCAGGAAGGTGTTTCGTGCCATGATCTTTGGGTAGCTGTGACGGGATTAAAGAAAAAAAAAAAACCTATGACCAGCAGAGTGTGTTCATAGAACCCTGCTGAGTCACATGACAGAGTGAGGAGGGGGCCGTTTGGGCTCAGAACTCTCGGTTATTGTCAGTTAACAGACTCAGAAGGGAAGCGCTGAGGGCGTGAAGCGACTTTCGCCTTCTGAAGAGACTTTTGTTTCTAGGAAGGAACAGACTCAATCATAGTGAACTAAGCGAACACAAACACTAACATACATCAATCCTGGCAAGCTTGTGAGATGTGGTTGTGGGAGGGCTGAACTTTGGCAGGGTCTAGACATCTGTGTAGAGACCAGCTGTGACTCAAAGAGGCCAGTAAGACACAGCTATAGAGGAACCACAAAGCAGGACAGGAAAGAGTATAATAGAAGAGTTGAGGGAACGTGTAACCATCTGTATGCAACAAAAAACCCATAAGCATATGGCCTGAATGTAGTCTGAGGACCAGTGCCAGCCCTTTCAGCAACAAAGTGTCCTCTGTACAAACAACCAATATTCCCCTGTTGTGTTCTGCCAATAAATTATAGTTTTATTGTGTCTTGAGAAAACCTTGGTGCCTGACTTATACTTTAAAAACCAATCCCTGAAGAGACTAGTTAAGAAGAGAGGGACCTGATTAGTATTCATAGACTGCTGGGCCGATCTGTTCCCTCAGAGGGAAAGTTAAAACTACAGCTTGTAAAGAGGAGTAGGGTCATAGTAGCATTACAAGAAATGCTCTTAATTTTCTTTACCCAATTACTCCCTGAAATCCAACATCCTCCTACTACTACTACTACTACTTCTTCTGGAGTTAATTTCAAATCCATTTTGATCAAACAGAAATTTGAGAACAGGAGGGGCAGGAAGAGAGGTTCTGAAAAAATTCAGAATTTCACTCTGTAGATGCTCAGAGAAAGCACTGTTTCCCCTAACCTTCCTCTCCTCCTTCTAGAGCACTCCCTGAGGTGTGTAACACAAAATAACTGCAAGGGCTGAAGTTACAAAAGGGTGTGTTGATTTTTCTACAAAGAGAAAATCCTCTTTTAAAAGAGAAATAAGAGAAATTAATGGCTATATCTAAGAGAAAGTGAATTTCAGAAAAAAAACAAATTCCATTGCAACCATATCTTAAGACCTTTTTAAAAACAAACACAAACAATTTTATTATTTTTTAAACAAACATACATGAGAGTACTCATTTTAGCTTAATATCTAATAAAATACTTCATACATAAATATCTGTTTTTTACCATTTAGCCAACTATAATTCTTGCAACCCTATATTTTAACAATGTATATTTACTTCTATTAAAGCATTGTTTAAACAGTTCTACTATATTTTCTAAACATATATTTAAATATAAGTTAAGATTTCAAAAGTAGATTAACTGGTATACGGGTTCTTTTCTCATTTCTTATAAACCTTTATCTAATTATTTTAAAAATTGCCCTTCTCTTAAATATATTTACTTTTTCCATGTGATTCTCTAACCAATCTTATTCCGTTACATATCTCAAAGGCCCTGAAACTGGTTTTGTTTATACATTTTGCTATACCTTTTTGATGTCATCTACTATAAACATTATCCGGATATTTTACATTGATCTTCTTTAAAAAGAGAAAACAAGTTCACCCAATAAAATTTCCCTAAAGTTTTATGCATATACCAAGATTCAGCTTACATATTGCCTAACCAATCTTAACCAGTTACACATACAGATAAGATCCTTAACCCATTTTATTTATAAAGCTTTATTCTCTTCTTCTTCTGCTGGTTTCTCCTTTTCAGCAAGGTCTTGATTCTATGACTTTTACTGTTATAGGTAGAGAGGCTTTCTCTTAAGACTCGCTATCTGTAATCAATTCTTGAAGTGGTTGAGGATTCCATAAATTCTGTTTCTCTTTGAGAATCAGTTTTGTCTCTCTCTTTTTGGGGATGTTATGAGTCTTTCTATGAGGTGCATCCACTTGCTTGTAGTCTTGATCTTTATCTGTAGCTGTATCTTGATAAGTTTGACTCTGGATTCCGCCGTCTCATTTATAGTTTGGACTGGTATAGCCTCTCTTTTTTCTTGCATTAAATCAAAAGCCTTCTCAACTGCCAGGTTGACTGCATCAACAATTATACATTTAAGCTCCTCCCGAAAAGTCTGTGTCCAGTAAACATCAGCAAGGCTGTCTGTACCTACATCATCTGGAATTTTTTATATGTATCTTGTAGACTCATTTTACTACAAAGTCCAAAGTCCAAACTCAGCCCAGAGAACCAAAACTCTCTAGAGTTGTTTTTCAATAGTCCCTACACAGCTGACCTCATTTGCCAGATAGTAGCTACTGACAACCAAAAGCCTTTCAGCATGAGTCAGATATTTGTGGTTTTGTAATGGAGTCTAAACAGTACAAACTTTTATAGTTTCAACATCTAGACTGGAACTTTGAGGGACTGTTACAGTATCAAAAAATTCACTTTAAAATGTCTCTTTCTTTCCAAAGAAGATTTATAAATATTTGGGATATATTCCCTGTAGAAGTTATGAACTTTTTTCTTTAAAGAATCTGTATATAGTTTCAGTAAATCATTTAAATTCAACAAAAACAGGAAGGAAAAATACCAATTAAAGTCCGAAAAATAACAGTAACAACTCGAGGATTTTTAGAAGTTTAAACAACACTTGTTGTATCCTCTTTGCCCCAATGAGAGTTTAGTATAGCTTTACTTTGTTGACTTGTGCTAGCCACTTAGAAGAGGAAGGGGGGGGGATATCCACCTCTCCTTTCTTTGTCCTTTTAAAACTTTAAAGGGGCTTAATCAAAAGGTCATTGAATTCTTCAATGTTGCTTTTTACAAGTACTCATGTTGGAAATCTTCATTGGTGTTATGGATGAGGCTCAATATTTCTTTCTTGGGGTGTTCACAGCTGGTGCAGTCATGGATGTCATGTCTGTGCTGCTTCGTTCCTTGCTTTTGGGAAGATCCAGGGCTACCACCCACTCGCTGCCACTCACAGGGGCTTTGAATCAAGTCCCTTGTACTGGACCTCCCTCCAGGAGATCCAGTAGAGTTCGGGATCCCTCGAAACCTCCTCTAAAAGGAACAAAGTGCTGGTGGTGCCCAGGAGCGAAGCCCAGTGCCAACTGTACCGCTGTGCTGCAGCCCCGCCTCCCAGTATCTCAAGACCTCTTGTCTGCACACCACATCAAATACAGAACAGAAAGTGGTGCTAGATAGTGCTAGTACATTTTTTATATTCACACTCATTGTATCACCTTCTTCTTCCCCAAAGGCTGAAGATACAATCTGATACCATCTCTGCACAACATTTAATCAAACCTGCCTTTCATGCCGGATGCAGACAATAGGCCTTAAGAAAGATCTTTATTCCCACTTGACTTGTTTCCTGCTTGTTTTGTTTTTATCATCTAGCCTGATTAAGAGTGCTGGAGAACTCAGAAGCTTGTATATTGTTTTGAGTTTTGGTGGCTGATCTTAGTTAAATGTATGGCATGGCTTTTGTTCTCACGCGAACATACTGAAAAGAATAAAGATATTTGCCCATGATGAAGAACTGCTTTGAACGTTCATAACATACACACTAGGGACTTCCACGTGGTTTTTTTGCTCCGATTTGTGCTCCCAACATGAACGGATTATTTCCAAGCTTCCACAAGGCTTCTTTGCTGATCAATGATTGTGGTTTCCATGTTCTTTCTCTGCATTTCCTTACGCCACCTCTCAAACATGGAGAAAGCACAACAAAGCTGTGTGTGAGAGAGAGAGAAAGAGAGAAAGAGAGAGAGAGATCTCATAGCTTTTTATTAACTTCAGCCTAATTTCATTTTAGTTAGGAGAGTGGGCAGCCCCTTTTGACATCACCCTAATGGTTTAGTAACTTTGTCACTCCAAAAAATGCAGGCAACATTGTCTACACTGTAATTCTGCAAACAGAGTAGTTTCATTCCATTTATAGCATATTTATTTTTGCCTTTTATCTTACATTCTTTTCATAGATAGATACATGCACACATTCATTTGTTCATTTACCATTTTGTCTGTAGTTGTCTCTCTCCAATTTTTCATATCATTTTTGCAAATCTGTTTGAACTATGTGCACATTTTATGGCATGTATGCATACAAAGCACATCACCTGTGCATAAATCACATGTATAATGTGCAATGTTTATTTACTGTTGCACAAAACAGCATTTAAGAAATGTGTACATTTTATGGAGTATGGGGAATCAGTGAAAGGAAACTGCAGCTGCTCTGAAAGTAAAGAACCACAGGTGTGATTCCCACAAGGGAAAAAAAAAGAAAAGAAAAGCAAAACAGGGACTTTCAAGTTGAAACAGCAGAGCTGAGAAATCCAAAATCATCCCTGGAAATGAAGTAGACTATTGCCTACCAAAATGTATGCTACAATAAACTAGTTAGCCATGAAAGTGCCGTGGGGCTACCGCCCTTGCTGCTGAAGCCAATGAGCTCATTCATCTATCGGACTGAAGCTTTCCCATTAAACTCAGCCTCGATGGAAATCCTGACAATCGCCCAAGTGTTAGGACACCTTGGCAAACTCATTAGGCTAACAACTTCTTTCATAGTGCAACGATACAGAGCTGGCCTTTTGTACGTTTGACATTTTGCTACAGCCTCCCATCTCTCAGCCTGCAAGCGAGTCTGAAGTTTGAGCGCGATTGGCAGCAAACAGGCTCTCAGCTCAGATGGCCACACAACAGAAGAAAATCCATTATTCAGCAGTTCAGCACGAGATGACACATTCTTGCCATTTTTCTTCAAACTTGCCACAGAAGTCTTCAGAATGTTTTTGGTCTAATTAGTTTCACAAGTCAAGCCTGTAAGCTCCCAGTGCAAAGGTGTCCCCCCCCCCACTTCTTCTTTCCCACTGTGAATCCAATATCCTTTTAATATTTAAAGAACTGAAGTCCTGTGAGGGCTGAAGATCTGGGGATGAGGGCAATTTCAAAAATCCAGCCCGAATCAACCCGTGGAACCTTGCAAACTGTCCAACAAGTAGGACCAACCAAGTTGATTCACTCTTCTTGGTTCTGTGCTGATCAGTAAAACCTGAGCCTCAATGGCTCACACCCACCAAATTCCCACAGACCCTATTGACACATTAGTGTTGACATGTATTTGAAGTAGGCAATAGGTCCCTGAACATTACCCAGAGATGACACAGAACATTTTTTTTTCTCCTCAGTGCAGTTTATACTGCAAAGCAGCTTTCGAAATAAAGTACACAAAAATGCAGTATTATTTAAATAAAGACATACAGCCCAGCAGGCTCCATAAGCAGGCAGTAAGCCACAAAATCATCCCAGGCTGATACTGCTTCTGCCACCATGGCTCACAAAGGCCCACGGGCTCAAAGCCAAGGGCCAATAGCCCTTGCATCTCTGACCATGTTCATGCTTTAAATTACCTGTAGAGAGGGTGGGAAGGGACGAATGGTCAGCCCAGGTCTTATTCAGCTGCTTAGATGTTCTCCAGTCCTTTCCTCCTTAAACTGTAAAGTGGATCTATATATGAACACAAGCCTTTTATTGGGACAGACAATTGGACCACCTGTCTCAGTACTGTCTACTCTAATAGTCTCAAGCAGAGACTAGTCTTTCCCACCAGCTGCTGCCCATGATCTTTTCATGGGAATTCACAAAAATTAAACGTCAAAACTTCTGCATGCTAGATATGGGTTCTACCATGAAGCTATGGCCCTTTCCCAAACTAATATTACCCAGACTTCCTTTGTAGCATTAAGGCTGTGGTCACACACACTAAATAATCCACTTTCAATCCACTTTCCAACTGGATTTTGCCAGTTCACACAGTAAAAATCCAGTTGGAAAGTGCACTGAAAGTGGACTATTCAGTGTGTGTGACCACAGCCTAAGTGTCTCATTATAAGAGTCACCAATGACCTGTGAGCTCGACTGGTAGAGTCATCTTAAAACTGCCTTCAAATGAATGAAAAGTAGTTGTGTTTTAGATTTCCTTTTGCCTTCATGTGAACTGGTAAAATGCCAGTTTAGTTAATTTGCAGAACAATAGGTCATTCTGACCCAGTTTCCCAACACGGTGGCACCAGCTGCTGACCCACAGAAGCATTTTAATTAGCAGCCTGTTAGTTGTAGCCCAAAAATTGTTTATGACCATGCAATGGCTGTGAAGTTAATTGGGTTACGTACATGAATGGGTACAAAGACAAGGACAAACTTCAGCTATTTGGTAATCTATATAGTATTGTTCTCGCAGTGATGAAGTTGAGCTGATATGATTTTGTGCAATGTCCATGAACATTATGACCCTTAAGCAATGAAAAATGTCAGAATGTTTACTGTCCATCTTCTGTGAGAGAAGGGGAAGCTGTCTGATTGGCAGGAGTAAAATCTTACACAGCCCCACAGGACAAGAATAGATTAGGAAGACAGGTTGATGGCTGGGAAAAGGTTGCATGGGCAAGGAAAATAAGGGGGTGGGAGGTGAGAGGCTAGGTGGCTGAACAATGCATACCAAGGGTCTGACAACCAGGTACCAGGGATGATGGTGGTTGAAGGAGAAGAAACAAGAAGAGAAAGAATTGAGCCCATTGCATATAGCAACTTGAACTAGCCAGCTAACAGGTTGGCTGCAATGTTCTGATTTTCTCCTTAATTCCCCGGATCTGCCCATTCACTTTTGCCCAAACTGCAAGTGATCATAAGCTGTGTCAAAAGCCAAGATGACTTTGGAATGAGGTGACACAATCTATCAATTTATACTTTAGTAATCCCACTTTAGAAGTCAATCCCCCAGCACTAAGAGGTTCTCACAATTAACCCTGTTCTGACATCTGACCTTTCTTATGCCTTTCAGAGATTTCCAAGGCCAAAGGCTGAGCTGTTAAAGCCTGACTTTTCTTCACATACACAAAGAGAAAGGGTGTTTCTTTTAAAAGCCAATACAATAGGAAACGACGGGTTAAGATTTTTTATGGAGATGTTCACAGCATCATGGGATGGTAAAGCCCCCACTTTACTCTGTGTCATATGCTCAGAATCCCTGCAGGAGGAGGCCCTCTGTTCATTTCACTGCATTCTGGGCCTCTTTGCATACTCCCTGTATTGGGTTGCCAGCACTAGGATGGGAAATATTTGAGGATCTGGGGGTGGAGCCTGAGGAGGTGGGATTTAGGGAGGGCAGGGACTTCAAGGGAGTATAATGCCATAGGATCCACCTTCCAAAGCAGCCATTTTCTCCAGGCGAACTGATCTCTGTCACCTGGAGATCAATTGCAATCCCAGGAGATGTCCAGCCACCACTTGGATTTTGGCAACACTATCCCTGCAACATCTCCCTCCACCAAAGTACAATTGTCTTAGAAGTGGAGTTGCCAGGTTTTGCCTGGCTGCTGACAGGGAGGGGTGTGTTTCATTCTTCTTTGGGGAATCTTCTGATGTGACTCACCATAGAGTTTTTGTCCAAATGCTAGAGTGTCCTCCACACAACATGCCTGTTGCAACGACATCACCTCTGGGTGATGTCATTGCATTGGGCATGTTGGGTGGGATGGGGTTCAGCTGGCCGGTAGTGGATTGGGACCCCAGAAATCAGGGGAAACCTGGCCCCCATCAGGGGGATGGCAACCCTACTTGGAGCTGTGGTGAAGCTCATGAATGTACCGAGAGTCATTTCATGCCTTTCTGTTATGCAAGTTTCCAAACATAGCCCTTGCCAAACTAGGATTGGCAACTCCAAGTTGGTAAATTCCTGGAGATTTGGGGGTGGAGCCTGGGGAGGGTAGAATTTGCAGGAGGAGAGAGAGCTCAGCAGGGATGCAATGCCATAAATTCCACCCTCCAAAACTGGCATTTTTTCTAGGGGAATTGAGCTCTGTAGTCTGGAGATCAACTATAATTCCAGGAGATATCCAGGTCTCACCTGGACATGGCCAGCCCTGAGCCAAACACATTCCACCAACTATGTAATAGTGACCCACTAAGACTGCACATAAGTCTGGCTTTGCTGCCTGTAAAAAACAAGGGAGATTAGTGGTTTTCATCCTAGCTTTCGGAAACCGTATCCATGAGGAGGAGAAGGAGGAGGAGGAGGAAGAGTTGGTTTTTATACCCCACTTTTTTCTACCCTGAGGAGTCTCAAAACAGCTTGCAATTACCTACCCTTCCTCTCCCCACAACAAGCACCTTGTGAGGTAGTTGTAGCTGAGAGAGTTTGGAAAGAACTGTGGCTAGACCAAGGTCACCCAGTAGGCTTCATATGGAGGAGTGGGGAATTGAACCCAGTTCTCCAGACTACAGTCCACTGCTCTTAACCATTACACCATGCTGGTTCTCCACTCAAGACTTTCACAGAATTCTGGAGAGTGTTCTGGGATGCATTCTCAATTCATTCGGGATCCTGACTTGTCTATTAGGTCTCATTTAACCCTGCATGGACTAATATTGCTCTGTCAAATAACCCCAACACTCCCCTGCATCCTACAAAAACACCTGTCTTTATCTGCACTTGAAAAAGAGAATCAGAGCACAGAAATGCTAAAAAGCACACCATCAGTGAATGGGTTTATAATTTGGGGAGTGTCCTATGACACATCAGAATTCTTATGGGACAATGGAGAAGATGTTCCAACCTAAGCTGTACTTATCCCTTGAGCCTGGTGAACTGCGAGGATGTCTGGTTGCCAGGTCCCTCCTGGCAACTGATGGGGGATGAGAGAACTTACCAGGAGTGGGTGGGAAGCCCAGGTTACATAGCCAGTGATGTGTCGATGTCACTTCCAGCATGTACCAGATGTGACATCATCATGCTGGAATGTCCCAGTGACGTTCTGGCATTTGGGCAAAAACTCTAAGGTAAAAATGTCACCAGAACATTGCCTACATGACAATGTCACTTCCAGTACATGTTGGGAGTGACATTGCCAGGTTGCCAGTGATGTAGCCTGGGCCTCCCTCCTGTTCCTGGTAAGTCCCCCTGCCAGCCAGCTGACTGGGGGCAGGGCCTGGGGGCAGGGCATCTCCCACCTCCAGCAGGGGGGCTGGCAACCCTAGGAGGATGTCATGAAAGACACCCAAGAGTCCCCCCACAGCTACACATGGCTGTGGAAATTTGGTCATCTGGCCTGAAAATTTCGTAGTGGTCTGGAAGCTTTCTTTCAAGAAAGCTGTTCACCATTACCAGTCTTCTCAGTGAAGAAATTGTGTTATGTTTCCAAGGAACAGAGGGCTCCCTGGAATATCATTTGAAAACCACTTCACTAGATGGAAAACTACAGTGGGGAGTGCTGATACAATCCTCCCTTTATGGGAAAGATTTATTCAGAACTATGGCTGATTGAGACCCTCAGCTTCCCATCCTTTGAAATAAATCCCAAGCTTTCCTTGCAATGTTGCCAGATCAAATTCTTCAGTGCCTGAAAGCATGGACCCAAGAGTGTGTTAAAAGAGACTGACCTTCACTTTGATGCTGCACCAAGCCACACATTCCCTTTCATGTACTTTTACTCCACTGAATGCTAATCACTCCCAGAAATTTCTGGGAGAGCCTCTGAGCACCCCCAAAGACTTGACAGAATGTAGGCTGCACACTCTCTACTCAATGCATGTTCAACTTGTAATGTTTGTTATTAATGACTATCTCCTGGGCATTCTTTTCCCTGACTGAAATATAACGATAAGGCGCCATAGGCACAGAAAGTACATCAACCTTTCTTCTCAACAAGCTATTCATATGTCACAACACATTTCTGCTTCTCACTAAATTATGGAGGTCTTCTTCTCTGGGAACAAGGAATGTCTGATTAAATGCAACACACAATTATGATTAGGGCTAAGGTGAATGTTCTTCAGCAGACATTCTTAGTATGAAGAGATAATTGTGGGAGGGGAGGAAAATTGCCCCAAGGAGCCCCAAATACTTCTTTTTGCACCAGTTCAGTGGGGTTTCCAACCCCAATTGGTTGCTGCTTCTAGATATCTTATTTTTTTGTTCCCAGGTGTCCCCACGTCTGTCTAGCAACAGTGACATCTTCTGATAGCTAGTCAAATTTGGCTACATGATGACATCATCACAGGCAAACTAAACCAGTTCAGAATGGAGAGCAATGCCTCTTCAAGAAACGTCACATTACTGTGAACTGACATCACTTGCCCTTACTGAGGTCATCACATAGTCAATTCTGACTCACTATGGTCCTTTCCACACTTGAATCTCATTCCTGGTTTTATCAGAGTTCAACTCGCAACACAATACCTTGCATTTGTCCTTGGTTATAACAGAATCCATTTATCTTGGGACAAGTATGGGGTGAAACCGGGGTGACCTCATTGTAATGTGGAAATGAAAAAAATACCCCAAGATAATTACAGGGGTGAACTCAAGTGTAGTGAGCCTGTTCGTGGGGAGGGTGCGGTAAAAGTGTGAATGAATGAATGAATGAATGAATGAATAGTGCAGAATGCAAGCTCAGGGACAGGGTTGAACCAGGATTTAAGGTCTAGTGTGGAATCACCCTATGTAACACTTGCAATGTTATTATGAAGACCAATGGTCATTTGAAGGGGGAAATGGCATTAGAGATGCACCTGTGAAGACACTACCTGCATGCCAGGGATTATGATGCCTTCTGTAATCTCCATCCATGGGAAGTGCTGCATAATTGCTAAATATCATTGCAAATAACATTATTTGCAGTCCTAAAGGACCTCACATGCATTAGAACAATGTTTAATTATTGTAATTCATAAAGATAGATTCAGGTGGGTAGCCACATTGGTTTGAAGCAACAGAACGTAGTTTGAGTCGAGTAGCACCTTTAAGCCCAAAGTTTTATTCTAGGGATAAGCTTTCATGTGCACACACACTTCTTCAGATAATCCATAAAGATGGCTTATTCTGACATTAATGGTCTTCACATGTATCTCCACCATCATTTCAGTAATCTGACGGAAGAAAAGTTACCCTTTGGAGTTGTGTTCAGATGTTTCTGAGACTGGCCCTTGATTTGGAACACAGTGAATTCATCTCAAGGTTTCTGTGGTAATCAGATATTAGAGATGTAACTGGATCAGTTCCTAGGATGCAGAGCTGGTATACCTTTCCTAGCTTTGGTGCAGACCTCATTACTGGTGTTCAGACTGGAAATGTAGACAGAAAAGCGGTTTGCTTCAAACTCCAAGCTTCCCTGCCAAGTAAAGCTGCAGTGTTCCGCATTGTTAGAGATACCACCGCTAGTAACTGCTGTTGCTATCTGTGTTTCATTTAATTTATATGCAAATCAGGATTGCCTCTTCATAGGATAACAAGTTAGACCCTGGTGTCACACTAGTTGCATACCTTCCTTAAATTCTCATGAGATCATGATCTTATTGGACCATGGAGATAAATAAAACATTACCCTCCTATACCAAGGGCCTGGTTCTCATAAGGGTGATAAATCTAGGTCTGGACTGTGCGACTGCAGACTGCAGGTGGGGACTCAGTGAATATTCATCTAAGACAGAGATGGACAAGATGTGATTGTTTTGATTTACAGTGACATCTTTCAGAAGAACCTTATTTGAGGTCTTTGGTTCAGGTCCAAACCTGGTCATGTCAACTCTTATAACGTCAGAAGCTCCAGGCCTTGTTGTATTCCTAATGATCTGATCATGAACATGATGCAACTTGGAGAAATCACAAATCACAAACAAACAAAACCTTTATTGGCATAATTCATACAATGCAGCAGGGGTGAACCTCAAAATAACCAGGTCTAAATTACTATAGACCTCTCCTCCTGGACACCTCCAATAAGAAACTAGCTACAGGCTCCAGAATCTCCATACTCTGGGAAGACAACAATGCAGCAATTATACACTCCTCAGGTTGACCCAAATAAGGCGCCATCACTTAATCGATATATACAACACGTATATCATCATGAAATTTACAATGCAAAAGCACATGCCCAATAGATTCAATATCCCCCATCCCACATGGGCAAAATCTATCTCTATAGGGGATTTTTTGAACCTTCCCGATAGCACCGCTGAGGGCAAGACATCAAACCGAGCTAACATAAAAGCCCTGCGAAGCTGGGGCTGAATCAGTGTTGCCAGGTATCCTGCAGAGATGTGGCTGACTGAGAGTCCCATACTCAAGGGGGAGCAGCATCTGAGCACCATTCTTCAAAGGTCTTGCCTCTCTACATCGAGGAGACTTTGTTTAAGTGCATGGAAGGCTTCCTGCTCCAACAGGGGTATCAGGTCCTCCAACTTACAACCAATAGAAGCGATTTTTCCCTCTATATTGGTCCACCACGTTGATAGGTGTGATTCTGTTAGCATAAAAGTTACAAGGCTATTTGGACTGCTTCTAAAATGAAGACACAGCCAGAATTTAAAGGTTATTATCCATGCCCTCATAGACATCCGTCTTTGGGATGTCTCCAGGCACATGGCTGCATATGGTACACCTCCTGGTAACCCCAGCAACTTGGAGAATGGCCTCCCCATTCTCTAGATAGCTCCCATGTACAGTTCTCTCAGTCCACATTGAATCTATAAGCTACATAAGAGGTTCAAAGTGGAGGGCTAGTCCTTGTGTCTCCATTACACCAGAAAAAACTTACCAACAGAGACATCCTAGTGCAAAGATCCTTGGGAACTATAGAAAAATAAACTGGCATCTCCTGGTGCCTTATATACTAACGGGCCTGTATTCCAGGATCAACTTTCATGGACTAGATCCCACTTCAGGAGACTAGATTCAATTGTCAAGGAACCAGAAGTCCTTGGGAAAAAAAATACTTCCATTTAAGGCTTTTGCTTGGTTGGGGGTGGGGGCATCTTGCTTAACCCTGCCCATGATCTCTCAGAGGGGTCACAGCCTGGTGTAAGGAGAATCAAGCGGTCTACTTTACTTTGCTTTCTGATGGAAAAAACAGGGAATTATAACTCAGACTGGCAAAGTGTGGTTTGATCAGGATTGTACAATTTCAATGAATGTTTATGTTGGAAAGTACCATGTGGTAGGGCTTTATGGCTAATGAGGTCCCAGGAATTAACTTTCCCCTTTGCTGCCCCTGGAAGAGAAATGACAAAGAGTGAAAGGTGACATGGAATGGGATCAAGATTATCTATGAATTGAACCAAAATTCAAAGGCATTTGAGCTGGGAATGCAACATATTGCTTAACAAGGGAGGTGTATTTGTTTCTAAACACCCCATTTCTGATATTCTTATCCTTCCCTATATCATAACCCAGGCTAGCCCAATTTTGTCAGATCTCAGAAGCTAAGCAGGGTTGACCTTGGCTAGTATTTGGAAGGGTAACCTCCAAAGAATACGAGGTTTATGACACAGAGGCAGGCAATGGCAAACCACCTCTGAAATGTCTCTTGCCTTCAAAGTAAGACTAGCTCACCACCCAATAGTACATAATGCTAAAAGAGCTAGAACTTCTGGCTGCCAGACAATCTTAGGATCTCCTGGCTATTCCACACACAGTGCCGTATGATAATTATTATTATCCCTACATCATACAAATAAAAAAGTTCTTTCCCTACAGGAAGTTGCACGTCGGGTAGAAGACTAGATCAGAAATACCTTGTTTCTATGTTCAGGGGACATTCTGTATGGAGAAATCACTCAACCACATGAACTCCCATCTGTAGTGTGAAGTGATGCAGCTCAGACACAGGTTGACCAGTTTGGTGAGAACTTCACAGCTCCAGCATCTTCTTCTGGGACAAATAGCAACTAGTGTTTGCAGCATTTGTTCTTGTTTGTTGCCACCTAGTGGATAATGTTCATTTAGAAGACATGCCAAGAACCACAGAATCATAGAGTTGGAAGGGACCTCCAGGGTAATGACAGGGTCATGGGGGACATGAGGTTTGGTGTTACATTTATTTATGTAAAACAGATATATGCCACCTCTTTAGAGCCCTGCTTACAGTGGCCCACAAAATAAAAATAAGATAAAATCATAGCAGCTTTAAATTGTTAAAATTAACAATTAAAAACACAGACAAGAGAAACCAGAACATAAAAATGCATTTAAACTCCAAAGCACAAAACAGCATAAAATCCCAGAACATGAAACATTAAGCAGCAAAATTAATACCTGGCTTGAAGCCTTGTGAACTGTGACATGAATAAAACAAGAGTTATACCCCTTCTTTACTTGTGTGGCCTCCAGCTCTTAAATTTCTGTTTTGATAGTACCTCTCACTGGGACTTTTGGCCCTCCATATGTATGGATTGCCATTTCCAGGCTCCAAATTATGGCCCAGTGCTCTGTGCCCCCACAATACTTGTCAGTGGCTTTATTGATTATAGATAGCCCCTGCATCCACTTCTGTAGTTATGCTTTGTCCATTAACTATAACTTCCACTTGTTGTTGGGTTTCTTTGTGTGTGTTTTTCTAACAGTATCAAATATCGGGTTGAATCTAGACTAAATTTTGAGCTAATGTGAGGCACTTCTGTCAGCAGAACAAAAAGTTCCTACCTCCCCCTTTTCCACTGCAAATCACTGATTCTGAGGGACAACCCCCCCCCCCCCCAAGAATTGCATGAGGGACAAATCGGGACCATGGTTTGCAACAGTGAAAGGGAATTTTTAGAAATCATTCCTTTCCTTCATTTATGGAACATTTAATTTGGATCTAACCCATGGTGTACACGTCATCTCTGCCTTTACATGGCAGCTGTGTGGATCTCTGCCTTATAGTTCTCATTCCGTTTTTCTCTGTGCATTTTTGAATGGAACAGCTGGGCTAGATGACCTTGTTTCAGGCATATCCAGCACCTCCTGTTCCTGTAGGGGCCTGGCTAATCATCATGTCTTCCTCCATAATGAAAAAAGTTAGTCAATCTGCTGGAGGGTCACATCCATTCCATTGGAGGCTTTTTTCCAGCTATTGCGGCTTTGGTCAACTTAATGTTGCCACCAGGGATCCCCTCACTAAGTCTTGTTTGTTGTCTGTATCCTATTGATCCTCTGGCCTTCTTATGTCAGATGAATATCTCCATTTTGATATCAAGGAAGAGTCTCTCAGTGCATTTGCATGAAGAAGTAGCTTGGCTGCCTGAGAACTCCTTTGGCATGTTAATCAAGGATCTTTTTGTGCAGCCCTCAAAGCTCCTCAAACCCCTATGGCCATGAGTAATAGCCCACATCTGCAGGATAATAACAACCAGGGCTCTCAGAATGTCATTCACAATGTAGATTTTCCTGTTAACTCAGTCAATAGCCCAGGAATGTCAACTGGTCTGAGTCATGCCTGCCACCCAAGTTAATCCAATGACCTACAACTAGACATATCTCCTTTACCCTATTATGTCATCTAGAAACTGTTCTCTGGTATCCTTCTACAGTAGAAAGTTTGAACTATTCTATAGCTCAGATCCCAGCCCTTGTGCCAATGGGGTCTTGAATCCAAATTTCATAGGCAGCTGGACTCAAAGTTTATCCCAAAGCCTAGTTCTGGATCAAATTTAGCCATTATCATTGTTTATTCTCTCTCTCATTCTGCTTCCCTTCCTGAACTGAGCCAACACATTTTTCTGTCCACTCCCCATCTCTTTGCTTCTCTCTTCTCCAGTGTCAACCAGCCAGTCTTATGGCCCAATCAGCCTCTTAGCTTCTCCCTTCCTCAATGTCAACCAGGCAGACTTATAGCTTTTCCATCATAGTATCTTCACCTGGCTGGGGACTCCCTTCTTCCTTTCCATTTTTTTTTTCATGGCTGCTTCCATGCCAGGGTGACTTTTCATAGCAATCTGGTTGCTTATACAATTCTGTGTGAAACTGCCCTTGCAACTGTTTTCTCTCCATTTTTAGTGGTGGTTTCTCTTTCACACCTGATATGCATTGAACCCCACCCCCGGTTCTGTGATCACATGACCCTCAGAATATTCTCTCCATCCTTTTTTTTTTTTTTTTTAAAGAAAATTGTGGATAATGGGTAATGCAGTGCTGAACAGAAATAACTCAACACCTTTAAAACTTTTCTTTAAAAAGCCCTCCACGTATTTGCAGACACCCCCAATGATCCTTTCCCAGAAAGTCAGAATAAGCTGTGGGTGATTCTTCTCCTCCTCCTCTTCCTCCTCCTCATGAGCTATGATGGATAGGAATAATGTAATACCTCTAACAAGGTTTTTGTTAGAGCTTCCATATTTTCAGAGCTTCCAACATTTCCCTTCCCTCTCTCTAAAAGGCAGGTGGTTTTCTTTTGTTATGCTAATTGTTGCCAATTATGCTAATTGTTGCCCCTTGTGGTCCTCAACAAAGGAAATGAGTAATTGACCAATAGTTGACTAGCTCTTCACCAAAGTCCTACAATTGGACTGATTCCCCTTCAGACACAAGAAACTGCTCCCGCAGATAGCATACTGCCCAGAAAATACCAGGGTTTTTTTACAGGTTTTAAATAAAGCACATTTTTTCACCACCGCCACCTCTTTTGTGGAAACATGAAAGAAACCCACACCAGCCAGGTGGCTGAAACATGGAAAATCCTTGATGTGGAAACAGCCCCTGTTTATCCCACCACACATTTTCATCCCTGTTGGGCAACGGCTAGCCTATCTGTTGTCTCCAGGTTGTTTTCTTCAAATTAGCCACATGGAAGGAACATAATTACCCATAAGCAAGGCTTTTTTGTAGAAAAAGCCCAGCAGGAACTCATTAGCATAATAGGCCACACCCAGCAGCAGAAACACATTAGCATATTAGGCCACACCCCTGACAGCGCAGCTCCCTCCCAGGATCGGCTTCCCCAGGTGCCCTGCGGCTTCCGGGGTGCATGGGGAACCCGAGGTCCTTGGATCAGCTTGGCATCCCCAGGTGCCCCACGGCTTACAAGTGCCTGGGTAACCTGGAGGAGGAGGCTGTAGGCGTGGCCAACTCAGAAGCTAGCCGGAACTCAATTCCTGTTCATTCCTGCCCAAAAATAGCCCTGCCCATAAGCTGTTATCAACTTAAAGTAATACAATTGAACACTAGGATTGTGCACATACAAATTATTTGCTTACATTACCACAAGTAAATTACAAGTGAAGCCTTTTTGCATCCCTATTGGGGAGAAAGATGGGGTATAAATGAAATGAAATGAATGAATGAATGTGCTGGATCACTGGTACTTGAAGAAGAGCTGGATTTATACCCTGTCCTTCACTCAGAGTCTTAGAGCAGTTTACAATCACCTTCTCTTCCTCTACCCACAACAGACACCCTGTGAGGTAGGTGGGGCTGAGAGAGCTCTGAGAGAACTGTGACTGACCCAAGGTCACCTAGCTGGCTTCATGTGGAGGAGTGGGGAATCAAACCCAGTTTGCCAGATTAGAATCCCTCACTCCTAACCACTACACCAAACTGACTCTGAACAGTTCAGTCCTGCTTTCTTGACTACAACTGTTTTGCTACCTTTCTCCCTGTTCTGTATCTGGATAGGATTAGGGTCAGCTCAAGTTTTTTTTATGCCCTTGGCAAACTATGACTTTGGCATGCACGCACACATGCACACACACATTCAGTACAGAGAAAGTGAAAAGGCTAGAATGAACATTTTACTTATTGGTCATTCAAAACAAACACTGTAGAAGTTAAAACAGATAATCTCTTCAAGGGCCCTCCATATTCCATCGTGGCAAGCACAGGAGACCAGAGTCAACAGATATGGAAACTCTAGAAGCCAGTTAATGCCAAGTTGCCCTTAAAACTAGTAGAGGAGGTTCCTCTCACCTTTTTGATGCTGCTCAAAATCTTGACAGAATGGTCCATTAGCAACCGTGCTGGCAATCTCCAAGGTCTGTATAAAGGTCAAGCCAACCATAGTTAAGGCAACAAAGCTTTTTGGTGGTCTGTCTCTATTCCACTCTTTACATTTCTACAGGAGAATTATTGTGGCAAACTGGGAACTCTATATATAACAGACTCACCACTGAACTCATGTTTTAGTTCTACACATATAAAGAGTGCTCTTCTCATGCCCGCTGCATCACCGGGACCTGGTTTGGGCAGCCTAAAGCATAGCAGGGGTACCTGGGCATCTTGGATGGCTTAGAGCTCCCCTGCAAATCTAAAGCGTGCTCAGCTGCCGCCTGCCTGGTGTAACATCAAGCCCTTTCTTCAAGTCTAAAATAGATTCTGCCAGTAAGCATCTCTGAACCCTCCAGTCATTAATGCCACAGACCAGCCTGCTCTTCGGCATTGTATTGGAAGAGTCTCCAAAATGACAGCTTTCTGAGAGATGGCATAACTCTCCCACTAAAACAAACAAAAAAACCCCACACAAACCCCACCACCACCAGGTGTAAACATTCCAGGTGGATGTGAGAAACCCTTAAATTTCAAACATTTTACAGTCTCTGGTGGCTTGGAGCATCATGGTCTGGGACAATTCCAACCAGCTCCTCACAAGATTTGCCACCGAGTTTTTCAGGTGCCACCAGAGTTCTAAGTAAGTCATCTGCCTTTGCTTCACATTTAGTAAAATTACATGCTTTTTTATTCCCATGGGGTTTTTTCCCCACAAAGCACACAAAGATTTTACACAACTCCAATGCATGCTGTGCTAGTTTTCCACTAAGAGGGAATTGTTAATATAAGGGAACTTTGAAAAAAAGTATATATATATAATCTTTCACCTGTAGTCCGAGCTGGCACACTCCATTCAATCGCCCGGTCCTCTGCTATCTTATTACCACCTCATTTTGTTGCATATGTAGAATATGGCTCAGCATGGTTGTTAAAAGACCATTCTATCAAGCATGTGTTTTTAACAAATAATTCTATCTATAGAACAGCTGGTAAAACCTCCTGCAACAAGCACTAACACTTGATGATCTCTACGATTCAAACTGTTTTTAAAGGCACAAGAGCAGAGGCCAGTAAAGAAATTGGAAACTCTACATCTGAAGGGGTTGAAGCGAAGCTGAAAGAGCTTCAGTGGCTATTGAAAGTTCTGAGGGGGGTGGGCACGGCGTATCTGCAGGTCATCCTTGGATGAGACATGGGAGAAATTTTGAGGAAAGTTTTTAAAAAGAAGGTTCAATAAGACCACAAAAGATTTCTCAGGAAATGCTCATTCATGTCTAATAATAATGCATGAGTAATATCCGTGGGATTCAGCAGTAGTAATAGCAGCATTTATATAGTGCATTTCAAGTGATCAAAAAGACCTGTTACATTACCTCGGTTATCCTTTCAATAGCCTTGTAAGGTAGCTCAGTCTTATTGTCGGGTAGGAGAAGGAAGAAGGCTGGGAATGAAACTGCTGTGACTCCAGAAATGGATCCTTCCAAGGCAATTTTTTATACAGGTAAATAGCAGCCATCTGGATGACAGTGATTTTAGTGGGGGCATGAGGAAGATATTTTAACCCTTTTCCTCTATGCTAGTTCCCAGGAATCCCCCCCCCCCCCCCCAAAAAAAGCAGGGTAATGTTTGCCATGTTGGGGAAAATGTACTGATTGCTTCTATGTTTCATCCAAATGTGTGAGTGTGTGTATGGGAGAGAGTGTTAAATACTGGATTCTGGACACATTGCAGTGATCAGCTCTAGTTTATTTAGTGATTTCAGGAACGCTACAAGGACTGAATCCAGGGCTGGCTGCCTTGTTTATAAAGCATGCAAAGACCACACCCTAACCCACCCCATTCCCAACTATAGGCTATTTACATAATACTACATCTCTATTGGCCCACTCATGAATCCAGGTAAGCTATTGTTCTGGGATAACAAGCTCAACCCTGCTAGCTCAGGGATGACTCTTGCTCAGTATGCAAAAGAGAGAGAGAGAGAGAACAAGGTAGGAAATTGTCAGAGAAAAGGGTTACATCCCCTTCCCACAACCCTGATCCAACCCCCTCCTCCAAGCTGATATTTACCAAGTAAAAACACTCACTCATTCACAAATCTCCCTCAGTCTTCTTTAACATGGGCATGAAAGACTTGCTGAATGCCCCCTGAAGAGTCTGAGTGGAGGCAAGTTTTTAATCCAGGTCTTCCAGGTTCAGTCACACCTTGTCTCAGCTAACCAGCAGATGGGAAATAAGCAAACAAAGCTTTTCCAGGCATATAGATGCAGTAATAGAAGTGTACCACATTTGGTATCATCTCATCATGCAATGGGATGTTCACTTCCTCCCACCCTGTCCAGCACTGTGAGCAAAAGGGTACATGAACTGACACAATTTACAGCCACACCGCACATTTAGGGAGTCAAATATTAAAAGGTGTAAACCTGGCAAGTCTACTATGGCTCGCCTGAGGAGTGTACACATCTGGTGTATGTGTCACATTGATGCCCGTGTCTTTCAAAATGCTAGTAGTTTCCCTAGTACATTGTTTCCCTACGCAAACCTGTCAAGCGGCAGTTAGTCTCTCTCCCGGCAGAATCTCACTGACTCCCCTAAGAAAAGTTTTACCTTTAGGCATTTTCTCTTACCTGCTGAGGAGCATCGCTTATTCCAGCATGGCTTCTCTGAAAAACTGTAACATCAAACTCAATATACCTGGAATGTCATCTTCCCTCCAACTGTGCAAAATGTTCTACCCTTAAGGTATTGAAAGGACTGGCTTAGTATTCTGCCCAAATAAGTGGCTCACAGGAGATGCGACAGGTATGGATTAGAGTCATTGTTAAGTGTGGTTGTGTGTAATATGAGCAAAAAAGGGTGAATGCACCCCAGACAATGACAACAGGAGCAAAGGCTGTGTTAATCTGGAAGTTTGTACAGTCAAAAAAACAAAGTGAGGTTGCTGTTTTGATTTGTTTCTAAGTCCCGTGTATTTAAATACAACCTTCATCAAGGCAAATGAATGAAATGTTATTTTGCTGGCCCATGGCCTAGTGCAGGGTGAGTGTGTAGAAGAAGTGACCGAACGCCCAATTGTGGAAAGGAAAACAGCCGCAGCTTTATTGTGTACAAACAAAGCAGCATCAGTGCAGCATGAGGATGGATCCCGCATTGGACGACCCGCCTGCCATCCAATGAAACCCATCCCCCTCAGTCACCTGCTGGGAAGGGGTAACTGTGGAGTGGTAAACCAGTGGGGACCACATGGGCACTGGCTACTGCACGGTCCCTTGCCCCTGAGCTGAGCATGCCACTTAATGGCTCCACCCCCAAGACTCCTTAAGGGAGTCTCCAAACAGGGGAGGTGGGCACACAGACCCATCCTCCCCCCCAAAGATCCATCCCAATGCCCAAACCATTGCAGCCATGACAAAGATTTTATTATAACAGACAATATCCTGTAACAATTGAAATGAGGGTGGGAGATCCAAAAAAATCCAGGGGCTGGGCACTCTGCAGTGGCACTTTATCAAGAGGAAGGGAAGCCCTGGCATGACTATTGCATCGTAGGCCACTCCAAGGCTTCCTGTCCCCATCTGACCCCCAGGTGACTTTGTCCTCCAGCCAGGGAAGTGCCAGTGAGAACAGCCCTCCCCCTCTTACCACATGCTCTGCCTGGCTGGCAGTAGCTTACATTGTCTTCCAAGCCCAGGCTGCAAATGCAGTGCTTGGTGAGTCAGTGCTGGTGCTTTTCTTTAAAACTACACTCTTGCAACCAATATGTTCTAGCAGCACCTAGAAAGGCAACTGATACATACCAACAGGCTGTAGAAAGGTATTTGGTGCACAAAGACTCCCTTGCTTTTGCGGCCAGTTTTATATATGCTGGAAAGTGTTTACATTCCAGTCAACAATCAATGAACACTTATCTGAGCACCCCTTTCAAACATATTAGACAGACAGACAGACAGACAGATAGATAGATAGAGAAGTTTGGTTTGATTCAGAATCAACTTGATATTTATGAATTTGCTCAGACAACTCTTGGAGAGAAAATCCTAAAAGTTCTCGCAATATTGGCAATACATACGATATTATCTAATTGAGTCCAGGTGTTCCTGAAACCTTAAATGAAAAGCAGACATTGTATACAAGCAGGCCTGTAGCTACAGTGGGGTATTTCGGGGCCAGGCCCCCTGACTTCCTGCCAAGGCCCCACAACTTCCATCTAGCGCACCCCTTCCCCAAGCATGGCTTGCTTCCCCAACTGACATCAGTGCCCCTGACTTATTTAAAGCCCCCCCCCCCCCAATTACAAAATTCTGGCTACAGGCCTGCTGTATACAAGTGTTCCCAAAACAGCTCAAATGCTTTTCTAGGGGGGCTGTTGTCTTTTCCACTTTAACATGACTATTCCAGAAGAGGTCCAGAGCACCTGTAGCTATTAGGTTTAGAATATGCCCAAGGATGGCAGTATCCATGGCACCCACCAATACGTTTCCTGGCTCTCAGTTCCTTCTTCCTCAAAGCATCTCTTCCCAAAGCAAAGAGCCAGTTGTGACTTTCCCACACTGCACTGCAACAGGAGGTGCTTTGGAAGAGACCAGTAGACATCCTTTTTGTGTCTGCAGGGAGCAAGAATTCAGAAACCACTCCCTCCATCATAGGAGGACATTTGGGTTAGAACCTCCCAATACTTTTGTGATTGTCCCCAGCTGCTTTGGTGACCATTTTGTGGCAAAGACCTTTCAGTGTTCTCAGGATTCCAAAAGCACCCACAGCCTAGACAAGGTTGGAGACCCCTGTGCTAGGAGTATAGTAGCTTCTGCTTTTATACAGGCCAAGCCAGGGTGAGGAGTAATGTAGTCATAGAGAAGAAACAGCAGGGCCTGGAATATACAAATGAACAATGAAGGCCCAGTTCATATATGGATACCAACAGGCAGGAAAAAACAGTTAAGTGAAAGGTAACAATTCTGAGGAACAACCCAGAAGGAACTAATTCTTCCAGTCCTCCATTTTGGGCAAGGTACTAAAGCAAGTTGTTTCCTCTAAGCTCCATGGATTCTTGGGAAAGAATGATTTTTCTGGACCCATTTCAATCTGGCTTCAGGCTAGGATTTGGAACAGACTGCTTTGGCAGAACTAGACAGGGGGAATGTGGGGAGTGTGACTTTCTAGTTTTTCTGGATCACTCAGCAGCCTTTGATACTATTGACTGTAGTATTCTATTGAACCACTTCTCATCACTGGGACTAAGGGGCACCATTTTACAGTGTTTTAAGTCCTTATCTGGGTTGTTGGTATCAGAAGATATTGTTGGCGAACTCCTGCTCTGCCCCATGGCCACTGACCTGTGGATTGACACAGGGTTCCATAGTATCCCCCTTGCTGTTTAACATGCACATGAAGCCACTTGGGGGGGGGGCAGTTATCAGGAGTTATGGGTTGCAATGTCACCAATATAATGGATAATACCCAATATATGGATAATACCCAGCGCTACCTTTCTTTTCCACGAAATTCTGAGGATGCTATTGATGTTCTGAACTGGTGCTTGGAGTCAGTAAAGGCTGGGGTCATGCACCTCTTTTTCTACAAAATGACCCTTGAGTAAAGGGATGGATGAGGGTGAACAAGCGGAAACTTAATCCTGACAAAGCAGAGGTTCTATGGTTTCGTAGAAAGGGGGCAGACCAGAGATTTCAGATATCCCTTTTCTTGGGTTATAGTCCCCTTGAAAAGCCAAGTTCACAACTTGGGACTGCTGCTTGACACAGTGGTCACCTTAGAAAACCAGGTGGCTGCTGTGGCATGAGGAGCTTTTGCCCGGCTCCAGCTGGCACATCAACATGTGTCTGTTCCTGGGTCAATCAGATCTAGCCACAGTGATCTATGCCTTGGCACATCTAGACTGGACTATTGCATTGCACGCTACTTGAGGGTGCCCTTAAAAAGTGGTTGGAAGCTGCAACTAGTGCAGAATACTGCAGCTAGACTGCTGGCCAGGACCAGCTATGAGGAGCATATGTCCTCAGGACCACAGCAATTACACAGGCTACTGATCCAACCCTGAGCCCAATTCAGTCATATATTATTGGAGGAATCAGCTTAGAAAGTCCTCTATTGCTCAGTGCAGCTTGGATGCATTGCAGGGGGGGGGTCTGTCTTCCCTCCCACAACATTTTCCCTTGCTAGGCTCCATAGAACCCAACAGCAGGGCTAACAGCCCACATTGGTGCCATTTCCACTATGGAAAATGGTGCAGGAGCGAAGGCAGAAGCCTTTCTTCCTCCTTCAAAGAGTGCCCAAGCTGCATTGTACAATAGGGCATTTTATATACTGAGTCCTTTGACAGTCTGTGTAACTGCAAGATGGGTTGGGGGAGCTTCAGCCTGACTCAACTCATATGGTTCCTGTACCTAGGCCCCTACCGTCAGACTTCCATAGCACATTATCCTGCAAGTTGCACTTGGCAGTGCTTGTCTGTTTGATGTCAAAGAGCAATATAATTCTGAGCTCAACATTCTCATCTCCCTTCAGGAAGCTCAGAGTGGTTTGTATGGGGGCTCCCATGCAGCATCCAATTGCCAGCACTGACTGTTGCGTTAGTGGGACTTCAGCATAGCAATGCTGTACAGTGAATGGCTGGAACTTTGACAGTTGCTGGATTTATCATTTACCTTACAATTGAAAGCTTTCCTTTCCTGGTATGTCAAATCTGGTATGTCCCCCAAAGAGCGTTATGCTTTAGTGACCAAAATCTGCTAGTGATCGCTGGCCCAAAGAGCATCCAGCTGTCCTCAACCAGGGCCAGGGCCTTTTCAGCCCTGGCTCAAACCTAGTGGAACATTCTTTCAGGAGACATCAGGGCCCTGCAGGACTTGTTACACTTTTGCAGGGCCTGCAAAACAGAGCTGTTCCACCAAGCATATGGTTGAGGGCAGCAACGGGCTCCATCTTGACGGTTTCCATCTTGGTTTGGCCTCCCCCCCCCCCCCTTTCTCCCTCTCTCCCCTTCTCTCTTTCCCCTTTCCTTCTCATCAGACAACTATACCTTACTTCCCCTGAGATTCACACCATGTTTTAGCTGTATAGTGGGAAGTATTTATTATGTATTTTATTATATTTATTGTAACTAGCTTTATGAATTGAATGTTTTTACAAATGATGTTTAACCGCTCTGAGCCTGGTTCCTAGAAAGAGTGGGTTATAGGTTCAATAAATAATAATAAATAATAATATTATTGCACCATCTCCCTTCTTAGTCACACCATTTGTGAGATTTAATTCATTTTGGACTTTTTAACAGCTTACATTCTGGTATTGTCATTACAATGCATCCCACTTGATGTATTTTCTTTTATTAATTTACACATCTATTGTAGTTCTACCAGACAGGACAATTGCCATCCGAAAGCTAGCCTGGGAAACAGGATTCACAGCCTTGGTTGCATCTGGAAAGTCAAATCGAGGTCACCTCTGGACATTAGTAGAGTGTACACTATTTTTAAAAAACATTCATAATCCTGTGGACTCCTTTCATCACCATTTTGTTGAAATCTGGTCTTTTCTGCTTTCATTTACCTAGCTCAACTTCTAATAGATAACCCTGACACAATTAGGAACTACACACTGTACACTTTTTGCAAGCAAATTCAATGGGGGACCACCACTACCCAATGCCTTGTACTCTAGAATAATTCTTGCAGACGGTCACATTGCATGCAGTAATTGCTAGGAACAGACTGAGCTGCAAGTGGTAAGTTGAGCTCAGAAACTGTCTTCTGCTTGCAGCAGGGGAGTGACGCATGAACCCAATGCCTGGAATCTTTGAACCCCATGGGACAAGTTGATCTCCCAAATAATGCAATGCATATCTTGAATCCACAACTATTATTTCTGCGGAAGGGCTACTGTAGCATCTGAAGTTATAATGCAGAACATTAACATAAACAACACCCAGAGAGAGGGGGACACCTTTCTTCTGGTAAATCCTAGATAATTGCATTTAATCAGGCAGCATTGTGAAGTTTCAAAAGTCCTTGCTTTTCCTCACTTGCCTTTCATGATTCTTCTTTTTTCTTTTCCAAAACAAGAACTTCACTTTGATTCTATGTCCTTCCTTTCACTTCCCTTTGAGGCTTTTGCATCCAAGTGGTTTATTTACTTTTGTTGAGAGCAACATTTCTGTTGGATTTTAAGATGTTTGGAGTCATGGCTCTGTAAGTGCTCATTATCTCTGCTACCTGGTACATCTTGAAATCAGATTTCTGCCTCTTGGGGTTGGAGAAAGTCTGGCAGAACTTTATCTCTCTTCTGCTCCTCTCATTCTTGGGCCTCTTCTCTCCAGACAGCATATGATTTAAAAACCTGGCTCATAGGCCAAAATAAATAATATTGTTATATTAACAAGCAACAAAGGATTGATTTGCATAATTAATCCAGAATGCAGGATTTGGAGTTCATACTTACTAGTGACAGCCGACTAGTCAAACTTTTTATTAGCCCCCCCCCCTCCCTCCCATGACTGCATATCCTAAAAGCTGGACTGGGTCCACACTATCTGCCTTTGAGGGGTGCTGTTTTTTTTATCGCTGATGGTTTTATTGAATTAAGGCTGATGATTTTATGGATTTTAATTCATTATTGTAATATATTTTAATTTGTAAATCTGCATTAAGTGTGTGTGTGTGTGTGTTGGTACCCATCCTGAGCCTACAATGTAGAGAGGGTGGGATGTAAGTATAATGAAATAAATAAATAAATAAAGTTAGAGTTTTAAGGTTAGAATGTTATATTTCATCTGGGCCAAAATGAGCAAATCAGGAAATGGGTTTCCAACCTGACTCACAGTTGTATGTTCAAGTAGCATTCACCTTTAAAAAGATCTCAACTTCTTCATTTGACTGTAAATGGAACACAGGTGAAGCAGGGCTTCATGCCTCCTTCCCACAGCATTTTCATCACCAGAAACAGCACGAGGAGGGACTGTTTGCCCTTCTTCTGGCATCATCCATCTCCAGGCGTGTGAAGCCAGAGTCAGGGGGAAGCTGTTTCTGGTGGCAAAAGCGCCGCAAGAGGGAAGCCCAAGGGCCATTCCTCCCCTGTGTCCCAGTTACAGGTGAAAAGAGAAATGGAGAGCTTTTTGAAGATGAGTCACGCTTAAACATATAACCATGAGTCAGGCTGGAAACCTGTTTCCTGACTTGTGGGTTTTGTGCCCTCTGAGGGTGGACGTTGACTAGGGATACTGTCAAATTTCTCATCCCCGCTTGCTTGTCACAAAAATCTCCCATGTTGCTTCTGTGTTTCAGGGGTATTTTCTCATTGTCCCATCTTCCCCATGAAAAGTGCATCAAAATATATCAATATATGAATTACATATACTTGTGGCCAGTATCATACTTTGAGGTGGGGCTGCTGTTAGGGCTGATGGTTTCTGACAGGGCCCACTACTGATGGCTCCCCACTCACACATCTCCTCTGTCGCCTGCCCTTAGACCCTTCCACTCTCTGCTCATGAGTGCTTTGCTTCCTGTGCTGCCAGCTGCATGTGCTGCCTGGTGTTGCTGGGGAAGGGCATAGGGGTGCCACTAAAGCTATAGCAGTGACACTCCTAGCTGAACCCACCTTCCAGCACAGTGTGGGCAGCTGGGACTGCAGGTGGTGGAAGAGCTTGCCAATGGGCAAAGGAAAGCTGCACATAGGGTTGCCAAGTCCCCTCATCACTCTGACGAGGGGATTTGGGGGGTGTTCCAGGGGTGGGCAGGGTTTAAAGGGCCCTCCAGCTGGTCTATGGACCACATGGTCCCTGCCAATCAGCTGAAGCCCTTTAAATCAGGCAGGAGGGGAGGGAGAGGGGTGGTGGTGGGTAGTCACTCTTGAGGGTGGGGCTTGGTGCAGGGCTTCCCCTACCAGTCAGCTGGCTGGGGATGGATTGGAGCCCCTCAAAGTGGGTGAATCCCCACCTGGACCTGGGGGCTGGCAACCCTAGCTACATAGGCATCTGGGGGCACATGATTGGGTGGACAAGAAGGGAGGCCCAGTAGTGTGCATGTGGGGGTGGGTAACTGCTTTGTATGTATAAACTGTGCACAAGAAACAAATGAGTCTTAAATACCAGGAGGATGTAGTGATTAGAATGTTGGACTAAGATTGGGATTGATACAAAAATACTGGAAAATGTGTACCCCACCAAGTTCTTGAAAAGCTCCTTGGGCCAGTCACTCTCATTCAGCCTGACCTTCCTTACAGGGTTGTTGTGAGGATAAAATGGCAGGGAGACAGAACACAATGCTTTATGCACGTTGAAGGAAAAGTGGGATAAATGCAATATCTGAGTCCAAAAGTAGAAAACAACAACAAAAAGTCAAAGTGAAATTATTTACAGTGACAACATAGGGAACCAAAAAGTACTCATTTGTTCATAGCTAACAGAGACCACTGCTATCAAGTGGTAATTGTGTCTGGTATATATGCAACTATGTGTGGGGACATGCTAGTCAGGGCTCGTGCCTTCTAAGGCTGCCAGCCTCAAGGTGGGGCCTGAGAATGTTCTGGAACTAAAATTGATCTCCAGACTACCAAGATCGGTTCCTCCAGAGAAAATGGCTGCTTTAGAAGGTGCAGTCTATGGAATTGTACCTTGCTGTCCCCTTCAGAAACTCCACCCTCCACAGATCTCCAAGAATTCCCCAATCTGAACTTGGCAAAGCTAATGAGGTGAGGCAGCTGCCAGGGCCCAAGATTTCTGGCAGAGCCCACAGCCAGCAACAGACCCATGTCCCTCCCCTGCCATCCACCCATGTCCTTCCCACCTCTGCTCACAAGCAATTCACCAGTGCATATTTGCTCCCAACTGAATATACTGCCCAGTGACACCAGGGAAGGGCATGCAAGTGATGGATAGTGGCAGCAGTGCTCCTGGAAACTGCAGGGGCAGCACACTTAGCTGCCACACTATCTGGTAGGGTCAGGTAAAGTGCTGCAGGCAGTGCAGGTGGCTCAGACCATAAAGGATGGGAGGGCTTGCAGGGAGGTACCAAAGTAAAGCCTGGGGGGGGGGGATACAGATGTGTGGCCAACAAGGATAGGGAAGCACAAACAGAGGGCAATAATAATTCAGCTTTGTGACTGCACGCATTTTACAGAAGAGGTTATAAGATAAGGTCATAACATCATGGCCTGAAAAATCTGCCCCCACCTTTCTGTCTTTTAAAATTCCATTAACTCTTTAAGTTGAAGGGTGGATACCTTAAGAGTGCTTACTAAATGGTTGTTAGATGCAGGATGCATTACACTGCAAAACCTTTGAGTGACATGTATTAACATAGGAGTATTCCAGACATGCTGTGAGTTGGTGAGTTCTACTACTAACAGTAATATACTATTGGAGTTGCTTGTTGGATGTTTTTGAATCTTGAGGCTTCCCTGGCCTCACATCTTGCAAAAATATCATAAGCCTGAAGTCTTTAAGCTTCTGGTTTTGGCAACTTTACATGTGCCCAGATTTAACAGAGTAGAGACCAGGAAGAAACTTGTATTGAGAGAAATGTATACATAGTTTAAAATTACAATATTAATTTGGGTCAAATATATTTTTGGAACTTTCTAGTTTTATTTAAGTCCCTGCTACATCTTTGAGTTGATGGGTGTATACCCTGAGATTGCCTTTTAAAATGGCTGTTAGATGCAGGAGGCATTACACTGTAAAGTCTTTGAGTGACATGCATCAACTTAGGAGTATTCCAGATATGTTATGAGTTGGTGAATTGTACTGTTTGTCTAGTATTAATATACTATCAAAGTTGTTTGATCCATGTTTTTGAATTTTTAAAAATTGTTTGTCTGCAGAAAGTTGCCATTGTTGAATCAGCCAGATATGGTAGAAGTACCTTTATTGTCTTTGAAGATATTGTAAGTCCTCTTTAAGCTTTATGAATATTATATATTTTTGTAAACTGTAACCTGTATTGGTCTTGTAATCTTGCATTTTGTATATTGTCTTTTAATAGCTAATTGTTGGTCCATACCTGATGAAGACTTTTGGAAACGAATGTACCTACCGGATGTTTCGTTGATGACTTTGGACCCCCATCACCTATTATATTAAATTAATCATATTTTGCAATATTGTTGTATGTTTTTGAAATTTTTGATGCATATGCTTTAATAGGAGAGTGTGTTGTCACAGCTGTATGATTCTCTGCTCTCAACAAGGATAGGGAAGCACAAACAGAGGGCAATAATAATTCAGCTTTGTGACTGCACGCATTTTACAGAAGGGGTTATAAGATAAGGTCATAACATCATGGCCTGAAAAATCTGCCCCCACCTTTCTGTCTTTTAAAATTCCATTAACATCAAGGTTGGTGGAGAGTTCTGATGAGCTTCAAAGCTTGCATTATATTTTGTACCAATTTGGTTGGTCTTAAGAAAAGCTATGAAATACATTTTGTTCTTGTTTTTTTAGATTTTCTGTGGCCTATTTACAGCTTTTGAAATGCTGTATTCACGGCTACCATTCCCAGGTGCTGGTGGGGAATCCCCCCCCCCCCAACAGGCACTTCCTGCCACCACTGGCTGGCAAGGGAAGAAAAGACAGGAAACTCCGGGAGGATCCAGCGCACTGCAATTCAGTGCACCTGCAAGTGGTGTCAGCACATCACTGGGGGGTGCTGGGGGTGATCTAGCATGTACGCCAAACTCTATGGTGTATTTATTTATTTATTATTTATTTATTTCAGCTTATATCCCACCCTCCCCTCCTTCTGGAGGGCTCAGGGCGGCTACCAACATACATTAAAATACAGTATCATTAAAACATATAAAATACAAAAGCAAACGAATGACATAACCCATAACAGGATGGTGTGTAACCATAGAGTTTTGTCCAAACGCTAAAGCATTCCGGTGTCCCCTGATGCTGTAGTTAGGTCACTCCCAGATGCATGAGAGTGACATGAAAATGTTGCCAGCAACTTCATTACATCACCGATAAAAAAAAATTGGCATTTTTTCATGTGTGTGTGCACATGCGCATGTGAGTTTGTATGAGTATGCACCTGGAAGTCATGGCAACCTCTGGTGACTGAACCCTACAGAGAGCCTGGAGGATATTCAGAGAGGTGGCCAAATAAAGCCTGCCTCCACCTCCTGACTGCTGGTTTTCCAAGGAGGTCTCCCGTCCAAGTACTTGCCAGAGTCGACTTTGCTTAGCTTCTGAGGCCTGACAAGATCGGGCTTGCCTGGGCTATCCAGGTCAGGGCCATTACATCACTGGTGAGCACCCCCAGCCAGTAAGTCCTCCCACTGTTAGCCAGGCTGTGGAAGCTAATTAGCTCAGTACTATCTACTCTCACATGAAGCAGCTTTCCACTTTCAGAAACAGAAAAGGACCTTTCCCTTCACTTTTAATTAGAAATGACAGGGATTAAACATGTAATACATGTACTGTACAGCTGAGCTATGGTCCCCTTTAGAGTTATGGTTTGCACTTGATGTCAAGGACTGGTAAATAATCCTTCCCGGCATGGACACCACCCTTCATTCCAGAGGAGTCAGGACATCCAAGAATCAGTGGCACCCTCTCCCCACCCTTCCCCAGTCTGTCTAACTATTGGGTCTCACATTAACTGAGCTGCTTTGCAGCCTGCATCCAGACAAGGAAGGAACAGGAAGCCCTAGCACTACATTAAGTTTTCTTTTCCTTTGCTTCCCAGGGCCCCGAGTTTATAGCTTATCTATGCTCTAATCAGACAGCAAGAACGCATATCCAGAACTTCTGGCTTAGTGCAATGCCCAGTTCACTTTGTTGTACACATAACACACCCAGGTAGGTAGTACAGGAAATGTGCTCCATTGACCTACCGTCCACCATGCTGATCTCTGCCTATGCAGGGGAGACTACCCTAAGAACACAGCATTCCTCACTTGGACTGTTGTGGGCCCGTGGCTCAGCTGCAGAATGTCAGCTTTGTATGCAAGAAGTCCCAGGTTCAGTCCCTGGCAGTTTAAAAGGATAAGGAAGCAGGTAATGTGCAAGAGCTTCCTAGAAGCTCCTGAAGAGCCACTGGCAGTCACTGTACTGACCTTGATAGACCGATGCTCTGACTCAGCGCAAGGCAGCTTCCTATGTGCTTGGCAGTAAACCCAGCAAGTTCAGACACAAACGTAGAATCAGGCTTGCAATGTAAAGAAATGCTCTGTGAATGTGTGTGTGTGTGTGTGTGTGTGTGTGTATGTGTGTGTAATGCAGCATTATGTACTAGAGACAGAGAATTGTTCTAGATGATTACTGACAGTTCACCATCCTACTGACTTCCTAATTCAAAGGTAATTGCTTTGCCTTCTCTAACAAGCTGCTAGAACAAAAGAGCTAAATATCCAATATGGGAAAAATCCTCCGTACTGCTAGTTTTAATTTCCCTCTCTTTCTCTGTTCCTTTCCTGTAGCAGAAGGAGAAGGGGGGGGAGGGAGCTTGTTTCTTTGTAAAGGACGTCTGCCGTAATGATTGCTGGTTGATTCTTCAGTCAGGAACAACAAAGTGAATGAATGGGGTGGGGGGAGATGACTGAGGGCTTCAGGGCATTTTGCTCAACGCAAGAGATTCCTGTAGCATCCAAAAAGATGAAAAATTCCTTTCTGGCTGACTTGATGTGCTCTGGTGATAGGCACAGATTGGTTGCCATTCCGCAGCTTATCAATAAATAGAGTTGTTCCAAATGCAGAGGTCTCCTTGTTACCTTCCCAGGGATTAAGGCAGACTTTGATGTGGATTATGAACTGAAGATGAGAAAAAGGCACACATGGGCATTCCGATGCACACATTAAACAAGAATTGGTGTGCTGAGAGTCTTAATGAGAATAAGATTGTAAGTGGCCTTTCTTTTTTGGCATTGCTCACATTTACTGAGAACCCCTTCCATCTCAAGTCAGGCCAAATGAGATGTTTGAAAGGTTGCCCTCACCAAGAAGAAGACTCATACCAGAGCATCTGTTTACCACTAATCCTGGCAAATAGGGGCCGATTCCTCACAAGCAGCTGTGCCGCCCTCACTCTTCCATTTCCCCTGGTTGTACTGGTCAATTTCACACTCTTCACTGCATGGCCACATTTTGACCCGCATCTCCACCTGATTTTCCCCACATCTTCTTGATCTCAAAAAACAAGGATCAAGAAGATGTGGCGGAAATCGGGGGGAGATCTGGGTCAAAATGCAGCCACATGGTGAAGAGTGTGAATTTAACCAATACAACCCGGGGAAATAGAAGAGCAAGGGTGGCACAGCTGCTTGTGGGGAATCTACCATTCATCACCCATTCCTGTCTGTCAGGAATGGATATGCTGAGATGAGGCAACATGGCCTTCGGTGTAAGCAACCACCTTTACATGCTTCTAGGTTGGATCCACCTAATTTTTTCTATCAATCTCACCCCATTCTCCTACTAACAACATTCCATTGTCCCATATGATCCCATGATAGCATTTCAAGGGATCAAAGAGGACTCCCCCCTCCATTTTTCTCCAGCCGACAAGCTTGTTGGATACAACCCATAAATAAAGTCAGGATGAAGTTCCTTTTACACATCCACTCACACACACATTTCTTCCAGAAGGATTATAAATTTCTGATACCTCATAGCTGCCGCTGCCACCCCCACCCCCCGCTATTACTTCTAACTCTTTCCTGGATTACTCACTGAGGTGATGTCATCCAACAGGGGATGTGAACAAGATGATTTCACAGTGCCACACGGTTAATGAAATCTTCCATGAGATGAGGCCAGTGAGGGCAAGCGAGGGCAATACAAATGAATAAGTGAACATTTTTTTTGCAAGGGATGCTGGTAAATTGCCAAAAAGAGGAGACATTATCCATTACTGCCAAAGCATTTGCAGGAGGAAAGCAACAATGTGTGGTTTTGGCTCAGCTCTTCTTATGTGTGCATGACCATGACCATAGGTATGAATCAGCCCTCTCAGTCACTGTCCATTGGGAAGGAAAGGCCCATAATTGTCATTCCCTTGCCTCTGAACCCCACAAAATGGGCAGAGTATATTTTATCACAGAGTCTAGCAGGGGGGAATCCAAGCTGCTGTCTGACAAAGGAGCCACTCAAGATGCTGTAAAGCGCAGAGCTCTGGAGAGGCAGCTGTGAGTGTCATTCCTGTGCCTCAAATCTGTTCCCCCCCCCCTTTGTCTATCCTCTGGGGACTGGCTGGGAACAAACAGAAAAGGAAAAAAAGACAACAAGAGCTGGCAGTGTGAACAAAGCCCCCAAATTGCACTTAAGCACTTCTCTTTGGTTCCCTTGGTAATTTCTCTATCACTTTTAGTTAAGCTCCTTCTTTGGCATTTTCTTCCTTTTATGAGCAACAATGACAGCAATCACACACATATCAAAGAGTTTTGGGGTGCTCCCACAACCAAAATTAGAGATGGCTTAGGAAGAGTTTTCCAAATGAAAACAACTTTGAGGCGAGGGAGAGAGAAAACTCTGATGCCATGATGTTTGACAGAACCACGAGGGAATACGAAGGCTGTTTTGTTTTTATATCTATCAAATACATCTCTTCCTCCAAGGAACTAGGAGAGGAGTACATGATTCTCTCTTCCCTATTTTATTCTCACAAGAGCCCTGTGAGGGAGGTTAGGCTAAGGGCGATTCTGCATTGGCTGTTCCCTCCGTTGTTTTAGCAAACCCACATTGGAACAGAAATTCTCCTCTGCACTGTGTGATGTTTTCACTTCCTTTGATCATTGGGTTTTTATAGTACCTTCTGCATAGATTTATGGCCATTTTATGGCCTTTCAGGGGTGACTTTGCTGTCAGTACAGTGTTGGCCCAGGGTATTTGAATGTGGTTTTGAGCTGCACCTTTTCCTCAGTGTTGAGAAAATGTGGAGTGAATGCCAGATGCAGAACCAGCCTACATAAGAGAAGCCAATGTTGTATCAGGCCAATGGCCCATCCAGTCCAACACTCTATCACACAGTGGCCAAAAATACCAGGTGCCATCAGGAGGTCCAGCAGTGGGGCCAGGACACTAGAAGCCCTCCCACTGTTGCCCCCCCCCCCCAAACACCAGGAATGCAGTGCATCACTTGCCCCAGACCGAGAGTTCCTATCTATACCTTGTGGCTAATAGCCACTGATGGACCTCTGCTCCATATGTTTATCTAATTCTTGCTGGAAGCTGTCCATGCTTGTAGCCGCCACCACCTCCTGTGGCAGTGAATCCCATGTGTTAATCACTCTTTGAGTGAAGAAGTACTTCCTTTTATCTGTTCTAACAATACTGCTGAGCAATTTCATGGAGTGCCCATGTATTGTGAGAAAGGGAGAAAGGGACTTCTTTATCTACCTGCTCTATCCCATGCATAATCTTATAAACCTCGACCATGTTACCCCTCAGTAGTTGTTTCTCCAAGCTAAAGAGCCCCAAGCACTTCAACCATTCATCATAGGGAAAGTGTTCCAACCCTTTTATTATTTTAGTTGCCCTTTTCTGCCCTTTTTACAATGCCCTAAGAGGGAATAATGAAGCAAAGGATGGCCAGTAAGCCTCATGGCATAGTGAAGAGCTGAAGCCAGGACTCTCTGATCCTAATCTCATCAGTGCACCACAGTGGTTCATAATATTTTTAATGTAAATTTAACAGAGTCTCATCTTAATTGCTCAAAGAACATAACATTCCAGTCTTGTTCCACCTACACTGGCTTCCAATTTTCTACTAGGTGCAATTCAAGGTGCCTGTATTGATCTTTAAAGCCCTGTACAGACCAACATACCTTAAGGACCACCGTTCCATATGAACCTGTCTAGTCACTCCAATCATCCATGGAGGCCCTGCTTCGGTTGCTCTGCCATCTGAGGCTACGTGGGGTGGCAGTCCAAGAAACAGCCTTCTCCATTGTGGCTCCAAAACTTTGGAACTCCCTCCCCAGGGAGAGTCATCGGTCTCCCTCTATAGATGTCTTTTGCCAGATGACAATTGTTTTGTCTTGTTCTCATACCCCCAGTAATCTTTATTGGCCATCCTTGTACTGTTATTCATTTATGTGTTTTTAATTGAATTCTATATTTTAAATGTGTTTTAATTTTTTTTATGTTTTTATGTTGGCCACCTTGTGGACCTTGATTGGATGAAAGCATTGTAAATAAATAAATAAGCAAGCAAGCAAGCAGAACTGGGAGGCTGGAGATGAATGCATGCAATGGAAAGAAGCAGTTGAGTAAGGTCATTTTCTTAGCTAGAAACTTTCCATCGCCTACCAGCTAACTCCTGGTTAAGTTTCATACTTTGAAAATCCAGGTCTGTTCTTTCCAAGAAACAGTCACATGAGAGATTCTAGCCTATCACGCAGCATAGGATTATGCCACAATTCTATGTGTAGGTTACATGCTGATAGGGTTGCCAGACCCCATTAGGGACAGGGGAAAACCCACTTTTGTGGGGTGTTTCTTTGCTGCTGGCCAGCTGGCCAATGAGAGGAATCCCACCCCAACTGGCCTGAAAGGCAGCAAGATGACATCACCCAGAATTGACATCATCATGTCACCGATGGTGTGCAGCGACAGTTTAGTTTTGGGGCAAAACTCTATGGTAAAATTGGCTACAAACCATAAAGTTTTGCCCAAAACCTAGAGCGTCACCCTCTGACATCGGTGACATGATGACATCACTTCCAGGAGATGTCATAATGCTGTGCATGCAGTAAAGGATCCAGGAGCTCCCCGCCAGCTGCCAGGGAGGTCCTGGCAACCCTACATGCTGATGTCATTAAGGGGAAATGAACATCATCACTGGTTAGGGTTGCCAATCTCCAGTGAGGCCTGGGGTTCTCCAGGAATTAAAACTGACCTCTGGTCTGGATATATCAGTTTCCTGGAGAAAACAGCAGCTTTGGAGGGTGGACTCTATGGCATCACATCCTCCCTCTCTCCAAAATCCATCCTCCCCAGACTCTACCGCCACATCTCCAGGAATTTCCCAGCCTGGAATTCACACCGGGTGAAGATTTTCACTGCTTCTTGATGTGATGCCTGAAAAAATTTCTGGAACACTGGTAGTGGGTGGTTCTTTCCCCTGCTGCCAACCTTCACTCCATTTTCAACAGGCACCTAGAAGGTAGCAGTGAAGGAAGGGTAAACATTCTAAAGGATACAGAAAGAGCCACTGACAAAGCACATCTTCTCATCCTTTTGTCTCACTGCCTAGATTATGTTTTTCAATGCCTTATCCGTTGCACAACGTGAGAAAGAAAGCATAAAATATTTACCGAGGTTTTAAGACATTATGCACATTGGGCCTAGATTTTCATTTCACAGAATGAATCAAACAGAGTATCTGTAGCAAAGGTATGAACAAAGGGAATAAGAGAAAGATGGTTTCAGAATGTTAACGGCACAGCTGTGCGCTGTTGGCCCACATTTCATTTTCCTAAATCACAATAACAGGAACTCAGCTATGGGGGCAAGCTAAAAGATTAATGATTCCGTTATTACCACTGTTACTACTGGTTACTGGAATAATGTCACAGAAACTATAGCACTGTGATATATTACTTAACACCTTCTAGAATCTGATCATCCATAGGGTGAGATGAATTTTATGGCATCTCCCCCCACCCCCCTAAGGTGTGCAGCACAAAATATTACATGTCAAAAGAGCCTCTAGTTATCTCAATAAAGCTACTTCTGCTTATGGGAGGAATGACCAAGCCTACCTAACTTGTTACCCTAAGCTAAGCAATGCCCTCTGGCCATATATGTGGTTTATCATAGACTCATTGAACCTGATTTTGCTTCCTGTCTGGCATTAAATGAGTTGTACATGAGTCTGCAAGGGTTACATGCCAATAAAGGTAATTGGATTGGATTACAGAAATCAGGGGAGTTGCTCAACAGCTGGCAGGCCACAGTGTATGGTAGTCTGCATTTAGCTTGGGCTATCATGCTGCACAGTCCTAGAAAAAAAAATCAGGATACCTCCACTGTTCTGTGCTATGCAGAAAGCTCCATTGTAAATAGGGATGCTCCAACACCCACTGGTTTGAATCACTTTCCGCTTACCAGTCACAAGCAGGAAGCAGATTTTTCATGGAACAGTTTGGCTGTTTGGAAGCATTTTGAGCCTTTTACTTTCCGCATGTTCACACAGCAGAGTACAGTGCTATCAGCAGCATTTCCTGCACACACATTTTCACCAAGCCTAACAAGACCCCTAGTTCCTCTGTCCCAGAAGCCTGTCAGTCTTGCATGCCATTCAACAGCCAATAAACAGTGAGCAAACCAGTGATTATAAATGGGGGGGGGGTTACTGTCAAGTCACAGCTGACATGGCCATCCTGTAGAGTTTTCAAGGCAAGAGATGAATAGAGTTGGTTCACCATTGCCTGCCTCTGCATAGTAACCCTGGACTAATTGGTGGTCTCCCATCCAAGCATTAACCAGGGCAAAACATGCTTAGTTTCCAAGACTTGGTGAGATCGAGCTAACCTGGACCCTCAAGGTCAGGGCAATCACATTTTAACACTTCCTTTTTTAAGTCTTACAAACAGATATATGTCTAAGTCTGTGTTATTCAGGTTAGTTTAGGCATGCACATCTTCCACTCAGCCTTATGAAAGTTGTAGTGCTCACACATATCACTTAGTTACCTGACCCATCCATCCCTGGTCCTGGGGGATAAATTATTTCAGCTACTGCACAGATACAAACATGGTCTGCAAAGCATTCTGAGCCAAGAGGCTAGAGGTGGGGCTACAGTCCCTTTTAGAGGCTCTTCCAGCCCATTCCCAATTGGTCCCTTTAAATAAGACCACAGAATGAGGATGCTCCTTGTGGGGAGTGACAGGAGCATCATTCTGTCAGATTTCTCTAGGGCAACCACCACCACAAAGTTCAGGAACCTGAATTGAAATTATGGTCTCATAACAGAGAACAGTGGATGGTCCATTTTTATAGCCCTATAAACACAACTCCTCTGCACAATGACTGAATTTGTGGGGAGGGAAAGTGGGCATGAACATACTAGCCCTGCCCCTTCACATATATGCTTCCTCTTGTATGGTCCCTTCCAAGACCAGCAAAGCTTGGAAAGCAATGCCCCCAGTCATGGGGAGAGAGCACATTCACAGACACTCCTTCCATGTTTACATGCCAGCAATTACATGGAGAGAGGGCCTGTGTGCTGGTGCCCACTCTCACACATGAAGACATGAAGCTACCTTACACTGAATCAGACCCTTGGTCCATCAAGGTTAGTATTGTCTACTCAGACTGGCAGTGGCTCTCCAGGGTCTCAGACAGAGGTCTTTCACATCTGGTCCTTTTAACTGGAGATACTGGAGATTAAACCTGAGCCCTTCTACATGCCAAGCAGATGCTCTGCCACTGAGCCACAGCCCTCCCCCTGCCCTGCATGTTCATTTGATGTATGGAGGTGGCTTATATGTGTCAATGTAAGGGCTTTCCCTCCCCTCAGAATCTTTCCTAGGAATTCATTTGTTTTCTCTCTTCAAAATATTGCTACCAAATGATGATTATTTAAAGCAAATGTGGCTCCAGACACCTAGATTTGGATCCCAATTACAATGAAAAGAACTATAATTATGTTCATGTAGAACAATAACAACTTGAACAAAAAGGAATGACATTTTTGAAATGAAAATGAACCAAAACACGCAGTAAAAAAACCCTGAGAAACTGCAGGAATGAAGCATGGCATCTTAGCATATGTATAGTTTTCACCATATCTGCCATTCCCCAATAGACAGTTTCATTAGGCCTGGAATTTCTTTATTAGAGCCAATTTGCTGAAACATATACAAGGAGATAGATAAGAAAATAAATAATAACAACATCAATGGAAGTAGAGGCAAAGTAAAGACAGGAGAGAGTAAATGAAGGCAGGATAGATTTTGAAAAGAGTCGGAGAGCTCCTGTCCCACTACTTTAAACAATAACAAAGGAACTGAAAGGAGAAATGTGTTTTCTTCAATGGCAAATGTCTACTGGGGAATAGCAGATATGGGGGGAAGCATACCAATGACAAGAAGTCATTCCTCATTTCTGCAATTTCTTACTGCAGTTTAGGCTTTTGTAGGTTCATTTGCATTTAGAAAAATGTCATTCATTTGGGTTCTATTTGTTACAGTTCTGTGTTCTTCTCATTATTATATTTGTCTTTATTATAATTGAGAATGACAGCAGCAAGGTTTGCTCTTCCCTCTTTGCAGTGTCTTCTGGTGCTTCTGATGTTGCTGTTGCGAGGGAGCTGCAGTTTCAGGCAGGGGCAGGCCAGTCAAAAGGTGGCTGAATGGGTGTTCATAAGAACCTAAAAAGAGCCCTGATAGATCAGACTAGTGGTCCATCTAGTCCAGCATCCTGTTTCACACACTGACCAACCAGTTGTCTGGGGGGAGCAACCAACAGGGCATGAGGCTAAGGCCTTCCCCTGATGTTGCCTCCTGGAACACGCATTCAAGTTTACTCCATCTGAATGTGGAGGTTCCCCTCACTTATCACCAGCATCATACAGGAAGTGATGTCATCACCCCAGCAACATCCAGGTGACACTCTGGTATTTGGGCAAAAACTCTATAGTAGAAGCCAGTTTTACCATGCAGGGGTATCGAACTCATTTCTTATGAGGGTCAGATTTGACATAAATTGGACTTTGTAGGGCTGGGCCATGTGTGTCAGAGTTTATATCTCTGCTACCTGGCATTACATTTTATGACATACACGGCCGAGCCTGACAAAGTCAAATTTATGTCAAATTTGGCCCTCATAAGAAATGAGTTTGATAGCCCTGAGAGTTTTTACCCAAAGACCAAAGCATCACCTGGATATCACTAGTGTGATGGCATCACTTCCTGTGCAATGGCAGTGATGAGGCCTGGGCTTTTCTCTTTCTCCAGGTAAGGCTTCCCCTATCCCAGCCAATTGCCAGGAAGGACCGGGCAACCGTAGGTAACATGGATTTTATTTCTCTCCAACCCCCCTACCATACTACTACATTTCCCAAGCAGATTGCTCAGAATCCTACTCAAGTACACGTCCTTCAGATGCCACTGTTAATATGTCAGGTGCTGTCGCTAAGCCTCTGCCCCATCCTTTTCTTGCAGATAGCCTTTCTGAGCTCAAACTGACCCAGACACATGCACTTGTGGCACAAGTTAAAGGCCAAGAGCCAAACGGTCCTGGTTCTTTGGCTCTTGTCTTGAGGATCATAGCCTAGAGCAGAGAAGATGTCTTCTGCACCCAGACACCAGTTTTCTTCTCCTCCTCATTTGTTTTCATTGTCTTTTTTTGTACTGCAAAGCTACTTTGGGTCCCCATTGGGGAGAAGAGCTGCATAAATAAATAAATCATCTGAACTATCCCAGTCCTGTTTTCTTTTCTTTTGTTTAATTATTTCATAACAAAACTAAATAGTACATTTTTAAAGCATTTAACTAAAGTCCAATGGCTGCTTCTAAAACAGAAAAAAACAAGGGGACAATTTAGGTGGAGAAGAACAGAAATGGGAAGAGAGCATATAATGTTTCCCACACCCACAGCTTCTCTGTTCCATGTCCCTTCTACCCTGCTGTCTTATTCCACCCTGCCCAAGGGTTTGCAAGAGACAAGTATGTAACTTAGACCGGAGAAGCAACTGCATGAAGAAGTCTTTAAGCCCCATTGTCTTTTTTAAAAGGTGGCCATGGGAATTTATTTACATGCATCTGCTTATGACATTTAGGTCACAGCCACACAAGCGAGATAATCCAGAGGGGAATCGAGGCTTTTTTGCTCCAGAGCAATTTGCCCCACAGTTGCATGATCACACAACTCCATGGACCTGCTGGGGCAAACCGCCGCTGCGTGATCAGATGCAACCGCGGGCGAGTGGTTTTTTTTTTTTTTTTTTTTGTGGTGGGTTTCCAAGGCACTTAAACAGGGGATCGATGAATCACTGCAAGGGAGGAAGGGGGAATCGATGCTTTGCTTCTCCCCTACTAAGGGCTTTCGATGATGCCCACACAGAAGGGGGAAAAACAGCATTGCATCAGGATAGCGTGTGATCACGTTATCCGCAACACCACACTTCTGCGCTGGTGCAATCACACAGGGAAACTCCGGCTGTGAGCTGCAGCAAACCGTTTGATACTGGAGTTTCACTAGTAGTTTTTTACTATGACTCCCCACCAGATCAAAACGGTTTGCAACGGCTTGATGACAGTTGTGGGACGCTTCCCAGATGTGTTGGTGTGATTGCGCCAGTTTGATCCATTGATGAATCGTCCCTCTAGCGTGGCAAATAGGTGTGTGTGACCATGCCCTTAGTTAGGCCCTGATTGGGCTACGCCAACAGAGGAGCAAAGATAAACTTACTTGAAATTGCATAGGCATAGCCACACTCATTTTTTTTTTTTGGTGACTGCACACTTATAATATAATTTACTCCATAAGGTAGCTGGCAGAACTTCTTTCTAATCTCATTTTCCTAACCAAGGGTCACAGAGTTTTGTAATCTAATCTTCTTCTCGTTTGATATGCCGGCAATTGAAAAATGACAGCGATATGTCATAGTCACACACAATAGCTATAGCCTTTTAATAATACCAAACTCATTTTTGCAGCTAGCAGCTCATAGGTGTGCCGAGTCATATTCATTGCTCTTCTGCATTACCTTCAGAGCAAAAAGCCAGCTGAAATGGACATTGACATGAGCCTACTCCCCCCCACCCCCACCAAGTTCAAGCAATTACACAGACTTGCCTCAACCTGTATACTTCCTCCTCAGGCATTTTCATTAAGAGAGATTGGGTATGTCATTGACTGGACCAATGCACACTTGATAGGAGAAATAGCAGTCAGTATGGAGTGGTCCTCCTTCCTTGGAAAGGTCTAAGGGATAAGTTCTTGTACAATCCAGCCCCACTACTCGCCTGAATTGTAGGGCAGAAAGGGGAGGAAGCACTGACTGAGTTTTCCTGCAGAGGTCCATCAGTGGCTATTAGCCACCAGGTATAGATAGGATATCTCAGTCTGGGGCAAGTGATGCTCTGTATTCTTGGTGCTTGAGAGGGGGAAACAGTGGGAGGGCTTCTAGTTTCCTGGCCCCACTGCTGGACCTCCTGATGGCACCTGGTATTTTTGGCCACTGTGTGACGAGTTTTGGACTGGATGGGCCATTGGCCTGATCCAACATTGGCTTCTCTTACGTTCTCTTATGTTCTTACATTCATCCAGGATACTGCTGGAATCAACAGATGGGAAGTGAGCTCACTGTTGGTAAACAAAGAAATAGAGCCACCCAAGGGGGCAGGAGCAAATCCCAGCAGTGCAGAGAGTCCAAGGTATAAAAAATATAAGCAAAACACAAGTATAAAGTTCAACGGCTCTCAGACTTAAAATGCAATCTATATATTACCTTTTTAATAGGACCAACCAAATGAAACATAACAGTGTGAGCTTTTGAGTTCTCCAGGACCCTTCAGGCTGGATGTTACAGAGAGTCCTGGGTAATCAGACAAGAGAGAGATCAGGGCCAGTTCTTGGGTTGGTGGGACTTTGGCCAAAAGAATCACACATATACTCCCTTCCTCCTAGAGGAGGGAGAAGAGTTTATTTGGAGACCTTGTTATACTCCTTTAATCCCTCTCACTACACAATGAAGGAGCTGAGCTGCATTTGTCTCACTCCCTAGATGCCCCTGGCAGCTAGAACTGGGAGGCCCATATGACCTCAAGGATGCCTCTGAGGTGTTTTTTCCATCTCCAGCTGGGAGGGGCACCCAGAAAGATGTAATGGAGCACAAACTCCTTTAAGCCTCTCTCCTTTAGACATGGGACAGCAGTGCATCTTCATGGAGTCCTGGGACCCTAACATCTATCTAACCCTGCCAAAACATATGCTATCCACATGACAGATTCTCTTCTTCAATAGCCAGTTGCAATCCGAGCCAGAATTTACAATCTGTCCTCACATTTGTTCAGCAAAAAAAGCCAATCACACAGAGAGTGAAGGTCACAACTGAGGTCATCTGCATGGGGGAACACTGCTCTTCCATGAGTGCCTCAGCTGATTGTCTGGGGATGGGCCATGGCTCAGTGGAAGAGCATCTGCTTGCCATTCAAAACTTCCCAGGTTCAGTCCTCAGCATCTCCAGTTCAAAGGATCATATGTCAGATGATGTCAAAGACCTCTAGTGAGGATCCTGGAGAGATCCCAGCCTTGACCATACTGATTTTGATGGAATAGTGGTCTGGTTCAATATAAGGCAGCTTCATGTGTTCAGGTCAAAAATGGGGTTCTGGTTTTGAGGACTGAAGCAAATGGCCAAACATACTTGTCGACCGTTCTAGAAGCAGAATCCAGTAGTTGCTCACAGAACGGAGAAGCCTATTGTATAAAGTTTAAAAGAAGTTACTGAACATTTGGCTTTTTGTTGCTGGTTTTATAGATTTGTGTGGACTGTGTATGCTTGTTGTATCAGGGTTTTTCTACAGACCATGTACAATATCTACAGATCATAAACATAATTTATACATATCATGCTTATTTTTGAACATACAAAACATATTAGAAAATGTACATTTTGCTGGAAATGTTTGGTGCGAGGAAAGGGGAAAAAAGCTGCGCAAATAGAGTATTATGCACACTATGGGGGGAGCAATAAGGAGATCTTCAAAATCATCCAGGTGTCACATATCCCTAAAGCTACAGTGTTGAAATTCCACTCACCTATTAATGGTTTAAGGACCCTCTCCTTGTCATATATGGCAGTCCTCAGTAAGAACCAAACATTTATCCTTTCCTGCCCCCGCTCAAAGTTTGGCACTTTTGCCACCTGCAAGCTATCCGATTGCAAAGTACTCTTCTTTCCAGTTCCTGACAGGCCAAAAGAATCATGTGACTCTGCAGTAAGCAAATCCTGCCTGCTGAATATTTGTTTGTTCTTAATGACATCCAACGGCTGTGTAATTATCCTCAGGCCTCTAACAAAGGAGCGGTTCCTCATCTGTCTTCTGCCCTCCTTGGTTTTGCTTTCTGCCTTGCTTCATCTTTCCTGGGCTGCAGCTATTATAATAAAGAGTTTATAGGAAAAGAGTTTAATTTAAGAAAGTGTTCCTCCCAGGGACTATAAACTACCTTAACTTCTAGTGAAAAATATTCTCCCTGGGCCCAATCTTGCAGTGCCTTTGAGCATGCAAGTCCCAAGCTTTTAAGTTTGTCACACCTGGGGGACATACAATTTTAAGAAGCAAGACATTCTGAAAATCAATACCTAAGAATGTCTTTTGCATTTGTTTGAAATTTATTGTGAACCCTCTTGTGATTTGGAAGAACGAAAGATCTTGGGTCTACAAAACAGCAAACAGAATCACAATAGCTTTTGTGGGATGGCTTTTAGACTCTTCAGAGTCTCAGAATAGAGCACAAGCAAGATGAATGTGGGTGAGAACCAAATCTGTGTCCTCTTCTTTGCCATTGCAGAACAAAGCGCACTTTTACTGCCTATAAATTAAGACTTCTAAAAATGAAGCATGGGTATTATATCCTTGTCCTAACCTAGCCCAGGCTAGCCAGATCTTACCAGATCTCAGAAGCTAAGTAGGGTTGGACAGAAGATTTCCAAGGAAGTCCAGGGTTGCTACATGGAGGCAGGCAATGGCAAACCACCTCTGTTCATCTTGTACCTTGAAAACCCTACAGGGTCACCATAAATTGGCCACCACTTGATGGCACTTTCCACCACATCGTATCTTTGCACCACAGGCAGTTTGCATGCAGAGCAAAATGCTGGCCTGATCACTGTTCTCTGCAGCACCATCACTGGAGGTGATCAGAAGAACACACAGGGGTCATTTCAAGCAGGAGCTCAAAGGAGCTCAGCTCCGGGAGGTGGTGCCAGCCCCCCCCCCCCCCATGGGGGAATGCCTGCTTGTGTCATGGCTACAGCAAAATGGCCCCGTCTCCTGGAAAGGTCCTTGTTCCTCCGGCCAGCCTTCTGAAGGCTTCAGCCACCACTGAAGCTGTCCTCCCAGAATAGTGGTATTTCTGAGGCTTGGATTAGTAGTGGTCCCCTTTCTTTCTTTCTTTCTTTCTTTCTTTCTTTCTTTCTTTCTTTCTGCCTGCCTGCCTGCCTGCCTGCCTGCCTGCCTGCCTGCCTGCCTGCCTGCCTTCTTGCCTTCTGACATACTTCCATGATGTCGGGGGTGTAGCATATGCAAATAAGTTATGCTAATAGGTTATGCTAATGAGCTCCTGCACCTCATTTTCTACGAAATGACCCCTGAGAACACATATGCAACTTTTCAGGCCCAGTCACATCAGATCCCACCCATCCTCACTTCATTGCCAACCCTCAATCCAGTCAGCAGTGAAAGAAAAATGTGGGGACAATGTTGCTGATACTTTGACATCACTTCTGGGTGAAGACCCAGAAGGGATGTCATAGCACCCTGTAGTGCTTTAGGAACCCACCTGATCTCTGTCATATTTACCATAGAGGGTGACGGGGATTCCTAGAGTGTCATGGCAGGGGCAGTGATGCTTCTCCTTCCCAAACCTGCCTCCAAACAGCTCCCAGGAGTCACAGATATGGACCTGGCAACCCTACGAGAAGCCAATAGATAACAACTGTATTATATTACTGTTGTCTCTGGCCTGGTTCTTCAGCCTGAGAAGCTTATTGCTCCATGCAGATCAAGCTGTTAAAATATAGAGTGCTAGAAATGTACATTTTTAAAAAAAAAAAATCACATTTTGCTTTTGAAAATGTTATTCATTTTCATTTAATTTGTTTTTTACAGTTGGTTTGTTCTTGCTATTGCATTCATATTCATTCTCACCCACCCCTCATCCTCCCCCTGAGTGGCAGATGCTGCTGCTAGCCAGGCTTTGGTTGGATGACACTGACACCTAAGCAGGTGGTTGGCTGACCAGCAAGCCAGCCAGGTGGGTGGGCAGGTGGAAAGAGAAGTTCTCTCACATTAGCAAGGATGGCAACAAGGATCAACGGTGAGCTTTTCAGTGGTCCCTGGGTCCTTTTAAATGCTTGACCCCCAGCTGCTGCTGATTCCAGACACAAGAAGGGCACTTCAATTCCTAAATTTTCCATTGCTGATAAATTTCCTTTAGAGACTCCTGCCTGCCCTTGTTAACCATAGTCTTGGAGTTTTATGGCACATTAAAAAAAAATCACTTGACACCAGGATTTATATGTGTTGTGACCAACTACTTGGTTTATTAGCTGGGCTATGAAATCGCAGACAGCGCTGAAGTAAAACAAGCATGTGAACTGAGTTTATACATCCTGAATCTGACACACAATGGCAGGTTTTTTTGTTAAATGGCCCACCTGTATTTAATTATTTGCCAGACATTTGGCTGTGTTGTAACTAGGGATGAACAAATGTTCCCTATTTTATTTCGCTTTACATTCAATTTATTTCTCCCCCTCAAAGGTTGTGGTAGATTTGTTTGTACTGTGTACACTTGTTGAATGTTTTTTGTAAGTAGTTCTTATAGTATTTATATGTACAATATATGTCATTTGTGTGTATAACATGCATAGATTTATTGATGCACAAATAGCACTGAAACGATGTTCATTTTATGAGAAAAAATAGTGTAAGGGAACCAAAAAATCATGAAAATCAAATATTATGGATTTGATTTTTGCAAAGGAGGGCCTAAATCAAAATGTGGATTTGACTCTGCATGTAAGAATGCTGGCATTGCCCCCCCCCCATACAGCAAAAAGAGATGGACATCAAATTGGATTCACACAAGGGCCACTTTATTAACTATTTAATCAACCAAACTGGTGAGGGGTTGTAAACTACACTGAGGAACATGACAGGTGTCCAACTCAAGACCACCTTCATTTCCTATTGGGCGATGCACCCGCCCTGATCTCAAGCCTTTCAACAAAGCTCTTGACCAGCAGCTTGGCAATTATACTAGAACACCTGGCCGACCACCCAAAAGCCTCAAGGCCTGCAAAGATGGGCAGGCCAGGCTGTTCCCATGCAGAACCTCTGTTCCCTGCCCTGAGCCTCCAGGCCCAAGAGCAGTTCTCAGAGGCCTGCTTAATTATCTCATAACAATGCCTAGGTGTTCACCATTTTAACTTACCAATCACTTTACCCTGCCAACTACAAAGTGACCAACCTAATTAAGGTGAACGGCCCCCAAGCCAATTACCAACACCACTGCTTCTACTGCAAGGTATGTGAAAACACCCTTCCTCCAGTTGCCAGTCAAGAGAGGGTGAAAAATTCCTACCTGGCCCCTATGAAAAGGCAACCGGTATAACCTGCACTAAAACAGGGTGGGAGGGTGGGCTGAACACACCAATGGACTGAATGGCAGAGAGCGGGAGACAGCCTAAAAGGGGCTGGCTCTGCCTCCTGCCTGGCGCTGTGCAGAGCACAGTGCTGGCACCGTCTCCTCTTGCCTTGTGAAGGAAAATCAGCGCCCCCTCACCACTGCAGCCTTAGCAAGGGTCGGGGCTTGCAATGCTCTCAGAAGGTAGCCATGTTGATCTATAATAGAATAGCTAAATTCAGGTCCAGTAACAGATTAGAGAGCAACAAAAAAATTGGTATCTAATCTTTTGAGAACCAAAGCTCTCTTCATCATATCTGACAAAAATCTTGTTGGTTTCTCTCTAAGATGCTAGTAGACTTGAATCTAGGTACTGTTCTGAATCTGATGGGCTAAACTGGAGTTTTGTACATGGCCGATCTGCAATAAGAACTTATTTAACCTTCCTCTTTCAGTGCAGGTTACCTTAACTAATGGGCAGTATTTCAGTCTATGAGCAATTGGGCAAACTGATTCAAACAGAGCTGATGTGTTGTTTCTCATAGCCTGCATATGAAAATATGTGTCAAGAGACCCAGCCTCATCATCAATCACCCCTGCGGATATGGTTGCCAGATCCTGGTTTAGAAAGGACAATGGGGTACAATGGGGACCTCAGTGGGGTACAATGCCATTGACTCCATCCTCCAAAGCATCCATTTTCTCCCGGGGAACTGATATCTGTAGTCTGGAAATGAGCTGTAATTCCAGGGGATCCCCAGGTCCCACCTGGAGGCTGGCATCCCTACCGGCAGGTTAACAATAAGATTCCAATGATGCTGCCATTCCAACAGAGTACATCACCAATTCTCTCTAGCCTTTAAAAATGATAAATTGACTTGGGTACATCTCCCATCTTCTTTGAATGCTTCAGGGGTCTCACCTATTTACCACATGGTTTTGGCCCAAATCTGAACTTTTTCAGGAACTGGCCTGTAATAAATGGTCCCATATCCTATTTCTAGGGTCCCCAAGACTACCTCATCAAATGCTGAGAGATTTTGGGAGTGGTGCCTGAGGAAGGCCAAATTTGGAGAGGATGTGATTTCACTCCATAGGCTGCCCTCCTAGTCTCTATAGTCTTCACTACAGAGACTACAGAATATTCCTAGAGTGCCACTATTAGAGATGGGCACTCCATAGGCTACCCTCCTAGTCTCTATGGTCTTCACTATAGAGACTAGAGGAAATTCCTAGAGTGTCACTATTACAGATGGGCACACACTGCATTTTTGTATTTCAGTTCATGAACTGAGAACCATGAACCGATACAATACTGAGCCATTTAAGCCCCTGCTTTCTGCTCCCCATCACTGAGATGTTTTTTGTGAAGAGCAGAAAACAGGGGTTTAAATGGCTTAGAACCATTTAAACCCCCTTTTTCTGTGCTTCATGAACTGCCACAAACCACCACCAACTACCTTAAAACTTATGGAAGTTCATGGCAGCTCTTCAGCTTGCAAACATCGCTTCATGAACCACACAAAATTCATCATCATTTTTTATTTTTGAGCTGGTTCATGCCCAACCCCTATTATTGTTGTTGTTCCTGAATCACCCATCCCTGAGTACACAGGGCTCTGGGTGATTTACAGTACATTAATATACAAAAATACAGTTTAAAATCAACAATCAGTTCGTCCCAAAGTTTCACAGTCTTCTGATGGCATTTATAATTTGATCTGAAACCTGCTCTGGACTGTTCTTCCATCTCATGGGCAGGTTAAGGAGAAGGCCAAAATGGGCAAGATGGAAAAAGAAAAAAAGAAGAACAGCCCCCAGTTCCAGTAGGGCCTTTTGGCCCACCTGAGGTGCTGGCTGTGGTTAGATACCCTGGCTGGGGGACTCTGTGGTCAGTGAAAGATCTGAGAGCAGAAAGGTACACCTGCTGCTCTGATCAACTGTGGAACTCTCTCCAAGGATCTATTAACATCCAGCAATGCTTGTAATTTACTGCAGTTGCTTTTAAGGGTTAGGTTTTAAAATAAATTAACCAGGAGTTAATTAGGTCCAATTAGGAAATGTAGTAGTAGGGAGATTTTTTCCCCCATTCTTTATATAATTTTATGTATAGTAGTTGATTATTTTTTTACTTGCTTAACTAGTAGGGAGAGAAGTAAGCAGGGGGGTGGGGGGGAGGGAGACTGATCATTTCAGACTTGCTTAATTGGATGTGGCTTCAGATATTGTTAGACCTTTGTTTGTATTGGAATTATTAGAACCATAACTAACTATATGAATTCCATTTTTTGTCTCTCATTCCACAGTTCCTCAAGGTGGAAAATTGGGGCTGAAGGCAGGCAATTCCCTACCTAGAGAGGGTCGAGTGGGGGCCAGGAACAACATTTCAGTGGATTCGGGGTGCCATGTTATGTCAGAAGATGGTATGGCTGACACAGCAGAAACTGCCTGCAGAGGGGAGGCAAAAGATGCTTAACTTAGTTTCCAAGCACCTTCGGGATGGATGTGGCATAAAAGAAGATGAGTTTTGAAACTATTTAATGAAATCTTGTGCCGCATTCCTGAAAAGAGCAAGGGCAAAACTAGCCCTAGGAGCCATTCCGGTGAGGAGCAGACTTCCAAGCTGCCACAACTATAATGAGACATTTCAAATCATCCCTTGTACGAATAAAATTTGTAAAGTAGTAAATCTCAAGTCAAGATTTGCCCATTGGTGGTGACTCAAAGTCATTGCAAACAAGATACAGTTTTTTGGACAGAACACGAGTTCCGTGTCTTCTGGTTCCTTTGAAGTTCTTCATGGTTTCCACAATTAAATGATCTGTAATAGGGAACAAGCTTCCCAGAAATATAATTTGCTTACCACTACTCAACTCCCCCTACAATGTGCAGCTTTAAGAGTGTACTGGGTATTATTTAAGACAGACTTTCTGTCCCCACAAGTCAAGGTTGATGCCCAAGAAACCATGGCTCATTTAGCAAATGGAGAACATGGGTTCAGAAGTGTTGCTACTTAAAAAGTTAATTGCAGAGGCAGGATTTGATGTAGTGTTGCTAAAAGAAACTGTCTTTACCCAATTTTCCCCAAAAATCCAACAATCCATTTCTTTTTCCTCTTTTTAGGAATTTGGAGTCTAATCAATTGATCCAAGGAAAAAAAAATGAAGAGAGGATGGGCAGGAAAGCAGATTTTACAAAACTTCACTCTGTAGATGATCAGAGGCAGATAGTGTCTACCAAAACATTCCTGTCCTCCTGCTAGAGCACCACTTTCTGGCGTACAATGCAAAGCAGATTCAAGGGGCTGAAGTTCTAGAAGGGTGCATTGATTTCTCTACAAAGAGAAATGAAAGAGGAATTCCTCTTTTAAAAGAGAATAAAGGGAATAAGAATAATCAATTGCTATTATTAAAGAAATGAATTTCAGAAAAGAAAGCTCCCTTTCCCATAACAACACAAGATCGAAGGTGGCAAAGTATAGCTGGTTTTCTAAAAGGAATTAACAGTTGTTACTAAAACTGCTGGCATTTGGGTTGGGGTTGCCATGCACACCCCTGTAATCAGTAGGAACACTTTGGGGTTGGAGCCTGGGAGGGGAAAGTGTTGCTGATGCTTTCATATCACTTCTGAGTGAAGACTCGGTGATATCACTATCCCTCCTCTCTGTCTGACAGCTGTTGGATTCCTCATACCATAGAGATTTCGACATTTCCTAGAATATTGTATACGTTTGTGTGTGTGTGGGGGGGGGGGTACTTCCAGGTCTTCCTCTTACAAGTGACATCAAAGCATCAGCAATGTCATTCTCCCACAATGGGCATCTGGCAACCCTAATTATGGTTTATGCGATCTGGAAGAGTTTCTTCTAAAACCTAGCCCTGCTGAACATCAGGTCCCCCTGGTTGTGGGCCTTGATCAATATTTCCTTCACAATACAACCAGTGTGCACATCTTGCAACATCTCCTCCCCAGCTGGATGCTGCCCACTGTCCATGTATGGTGATCTGCTCAGTACTTGACTGGTCTCCTCTTTTTGCAGTTCTAGGTGTAACAGGTGCATTAGTAACAGGTGCATTTCATCCATTCCCTTGTAGGCTGCCATATATGGCTGTTGAACTCAGCTATAATAACAATTCATATCCATGGATGTATCCAAAAATCCATGATGTGCAGATGAAAAATTGGCAAAAGAATACACATGTAGTTGAAACTTCTTTTGTCCTCATAGTCTGGGATCTTTAAAAGTCAGTAGTGGGGATAAGTGGGAGGGAAGTCAGCATGGAATAGGCCAGTCTCATCAGATCTTGGAAGCTAAACAGGGCTGGTACTTGGGAGGGAGACCACCAAGAAAGACTCTGCAGAGGAAAGCAATGGCAAACCATCTCTGCTTAACAGTTCCTTGAAAACACCCTTGCTGGGGGCACCATAAATTGGCTGCAATTTGATGCTACTTTACACACACACTAGAGATAATGTGAAACAGAGTGGAGGAAGGAACCAATGGAACTAAAAGCTTGATCAATTTGCATGTATATAGTACTCTGTATTGTTTCTGGAAATAAAAAAATAACTATAATACAACTATGGAGGATTCCTGCGTACCCATCCCCCTTTGAAAACAAGACCTGATAATTTGGAACTGCAGAATTGGGGAGAAATCTGGATGACAACAAAGTCAAACACTTCTGCTTCAGACCAACATGGCTGACCACCTGGAACTTCCTTAGCAAAGAGTATATTCCAGAGAGAAAAATCATTAGGTGTCATTCCAACCCTCTCTGCAACACAGCCATTCAAGAACCTGCTTCAGCTAAATTCCACTCTTCTGTGTAGCTTTTAAATGCCCATGTGGCCTCTCTGGGTCAACACTGGGCGACCTTCCCCATAATAAAATTAAAGGAAATGTCCTAGTGATTGGATGTGAAATTCAGCTGTTAATTTAACAAGGCACTTGAGGAGGGACCTGCCCCCATAGCCCAAGTGCTGTTATTGCCAAATGGGGCACGTTCACTCAAAGCAGCTGTCCATGTGCTTATTAGTGGGAAATTGTTTTGAGCAGGTCCCTCTGTTCTCAATTATGATTTATGATCTGACTATAAAAATGAAAGCTCATTTGCATAAACATCTGTAATTGCTGCTTTGGCCCCATCGTGTAGCATGTTGCCTCATCACTGCTTCCCCGAGAGCTGTTGAGTGCTAACATTCCCCAGCTAGGAATGAGGTGAAAAGAGATAAATAGCTTTTCATTGAGAACTCTGCTCAAGAATTGCATCCATAGGCCAACCACTGCAGGTAAGGCAGTCAAAGGCAGGTTACAGATAGTAGAGAGGTAGGATGGAGCAGGATGGCGTGGAGTTTATAGCACAGAAAGGAAGCTAAAGCCAACATCTTTTTTTTTTAAGACACAGAAGAACAAAGGGATGGGACAAGTGAGGGAACCAGTTGGGAGGAAGCAATTCAGTCCTCAGTATAAATCAGCATGCTTAGAAGGAGTGACTCTGTTTAGGATTGCATTGATCATGACTTCCCTGCTGTCCAGACTGAGGAACAGGAGCCAAATGTGGAGTTAGGCAGCAAGTAATGGAAAGTTATTGGCTCTTCCAGATCACCTGACACCTAGGTCCAAAAGGATTCTGGTCCACAATTGTTATACCTAAAGTTGCATGCGGCTCCCTCTGTTGACCAGTAGATTTGGTTGTGCAGAAATTAAGGAACTGATCTATGACATTAATTCATTTAGCCATGGTGCACAAAAATGAAGTCAAAACAGAGCTATTGGCTAATATCAGACATTGAAATAGGGATATTTCCCTTTGTATTTTATAGACTTTAAAAGGAAGAAATGGTCAAAATTCCAAGGCACAGTTATGACATCCATACAGAGCACAACTTTAGTTTACAATGTTGTCCTTGTTGTTTCTCTCAGAATTGCTCAGATACTACACTTCATCAAGACCTTCCAAATTTAATTCAAAATTTCACTTTATGTGAAACTAGGAATAAGGCCCATTGTGGAAATAAATACAACGGGCTCTAGAAAGAGGCTCTGGGAGAGTGCCCCGGCCTTGAGCACTCAGTGTCAATTTGCTGTGGCGACCTCAGTGGGGAATAATAACACAGAGTCCACCATTTTCTCCAGGGGAAGATCTCTGCCATCTAAAGAGCAGTTGTAATTCAGCATGATCTCCATTCCTCCCCTGGAGATTGGCAACAATGGTTCCCCATGAGGGATTGGGTGGTTAGAAGGGTGGAGTTGATGGGACTGAACCTGTCTGAGGTTTCACCCCTGCTGAAACCTCACCCTCTCCAGGGTCCACCCCTCCAGTAATGTCCCCATCTGGAGTTGGCAACCCTACCTCCCAGCCAACTGTCAATGTATCATTATCTGCCCCCTGGCTTCAGCTTTCCATCTCCTCCCCCCTCTCCCCTAGAGAGCAGTTGTAATTCTGAGTGATCTGCAGCCCCCACCTGGAGATTGGCAACAATGGTTCCCCAAGAGGGACTCGCTGGCTTGGAGGGTGGAGTCTATGGCATTGTACCTGTCTGAGGTCCCACTCCTCCTCAAACCTCACTGTCTCCAGGCTCCATCCCTCAAGTCTCCAGGAATTTTCCACCTGGAGTTGGCAAACCTATCTCCTTCCCATCCAATCATCAACCTCACTCTTCAAGTTTCCATTCCCTCCCACCCCCGCAGCCTCCACCGTGCTCTGAAGCCCTGACTGCTATGTCACATTGGCTGTCATAAAGGGTCCATCTCAGCAGGGTATAAGGAAGTAGAGTCCACCATTTTCTCCAGGGGAACTGATCTCTGCCATCTGGAGAGCCCTTGTAATTCTGAGTGATTTCCAGCCCTCACCTGGAGATTGGCAACCATACTTCCCCTGGAGGAAAAGTAGTCTTTCTCTGCAATGGGGACCGAAGCAGCTGACATCATTCTCCTCTCCCCCTTTTTGACTTGCACAACAACCCTGTGAGGTAGGTTAGGCTTAAAGTCTGTGACTGGCCCAAACCTGGGTCTAGCAGATCCCTGCTCTGAAGCACTGACTGCTATGCCTAGGATAGCCAACATCCAGGTGGAGCCTGAAGATCGCCAGGTATTACAATTGAACTCCAGACAACAGATCTTCCCCTCTCCCTTGGAGAAAATGACTGCTTTGGAGGGTGGCCTCTATGGCATTCTGTTCAGCTGGCCCCAATGAGTTTTCTCCCAAAGGTGAAAGGGGCTTTCAGAGGTGTGGAAAGGGGCTTTCAGAGAAGCAAGCTTGGTTCCCTAGCAATGATCACTGTGGGGAAAGTTGTTGGCTCTGATGATGGAATAGGGTTCCCAACCTCCATGTGGGGCCTGAGGATTTCCTGCTTATACAATGGATCTCCAGCTGACAGAGATCAGTTCCCCTGGAGAAAATGGTTGGTTTGGAGGGTGGACTCTATGGCATTGTATCATGCTGAGGCCCCTCCCCTCCCCTCCCCAAACCCCACCCTCTCCTGGATCCACCCCCAAAGTCTCCAGGGATTTTCCAACCCAGACCTGGGAACCATATGTTGGAAATACCTGAAGATTTGGGGGGTGGATCCTGTGGAGGGCAGCATTTTGTGGGGGGGATGGAAGGACTCAGCAAGCTATAATTCCATAAGGTCTACCCTCCAAAGCATCCATTTTCTCCAGGGGAACTGATCTCTGTCATCTGGAGATCAATTGTAACAGCGGGAGATCTCCAGGTCCAACGTGGAGGTTGGCAACCCTAGGGGGAAAGTCAGCCACACAGCAGGGGGTTGAAGGGAATGGTTTGATGGTTGCTGGTTGCTGGCCCACCTCATTAGCCAGCCAGCCATGGTGGAGCTAAGCAGGAGAAAGAGCCTGAGGAATTTCACACAGCCAATATGTTCTGTTTCAGGAACTCTTCAGTAATGGTTTCTGTCAGGCATTTTACACAGAACCATATTAGTACCGGTTCCCTAAAGGAACATATTGGCCCTTTCACACAGAAACGTGCCTCTCCTGTTGAGGAAGCTGAGCCAGTTTACCTTGAAACCTCCTCCCAAGCGTTCTTTGAATCTTTGTACCAGTCCTGAAGTGCTACGGGGTGCTGTGTGAAATGCTCCCTGGTTCTGACAGTGTATTCTGACAGTGTATTCTGGGCATGCTAGCAGTGTGCGGGGGAGGGGGTTATGCTGATACTCCATTGTCTTTTCACTGACAGAAGCAGGCCACTGAGGGGACAGTTAGACCCATTTGGCAGTGGGTGGAGGAGAAGAGTGGACCCAGCACCCAGTCGGTCCTTCCCCTTTGCTGGCTCCCTCCAGACTGAGGCCGAGATGCTGGCCAGTGGCTCTGTGGGCAGGACTGAGGCAAAGCAGGGAGAGAATGCAGCCAGTGGCCAGGGACCCCCTTTTGAGTGGCAGTCCATCCAGCCAACTGATTTTGGTGCCCCATGGAATCTTGCCCCATGGAATCTTGAAAACGGCTTTATATAATAGGAAAGATGCAGTGGCTGTTCTAAGTAAAATGCTACATTCTTGCTGTCTTCTGCTCATAATTCCTTGCTGGGAGACCAGGGAACTATTCTGGAGGCCGATTTGATGTCACGTTTTCCCTGTGAAAATCCATCCACAGATTCCAAAAGCATGCAATTGAAAGTCCTTTTTGTGTGTGTCAAAACTGGATCTTTATCTCATGGTTAAATGCCCACATTTGAAATTTAGAACTATTTAATACTGAATATCAACTCCAACTTGTTATACCCTGCCACTATCATTGAAGAGAACGTGCCCTCTAATTAAGGCAAACGAGATAGCGAGAACACAGTGACATTGTTAACTTAACGACCCAGAGCCACATTACTTAAAACTTCTTTGAAGATGGATTTAATTGTAATAAATAGTAGAGGAAAGGAGTGAAAGAATGTGAAACGACCTGAAGCATAAGCCTGGGGATCTTTCTTTGTGTATGTAGCTAATTTGGCATTCATGTTAATGTCATTTAATATAATTAATCTATTTGGTATTTAAATGGATTACATTTAATGTCTGGTGCTGCCTTCCTGGTGAAATGGCAACCATGTTCCCAGATGTAACCAGCACTTTATGTTCTAACTATACAGTAGCAACAGGATAATGTGCAAAGCCATCTATACACCGTTATGCAAATATGGGACACATAAAACACATCAATTTGGATATCTACTGATGGAAGAGACTTCTATCAATGGAGTGGGACTTCCTCACCTCCTGCACCCCAAAATGCCCCCTGAAGTTCTGTTTCTAAAAGATAGGAGACCTTTCCTTGAGCAGCATGGGGTAGGGAGATCTACAATGGGAAGAGGAAGCAGCAAAAAAAGTGAATACATACCAGATGCACACCCACAAGTAGTATGTGCTATGATGTTAGAATTAGTAGTAAGGACTAGAGGCAGGTAAGTTAAGTGGGGAATAAAGTAAGGAATCTCGGTGCAATGCTCCATGCCAGAGAGACTGCCCACAGAGCATCCTCCACCATTCTAAGATTCTATTTCACAAAAGGAGCCTCTTTTATCCCTGCAGCAATCAAGGTCTTCCAAGGAAAGGTTGTCTCTTAACTCTTATACAGTTCCCACATCTGTATTTACAAAGAAAGGTGCTTACTGTAAACAGTATGATCCAAGTTCCTGCAATCGATCCTTTGATTTTCACAGGAGTCCCATGATGTATCCCAAATGGCCTTCTGAGATTAAAGATTGGGCTGATCCCCTTGGAGACTCAGATGTGGCTACACGCATCTAACTATTGGCTAAAATCCATCTTCAGTCTGGTGGGCCTAGCACCCTTGAACTTTGTCAATAGCCACCGTTCAACCTTGCAATGTCCGATTGAGGGGAAACTCCAGAAGCATGGCCTCTCCCTTCGAGTCCTTCTGCATCTTGGATACCAAAAAGCTAAAGAAACAATTTAACAGTGATTCTGGGATCACATCCTACAATCAGATATGGCACAGATTCAGAAATATCCAATTATTCTGCAACATATGAAATGCTTCCAACCAGCAGATTATCTTAGATCCCTTGAGATTTCCAAATATTGGAGAATCTTTACCCTTGCACAATTTACCATTCAACCCTCAGCCCTCCTGGGAGGCAGATGGACAGATCCCTGCAGCCGCCGTAGGCCAGCTGGAGGGGGGGGGGAACGAAGTTGCCTCCTTGTAAGGAGAACTGATCAGACTGGCTGCATTTGCAGCCTGGTTTTGCTGGGGGGCGGGGCTAGCATGCTGAAGGACAGCCCCGGCCCAGCAGCCTCATTCGTGCCTTGTGCTCGACCCACCCTCTCGCCCTGTAGGTAATGCAGGCTTTTGGCTGGTCGTCCCGTTTCTTAGGGAGGCCGGGTAGGAATTTTTTACCTCTGCTCTGATTGGCCTTGAGACGGGGGAGTTTTTTGCTTACCCTGCATTGCTAGCAGCGGGTTGAGGAATTGGCTGGGGTGGCGTCTGCATTAATTTGTCACTTTATGGTTGGGCGGAAGTTTAGTAAATAGTTGTTGCAGCTTGGTAAGCACCTATCGGCAACCCTGGTGGGAAAGGGGCCTGTTCGGATCATAACTGCAGCCTTGCGGCCTGGGATGAGGGGAACAGGCTGCCTTTTGGAGTGCCGTTGAGGGATACTCAGCACTGACGTTGCGGCTGTGTGAGGGATCATCAAGGCATGTTCCAAGGCTGGGCTGCCTGGGGTTCGAGCTGCTTATAGCGGGCTACGACCCAGGGGCCAGGTGCATTGCCCATACTATGGCAAGGGTGGGGTTCATGGTAACCCCAGGCCTTGGCCATGCCACTTGTTAGGTTAAGCCCTTGCCATGTTTTTGTTAATAAATAAAGTGGCCGTTAATCCCATGTTTGTTGTCTGGCACTTTCTTCCATCTATGGGGGCAAACTATCATGCCCCACTCCCTCAATGACTCTGCCCATGCCATGCAGGGAAAGCAGAGTCTATCGACCATGTTCTGCTGCATTGCCCATTCTATAACAACATTTGATCTCAGTATATAGTCCCAGTCCTATCAACTCTACCAAGAAGATCTGAACAACTCCCTCCCTCTTGCAGATTCTTCCCCAGGAGATAACAAACAAAGTTGCTAAATTTTGCCTTCAGGCGTATGGGATACATAAGCGGCTGAGTCTTAATAATAACCTGTTGGAGAAAGACACCATCTCTTCATCCCCCTCACAATCAGCACTCGTTGTCTCACTGTCCCTTATTTTATATTTTTTCTTCATTTTTCATCTTATTTTTTATTATTTTTATGTTTATCCTTATTACTGATCTTGTATCGAAATAAACTTTGAACTGAACTGAACTGAAGTCTAAACATGAGTGATATGTTGCCCAGACTGTGAAGCCTGATGAGATACGACAGCTTTACAGAGAAATATGAGAGTCTGTTGAAAGTGTATATCATTCGATCCTTGCGGGGCTGATATCTGCTGCAGTACTGTCCTGCTGCCATCTGGAGTTGGGATCAAGCCAGAGTTCTTTCTGCTTAGAAGCAAGAGGGAGTAAAGCACCTGGGCTTTGCTGCTAGAGTCCCTAGTTTGAGAGGCCCTTATATGCGGTTTCTAGTTCAAGAACAAAATCTCCGTGTGGAAGCTGTTGCACAATGAAGATCTAAATTCAGAACAAATAATATTCTATCAGCAGGGGTGGTGCCAGAGGGGGGCAGGGGTAGCCAGCACCACCCCAAACAAGGAGCTTGCCACCCCAGTCATGCCCCACATTGCTGGACACATGTCATTCCTTGAAGGAAGGGCAAGTTTCACATGTACAAGAGCATCCACATGTTATTGCTGTAGGTTTTTGATGGTTCACCTGCAGCTCTTAAGCCAACAAAGGCTTTTTTGTGCAGGCACTATGGACATATGCTTCAAGATGCCAGCAGGCCAGTGGCAATCTTGGAAAGGGGAATTACTACGGGTGGGGGTAGTTTAGATCCGGTGTTGGTTTTCCTGAACCCTCCTTGGCATCAGCCAGGCTAGGATTTGTTGCTTTGTTTTTGTCAACAGGACAAAGACAATTAAGCCCCATCAGGCAAGAAGGCAAAGCTTTGCCCTCCCACAGTGTGTTGACATGGTATGATGCAATCACTGACCATTTGACTTCTAAGTTAGCATTCAAACCTGTGTTCCTTGAACTCTGATGTAAATCTACCCTCAAGGTTCCTCCTCAAGCAATACACTTTCAATTTCACAGTTTTCCTACCATGAAGATAGATCCAGTTGGTCAGCCACATTGGTCTAAAGCAGTACAACAAATTTAGAGTCCAATGGCACCTTTGGTCTTAAAGGTGCCATTGGACTCTAAAATTGTTGTACAGTTTTCCTACTTTTCTGTCAAGGTCCAGTCTTTTGATGTTCAAAGGATCCCATGTTATCCAAAGTGGGATGAAAGCAGGGTAACTGGCCTTGCTTAGGTTTCACAGAGAGCTGGCATTTTGTTTCTCTCTGCTAGCTGGGACAGACTGCTCATCTCTGCTTCAAGAGATTGCCCTGTTCTCCACGTCTCTCATATTTGCATCTAAAGCTAACTCCTGCTCCAAACTGGAGTCTTCTATTAATTTCTTCTTGACTATGTGATTCTGCTTGGATTTGCTTTAGGAATATGCTATATAATTTCGTCTTTGCTTTGGTCTAGTATAATAACCATTCCTTAGAAATAGTGCCTTCCCCTTTACATTTTTCTGTGGTGTAGTCAGAAAGTTCTGTGTCGTTTTGAGAATTCTTTTGGAAATTCACAGAAATGTTCTTTATTCTCTCTGGGCTGACCTGCATCAGGTCTGAATCTCTAAACCTCATATTTGGTGGGTTATACATAAGATTTGTCTTTTCTTTTTGGTCTGCATGCCTGTATCAGCTGTTACTTACTTCTGGGTGATCTCCCCCCCACCACCCCCCGAACAAATGTAAAAGTACTGAGAAATATAGAGTATGCTAAAACTAGGTGCGGATTGTCAAGGGAAATCTTAAGACTGGTTTGTTGGAAGTCAATTCCTGCAAGAGTTGTTTTTTTTCAATAATGATATTAGCTATTTAATATCCCACCTGTTGCATATATTGTCCCAACATATTTCAACATTGTATTCAAATACAATGGGCAGGCAACAGATTGTTTTGCATTTACTTGGGCCGAGGACAGACTGGCAATCTGGAGTGGGAGGAATCCGGAGGCAAAAGCTGCGGGGGAAAAATTCCCCGGGGCTGCCCATTCACACTGGCCAGTGTATTGCACAAGGATGCTGTTACGGAGCATTCAGACTGCTGCTGTGTGGCCCCGGGTGGGCCGGCCTCCGCAGCTTGTGGCAGGGCTGTTTTGCTTGAATCCCGCCTTCTTCTGGTTCACACTGCCTGAAAGCGGGAGGCATGCGGAAGACGGCCCCTGGACACCGGTTTCTCCCGCTGTCCTTCTACAGTGAGTGGAAACCGGCTTCAAAGCACGTAAGTGCGGAATGGAGCCGAGGGACTGCTGAGGATGTCTGAATGGACTCCCTTCCCCCGCTTCCCAAGCGGAGCTCTCCCGAGTCAGATTGCCAGTCTATCCTCGGCCTTGCCTGACTCAGTGATAAACAGATGTAAGCATAATTTATAATGTTATCAGCCTAATTTATAATGACTTCCCTGATTTTCTTGACCTCTTTCTTAAAAACATATCAAGAATACCTGCTCAGAGCATTGGGGCAGGAAAAGGGGAAATATATACAGAGACAGCTTATGAGTGGTTTGTCAGTGGAATAGGGTTCCTCAGGAGGTGGTGGGCTCTCCTACTTTGGAGGTATTCAAACAGATGTAGATGGCCATCTGACAGCAATACAGATTCTCTGAACTTAAGGCAGATCATGAGAGGGAGGGCAGGAAGGGTTGCCTCAGTTCTTTATAGGTTTTCATAGGACTTCGAGTATTCGTGACCTTCTAATTAGGGCAGATATAAAACCGACCGAGACACATGGAAATACCCCTAGAGGACACCATAAATGTTTAAGATGCGCAGCATGTGCACTAAGTTGGGAAACACGTGAGCTGGATTTCCCTGAAGTGAATTTTAGGAGAGAAATCACTTTCTATTCTAATTGCTTGACAAAACTAGTAGTTTACCTCCTGATATGTCTTTGTGGGTTGAAATACGTGGGAGAGTCCACACGTTCAATCAAGACACGTTCACGAATTAAGCACAGAAATGTCAAAGCACCATTGGTCCAGCGTTCTGTAGATTCTAGTCACAGCTATGATGACTTTAAGTTTGTCATGCTGGAAGTAATTACCTGCAGTAGATATTCTAGATCTGATATACACAAGAGCGTATTGTGAAGAAAAGCATACTGGATCTATAGATTAAACACCTACCATCCTAATGATCTAAATTTGTCTTTGGATCTATCTTGCTATCTGTAATGCTGATATATATACCACCCTTTGTCCTTGTATTAGTTCACATTAGCATTTAGGCTGCTATATGATCTGGGTGCATGCATGAATAATGTGGAATTTTGACTGTAAGTTGTATATGGATATAGTTTGTTTGGAAGCATATAATGATTGTAATTAGTTCCACCTGTTAAAGCTTTGTGTGATCTGCCCGTTCAGAATGCTATGATCAGAAATGTTGTCACAGTCTGGTGAGTGCACTATAAGGGGTTCTTATTTTTTTTGTATGTATAAAAGAAGATGGTTATATAATGGATATTGGTACACTTAGTTTGCAGAAGCTCCTTAGGATTCATCCTTCTTGATATTGATATTTATCTGATGTTGTAAGAGACTATGAGACAAGTTTTTGTACGTATAAGATTTTATTAGCATTTCAGTACTGTATAATTTGTAGGTGCACTAGATCTTGTATTGTTATTTTTTGAAATAATTTTTGTATATAAGGTTACAAGATTCCTGTTCAGAAGAAGTCCCAGTGAAACAATACGTCATTCCAGAGAACTTTGTTAACGATGGGAGACCAGATTTTTTTTACACTTTTTTTGTACATTTTCATTATTGTAAAGTCTATTGGATTAAATGAACATCTAAGCACACTGTAAACCACTTCCTTAGAGTCTTTCTTAGTTGGTTCCATTTCACCAGCCTATGCTGGTGAAAATGCATTTACTCATAGACGGTATAAAAACTGGGAAAAGGCTACTGATAATTATTCAGGACTGAAGCTTCATATTGGAAGCGCAGTCCACAAAGATTGTATAGTGGCATGGGAGTGTTACAAACACAGAAATTCTAAGGAGGTTCTGTTTTAGCACAATTAAGTGGTACTCATAAACAATTTATAGAAGAAAATAGGCATTATATAGCCTCTCCTGCAGAAATTATTTTGTTCACTTCTATACAAAATATTGCTCAGCATGGACTTTGGGAAAATGAGGCATGTGATAACAGGGGAAATATTCTTGAACTCTTACATGTAATTCCAAAGCACAATCCTTAAATCCAGTCTAGAATAGATGCTCTTCCATGCAGTGCAAAATACACAACTCATTCTGTTCAAGCTGAATTGTTAAGCATCATGAGCAGAATGGTTCTGGAATAGGGATGGGCATGAACCGACAAACAAACTTTGGTTCATGTACAAACCACACCGGTTCATGGTTTGCGAACCAGAGGTTCGAGAGAATGTGTCTCCCACGATCCACCCACAAACCTCCATGTTTTTTATGGAGATTCATGAGGCTTGTGGGAGACATGCTCTTGGGCTCTAAAGGCATTTAAATGCCTTTGGAGCTTACTTCAGGTCCAGCGGCCCACCCAAAAGTGAGTTCCAAAGGCATTTAAATGCTGTTGGAGCCCACCACTGGCCAGCAGCCCCATCTGAGTGAGTTCTGAAAGCATTTATAGGCCCAACTGAGGTTCAAGAGTGAGCTTTGAAGGCCTTTATAGGCCTTTGGAGCTCATTCTTGGAGCTCAGTTGAGTCAGATGGCCCGACTTGACTGAGATCTGAGAGTGAGATCTGAATGCTTTTATAGGCCTTTGGGGCCCACTTCTGGGTGGGGTTTGCTGCCCATATTAGGGCCTGCTCATATAAAAGCATATAAGGCCTATAAAAGCATTCAGAGCTCACTCTGGGAGCTCAGTTGGGCCAATCTGACCTGGAGGTGGGCTCTGAAGGCATTTAAACTAGTTTGGCAAATGGAGGAGTTCATTGGATGTTTCATGGTACATAAAAACCCCAAACCCCAAACCTCTAATGAACCTCCATTTTCCTGATTCATGCCCACCTCTATTCTGGAGTCAATTTCTGTTGAAGTGAAGGAAGCTGGCTTCTTCACATTAATTAATGATGAAACAAAGGACCCATGTGAACAGGAATATATGTCAGTACTTCTCTGTTAATGTTACAATGGCAATACATATGAATGGTTTGTTGGTCATTCACTGGATGTTCCTTCATTAGTGAATTACATAAAGAAAACCTTACCATGTTGTGGCATAGATATCAAGCACTGCATAGCACAATGATAGAGCCAGTATAATAAGTGGAAAACTAAAAGAGTTCCAGGCATTGATCCTGAAAGAGGAGCCACAAGCTGTGTTATGTTCACTGGTTCAACCACAGGCTGAACTTACTTATTGTTGATGTTCATAAGAATATTGATGTTACTGAAAACTTCTTTAATCTTCTTCAAGAAATATATGTATTTGTATCCTGTTCTTATGTGCATCTACATTTCACTGAATTGCAAAAACAAACAGGGAACAGAATTGTTGAATTAAAAGGATTGTCAGACACTCATTGAGTGTGTCAGATTGCATCATGTTTAGCTGTTAAATCTACATTTCCTGTAATTTTACTGCTTCAAAATATAATCAGTAATGTTCTCAAAGAAGTGCAGAGGCTTGTAGAATTCTAAATCAAATTGATTTCAGCTTTGTATTTTGCTTGACTCTTTTCAGTGAAGTGCTTCTTGAACTTAGAGTGGTATCAGACTATTTGCAAAAATCAGATTGTAACATGGTTCAAATTTGTGTTCTATTTAATTCCTTAATTGATACTTTGCAAGATCTCAGGAATCAGGATGAAAATTTCAGCAAAATGATGGCAGAAGTGTAGATGTTTGCAGAAGAAAATTCATTGGATGCAGGGACTGCATTAAGAAAGTGTGAAAAGGGACCAAACAAGAAAAGGTGAAAAGCAGCAGGGAGCTCTCTGCCACTCTGCTGCTTTTCACGCTTTCTTGCGCAGTCCACTTTAAAGAGACTGCACAAGAACGCACAAGAGTTTCAAAGGATTTCACAAGAAAGTTTAAAGGGAAAGTTTAGAGGGACTGCACAAGAAAGCACAAAACAGCTGAAAAAGTTGTTTTTGTGACTTTCTGCTCGATCCATGAAGTGCCATGAACTGCTTTAAAAGTTTGTGGAAATTCATGACAACAGACCCATCATGAATTTTAGTTCACAAACCACAAACAGGGCAAAATTCATGACAAATTTTCCTTTGTGGTTCGGTTCACGTCCATCCCTATTACTAATTGCCATCCCTTCCTGAAACTAAGATGTAGCTAAAATGAACATATACCCTTCCCCTATTCATCAGACTACCTCTGTCCCCTCTCATTGTTGCCTTCTTTGTACCAAATTTTACATTGCAAGCACCTGAGAGTGTGGACCTCTCTTCTGATATTCCATGAAGCACCATGCAGATGGATGGCACTTTAAAAATAATAATTTGTAATACTTATCTCTATATGACTTCCAAGCCACCCAGTCCTCTTTGACTCACAAAGGGCTATAATAGAAAAGGAATCATTTGCAAGCACACAGCAGGCTGAGTGGGATTAGAAACAATGTGTACCAACATGAACCTGCAATTTTGGGGGGGGGGGGGGGGGCTTTCCTGTTCATGCCAAACAGAAACAACTAAATGGATAAACAATTCCAAATAACCTCCAACTCATTTTTTAAAAAGAACTATGTGAAATAATAGGTGATATATACTCAGTCACATAAACACAGTTACACACATCCCGAAGTCATTATTTTAACAAGAAAATGACCATTTAATCAAAATGGGTCTTTCTAGTTGTATAAGTTTCCCCCCCCCCCCGAAACATCTTGACAACTGCAGGTCAAACAATGAAACACAAAGATCCGACTTCACAAGGGGCGAGCAACAATTCACCCACACAAACACATTCACACAGAATCTCTGTTAACACAACATTACTCGGTATCTTCAATTAAAAAAAAAAGAGTGAGAACTAATTTAAAAGGTTTTGTAATTTACCCACCTGCTATGTATAACAAGGGGAGTCTTGCCCCAGTGGGCAGCAATTTCACATACCATATGTGTTTCATTACCTAACCACCAACTGTTCTGAATTCCATAATATATTAAGCACAACAGGAAAAGATTGTTGTGGAGGTTTAGCCTTCATTTTGAACAGGACTATCTCGAATTCCAGAGGAAGGGCACAGTTCAGAAACAGTGTGACTTCATTTTGCTTTTGTCGAACCAGAATGATTTGACTAATCTTATTGAAATTCTTTCGACAACCTTCCAAAGAATTGCTGCAGATGTGTCTCCTGAGAAGAATCCTCCAAATTGAGCTCAAATTGCACTTGGGGTGAAATTCAGCAGCAGCAACGTGGCAAACCTCTGTATACATAAATAATTGCATGTCCTGTCAAAATTCCTTTATAAGTACATAAGAACATAAGAGAAAACAGTGGCCCATCCAGTCCAAAACTCTGTCACACAGTGGCCAAAAACACTAGGTGCCATCAGGAGGTCCAGCAGTGGGGCCAGGACACTAGAAGCCCTCCCACTGTTGCCCCCCCAAGCACCAAGAATACAGAGCATCACTTGCCCCAGACTGAGAGTTTCTATCTATACTTTGTGGATAATACCCACTGGCGGGCCTCTGCTCCATATGTTTATCTAATTCCCTCTTGAAGTCATCCATGCTTGTAGGTGCCACCACCTCCTGTGGCAGTGAATTCAATGTGTTAATCACTCTTTGGGTGAAGAAGTACTTCCTTTTATTGGTTCTAACCTGACTGCTCAGCAATTTCATAGATTGCCCACAAGTTCTTGTATTGTGAGAAAGGGAGAAAAGTACTTCTTTCTCTACCTGCTCTATCCCATGCATAATCTTATAAATCTCAATCATGTCATCCCTCAGATGTTGTTTCTCCAAGCTATCGAGCCCCAAGTGCTTCAACCTTTCTTCATAGGGAAAGTGTTCCAACCCTTTTATCAATCTAGTTGCCCTTTTCTGTACTTTTTCTAATGCTATATTTTTTTGAGGTGTGGTGACCAGAATTGTACACAGCGCTCCAAATGAGGTTGCACCATCGATTTATACAGGGGCATTATGATACTAGCTGATTTGTTTTCAATTCCCTTCCTAATAACCCCCAGCATAGCATTGGTCTTTTCATTGCAGTTGCACACTGTCTCGACATTTTCATTGAGTTATCTACTACGACTCCAAGATCTTTCTCGTGGTCAGTCTCCAACAGTTTGGACTCCATCAACATGTATTTATAGTTAGGATTTTTGGCTGCAATGTACATCATTTTGCACTTGGCCACATTGAGCCCCATTTGCCATGTTGATGCCCACTCTCCCATCCTCAACAGATCCCTTTGGAGTGCCTCACCATCCTCCCTGGTTCTCACCATCCTGAACAACTTCATGTCTTCTGCAAATTTGGCCACTTCACTGCTTACTCCCAACTCCAAATCATTAATAAACAAGTTAAAAAGCATTGGTCCGAGTACTGATCCCTGCGGTACCCCACTGCTTACCTCCCTCCACTGAGAAAATTGCCCATTTATACTCACTCTCTGTTTCCTTTTAATTAGTCAGTTTTTGATCCACAAAAGGATGTGTCCTTTTATCCCATGACTATTGAGCTTACTTAGGAGCCTTTGATGAGGAACTTTATCAAAAGCTTTCTGGAAGTCAAGGTAAACAACATCTATTGGGTCCCCCTTGTCCACATGTTTGTTTACTCCCTCAAAGAACACTAACAGGTTAGTGAGACAAGATTTTCCCTTACAGAACCCATGCTGAGTCTTCCTCAATAGATTTTGTTCATCAATGTGCCTACTAATTTTTTCCTTAATAACAGTTTCCACCAACTTACCCAGTAATGACATCAGACTGACTGGCTTGTAATTTCCCGGATCTCCTCTGGAACCCTTTTTAAAGACGGGAGTGACAATCACTACCTTCCATTCCTCAGGAATAGAGGCAGATTTTAAGGAAAAATTACATATTTTGGTCAGGAGATCCACAAGTTTACATTTGAGTTCTTTCAGAACTCTTGGATGTATGCCATCCAGGCCCAATGATTTATTTGTTTTTAAGTTGCCTGTCAGTCATAAGACCTCTTCTCTTGTCACCTGAATCTGACTCAGGTCTTTCAACACCCCTCCCGAAATCAGTGGTTCTGGAGTGGGCAAGCACTTCTCATCTTCCACAGTGAAGACAGAGGCAAAAAATGCATTGAGCTTCTCAGCCATTTTCCTATCATCCTTCAGTACACCTTTTACCCCTTGGTCATCCAAGGGCCTCACTGCTTTCCTGGCTGGTTTCCAACTTCTAATGTATTTGAAGAAAGTTTTATTGTTGGTCTTTATGTTTTGTTTTGTTTTTTGAGATATGCTCCTCATATTCCCTTTTTGCCTGCCTGATCACAGACTTGCATTTTATCTGCCACAGCCTGTGTTCCCTTTTTATCAGCCTCACTGAGACTAGCTTTCCACTGCTGAAAAGGAATCCTTCTTACCTTCATGTTCTCCATTCCAGCATGTGTATACCCCATCTTCTCAGGGAACCCACAAGGAACTTTGCAACATCAATAAACCCATTATAGACCCTAGAAAAAGAGAGGAGATGCCATCTCTATGGGGGTCACTGATTTTGGGACCCTGGACAAAAGTCCAGAATGGGTCCTCAGAATCATTGTCACCCCTTGGTAGCCTCCCCATTCTGGTCCCAAGCAAGGCGTGGCCCTCACCTCATGCAAAGTAAGCAGAATGCTGACAGAAATGTGCTGGGCAAAAATGGAACCAAAGATAAATGTCTAAAAATTATATATTATTGTAAGATATTGTATATTATCATGAATTATCAATGAATTTGTATAATCAAAGTGTATTAATTATCCATCAACTTTCATTACGTTTTATAAACTCCAACCTTCCTAGACGTTGCATTATTTTCCGTAATGTGTAATATCTTTTCATTCACGACAATAAAGGATATATATACTCCCAAACCAACTTGGAATAGTAGATCCATACGATGCAGATATTCCCAAGCTTGCTTCTTTGAAGAAACTCCCAATCAAGATTCAACGGAAAGAATTGCCCTTTTCAAATCCAGTCTTCAAGTTGTCCTGCTGGTAAATTTCCTCAACCGGATTTTTTTTTTTCATATTGACTTAAGCCGACAACACACCATTTATATTGGAATGGGAAGGTTTTTGTATGAAGTTTCTGAGGTTTGCATTCTGCTATAAATGGATTTGAAAAGGGCAATTCTTGAGATTTCTTGAAACAAATTTCAACCGAGTTTCCGTTGAATTGCAACTGGGAGTTTCTTCAAAGAAGAAAACTCAGGTATAGCTGCATCTTGTGGACTTACTATTTTGAGTAATATACAATACCTCACAATAATTTATAATTTTTAGACATTTATATTTGGTTCAAATTTTGCACAGAGTGTTTCTGTCAGCATTTTCCCGTACCACTGTGGTCCCAGGATATTCGTTAGTTCCAGACAGGGCAAGTGCAAGCAGTTGCAATCGCCTGTTCTCCTCCTTGTTTTCTTTTCCCTCTGTTAAGGAGCAGGACTGCGGGCAGTGAAGAGCCCAGGGAAGCTGCCCCTGTTGCCCATTAGCTAAGACTCTCCCTGAATACCATAACCCTTAAAGAGGCATGACAGTCATAGGACCATAGCTCATCCACACATCCAGTTATCTAGCAGCATCACAAAGAAGATAAGAAGATGCTTAGAATCAGCACAACCCCATTATGTTTATTTTTTTAAAAAAAAACTCAGTAATTTATTTGATGTAAACTGACTGTACAGGTTTGCAAACCACTTTGGATGCCAATTAGGATTACCAGCACTGCCTCAGAGCCAGTTTGGTGTAGTGGTTAGGAACACAGACTCTAATCTGGGAGAACCAGTTTGATTCCCCAGTCCTTCACATGAAGCTGCTGGTGTGACTTTGGGTCAGTCATAAGTCCTTTCAGAGCTGTTCTCTCGAGAGCAGTCCTTGAAAGAGCTCTCTCAGCCCCACCTACCTCACAGGGTGTCTGTTGTGGGGAGGGGAAGGGAAAGGAATTGTAAGCCTGAGACTTCTTTGGGTAGTGAAGGGCAGGGTATAAATCCATTTTTCCTTCTTTTTCTTCTTCTTCTTCTTCTTCTTCACATATCAAAGGATTTTCAGGGCCATGCATGGTGGGGTCAAGTTTGGTGAGGATATGATGTCATTTCTGGGTGACATTACAGGAATTTCCCCTAATCTTTATGGTGGACCATAGAGACAAAGTGGCTTATATCATTCTCCCCTCCTCCATTTTATCCTCACAAGAACCCTGTGAGGTAGGATAGGCTAGGAATTTATGCCTGGCCTAAGGCTGCCCAATGACCTTCCATAGCAGAGTGGGGATTCAAACCCGGGTCTCCCAGATCCTAGTCTGACACTCTAACCCCTACACCACACAAGGTTACAGATCAAGACCTAGCTCTGCTTCTAAACTTCTTACAGTCCAAAGCTTCAGCAAGCTGCCTTAAGGACACTACATTGATCAGGGTTGCCAGCCACCCCTGGAGAAAATAGCTGCTTTGGAAGGTGGACTCTATGGCACTGTACCCTGCTGAGGTCCCTCCCCTCCTCAGTCCTGCCCTCCCAGGCTCCACCCCCCCCAAAATGTCCAAGTATTTCCCCACCCAGAGCTGGCAACCCTATACTGATGCACACCCACTCCATCTGGATTTGAGGACAGCCACACACAGACCCAGCATGGCCATGTCAGCTCACCCATTATTACATTCCCCCCCCCACTCATTCTTTGTTTAACCCTTGCTGATTTCCCAGAGTAAAATAACTTGTAACCTGACAACTCTGGGAAAGGAAAGTCTCTCCAGCCTCCAACAAAGTTGGGCCATAGGTGACCACCTAGTTCATGCCTTTGAAGGAGTCATTGCTGCTAAAATATATGAAAAGCTTCAAACGCACTCAAGCTGTTATCTACACATTTGCAGATAATGAGCAAGACAGCACCATGAATCACAGGGAACTGAGAATGGCACATTCAACGGTGGAAATATTTGCAAACCCCTTTTTATATTAATTCTCTTTGACTAGCTCCAGCCACAGGTTTAATGCAACTGATGGGTCCCCTGCTTTTATTTTTAGCTAATGGCATGGTTTGATTTCCAAACAGACCCTCGGAGTTCCTCTTGAGCAATTATAATCTATCATGTTAATCTGCTGTTAGACTTTTACAGTTAGAGGGAGCTGGAACTAGTGGCACATTCCCAAAAGCTTAGCTCAATATTTCTTTACATATGCACATTTTTTTTTGCATATCAACACCAAGCTATATAAAACTAGGGAGATATGACTTATCACAACCCCAGCTTGAATAACTCCTGTTTGTAGATATCAGAAATGCTCCAAATCTTAACTAATGATTCCTGTATTTTGAAGCAGCTGGAAACCTTCTAATATGATGGTTTGTTTGGTGTAGTGGTTAGGAGCGTGGACTCTAATCTGGGAGAACTGGGTTTGATTCCCCACTCCTCCATGTGGAGCTGCTGGTGTGACCTTGGGTCAGTCAGAAGTTCTTTCAGAGCTGTTCTCTCAAGGGCAGTTCTCAGTCAGAGCTCTCTCAGCTCACAGGATGTCTGTTGTGGGGAAAGGAAGGGAAAGGAGATTGTAAGGCACTCTGAGACTCCTTCAGATAGTGAAGGGCGGGTTATTAATCCAGTCTCCTCCTCCTTCTCCTCCTCCTCATCACCTGGCATTGATTTTCTGTGCCATAGAAGAAGTTGGGCAGCTAGGGGAAAGAGTGACTCAGCATCAGCAGACATGTGTGCCAAGGGCATTGAGAACAGAGTCGTCCTGATTTGTACTAGGCATTTCTGCTTTCTGCCAATTATTCTACCATCTCACTGGCTTTAGGCATGACTTCTGAGTCCACAGAATCATATATCTGGGTATCAATGCAGCAAATATGACTGCTAGACTAGGCAGGCCATTGGTTGTATCCAGTGGCCAGTTTTGGCGGTAAAACATTCTTAAAGAAATTGAACTGGCCCCAGTGTTTTCCTGCTAGTACATGACGCTTGTTAGCAAACAATTTGGAGATTTAATCTGTTGCTCTGGTTTTGTCTAGCAAGACCAGTGGCCCTGCTGATGGTCCAGAGGCATCGCCTGCTTCTTTGAGTTCTCTAATATACTGTTTTCCTTTAACACTGGCTTAAGTCTCTGAGCCATAGTACTCATTTCAAAATGAGTCCTTGATGTGGGCTTTTTTCAAGCACATTTTTTTTTAAAAAAAAAATCCAAACTTGGAATGTTAGTGATGGAAAATATAACCATAATAATAGAGTAGGAAAGTAGGGGAAAAAACACCAGAATGCCTGGATTTTTTGCCTTTCAGAATTTAAGATTCTAACGGGAGATGTTAGTCTTCCCAGGTTGTCCCATGTTCCTCTGCTGTATGTAAATTTATGACCACCACCACCATTCCGGCTGAACCCAAGCTATCAGCCATATCTGGCAGCCCATGAGGAGCCCAGTCAACTCTCACATGCCCCATTTTTGTTGCTTGTATAGGACCACAACACATGCCAGAAGTCAAGCACATATTTAGGACACACTGCAAAAAGAAGAGAGTGACAGAGGATCCATGGGGTTGAGAAAAGGTGGGTGGGAGACAAAGATACACCCAAGAGGGCAGGAAGACCACTGGAAAACCTCCCACCCACTGTACTCTCTGCCTGGAACCAACCAGCTGTGCATTGGGAGGGAATGCCAGGGAAAATGAGGGAGGCTGGTGTTGCACCGGTGCCATGATGTCACATTCAGAGTAACTCAGAAGTGGCATCTTTGAGTCAAGTGAAACTCACTTGACTAAATCACCCAAAACTCTATGGTTAAGCCATAGAGTTTTGGACAAAGGATAGAGAATTGCTCCCACACAAAGGCATTACTTTCAGGTCACACTGGAGGTGACATCATGGCACTGGAGTGATGCAAAAAAATACGAGTCCCCACACCCTGCAATCTCCCACTACTTACCAGTCATAGGCTAGCAACTTAAATGAGGGAAAGCCATAGGAAAATAAAAGAAAGGAGGAACAGAGGATAAATGGCAGGATCCTACCAAAAAGTGGTTAAGCCTAAGGAGCAGAGGTTGACAGAATGTTTCCCTGATGGCTCCACCCTTATAGCATGCAAACTCTCATGGGAGTCCTTTCTTTCACTTTTGTGTGCAAAAGTCACATTGGAACAAATTAAAAAAAATGGGACTATGGTAAATCTCAAAACATCTATGCATTATGGATACCTATCTCCTGTTTTGAGAACCATAGGATTAGACTCTTGCTAGGTAATCACTCCCAGAACTGGTATTTACATTCCCCTTTGTATATGCTGCTGTGCCTGGTAGGAAGAAGGATTATCCCTCACTTTGAATTTTTTATACTGGTAGTTTTAAGACTCCAGAAAATCATGCCATGTCCTTCTGTATGAATTATAGGTTACAGGCAAGATCCCAGGCACCATTCACATTTATACTGTAATCATAACTAACAGCACATTACACGACTATGCGTGGGATGAGTCCTCAAGACTCAAGGTCAGCCGCTCCTTCGCTGGGCCTGCAGGAGTTTGGGAGCGCAGAATCACTTTGGCTCCTCACTCCACTAAATCTTTTAAATCTCAGCCCTGTCATTGCTGAGAAGCCCGGCCACATTCCATTTATGTTTCAGATACGGCCTCCCTAATGCTTTGGCCTAAGTGTGTGCTTAAATTTCAGAATCATAAATGCCAGTGCTATCGAAACAATTAATATTAGTGTATGAAATTATTCCCCCCCTCTACACACTGGCTTTCCCACCATCTGATTCCCCCCGCCCCCCATACTGACCTTTTTTTTAAAAAAAAATGAAAACTGTGCTTCTCTGTGGAGCCAACTATAAGACAGGACTTTTCACATGCCAGTTTTGTTTTCCACTTCTGGATGAAAGGCCATGAGTGGTTAACATGGTTCTGTAAGTGTTTGTGCTGGTTGTGTAGGGTTTCTAATTCAAAGCTGGGAAATTCCCAGAAATTTGGAGGTGGAACATGCCGAGGTGAATGACCTCAGCAGGGTATAATGCCATAGATTCCACTCCCCCAAAGCAGCTAAAAGGGAACTGATCTCTGTAGTCTAGAGACCAGGTGAGATTTTGGGAGATCTCCAGGTCCCACCTGGAGGTTGGAAACCCTATAACCATACCCTTTTTTCAGCCCCATGGTCTCCATTGCAGGGATAGGCAACTGTTCCTTATTTCATGTATTTCATAGGTGTATGCTGGTAATGGGGTGGGGTAGGGCAGGAAAGTTTCATTCTTCTGATAAAAAGTTTAGTCTGGATCCAAGCCATAGCATCCAACTCTGCTTTTACTGGAAAACAAATAATGTTGGAGAATCCACACATTTTACAGAAATAAAATGTATAGTGCAGAAAATGGTACAAAAAGCCTTTTGTGAATTCCAATCATACAAGGGAGAAATGGTATCAAAGCAGGGGGTCTTCAAATCTAAACACCAAGGATGAGACATTTAAAACCATTCTGACTGCATTCCCAAGGTGGCTACTGAGTAGACTAGTCTGAGGGGCTATAAGTATTTAAAGAGTACCACCCAGCCCCACAGCTGGAGGCAACTGGAAGCCCCCCATTTAACACTGCTCATTCTTCAAGAGAGAGAGAGAGAAAAAAAACAGCAATGGCACCCCGGTATCCTCCCATACTAAGAGGTATCGCAGATAATTTTTCTTCATTCACTTGCCTAATTAATTCTGTGTTGTATCAGATTTCTTGTTTTAATTCCGAGTTGTCAGACTGCAGTCACTTTTGAAATGATACATTCCACAAGGTTAATTGCATCGAGGAAAGACCAATTTTTAGTTACGGGTAGAGTGACTTCTAGCTGATGAAAATGGAAAGCAGACCTCCTGGCTTCGGCTGAAAGGGGAGTCTGTACATCAAAAAAAGAGAGAGGATGGAGATGTTGTCTGTCTAATTTTATCCATTAGCAAAACTTCACTGGAGTCCTTAGATGGCGGCAGCATCTGATTGGATGGTCCAAATTGTCCCTGGGAAATGAAAAGCAGGATTTCCACAACCCTGACACTTTTCAAGAAGAGATATGTGGAGACAGCACAACCCAGTCACAGACCCCTGTCAACTCCATAGACTGGAAGTTAACACTGTGAAGCACTCTCCATATCTGCACTGAGGGTAACTGAAGGGCACCCTGGTGCCAAACAAAACATTAAAAAGAGGTCTCCTAGGAAGCCTCCAATAAGTGAACGCTTGGAACATTTTCTGGGAGTGAGTCCCATGGAGTAGACTTGAACAGCATTCTGAGTACATCTGCTTAAGATGGTACTGTTAAGTGCCTGGCATTGCATGCACCTAGTAGGTATCCATCTTGTGAGGTAAATACTAGGGAAAGGGTTTTTGTGTTGTTGTTTTTTCCAAAGGCAAGCTACTGAGAAAACAAGCATTCTCTGCCCCCTTTAACAGGGACTAAATAATTTGACGGAAGCCAGTAAAAATAAGAGAAGAGTTATTCAAACTTATTTTGCTTATTTACTTATGTATTCAGCTTATTTATAGCCTGCTTCTGAATATGTTTATTTTATTGTGGAGTTCTTTGATTTTTTAATTCTATTGTGTGACAAAATTATACTTTCTGCCATTCAAAATGAAGGGTACAGTTATAGAGTTGGTGAAAGGTCCCCTCAGAAAGATTATAGAACTCTTTCCTTAATTTTCCATTTTCATTTCATCACATTCCCTGACATGTAATCCAGATACAAAAAGCAGCTAAGGAGGAGGAGACAGATATAGATTGGGGTTGAGTTAGTGGGGAGTTACCTCTTCTAACCCATACTGTTTCCCACAAAATGTCCCTCTTTCTAGGCCGCTTCAAGTAGAGAAAAAGTGTGCCTGTTTTTTTCCCCATCCTATAGTGTTGCCATCAAGTGTCTATACTGGTTGCCCTTTCTCGTTCTTCTACATTTTAGTGTCTCCTCTTTTATTTAAAAAAATCCCAACTATCCATACAATAAAATAAATATATGATAAATCAACATTGTTCGTATGAAATAAATGTTTAAGCCATATTTGATCAATATTTTGTATGACCTCTTCCCTTTGAAGTGCTGTGAGTCAAACAAGTATATAATATTTGTGCATTATCTAACAGCATTACCTAAACACGTTCTCTTTGTTGGGATCTTCTTTAACTTCCATACTTTAGTGAAAGTCAGCCTAGCACCATGATCATGACAGCATGATCATCCCCATTTCCCAATTTTTTTTACCAACCTATCACACTTCCACCACATGTATAAAGTCTGTGTGAGGTTCATTACAATACCAAAAATGATTACTGAGGCTTGGATATATTCTTGCTGTTCTTGCAGGTGAAAGCCCCTCATTAATGCTGTCTCTGCTTTCACTGCATTTGAGGTCTTAGCATTCTTTCCAGCCTTGCCTAGAAGCCTCATCACGTTGGCCTACTTCCTATGGTTTTATCCACAATAGCCAGGTATAAAATCTAAATCAATACCTCCTTTCACATTGGAGAAGTTACGCTTAGGTTTCCCCAAAAAGTATTTGGTCCAAACCGGAAAGTAGACCTGTGTCTAGCGCATAAGTCTTTCTGACCACACAAAGGAACAATGGCTATGAGATCGGTCTTTTGTTGTTAGCCATTCAGTCGTGTTCGACTCTTGGCAATTCTATGGGCCAGCTCTCTCCATGTTTTATGCTCTTGTACTGTTTCTTTGAGTTGTTCCATGCTCCAGCTGGTGTCAACTTTTGTGGTGTCTAGCCACCATGTTCTTTGGTGGCCCAGTTTCCTTTTGCCACTAACCAATCCAAGCATAATGGCTTTTTCAAGTGAGTTCCTCCATATGACATGGCCAAAATAAGTCAGTCGCAGGTTTGTGATTTTTCCTTCCAATGGCATGTCTGGTTTTATGGGTTGCTTGTCTCCAATACTTGCTTGTTTGTCACCTTTGCTGTCCAAGGAATGTGCAGGAGGCTTCTCCAGCACCCCAGCTCAAATGAGTCGATTTTCCTCCTGTCTTGCTACTTCATGGTCCAACTTTCGCAGCCATAGGTTGCTATGGGGAACACAATAGCACAGATTAATCTGCATTAGATTAGTGTTCCTATTTGATTAATCTACACAGACTAATAATATGAGATCAGTATAGAGATTTCTTTGTCTTTGCAGCAGCAAAGTTTCCTGAAGAAATCTAATGTGCTTTTTTGACAGAATAGTTGAATCTAACATTTCAAGAGGGTACTGTTTCCCTTTTTAAATTTCTGCATGAGATCAGAGTTGGGAGCAGAGAAAGCAGTGCAAAAATCATACCAAGTGCCTTCGGAGAAAATTGTATTTCATTCCCCTTTTTCTGGACTGAACAGATCTTGCCTAAGGCAGCTTGTTTTTTGGTTTTTTTTAAAGCCCCAAACAGTCTACTGTTAAGTGTATTTGTTGGTTATGGGTATAAAATCAATACTTCTCATCACATTGACATGGCACAGATGTGTAGGTGTGCATATAGTTAGAGCATCTGGCTCTTTGGCTGGCCCGTTATATCACCCATGTGTACCATCTCCAGTCAGTCATATAATAAAAACTTCATACCATCCCAATATAAAATCTGCCACTGATATCGGGACACTGGTATTTATGTGGATGCAGTCTCAGATGTGCAAACAGCAACATATGTCCTGCAAACCTTCACCATAATTACAATGAATACTGAACTCCAGAAGTAAATAAGCTCTAAAGGAACTCAGTTAAAGAGAAGACAACAAAGTTTGCATTAGCACCAAGAAACATGAGTAAGAAGAAGAAGAAAGGGGCGAGAGATGAAATCACTACAAAATAATGTAATGTATGTTCCACCTGGTATTCCTGTTACTAGACAAGCTTTCCTGAGAGCTACCAATGCACTCACAGTAGGCTTGCCAGCCCCAGGTCCAGGCACAGGATCCCCCAATTTTGCAGGCTCCTCCCCACTGCCAGCCAGCTGGCCGGCCAGGGAAAGCAATACCCCAATAGCCATGATGTTTCTTTAGATCTCAGCAGGACATTTTAGAAGAAGCTCGCAAACTGTGTTTGGGAATGTGTGTGTGCACCTTTAAATCTCAGCGGGATGAAAGCTGTGGGGGGGGGGGTGAGCAGGCAGGAGCCATGTGGCTCTTCCCGGTGAGTGTGAGAGGAATAGAGCACTGTCCCTTTGTTTCTTTTGCAGTTGTTTCAAAACTCATGTGTATAGTAAGATGGATAGTGACAAGCTAACTAGAACCTGATTATGGGATGGAGAAAAACTCCACCCCCTAGACTGCTCTCTTCCTTACTTTTGGTTTTCTGTGTAAGTCTGAAGAGGTTGGTTGAAATAAAGCAGATTGTTACATTCAGCAACTCCCAGGAGTAAAGCGGTTTATACCATTGCCTCAGTGAGATCACAAAAGTGTGGGCTTGCAAACAGTTTGTGTTTGGGAAAGGATTCATTGGCTGCTTTGTGAGTGTGTGTGTGTGTCCATAAAGCCATGCTTGGAAAAGCTACCAAAGCCTGATAAGGGACTTGCACAAGTATGACAAACTGCACTTTCCTTTAGTGGAAGTGCAGCTGCTGGGAAACCCTTTGAAGGCAAAAAAGAGGATGAGGAAATGAAAACTATATTCAGGAAAACTGCACTGCTGTGTTTTTATTTACTTATTTATTTAGAGAATGAGAATTTGCTTATTTAGGGAATCCAGGCTCTACCCCCAAAGTCTCCAGGCTCCACCCCCAAAGTCCCCAGGTATTGCCTGAGTTGGATCTGGCAACCCTAACTCTCAGGGTAGTGAGCATGGAGGTCAGGCCACAACTGTGCAGTCCAGTTTGTCACATGGCAGACAGTAATGACTTCTGATTGTGTCCATGAGTGGGGTGCAGTCCATGCTGAAGAAGGGGATGGACAGTGTGTTGCTGAGGGTCACTGCCCTTCTCCTAAAATATTCTTTGTGCCAAAACAAAAGAGAAAATGACACCAAAAGAACCCTCACTCAGTGTTCCCGGTGGTCTTTGGCAAGGAGGCTGGTGTCAGCCACCCTTAAAATGGCATGCACTTCCATGGGCTAGGACTGTAGAGGACATCAATGTCTGGACTACTAGGTTCCCAGGCTCTCCCAGCACTTGGAAAAGGCTTTGTTGGCACTAACCTCCCTCAAACCTGTCCATCAGATCAGCCTAGCTAGTCCTTGGCTATTTCTGGAGTAGCCTCTAGGGCAAAAGAGGCAGGTTTACCTTTTCCACCCCAAGGTCCCACCTTCTCCAGATCGGATTTTTGTCCACACTACAGGGCAAGCTGGTCACACAGGCCAACAACAGCCCAACAGCACTCTGGGTCCAACCTCAGCAGGAGTGCCTCTAACGTAGGCAAATCAGTGTTCAGTACTATTGGTGGGCTTTACATCTCCTTTGTAGTATGTGCACCATTGGGTAAAGGAGGTATCATGCTTCTTGGGCCTACTGCACCACAGTTCCCGTTCCAGTTCTTATGGAAAGTAAACACCACAACCTGCTTCTGTTTAGGATCTTGCCATTCATGCCTCAATTCTCCCATTCAAAAAAGGGCTTCAAAGTAGTTCCAGATTTTGGAGCCTCTTGTGCAAGGTCATTAGACTTATTGTGGTGGAAGTAGTGATGTGTGCAAATTCAGTATTCTCTCATACTGCCTCTGATCTTCCTGGGTGCTCCATGCAAGAAGAAAAGGACAAGAATGTTGGGGCAGCCACCAATGTTGGGATTTCAGCTCATGTAGAAACTCACGTTTATCAACAGATGACCCTGGTTCAACAAACAAGGGTTCCAGCTGTGGTGTTGTAGTTAAGAGTGGCAGACTCTAATCTGGAGAACTGGATCCTCCACATGCAGGCAGCTGGGTGACCTTGGGTTAGTCACAGTTCTTTCAGAGCTCTCTCAGCCCCATCATCTGTTGTGGGGAGAGGAAGGAAAGGTGATTGTAAGCCACTCTGAGACTCCTTTGGGTAGTGAAGGTCAGGTTATAAAACCAACTCCTCCTCTTCCTTCTCCTCCTGTTCCTGCATTTACCTTCAGAAAATTCAGAATGACAGCTTGGTTTCCTTGCAACATAGCTGATGATCTATGAAATGAAACTACAGTTAGGAGAACCCAGCAGGAGAAGAAGCTCTCAGCAGTGCAAAGACAACTTCCATCAACCATGACTTGAATATGCTATAAACAAAGTTTGAACCAGAAACAAACTGGCTAAAAAGAAAAGAAAGATGAAAGGGAATTGCGGGAGAAAGCAATGCTAAGAGGTAATCAATGCTTCTAAACTTTCATATAGGATCTATAGACCTTTAGCTCAAATATGTTTTAGACTGACATTGTAATTGACTTCATCAGTCTTGAAAATTGTCACTGCAAGTCAGACAGGCTGCCTGCACAGTTCCTGCAGTTAGAAAATAACATTAGCAAATGCTTATTGGTAAATGAAATTTCTAGCTACAATTTATTCCATAGAGGGTATTTTATTTTATTTTATTTTAAACATGCACTCGCAAAATGAAATCAGCAGACCAGAAGAAGAGAGCATAAAAGTTTAGCACAAATGAAAAGTTACTCAGCAAGAGGAGATCTTCAAAGTCCCTAGGCTCGCAAAAGCTACCAGCCAGACATTTCTAAAGGAAGAAATAATGGAAGGCCTCATGAGTAGTAAGACTCAACCAGATGCTGACCTCTTTTTGAAAAGATTTTATGTTGGTAAAACTGATCAATTAACTTTTAATGACAAGACATAGTCTGAGGCCTATAGCTTTGTTAGATGTTTGATAATCTTAATTGATGCTTCCAGATTAATCCCAAAACGCAAATTTTCCCTGGCCTACTCTGTTTTTATCCAAGCTGCTGATGTCATGGAATAGAACTGCAGGCATACACTTGTTGACCATTCTTCTTTAGTGTTGTCCCAACTTTTTGTGTGTGGGGGGGATACGCATTAGAGTCACATTTGGAAACTTTATCATCATGGAAGTACAAATGGTAATGCAAATGTATAATGCAATTTTTTTCAATTGATAAAAGAAATCCCATACTTATTATATGAGTATTATTTGTGGGCCAGTCTTTTCAGGGAATACTTCAGAGCCAGTAATTTAAAAAGCACGATCCAGGTTAACTTCATGTTGTTGGGATATATGGCTGTTGGATAGCCTAGGCTAGCCTGATCTTAGCAAACCTTAGAAGCTAAGCAAGGTTAGCCCTGGTTGTACTTGGATAGGAGACCACCAAGAAAGCCCAGGGCTGCTATGCAGAGGCAAGCAATGGCAAACAACTTCTAAAGTCTTTTGCCAAGTCTCTTGCCTTGAAAACCCTATGGGTTTTTTAAAATCATGTCTAGCCTGTCTGTACCTATTTCTATTCCTATCGTACACGTTACCTGTACTTATTCCTGGATCATCCTGTTGTGTTCTGAAGACAATCAAGGTGCTAATAGCATTGTTCTTATGGTATTTAATTGTTGGAAGCTGCCTTGAGCCAGCTCGCCTGGAAAGGAGGGATATAAATGTAAATAATAAATAAAATAAATAATAGCATGACATGTCACACCTTCCACCTCCCTGTTTTGTGATAAGAAAAATGATGGAGTGGCTCAGTCCTACCATGGCAACCTGATTCCACCTGCAGTCATTAAATGATCAATCCCTTCAATAATGACAGGGCCAGAAATACAAGAACCATGGTCCAGGTTAGTCTCAAATCAATAGAGTAAAATAAGTACCAGAGAAAATGTGCACACATTGATAGAGATAGCTAGCTAGCTAGCTAGATAGATAGATACACACATACTAACCTCTCATTTTTATCATTCACTTCTTTACTTATATTATGATTTCTAGTATGACTATACTCTTTGTGGATCTCAAGCCTACTTGCCTGAAGAACTTATATATCAGGACACTTGTCAAATTGTTGCTCTTCTCAGAATTCCTTTGTTACCATCAATAGTTTTCAGGGCACTTAGCTGAGCCTCAGATGTCATTGTGCAAGCCCTTACACTTTTAAACGAGACATGCAGTGCCATTGGCTGGCTGGGCTAGTGCCTAGCCAGTAAGAAGGCTGGATAAAAGCAGGTTGTGGCTTTCCTGTGCAGGCATTTGTTATATGCTGTGTGTGCTGTGGGACAATCATCTCTAGCACCAGAAGAGACAAAATTAAAAGATGGCATCCCATCCAGGACACCAGCCTTCCTGTGGAATGAAGCCAGGTTGTTACTGTGAAATCCGAGAAAAATGGTAAGATCTCTCAGGTTGTGGCAACTCTAAAACAGAGAGCATGTCATTTCATAGGCAACCGTGCAGTACTACTTAAGAGATTTGACTTTTATTCAGCTAACATTGTATGTCGCTAAAGGCAAAACATTTGCTACAGGAAACCATTTGTGGATGTTTTAAGGGAAAGGGCTGCTGTCCATTAAAAGTAACATGACAAAACTGGGTTGTCACTCTTGTAAAAGGTGCACACTCTGTTGTTTGGGCCCCAGCCACAAATCCCCATTGGAAATATTACCAATAAAATGTGCATTTGGTTTATAATCTGCTGTTTTCACCAGAGACTGGTACAGTTCTCGGGTTGGTTTATAATCTGCTGTTTTCACCAGAGACTGGTACAGTTCTCGGGTCAGAGACTGGTACAGTTCTCGGGTCGGGTCGCACTAGGGAGACCTCAGTTCAAATCTCCATTGAGCCATGAAATTCATTGAGTATTTTTAAATCAGCCATAATCTTTCACCCTAACCTACCGTGCAAGTTGTTGGGAGCAAAAAATGGCAGGGAGAGAATGATGACTACCACCCAGAATTCCTTGGACAAAGAGCTGGATAAAAATGAGACAGATCATCAGACAGGCCCATGAGGTTTCTAATGGCAATTTCCCTTGTGCCATTTTACTCAGTCCATTATGTGCACTCTGCATTTTGCAATGAGATCAGTAATGCTATCTTTCCGACTTCTGATAACAACACAATTAAGGCATGTTATTATTGCTGTTTGACCACGGTGTCAGAAGGGAGTCAGGAGAATCTGCCATTAGACTTTAATTGCTAAGTGCGTGTCTTGTGAACTGGAAATCTATCCATTAGGAGGAGGTCCACTGGCCATTTCTGTGACTGTGGTCGCTTTGAATTCTATGGGACATTAAAGTCATAAGAATTCTTATATCCTGTTTAAAATGTTGTGTCTGGATAGTGGGATATCTTCCCTTCCTTCCCTTTCTCTTCCCAGACTTGATGATATTGCTGAGAGGAAGGAATTTAGATGGGTTAGGTTATCTGAAGGGATCTAACCACATGGATGAGCTCCACATAAGACTTGGGGCAAGTTTCAGAGATTCCTGAGCCTGTGGGGAAAGAAGATCTTCCACACTGTGGACCATTGATATAACCTGAGTGCATGGATGCTATCTGTCTACATAAGTACTGTTTATATTACAAGCTTATCTACACACACAGCAGATCAACACTGTTCACTGACTGTAACTTCTCAGACTGCAGGTGTGACCCCACACCAAACTGAAAGTCTCTACACATAAAAATGTAGCAAGTCAAGGGCAAGTCTAGAATCTTTTTCTCTTTAGTTCTAGTCTCCTATGTTTACGGTTGTTCTGTTTTTGTTGTTGTTTCATGGGAAGGGAGTAGGAAATCCCATCCCATCTCTTAAAATCTCTCCTTCCAGGATTCACTAAATACAGGAGCTCCTCTTCCTCTCTTTGGCATTATATGCTCTCCCAGCCTGCAGTCTCAGTGCAGACACAGCTGTAATCTTTCCCAGCTTTGCTGTCTGAAATCCTTTAACCACAGAAACTAGGAACTGATGTTTGAACTTGCTTATTTTCATGCAGTGCACAGGATCTTTTGTGAAATTCCAAGTCAATTTAGTGAGCTGCATGGCTCAGTGGGGATTTGAACCCAGGTCACCCTAGTCCACGTCCAGCACTGTAACCACTACAAATGTGGGGCTTTATTTGTTTCACTTGGAAATGGGCCACTCATACGCACTCCTGTCCTTACATTGCTCCCCTCACTAGAAGTATATAAGGCAACTACCAACTCAAAGGAACGGTTTCTTCAAGAGGTGCAGCAGTAGAGTTTCACTTCAACACATTTCTGAAAGATTAAAACAAAGGAAAGGAAGCAGCAAGTGGGCAGTAATCCTGTCCTTCCTAGCTCCTGACAGTGTCTCTCAACCCTTTTATAAGGATCAAATTATCCAGGTGCGCCCAGTTCCCAGAGACTTCCAACCTGCTGCATCCATTACCTCCCCAGAGCCACTATCTCTTCTTTAAGAAAAAATAATACTCTCTCTCAGGTAAAAAGGTGGGAACTCATTTTTAGCACTGGAAGAAGTTCCACTCCAGATTTACACACAAAAAAATGTTTATAAGACATATAAAAATGTTTATAAGACATATAAAACACCTGTGCTCTCCCCAGCCCAGTAACGCTGACATCCAAAGCTACTCTGAGAGAGACAAGGCCAGTTAGTACACAGTCCTGTAGAACGGGGTTTTGTTCTTTTGGGTGGTAGTTCTTGAGATTCAAATATGTCCCAAATCCACTGACTGGTATTAGAATTTGTTAAGGAAAGAAAGGCTGGTGAGTTTGATCAAGAGATGAAATGGGGCTTGCATCTTAAAATGACATGGTCGTATGTTAACTGTTCAGTGGGGAGCAGGAGAGATCTTAATGGGGTGTTATTTACCTGGCAATGTTATTTGTGCCATGAAAAAGTTCCAGCTGCCTCCGTCCACATTTCAAGCCTCTGTTAAAGGGGCAGGACAGTCTGCAACAGGGTATCCCAAATTATGCAAGAAGGAAAGCAGAATTCTGCAACATTGTATACATTATTCAAATTAAGGCTGTGTAAATAGTTCTTGCCATACACAATCTAATGCCTTCCCTAGCATTACTTACATGATTTCATGTATATTTTGACATCCATAAGGGCTAGTAAGCTGTTTTTGTTTTGTTTTGTTTTTTAAAAAATCATACTGAAAAGTCCAGATTCTCAGATAGCTACAGTCTCTGTCTGGTGCCATATTTTGTTTTATCTGCACTTCTGTAGAATGGCAGCAAATGCAGAGCATACAGATATCCAATGCATATGGCTGAATCTTCCAGTAACCCAAGGAAGCATTTCACAAAGTGATATCAAGTTAGTTCCAGAATGTATTGTTATTAAATAAGAAGCACCGGTGCTTCCAAAGAGGCTGAGCAGCACCAAGCAATTTCCCAGACTTCCTCTCCTTTTTTTTTTTTGTAATAAGCAGGGACTTGCATTCCTTTGACATGGAGAAGAGCTTGTGTCCCTATCAGTGCCTTGCAATCCCTTCATGCTGTCATCCTCGGAAATTGACCTCGAGGCTACTTCTTTATTAAGTCTGAAATCTGCACTTGCAATTTGTTTTGCAAAGAGCCTCTCTTGTCTAGACCTTGAGGCTCCTGGATTAAAGGTACAGTATGGTATGGAAAGCACTAACGAAGGTATAAAACACATGCAGTAAAACAACACTGAGTTTTATGCTAACAAATTCAGGTGCGAGACATACACAAATACATATCCACACTGAGTATATTTTATCCTTCTCGGTTCAAAGCTAAGAAAAAAGTCATCTGTGACCTTTGTAGGACAGGAGTTTTTTTCACTGTCAGTGGTTCCCACATGCATGTTCCACATATCATTGCTGCAAACTTTATCTAATAATGACCTGCATGTGTGGATGACCTCAGATGTATCTAGGTCAGGGGTGGCCAACCTTGCTTAACGTAAGAGCCACATAAAATAAACGTAAGAGCCACATAGAGATGTCTGAGAGCCGCAAGACAGGAACAAATATCACACACACATTTTTATTTTTAAAAATATGCAAATTTGCTTTTTATTAACGTTAAATGGGACTGCCAAAAATAAAAACAAACCAGGAAAACCAGTTATAAGAAAGAGAGAGAGAGAAACTAGGAAAGCAAATAGATGGGAGGGAGGAGGGAAGGAAGGAAGGAAGGAAGGAGAAAGAGAGAAAAAGCATGCCTCCCCTTTGCTTCCCCAGCCGCCCTGCCAGGAGCCGCACAATATGTGTGAAAGAGCCGCATGTGGCTCCCGAGCCACAGGTTGGCCACCCCTGATCTAGCCCATCAGATAAATTTGTGAGACACCTCAAGCACAGTGCACTTCTAGTGAACCAGTTCACTTGTTCTTCTGCTAGTTATCAGACATACAGTAACAGAGACAGCAAAGACATTTTGTGTTGTAAACACAAGAAAAACTTGAAGAAAAACTGGAGGGCAATGACTGGCAAGCAATACAGTATGTAAAGAGGGACAGCCAATACAGTTAAGAAGCTAAGCTCTAGCAAAAACCCGGGGAGGGGAAGCCCATGGGGTCTTATAAGCCATCTAGTCAGAGCTAGAGCATCCCTAAGAGATGGTCATCCAGCCTCTTCTTGAAAACTTCCCGGTAACTGGTTCCACTGTCAGTAAACTCTCACTGTAGTTCTTTTTAAAGGAGCCTGTTCATATGTTCAGCCATGAACCACTGAGTATTAAATAATCAGAAGAACTCACATGAATCATCCCAAAGGCTTCAGGTGGGTCTGCTGTAGAAGAGCAAGATCGAAGCCCACTAGCACCTTAAAGATCAACAAAGGAGCCTTGTCTCCAGAAGGCTTATCCCCTGGAAATCTTGTTGGTCTTTAAGCTGCCACTACTGGACTCAAATCTCAAAAGGCTGTTTCAGAGTCACAGAAAAGGTAGTGTTTACCCCTCACTGTGGAACAGCCTGCTTAAACTGTTGCCCTCAGGGCAATAAATATTGGTTCCGATGCAAAGTCGAAGGCAACTGCTTAGTTCTACTCATTTAATGTAATAGGAAAGAAGGAAATGTCCATGAGCATCTTGATTTTCTGGCACTGGCATTTTAATAGGACATCCTGAAGTGGCACGTTCTGGTGTGCCTAATGAACACGTGGGCATTTAAGCAGCACCTTGAGCTTCCAAACAGAAAGCTATTAAAATGCCATTTTGTGAATACTGGGCTCTCGGCAGTCATTGCTTTTACTGCTCGGGTAAGAGTTGCATTTTAAAACAGTTGTGTTCTATAACATGGTATTTTTTCTTCATATACTTTTGCAACTGTGTTTAGAAAAGGCCTAATCCGAAACATCCTAAGAACTATACGCAGACTATCTGACAGTTCATGCAGTCTTACCTCGCTCCTGATATAGGACAAGATGCAGGTCTGGCATCAGTATATCTCATGGGGGCGGGGTAGCTGCCAAGGCCCAGGGCTTGCTAGGAGCCCACTGCCTCCATCAACCCACCCACATGCCCTTTCCCCACTGGCTCACTAACTTGTCAGCCCTCTCATCACCCATCTTCCCATAAGCACATACTGTCCAGTGTTGCTTAGCGGAAGGGCATGCAGGTGGTCATGCAGGCAGGGGCAGGATGCATGGGTGGGTAGGGGCACATGGATGGGTGGGTTGTCAAGGTGCCAGAGAGGAGACAAGGCCTGGGGTGCTCTATCCCTGGATCCCCCCTAAAACCTGAAACTGGCCCTGGCAAGATGTTGATGAGCTAAGACAGATGTGTGGAAGCACCAAATGATGTATTGGCTGATGAGTGGTACAGTTTCTGACTGCAGGTGAAAGACTGAAAGTTCAGATGCTGCCCAGCTTTCAGCCCATATGCATCCTGCAGAGCTATAGCTGCCAGAAGGGGAGCAAAGTAGAGACACATGGGAAAGTTACAACAATCTGAAATGAGTGCACGCCAAATGACTGCTCATCTGGTTCCTAAGGACAAAGATGGATCTGGCCAAACCAGACTTGCCTGCCTAAGGCTGTCCAAAACTGGGCTGTGCTATGTTCTTGTTCAATGCTATTTAGACATAGGGTGTAATCTCTAGCCCTCAGACAGGTTCTGAAAAGGCAGCATACAGATTTTGTAAATAAATATTAAGTCAGGAGGACATGGAGGTTGTGGTGTCTTACCTTAGACTGGAAGAAAGTCCTCCCGCCTATGGAATCCTCCTCTGCTGAAGGAAATGTTTTCCAACTTAAGCAGCTCTTCCTTTGGAGGAACAGCCTCTTAAACTGGGGGAAGGCTCCATCAGCTAGTAGGACAGTAGAATGGTAAGCCAGGTGATCTTGATGTGCAGGTAGATTAGTACAGGAGAACATAGTTGTTAAAGTACCTTAAAAACATTCCAGACTTCTTCATGGAGCTATGGCTCCCAATATTCTTTGGGTCAAGAAACTTTCTGTTAAACTAGTTGTAGCAGTCTGTTAACAGTGAATCTTTTCAGTTTTAAAGCCATGCCCTACATTCACATGAAAAACTATTTTCTCCCCCCCAAAAAACCCCAAACACCTCATAGAATATATTTTAAGAGCAAAGATGGAAACCACACATTTAATTCTAACCACTGATTCTCTGGATTTCATCTCCTTTTTATCATCAGGATAAAATACAAAACAAAAGCTCCGTCCATCAATTCCTTTCTTTCCTTGGTTTAGTAGTCTGGCGACATCACTATAACAGGGAAGATCATAATTTGTTGCCCAAGCAACAATTGTGTTGACACAGATGAAAGGGGGTGGGAATAAACAGTAATTGCCCAGAACAGGAAATTGTAGCAGGAAGGGGGGGATCATCTGTAGACAGGCACTATTGCATCACATTTCCCAGCAAACACTAATGAAGAGGAACCTGTGGAGAGAGAAGGAGATGAAGAAATAGAAGGAGTAAATAAAATATGAATTGAGAAAGCTTAGCATAATTCTAAATCTATAACAGAAAATCTGAAGAGTTTCTTTATACACAGTTGCTCAAACAAAATCAAAATGATTCAGAACTGTCTGTGAACTTCAGCATGCAAGCAGAGCTCCTCTGGCCATTAGAGAGGTTACCAGATTTGGAAACTACCCTGATTTGATTTGGATGTTGAAGTTTGTATGGTTTCTTAGAAGACCTGCAATCCACTTTTTCCTGACCAAACTAATTATATTTGATAGTAAAATTGATGCTTGTTTTGCATATAAATAGTATAAAAAGTATAAGTGGTGTGAATGCCATAAAGTTACCATAAAATAGAATAAAACGAAAGGCATAATGTTCATTTTTCTTTAGTGTATTTCCAAAGATTCATTTCCCATTCTGTTTTAAATTTTATCTGTCACTATTTTTACTGCCATTTGTTGCTATATTCTTCAGTTTTAATTGTTATTGATGTTTAATGTCCCTTGATTCTGCACTTTTAATTTTTTTTTTTATGAATTTAAGTGTTGTCTAATTTTGTTTGTTTTGTTTGTAGGTTGTTTGGGTCAGTCACAGTTCTCTCAGACCTGTTCTGGAAAGAGCAGTCCTTGAAAGAGCTCTCTCAGCCCTACCTACTTCAAAGGGTGTCTGTTGTGGGGAAGGGAAGGGAAAGGAGATTGTAAGCCGCTCTGAGACTACTTCTGGTAGTGAAGGGTGGGTTGTAAATCCAATCTTCTCCTCCCCTCCTCCTCCTCTTCTTCTTTTTCTTCTTCTTCTTTTTAATGTTATGCTAGGATTTGCTAGAATGGAAATGTCTCAAATAAACTAATTTCAATGGAGGAATCATAGGGATGCCAGGCTAGCCCTCGCTACCAATAGGAGACTGGGTGGGGTGGGAACTCAGGAGAGGCAGCCATCATCAACAGCATGACATCACTGACAGAACACTATGGAAGGGACATCATGCCTCTCTAGTAATCACCTCAAATTCTATGGTTACCATCGAGTTTCCAGTGGTTTTTTCCCCCATCCATAAGTTTCTGGAGTGCAGGTAGGCAAGGCCCACTGAGTTGTGGTAATTTCACACCCCCAGGGGACACATAACAACTCAAAATCATATTCCTAAATGCACCATAATATTTGCATGGATTGGTTTCCTCCATTAAAACTGGTGAGACATGAGACCAGCTGGCGGGATAAGAGATCACCTTATGGCTACAGAAAATTGGTAGTGATGGGAGGATATGGGTTGAGTCTAGACTAAAGTTTCCATCAGCAGAATGAAACCTCCCTGACTTTCCCCTCTCCCTGCAGCCCACTGATCTCCATTAAATGCTGCTCCCAGTGGGACAGGGGACCCTGAAGAGCAATATAAAGAATGCCTGTATCAGAAAGGGGGAGTCTATATAAATGGCCAGTTTAGTCTGTATCCTTTTAAATTGATTTTTCAGGGTTTTACCTATATATATAAACAATGCTTACTTAAAACAAGGAAGAACGATTGTAGAAATCTACAGTTAACCCAAGTGTTTGTTTCTGAAAGTGCGAAAAGGATTGCCGACAGTTATTAAAAAGGGGTTTTGCCGCCTCCCATCTCTAAAGCAGATGAGCCGTTAATCTAGTTTCAATAAATACCATGGTTATTGAATCCATGTTTAAAGACTCATTATTTTAGTTTTTCCCCAGTTCTTTGCTATTAGTTTATACCCAACTGTAATGTCTACTAGATTATTTTGCTATAGGGATGGGCACAGACTGGGGGGAAATGGAGGTTCATGGAGTTTCGTGGTTTGTGGGTTTCACGGACCACAAACCACTAACTTTCATGAACACATCCCTTTAAATGGCTTTTGCAAGCCCCCCACCACTGCCACTGTGGAAATGCCATGCAGAAGTAAACTCAGAAGGCATTTAAATACCTTCTGAGTCCACTATGCATTGTGCTGCCACTGTGGCACAGTCGCGACCATAACTCAACTCAGAAGGCATTTAAATTGCCTTTGAGCATGTGTTTGATTGCTTCCTTACCTCAAAATATATCCACAAACAGAAAATGAGCAAGCCTGGAAGAAGGCAGGGCTAGAATGCTTTCTGAAATGAAATATTATGCATTCTTCCATCTTCAGATGCTTTCACACATGCTGAATATTGCACTTTCAGTCCACTTTCAATGCACTTTAATGAATATTTGCAAGTGGATTTTACTTTCAACCATTAAAATCTAGTTGCAAAGGACACTGAAAGTGGATTGAAAGTGCATTATTTAGTGTGTGTGAAAGTGCACTGTAAATAGAATAATCTCCTTTTCACAGTGCCCTGTTATTCCAGGCCATGTGGAAGCTTCTGTTAGTAATTAAACTGACCACCCCAGAAATTGCTTACAATCTAGACTAGGAATCTGACCATCAAACATTTTGTATATGAAACTCAAGGATTGTCAACTACTATTCTTTTTTTTTTAATGAATGGAATACAACAGTGAGTCTCCTCTCCCCCAATTTATCATAACAACCATGAGAAGTCAGGAAGTCTGAGAGAGGGACTGGCCCATAGTCACCCAGCAAACAGCATAGAAAAATGGAAGTTTGACCCTTCCAAATCCTAGTCTGAGTCTGTAACCACTAGCTTTCTAGTTTCGTAGCAGTGGTAAGAGGAAATGTGATCATGTTGCTTCATGGAAATTGTCTGGTTGCAGCTCATGCCTGATCTACGGTTGCCAACCTCTAGGTGGCGACTGGAGATCTCCTGGAATTACATCTGATCTCCGGATGACAGAGATGAGTTCCTCTGGAGCAAATGACAGCTTTGGAGGGTAGATTCTATGGAATTAGACCCCATTGAAGTCCCTCCCCTCTGCAAATCCTGCCATCACCAGGCTCAACCCTGAAATCTCCAGCTATTTCCCAATCCACATGTCATGGTTACTACTGCAAGGCATGTACACTTTTTGAAGCGTGTTTGTTGTGTTTTCTTGTATTCATCATAACTCAAGACCGAAAGGTCGATCACTGGAACCAGAGGCCTTTTGTTTGCAGCTGCGATTTCTGATGTAGGGCAAGAGCTTTACCGTTCCATTGCATGGATTACCATTAAAAGTCATTTATGGCTGTCCCCTTATTAGAATACTGGTATCACTGGTACAGAGGACTCTTTGTTTAGTGTCTGGGGAGAAATGTAGCCATTATATTAGTGATTAACAGCATTGGCAAGGAGCTCAAACACAACAAGCATTTGTGTAATATTTGACCTTGTGATTATTTAGCACCAGACAGGGAGCTGAGCACAGCTGTCCACTTGTCCTTACTGACTGGCACAGGATTTCTTTTCTTTAAAAAAACAGATGAGATTTTTGTGATCTTTGTCAGGCTTACTTCCAAAGAGATGTGCATGCCATTTCCCAGCAAGAAGGAAGTTAGTTACATGTTGCAAAATAGAGGTGTGCTATCTCAATAATTTGATAGAGAGGCTTCTTTCTGATAAACTCTTTTGGCAGCAATTTACAAATCTAGTCACCTGGGGGGGGTTGGCATCTGAAAGATGTGAAAGGTAGGAACTCAACAGTAGCCTTTGGAGTGCAATTGTGTCTTCAGGTAGCGTGACTGAGCTGGTTCAAAACAGTATGGGAAGGAAATGGGACTGTTCGAGCAGAAATGAGAAACATAATTAGTGTGTGTGGGGGGGTGTTCTTCTCCCAGACACATATAGAACACAAGTTTTATAGACCCAAAACAGGCTATGCTGCAGAGATTAAGAAAAAAAATAAGAAAACATGCACATATGACAAGGGCAGGTACTTAGGAAGCCAAGAACTGGTGTTGCTGGGTCAAAGCAAAGTGACATCTAGCATGACATTTGGACTCCAATAGCAAGAAGTAAAAATCCCTTATTTCTTTTATATTTTTATCTTGGGTTTCAGTCCTCTCCTTTTGTCTGTTGGATTTGTAGACTTGCTTCTGCAGGCATGCCTGGATTTTACATGCAATCTATATGGGATTTAGATGTGCAATATATATAATTCATTCTTCTGAAGGCTGATTTATTGACACACCAAAAAGGTTGAACATTCTAACGAGACAAATTCAGGGTGAGGAAATGGGGCAAACATAAATAACGGTGGGATTGATTGGCACAAGGGAAAAACCTTTACTTTAACGGCTGGCTTGTTTGACCTTAGGTCTCAAGTCAGGCCATACTAAGTTATTCACAAGGGAGAAACAAAGTTGAAATAGAGTTCCATGATGGATTGAAACTGGATTAGGATTCAGATTGGAAGAGTATGGAAGGGGGAGTTTTGAAATCATCCCTTGTTTCCAACTGTAGCCTGCTAGGTGTCTCTGGAAAACCTGCAAACAGGGCAAGTATGTTGAAGTGTTAAATGTGCCAGACTAAGACTGGGAAGGCCCAGGTTCAAATTCCTGCTTAGCCATGAATTTCATTGAGTGCCTTGGGCTAGTCACTAAAGCTCATCTACTTTAAGGTAGTATCAAAGATAGAAAAGAAAAATCAAGTATGCTGCTGAGAACTCCCTAATGAAAAGGTGTGGTGTGAAAACAAGTGATATATTGCTTTTCCCTGTTATTGTTCACCATCACCTTTTATTCAGAGGTGTATAGCCTCTGCACATGGAAGGTCAATTTGACTATCATATCATAAACACTGGAAGAACTCTCCCTTTTTTCATAAATGTGATTTTTATTGCAAACAGGAAGAACTCTATCATATAAATTTATCTAGTATTTTTTTAACACTGTTTGGCTAGTGGCCATCACCATTGTGGCAGTGAATTCCATACCTTACTTACATATTGTATGGATGTACATATAAATTATAGAGCTCTTGCATGCTCCTCAAATCTTTGCTGATATTTGAGGACACCAGAATTGTTAGTAGACCTGTTTCACTCCACCCAATTCCAGGTAGTGGGAACTTCAAAATGTATTGATTTAGAAACAAAGAAAATGGCAATCTCCTGCCTGAAAATTCAGGAGTAGGAATGGACATGAGCAGGGAAAGCACAGTTTGGTTCACGTTTTGTGGTGGTGTGGTTTGTGATCGTCACAAACTTTTTAATGATAGATGAACCAGTTAGGTTTGTGAAGTTTGTGATGCGGTAGAATACCACCACCTCCCAGCATGCGAGAAACACCAAACTTACCAGGGATCTCCAGCTGACTCTCTTTTACCTGCCCTCCAAGGATGAGGTCTGAGTTACACCCCCCCTCCAAAGAAGGTGCCCCAGGAAAGTGTTTTTTTGGGAAATGACAGGTTCAGGAGGTCTGGAAGTGTATGGAATTAGGGGTGTGCATTCAGTAAAGCCAACCCCCCAAAACCTTTTCGGTATTTTTTTGGTTTTTGGGATACCGAATCAGCTTCCCTGCCAAAAAACAAAACCCGAAAATTTTCAGCTCTTTGGGAATGCCGAATTTAGGTTCTGGGAGGCTTTAAAGTTTAAAGGGTTCCACTCACCTTGTTTTTCCTTCCATTTTTGCCTCTTTCCCACCTTCCGGGAAAGTGCTTTTGAGGAAAATGTCAGGCACAGGTTCAAAGGTGTATAGAATGGACACCCTGAAAACTACACATACAACAAGGAACTTCACCCTGCTGCCTGCCCCTCTACAATCTGTCCAAATCGGAGGCAGATTACATTTCTGTGGTCGCAGTTATGGACACCCTCCCCAACAGGTCTCCCAGGTTCTCTCTCTCAGAAAGAGCTGCAGTTGCAGGGCTCTAGGGTACTGCTCAGAAACAAGCCAGTGACACCAACCTCACAGGGAAACTTCACCTGAGCACACACATCCCCTCAGCCAGACACTGGAAGCAATGCAAGCATTCCCCCTATGTTCACAGCCCCCCCCCCATTCTGAAGGACAGAAAGGCAAACATTTCCAGAGTTTCGACAGGACTCCCTAAAGTTATGCCATGACAGCTTGGCAGGCATGCCAGCCCGACCAGACCAGTGGAAATCAGAGACTTCCATTTAAAGTAATTAGTGCTGCAACAACAGAAAGGCAGACATGACAAGAGACTTCCAACAGGGGGTCCCCAAAATCACCATACAAAACCTTCATGGGCAGGTCATGATCCTAGGCCTATAGTAGTGCAGCCTACAGGATGTAGGGAGGCCTAGTGGCTCCAGGGAAGCCTTTACTGGAGTAGCTATCAGGGCCTACATTTCCCAGGTCATCCTTTGAACACTGTGATTGGCTAACAGGGGATTGGGGGGGAACTTACACCAGTAGAATAATAGAGGGTGTTGCCTACGTAGAAGTGATAAAAGCCTTTGCCCAAAGAGGGAGAGGGTTCACTCCTAGGAAGCAGAGCTAGTATGAAGCTGCTGCAGATGGAGGGGTCCTCATCCAAAAGGGGTGAGTCAGGTTGAGGTCAAAGACTTAGAGAAGGCTAGATACAGTGTAGTCAGACATGTTAGGATTTCTTATTTTGCTGGTTTAGCTACCTTTACTATGCTCATTTTTCCTACACTGTTATGGAACTACAGTTGTTAAATTTCTTTAAAGAAGTAGTTTGTTACTTTGCTTGGGTCCTCTCACCTTATTTGGTCACTTATAAGGATGAACCTGCTGGGAAAGGAGTGTATAAAGGGGTAGGGTGGGTGCTCTGGGCCCTCCCAAGAAGGCCCATACCAGAGTCGTTGCAGCCATAAGAGCTTTTCTAGCCACTGCCCATGATAGCAGGGCACTCCAGCCTCATCAGACCAGTGAAAATCAGAGTTTTCCATCTAAAGTGATCATGAGATAGATGTTGTGTTATGAGGTAGATGTTGTTGTTTTATGAGATAGGTGTTGGGTGAGGGAGCCCACACCCACCTGGCAGAGGCAGCCATCCTACACCCAAACACCAAGGGCACAACCTGCAGGCCAGTTCAACCAGAGAGGAGAAGGAACGGGGGAACATGCAAGGAAACAACAGGAGGCCTAGATCTTACCCTGTGAGGTCCAGAGAGGTGTAGCCCAGCAGGGGGAGATTGACCTTCAGGAAGGTGGACTCATCCACCCTGGCTGGGTCCAGGCAGGAGCAGTGGGGTTGAGAATGTCCCCCAGGTGGGAGAACACCTGCTCAATCTGGACACTAGTGGGGGTTTAGGAGAGGAGACTCATGGTCACGGAAGAGAGGTTGGGCCAGATAGCAGGCTTGTGTGACCAGTACTCTGGGGGATTGGTGGAGGCAGATTCAGGGGACTTGGTGAGGTACTCCCTCAGCATCACCTATGCTGAATCCTCCACCATCTCATGCCTGGCATCTCTGCCATTGCTGACTGCTCAGTTCACCACTGACAACCAGTAGCAAGCCCTGGTTGGGCTCTTTGAAGCACATATACCAGAATACAGCTCCTCCTCCTCTTCCTTTCCTCCAGCCTCTTCCATCTGCTGTTCCTTCTGGCCACATCTGCTGGCCTGTAGCCTCTGCGCATCTTTGCAGAACTCACACTTCCATTGCACAAGCCCTGCATTCTGGAGAGCAATGCCGCCTTTCATCCTGGGGATCACAGATACAGGTCAGCTTGTACTCCACTTCCTTGCAGAGAGAATGCAACCTGGTGATGATGCCCACCAGCAACTTCCCTGTCAAGGCCCTGCCCTGTGGGAGAACAGGCATCCCCTCAGTGCCCGGCTGCAGTGTGGAGACCAGTGCCCGGTCTAGCCCTTGAATCAGGGGGATGATTTGCCCCAAGCTAGCCATATGGGCACAAAGCATGTCAGTGGTGTCCTAGAAGGGCTTGAAGACATGCACCATTTGTCAGAGGGCCACCCAGTTGTTGGAGCTGATGCTGAGCTCTTCCCTGTGTAGGATGGTCACAGAGGAGATGACATCATGGCATAGCTGGAGTTCCAGCAGATGGGTAAGTCCAGGATGATGCCTGCCACACAGAAGACGGGCAGACTTGATGTTGTGCAAGAAGTGGGTGGTCAGGTGCCAGCAGGTCTCCAGCAAGGCCCACATCTTAAGGGTGGCAGCATCCCAGGTGGCCTTGACAGTGCTCCCCAGCCCCAGAGCATCCTTCACTACAATCTGAAGCGTGTGTGCCAGGCAGATGATGCCCTTGAGGCACACAGCCTTCACCTCTGCCAGCATGAAGGTATTGTTCGGCTGGGAGGACAGCCACCCTTCACATGTGGCTCTCCCTGCCTGAACAGATGTAATAATGTATTACTTACATTACTGTGTCTGAAGAAAGAGGAGTCCCATTTCTTCTTTGCAATTGTGAGAGTGCGTTTAGCAGGTGCTTACATTGTAGGAAGTGAGTTAGCCTACAACTGAGTCCATCTCCTCTTCTTTAGATTTGCTTATTTATTGCCACAGCGTATCGGGGGAATCCACTTTGCCAGCCACACTCTGACTTTACATAAAGTTACCAACCCAGTAAATTGTGTGAGACTCTGGAGCTCTTTGACATGACTCTTGACCAAAGCCAGGTTGTTTTGACAATTAGGTCACCATTAGGGATAGACATGAACAACATCTTTCCAGTTTGTTTTGGCTCATGGCTGAACCACAAACTGATATGAACCAGGAGGTTGGTTTGCAAACCCAGCCAGTTCGTGGAAGTTCATGACCCGTTTTCTGCTCCCTGCCACTTTTTTGCAGGGAGCAGAAAACACGGGTTCTCCCTGCAAAAAGTGGAGGGGAGCAGAAAGCAGAAGTTTAAATAGTTTCAAGCCATTTAACCCCTGCTTTCTGCTACCCACCTCTTTGCATGAGGAGCAGAAAGCAGGTGTTTCCCTGCAAAAAGTGGTGAAAAACAGCTGAGCACCAGGGAGAAGAAAGCAGGGTTTTAAATGGCTCTGAGCCATTTAAACACCTGCTTTCTAGTCCCCACTGTTCAGCTGTTTTTGGTAAAGAGCAGATATGAATTTAAACGGTTCAGAGCTATTTAAAACCCTGCTTTCTGCTCTCCATGAACCGCTTGAACTGCCTTAAAATTCATGGAAGTTTGTGGCAGCTCTTCAATTTGCAAACTTTGGTTCACGTAGCATGAACTGGCCAAAATTCATCATGAACTTACATGTTACCATTTGTCACCTTGCTGTATCTCCAGGCCATTGTTTCTTATAGCTGACAGACTGGAGTCACTCTCTCTGACCAGTGGATCTAGAAGATGATCCTTGCCATCATGTCTACCAGTGCTTCAGTACTGACCATCAGAACCACACAGTTGCCTTCCTTGAGAATCCTCAAAATCTTGAAACTGGTACTGGAGATACATAAATGGAAGTGGTCTTTTGCAGGCACAATAGATACAGATCCTCACCGAAGTGCATCCCCAACCCTATCATGATTATTAGTCCAGGCTGGATGCATCTTTTGATATAAACAGAAATGTGCTTCATTTAGAGACCCCAGTTGTTAGGTATAAGAATATGCCCTTGCTCCCCCCCCCCCCCGAGGGTATGTTGTAAGCCTTTTCATTCCACCCATTTTCAGTGCTGTTCCCAATCTGTTCTGTTTACAGCCTTTTTACATTTATGTGCCACTTACACGTTATGTGCCATTTTGATGCCATTTATGGGCAATGAATGCAAAAATAAGACATAGATTTTAATGGTAACTGGGTTTCATTAGCATGGTCAAGGGAAAAAAAGGTGACTGCTGTCCCCCCTCCCCACACACACACACAAGCACAGAGAACCGATGTCATAATTAGGAATTCTCTAATGAAAATGATGTGACCACAAAAGCTGGTAGCATCCCTAATTATGTGTGACTATTCTATCATGATTACAGTTAGATTGAGGCCTTTCTCCTCCCATGCACGCACAGATGCAAAAAAGTCGAGACTGATTGCAATGGGAGCTTGATAGAAATGCCATTACACAACAATGTAGTTAATAAAAAGAGGGAAACTGCTCAGAGAACACTAAGCACCAGCAGTCAACTTTTTATTCACATGCAGATCAGTGAAATGCAGAGTTCTCCCTTTAAATTTTTAAAAAATAAAATTCAAATGTAATTGATGTTGTTCTTACCACCAACCACGACAGCATATGCAATCCTCACCCTCCGGGCTATCCTTTTTCCCTCTTATCTTCTCATTGTAGTTGATAACAAACACAGTGTATAATTGGACTCTGATTTTGTGTAAACTCGTTAAGATGTAGCTCCGGGTAAGCCAGTCAGAGTGCTTTTAACTCTTTGCTCTGTTTTAGGCCTTTTCTTCCAGGATGAATACAAAAATATCTGGGTCATAACGAGCCGCAGACACACAAAACAAGCAGGAGGCATTCTGAGGGGCAAGATCAGAATGTTTGTGCAGGCCAGTATTTTAATGGCATCTGGGAAAATAATCCAAGGTTATATTTGCTTCCTGAAGAACAACATGCCCTATATTGTGTTTTCTTAATTGCCTTGGATGCAAATAGAAAGGCAATAACCTACCCCACCACCACCTATTTGAATTACTAACTAGAGTGGGCCACTGGGAATATATACAGCTGGTTTTGCAACATCTTCACTGCTTCCATGGTTTCTAGGCCCAGTTTAAAGTACTGGTGCTGATCATTAAAAATCTAAATCTCTGGGTTCAGAATGCATCAAAGGCTTTCTTCTCCCATATGAAACTACCTGTTATTTAAGATCTTCATCAGTGGCCCTACGGGCATCTCCCACCATCTGAGGTACAGTGGGGGGTCCTCTACGAAGGGGCCTTCTCAACCGTGATAGCAAATTATAGAGAGGGGATGTGGCTCAATAGTGGAGCACAGGCTTTGCAGGCAGATGGTCCCAGCTTCAACCCCCGGCATCTCAAGCTGGGGAGATAATTGTTCTGCCTGTGACTCTGGAAAGCTGCTTCCAGTGAGAGTAGGCCATATTGAACTAGCTGGATCAGTAGTCTGCCCCAGTAGAAGGCAGTTCACGTGCTGAACTCAGCAGCAGAGTATATGTTTTGTATTCAGGAGGTCCCTAGTTAAATGCTTGGTAACTCCATTCAAAGGATCTTAGATAGCAGGTCCCTGTGACATTGGTAAGATGCTGCCAGTCAACATAGAGAATAATGGGATAGATGAACCAATGGTCTGACTTGGTATCAGGCTGCTTCATGTTTTTATAAGTCCATTCCCAGGGAAGGTTGTTCTGAACCTTCCTTATTCCTTTTATACACCAAGCAAAGAAACCTTTGTTTCAGAGGATGTTTCACATCTGGAGATGGGGTGCAATTTTTGTTCCATTTGCTACTAAACTTGATTAAATCCAGCTGGACTATTAATACTCTTGAATACATGGGTTGTGTTGTGGTTTATTTCATTATTTTATACTGTTTTCAATGTTTGCACTATGGTTTTATATATATATATATATTTTGAAATAAATTTTATTGAGATTTACTTTTGAAACAGTAAGATAATAGGAACATCCAATTAATTCATAAAACTCCAAAAGGAGATAACATTGTAACTTCAATAGTCAGTACAATAACATACTTGTATAGCTAGACATATACAACAATAAAAATATTTAACATTTGTTTCGAAACACAATATTTCATGCAATGAAATGTTACTTATGCCATAGAGGATCATATTGATATCTACTCCTAATTTAAATAGTTAAAGGAAACTAGCCAGGTCGTCCATAATTTACCATAACCAAGGTTTGTCTGTAATGGGCGATGTAACAGAATTCAAGGTAAGATATTGCATCACTGAGAACCAGGTAGCAGTAAAGGTGGAAGATGAAGAACAACCATCAAGTCGCGTAAGATTATCCGAGAGTTAAGCCATTATATATAAATCCCACAACTTTTTATGCCATTGTGAAAGTGTGGGTGTCAAAGTTGTTTTCCAACATTTGGCAATAACTGTTTTGGCTGCAAAAAGCAATATAACAGCTCTTTCCTTTATGGAAACACTGTCCGAATTCATAGCCCAACTGTTCAAAAATATGTGTTCGGGTGTGAGGTCAATTTCAAATGTTAACAGATTATTGATTTCTTGTATTATTTTCCTCCAAAATGGCATGATTACTGGGCAGTTCAACCAACAGTGAAGATAGTCTCCTTTTAAGCCACATTGCCTCCAACACAAAGGACTTAACTTATGATTGATGAGTGAGAGTTTAGCTGGAGTTAAGTACCAATGAGAAGTAATTTTAAATGTTTGCAATTTCATTGCTATGATCTTTGTGGGGACTGATGGTGAGGACCAAAGACTTTTCCAATGTGAATCATTTAAAGTGTTGTTACAATCTTTATTCCACTTTGTTTGATAGGTAAGTGACTTAGTTCGATATAAAGAGGAAAGTACCTTATATACTTTTGATATCATTCCTTTGTGAGTTCTACTGGCAATGGCCAGTATTTCTTCAAATGGTGTGAGTGGTTGTTGTAATATAGTCTCTAAGTGTAAAGTCCTGCACAGATAAGAGATTTGAAGATAGTGCAGCCAAGGTACTGGTCCCTGTACTTTCCTTTCTAACTCCAATTTGGATAGAAGTAGTTTCTTTTTTGTTAGATCTTGTAAAGTTCTTATCCCTGTGTCTTTCCATCTTCTAAATAAAGAGTCACCCATTCCTGGAGGAAACCAGCTTTGATCTATGAATGTTTGAAATCGTGAAGTTTTTGGAAGAAGTTTCTTACGCAGAGTGTCCCAAGTTGACAGCATTGCGGCAAGAAGTGAGTTATCCTGGATAGTGTTGGGTCTACTACTAGAATGTTGCCAGATTATCTCAGGGAATTCAAAGGGTGTTGTGTATACTAAAAACTTGGCTGTAATATCTGAGTCTGAATCAGCATTCATCAATTTGATTATATGTGATATTTGTATGGATTCATAATACCACAGAAGGTTTGGGAAGTTTATCCCCCCTTCTTCCGTGCGTCTATATAAAGTGTTGGCTGATATTCTGTGGGATTTAAATGACCAGAAAAAATCTAACAGTAATTTTTGCCATGTCTGGAAGTGTTTCTTTGTTATTTTGATCGGGATAGTGCGAAATAAAAAAATAAATTTTGGCAGAATAAATGATTTGATGATATTAAATCTATCAAACCACGCTAAATTGAGTTTGTGCCATTTATCTATGTCACTCTTTATTTGGGATATACACTGTACATAATTATATTTAAACACATGTTGTGTGCTAATAGGAATTTTAACTCCTAAGTAGGTAAAGTAGTCTTTTACCCATTGGTAGTCAAACTTTGATTTGATTGCTTGTAACAGTACAGAATTGAGATGTCTTGGAAGTAAGCTTGATTTTGACATGTTTACTTTCAGTCCCGACACCAGACTAAAATTTCTAAGATGCTGTTGTATATGATCTAGTGATGTTAATGGGTTAGTCACAAAGAGTAGCATAACATCAGCAAAGAGTGCAGTCTTAAATTCTCTCTTGCCCATTGTCACCCCAGTTATATTGGAATCTCCTCTAATCATGTTGGCAAGCTGTTCTATGCATAATGCAAACAGCAATGGTGATAGTGGACACCCTTGGCGTGTACCACATTGTAGCTGAAAGGATTCAGACGTTGACTGATTAATACTAATGTATGAAGAAGGTTTAGCATATATTGCATTTATTGCTGTTAGAAATTTCTCCCCAAACCCCATGCTAGTTAGCATCTGCTTTAGGTATGAGATCTCGACCGAATCAAAGGCTTTCTCCAAGTCAAGAGAAAGAAAGCCAGCTTTAACCTTATTTGTTATGCAATATTGTAGGATAGTAAGAACTTTATGTATATTTTCTGTGATGTCCCTCTTAGGCATGAAACCCACTTGATCCTGAGTAATGTAGTTAGTCACAAAAGTGTTAAGACGATTGGCTAAGATAGATGTAAAAATTTTAAAATCTGTGTTTAAAAGTGAAATCGGTCTGTAGGAAGCGGGGGAATTTGGGTCTTTGCCTGGTTTGTGTAAGACTATGACCATGGCATTGTTCCATGAAGGAGGAAGACTTCCTGTACTTAAGATGTGATTACAAGTGTCAGCTAGATGCTTTGCTAAGAGTGTGTTGAAGTGTTTATAGAACTCAGAGGTATATCCATCAGGGCCTGGGGCTTTGTTGGATTTCAGTTTTTTTATGGCATTTGATATTTCTTGTGCTGTGATAGGTTCTTCCATAGACTCTTTATGGGTTTCTGATATTTGCTTCACAAGAGGTAACGAATGAAAGAACTCATCTATAGACAAAGGGCTGGGATTTGAAGAACTGTAGAGTGTCTTATAGTATTCCAGAAAAGATCTGGATATGCTGTCTGAATCATATTGAAGTATGCCTTTAGAATCCCGAATTGAGTTGATACGTCTAGATTGTTGTTGTGCCTTTACCCTTTTAGCTAGATATTTAAGAGATTTAGGCGTAAAAGCCCAACCCTTTTGTTTGGCATACAAAATATTTTTTTGTATTTGAGACATTTCTAAAATTTCTAATTGTCTGCGGAGCTCAAGAATCTTTTTGTGTGTTTTATGATTACCTGTCTGTTTATGGGCATGTTCAAGTGCATGCAACTCTGTTTGAAGTTCTAATTTTTTCTCCTGTCTTTGCTTTTTGATGTAGGATGCTGAGGATATCAGGTAGCCTCGAAGGACTGGCTTGAGAGCATCCCATCGTACAGCAGGAGTTACTGAACCCTCTGGATTTTCATTAAAATAATTCTCAATGTGCTTTTGTATATTTGAAGAGATCTGTTCATTCAATAATAAAGAACTATTGAGCGTCCAACGTGGTGTTTGTTTTTTTTCACAATTTAAGTTAAGGTTGCATGAAACCCAACAATGGTCAGACCAAAGTTGTAGACCTATATCTGTAGTTTCTACAGTTTGTATTAATGCCGATGAAATAAGAATGTAGTCAATGCGTGTGTATGTAGAATGCCTCTGCGAAAAGAAAGTATAATCTCTCTTAGTTGGATGCATAAGCCTCCAAATATCAGTTAAATTGTATTGTTTTAAAAGCTCAGGAAGTTTGGTTTCTGGGTTGGATTTTTTAGATTTTTTATTAGTGAAGTTAGATTTGTCTTTTGATAAGTCCATTACATAATTAAGGTCTCCCCCTATTATGACCTCTCCAGCCTGGAATGCCTCTAGATGGGAAAGAGTGGTTCTGAGAAATGCAATTTGGTCTGCGTTTGGTGCATATAGGGAAGCTAAAGTAACTTGTTTGTTATTTAACAACCCTTTCACAAAGACATACCTCCCTAAGGGATCTGCTAAGGTGTCTTGTGCAATAAAATTTAGGTGTTGAGATAGTATAATAGCTGTCCCTCTAGACTTGGAGTTGCCCTTAGCTAAAAATTGTTGACCAAATTTTTTAGATTTGAACAGCGGGGCCATCCCATCCTTGACATGTGTTTCCTGAATAAAAATTATATCTGGATTAAGTTTGATAATTTGACTCTGGATTCTCTTACGTTTGATTATGGTTTTATATTTGATAACTGTCTTCTCTTTTTTGTGGGCTCTCTCTCTCTCTCTCTCTCTCTCTCTCTCTCTCTGTGTGTGTGTGCGCTTGCAAGCCTGGAAGTCATGGTGACTACTGGTGACCCCTAGTGGGGTTTGGATGTTTCAGAGAGGTGGCTTGATAGCTTGCCTCTGCATCCCGAGCCCTGGTATTCCTTGGAAGTCCCCCACCTAAGTACTTGCTAGGGTCGGCCCTGCTTAACTTCTGAGATCTGATGAGATCGGGCTTGCTTGGGCTATCCAGGTCAAGGCTTGTGATAACTGTCTTGAGGTTCTTTTTTTAATATAAAAGGTTGGATACAAGCATAGTGAAGGATTTGCAGAGCAGGGGTTGGTTCATATATTTGTGCATGTTTCCATTTGTCCAGAGTATGAGATGTTCTCAGACATTTCATACATCTTATATGTATTTTAGAACTGCACGCATTAGCCTTTCAAATTTCCATCAGAGCAATTGATCTGGTCTTAGAATCAGATCATGCTGATTTTCACTGACCTGAAATCAGAGAGGCAGGCTGTACCAATTTAAAGTCATGTCAACAGGAGGTCAGCTTGATACTGAGTTGGATCCAAAGGCACTCCAAGAAGATGTCTTCGGCTCACAGAAGAGCTGGTGTACACCATGTGCCAGAGTGTTGCATGTGAAAAGTAAAACTAAATCCAAAGACATTCTCCCATTTGTGCGAGAGCTTTTGCAGCCTCTTGAAAAACAGAAGTGTGAGAATGGCCATAGAACCTTCTAAAACAATATGAATGCTTGCACAAGTTCTTTGTAAATGAGAGCTAGTCCACGCTCCTCTGGTGGTTCTTGAGATTCATTCCATTGCACAAATAAAATACGGCATGTTGCTATTAGATGTAAATCCACATGTTACCTTTCTGGTAAGAACAGGGCCACCATTTGGGCTTGAGTCTTAAAGCATTCTTATGAGGCAACAGAATTAACTGAATGCACTGAAAAACTAACCCTCTTCAGGAGTGGACTGTGATGTTATTACTATGTTGTGAGAAGTTGTCAGATAACTATTGAAAATGAATATGCTTCCTTTTTTCTTCCCATTTGTATTTTACATATACAACCTCTTCAAAAGAAGTCATCCAGTGCCTTTAATTTTTCCCCCTAATGAACATGCCCTTAGAGTATAACATAATCTGAATGTGATAATCTTTCTTTCCTTCCTCTCCCTCCATTACAGATTAAATTGCCTTGAAAACTGCCTCGCATATGAAGGCAAAACTACAGCAGAAGATGAGAAAAGTGTGAGGAGGAAGGGAGATAACTGAAAGCATAAATTAGGAAACACTGGTCTATCTATGTAACATGTGGTAGCTGAACAGAACAATACAACTGCTTTGCTCTTTAAAGCCAGCACTATAAGAGAAAGCATGGAGAAAGGACAACATATGCAAAATACAAATGGGCCCACAATGCATAAGATATTTATTTATTGTTCCAATTCGTATCCCACCTTGCCAGACACGTTGGTTCAAGGTGCCTAACAAAGTTAAAACATTTGGAACAATACAAAGCTATAACCATTAAAAGATTACAGTACAAAATAAAAACACAACAGTGAACAAATAAGAGCAAACGAATGAAGGTGGTATTCAGAGTTACACCCGAAGATGGAAGCAACATCCAACGTGAACTCAGGCTAGAAGATGTTCCAGGGCATATTCATCAGTGGCGGCTCCTAATCGAAAGCCTGGTGGAAGAGCTCCGTTTTACAGGCCCTGTGGATGTCCTCTGGGAGCTCATTCCACCAGTATGGGGCCACCACTGAGAAAGCCCTGGTTCTGGTGGTAGTTGCTGTTGTGCTACATTAAGGGGAGGGCTTGTGGCTCATTGGAGGAGTACCTGTTCTGTATTCAGAAAGTCACAGGTTCAATCCCTAGCATCTCCAGTTAAATGGATCTTAGGAAATTGCTGTTGGGTTAAGAGTCCTTTTTGTCTGATACACTCTAGAGCCACTGCCAGTCAAAGTAGACAATACTTGGGCTAGATGAACCAATGGCCTGACTTTATATAAGGCAGCTTCATATGATGACATACACTATGGTTGCGGTCACATGCGTGAGATAAAGTGGGGGAGGAGAGAGGCTATTTCCTCTGGCGGACATTGACCCGCAGTTGCACAATTATGCAGTCTTTTGAAGCTGCAGGCACAGCCCGCCACTGCATGATCAGCTGTAACTGATCAGCGGGTGAGTCGGGGGGGGAGGGGTGTTGCTGTTTGTTTCTGGTGCGTGTCAACAAGAGATCAATTATTTGCTCCTCAGCCCTGAGGGCTCCCTATGGAGTGTGCAGTGATGTGCATACTGAGAAGGGAACAAAACAATGGCACAGAATCGAGAGGGCCTGATCAGACCATCCCAACGCCTTGAGAGCATGCTGCAGCAGTCAGACAGGGGAAAGTCCACCCATGGACCGTAGCAACCCATTTGCTACCAGACTTTCCCCAGTGCCTATTTACTCCACTTCTGCAGTGGAGCAACACGGGTTGCTGCCAGCTGTGGGACGCTTCCCAGACGTGTCTGATCTGAGCACGTTAAATCCACCTGGCATTCGTGCCTATGTCAGGGCTAATTGTGCATGTGATTATAGCCTGTAGCAATCTATCTGGATGAAGGGTGGAATACATTTGATCAGTCCCCACCCAAGACAAATGCTGCTGTTTAAAAAGCCATGCCAACTTCCCATTTACCTTTCACACCACATAGTTCTTGTTAGTACGTCTTCACAATGATATGCTGAACATTTTTATGTTCTTGGCAACCAATGTTGTGACAAGAGGAGGGGAAGAGTGTGTGTAAAGTGTCCTCAAGTCACAGCTGACCTATGGAGACCCCGTAAGGTTTTCAAGGCAAGAGACTACTGCAAGGTATAGATGGAACATAATGTCTGGAGCAGAGATGCCTTGTATTCTTGGTGATTGGGGGAGTCAACAGTGGGAGAGCTTCTGGAGTTCTGGCCCCAATGGTGGCACCTGGTTTTGGGCACTGTGTGACACAAAGTGTTGGGCTGGATGGGCCATTGGCCTGATCCAACATAGCTTCTTTTACGTTCTTATGACTAGCATAGGTGGTTTGCCATTGCCTTCCTTTGCATAGGGACGCTGGAATTACTTGGTGGTTTTCCATACAAATACTAACCTGGGCAGACCCTGCTTAGCTTCTGAGATCTGATGATGCTGGGCTAGGGTGAGAGAAAAGGAGTTTGCTAACTGTAATCCTTTTAGGGCCACAGTAGGTTGAAGCACACAGTACAGAGAGGAAGAGCAGGATTTAGCATGCTACTCCCAGTGGTAGAGCAATAACATTATATGCAGGTGCTTCTACATCTTCAGATCTGCTGAAATCCTGGAGAGCAGCTATCAGTCACAGTAGACAGTTCTGAGCTGAAGAGGCCAATGTTTTGACAAGTGGGCAGTTCAAGACAGGCCATCCATTCCCTGCAGAATTTCTTGAATTCTTGCAAGATTGTTCTTTCTTGCAAGAACGTAGCCACCATCTTGGTTGCTCTAGCAACAGTTCAGAATAGTAGACAAACTCTTGTGAGAAGAAGGAATCTTGTCAGAACTTGGGAACTGGTATGCATAGCTTGTTAAGCTGGTTATAAAGGGGCCAAAAAGTGAAGAGGGGAGAAGGATTATCTCCTCTGGCTCCTCTTCTTAGAGCCACAGTTGTGAGAAAGGCAGCTTGTTAGCTGGTGGTGGGTGAGGTGGGTGCAGCTGCCCTGCAAAATTTACGAGCTGTGGCAGCGGCTGCTAATTAACATCTTGGCCCCAGTTTGCTTAGTATGGCAACTTCATATAAGCAGTCCTGTGGTTTTGTCATGCATGAACTTAGGGTTGCCGGCCTCCAGCTAGGGCATGGAGAACCCCAAGAATTATATCTGATCTCCAGGCTAACAGAAATCATTTCCCCTGGATAAAATGGCTACTTTGGAGAGTGGACTATATGGCATTATAACCTGCTGAGGTCCCTCCCTTCACCAAACCCTGCCCTCTCCAGGTTCCATTCCCCCAAACCTCCAAGAATTCCTCAAGTTGGGAACCCTATATATGGCCAGCCCCAGCTCTCACCACACTTTCAGTTGCATTTTTTGAAGCTCTTCACTTCAAATCCAATGGTGAGGGCCACACAGGATTCTAAAGCCCTCTGCACCTCTGAGCATTGACCCTAGAAATGTCCTGTGTCAAATGTTCCTAAAATGCCCTGTTTATGAGTAATTGCTGCAGCCAGATCTAACTGCAACTGAAACTCAGTCCCTCCCTTCACAACAGAGGAGGTGTTTTGAAGGAGCAGATTGAGCCAAAAATGCCGAACAAAGTACAGGTGTCTCGTTTCCCCTAGCGTCTCCTGCCAGCAATTGGAAACTTGGCAACCGTTTCTCCCTGATTAGTTTTTAACTCACACCTGAAGGGTTTAGAACAAAGTGTTTCAAAATGCCTATTTTAAAAATTCCGTTATCTGTTAACTTAGCGAAAGCTCCACAGCGCTCCTGCTGAAATGTGACATTCTTTTGCATAGACGGTAATTGGATGAAGGCTCAGATTCAGTCCCCTCGCCTTTGTTTCCAAATATCACAGATCTTTCTAATTTAATCTGCTCCCCTTTTTTTATAGACATAAGGACCTTGCTTCAAGCCCTGGGTGATAATACAGCAAACACAACAGCTTCCCACCATGCGTGAACGCACTGCCTTTCAAGCAGATGGAGACACTGCCTTTTGTAAATCGTCTTCCCTTGAGTGATCTGAATGCCTAGTGGTAGGCCAGCGGGGAACTGTCAGAAATAAAGGGTGGGACTCCAGGAGCCCATGCTGTGCGCACAGTAGCTGAAGACCAGGAACCACTTAGCTGTTACATATGATCAAAAGAGTCAAGTTTCGTCTTCTCTCTCTGAAGGTGCAAAGGGGCCCTCAATGGACTTCCATTTCAAAGGAGAAGTAGGTGTTGACACCTTGCTAGCTCTGCTAGGGTGGCAGTCGAATTCTGGCAGTCCGCAGAGAGTCTGCAGTGCTTTTCTGAGCCCGTTCTGTTTCCCCAGCCCTGAAATGATGACTCTTCTCGCTAACAGTAACCCAGCATAATCTTTGGGCTTCTGAAGGCTTTTTTCAACCCCCCCCCTTACTTTGCACAAAGTAAAAATAGCAAAAAGCATCAAGTGAATGACTTCCTTTTCCCTCTCTTTGTCAGGTGCTCCTTTGATGTAAATTCAAACACGATGGGAATTTGCTACTGAAATCAGAAGCAAGGGGACAGTAAAGTGTGCGCAAGCAAAACGGCAAAGCAATCCAAGGAGATGAGAGCAGCAAACACCACAGGAGACAAGGGAAGGCTCAGGATCCATAAACGTAACACTCCACTCCCAGGCAAAGGGAACATCAGCCAAGATTAGGTTTCATTTCGAATTATTCAGCCCGGCTGGCTTCGACCCAAAAAGCCTGGTTTCAGTTTCACTTCTCTTGTGCAAATCAAACATAGGAAATCTTGAATTCTGTATCATTTCCTCCCACTGAGTTTCCTCCCACAAAATGTATGCATTTGTCAACATTAATGAATCAGCACTGTATCTTATGTACATTACACAGATACAGAATGCATGTCATATGCAAAGCCAGTATGGCATGGTGGTTAGCATGTCAGAGGTCCTTTCCACATTTGCCTGTCACTCTGGATTTTCTCAGTGTTCCAGTTGAAACAATTTAAGTCCATGGCAAAACAGCATCCAAATAACCCAGAGCAACATCAGGCTGAAACTGGGCTGACCACTGAAGGAAGGTAATATAATGTAGAATGAAAGGGAAAAACTGGATTGAAAAGAATTTTGAATTTGATTTTAGTGTAGAATTGCTTGGAGGACACTGTGGTGAACATGGATTAAAAGGAGAGTGCAGAAACAGCCTCTAGAGAAGGAGCTGGGAGACCCAGGTTTGAATCCTCACTCTGCCATGGAAGCTCACTGGGGGACCTATGGCCAATCACACACTCTCGGTCTAACCTACCTGGAAAGGTTGGTGTGAGAATAAAATGGAGGAGAGGAGAATGATGTAAGCTGCTTTGGATTTCCATTGGGAAGAAAGACAGTGTATAAATGGAATAAAAATAAACATCATAATCATCAAATATTAAACATGTACAGCAGGTATACCGTGAAAAGCTGAGGACCAAAACTGTTGCAACAAATGTCTAGATCAGTATAAAAGAAACATACCTTGTAGAGATACCAAAATACCCTGTGAAAACATGATTGATTGATTTAGTTCAAAACAATCCGTAAAATTCAGCCCATTCCTGCCTTATAGCCTTTGAGCCTGCATAAACCTGTGAAATCTATACATTTTCATCATACCCTTTTTAAAGGAGCTCAGCACAGCATGCATGCTCCCTAGCCACGAGCCTGTGAGGTGGATCAAGCTGAGAGAGGATGAATGACCAAAGCAGCAGTGGTCTTAGCCAAAGGGCAACAGCTGCTCCAGGCCCCACACTGGGAGGGACACTGACAACCCACGGCCCCTCTCCTCTGAATGAGGGGGGCAAAAGAGGAAGAGTAGGCTCCTGCAGCCACTCATACCTATCCCATTTGGGGCCCAGACAGCTAGCTTGCAGTGGTGGCAGCAGCTCACACCCATCTCACACAGGGCAAGGACCTCCCATTTCTTGGCAGTGGTAGTGTGGCAGTAATTAGGGTGGCCCATCCTGGGCCCCAGAATCACTAAGACCACTTCTGGACCCCCAAGGTCACCCAAAGAGCTTGACTGCGGAGTATGGGTTTGAAACCAGGCCTCCCAGTAAAAAGGGTCAGAACCATAGGGGAAGCTTGGAGACTATTTAAAACTACAAAAGGCTCAGATAAAATATACACCGCAGGTTAGGAAAGGCACAAATAGGTATAGAAAAAGCCTACAGAGTTAACAAACAAAGTAATGGAAGCTGTAACAGGTAAGAAGGATTCCTTTAAGCAGTGGAAAGCTAGTCTTAGTAAGGTTGATAAAAGGGAACACAGGCTGTGGCAAAAAGGGAATACAAGGAGAATATTGCAAAAAACATAAAAGACCAACAATAACACTTTCTCCAAATACATTAGAAGCAGGAAACCAGCCAGGGAGGTAGTGGGGCTCTTGGTTGACCAAGCGGTAAAAGGATTAGTGAAGGATGATAGGGAAATGGCTGAGAAGCGCAATGCATTTTTTGCCTATGTCTTCACTGTGGAAGATGAGAAGTGCTTGCCCACTCCAGAACTGCTGATTTCGGGAAGGGTGTTGAAAGATCTGAGTCATATTGAGGAGATGAGAGAGGAGGTCCTATGACTGATACACATATTAAAAACTGATAAATCACCAGGCCCGGATGCCATACATTCAAGTATTCTGAAAGAACTCAAATGTGAACTTGTGGATCTCCTGACAAAAATATGTAATCTTTCTTTAAAATCTGCCTCCATTCCTGAGGACTGGAAGGTAGCTAATGTCACCCCCATCTTTAAAAAGGGTTCCAGAGGAGATCTGGGAAATTACAGGCCAGTAAGTCTGATACCAATACTGGGTAAGTTGGTGGAAACTATCATTAAGGAGAGAATTAGTAGACACATTGATGAACAGAAACTATTGAGGCAGAATCAGCATGGATTCTGTAATGGAAAATCTTGTCTCGTTAACCTGTTAGTGTTCTTTGAGGGAGTGAACAAGCACGTGGACAAGGGGGACCCAATATATGTTATTTACTTTGACTTCCAGAAAGCTTTTGATAAAGTTCCTCATCAAAGGCTCCTAAGTAAGCTCAATAGTCATGGAATAAAAGGACAAGTCCTTTTGTGGATCAAAAACTGGCTAATTAATAGGAAACAGAGAGTGAGTATAAATGGGCAATTTTCACAGTGGAGGGAGGTAAGAAGTGGGGTACCACAGGGCTCAGTACTGAGTCCAATGTTTTTTAACTTGTTCATTAATGATTTGGAGTTGGGAGTAAGCAGTGAAGTGGCTAAATTTGCATATGACATGAAATTGTTCAGGGTGGTGAGAACCAGGAAGGGTTGTAAGGCACTCCAAAGGGAACTGTCGAGGATGGGCAAGTGGGTGGCAAGGTGGCAAATGGGGTTCAGTGTGGCCAAGTGCAAAGTGGTGCACACTGGGGCAAAAAATCCTAACTATAAATATACATTGATGGGGTCCAAACTGGTGGAGTCGTAGTAGATAACTCACTGAAAATGACGAGACAGTTTGCAACTGCAATACAAATGGCCAACACTATGCTGGGGATTATTAGGAAGGGAATTGAAAACAAAGCAGTATCATAATGCCCTTATATACATTAATGATGCAACCTCATTTGGAATACTGTGTACAATTCTGGTCACTACACCTCAGAAAGGATAATATAGCATTGGAAAAAGTGCAGAAAGGGGCAACTAGAATGATAAAAGGGCTGGAACACTTTCCCTATGAAGAAAGGTTAAAGAGCTTGGGACTCTTTTGCTTGGAGAAATGAAAGCTAAGGGGTGATATGATAGAGGTTTACAAGATTATACATGGGATAAAGCAGATAGAGAAAAACTATTTTTCTCCCTTTCTCATAATACAAGAGCTTGTAGGCACTTGATGAAATTGTTGAGTGGTCAAGTTAGAATTGATAAAAGGAAGTACTTCTTCACCCAAAGAGTGATTAACACTTGGAATTCACTACCACATGAGGTGGTGGCAGCTACGAGCATGGACGGCTTCAAGAAGGAATTGGATAAACATGGAGATGAGGTCCATCATTGGCTATTAACCACAAGGTATAGATAGGAAGTCTCAATCTAGGGCAAGTGATGCTCTGTATTCTTGGTGCTTGGGGTGGGGGGCAATAGTGGGAGGGCTTCTAGTGTCCTGGCCCCACTGGTGGACCTCCTGATGGTACCTGGTATTTTTGACCACTGTGTGACAGAGTGTTGGACTGAATGGGCCATTAGCCTGATCCAACATTGGCTTCTCTAATGTTCTTATGTTTAGGTCCTCGTCCAGAATTCTCATCAAACACTAAGTCAGCCATTTCTCATCAAGCACAATACAGCCACCACCACCCTACATCCCATGCAAATGTCTTGCTGGCCCATTTCTTCCTTGTCCCTCATTTATGCACAGCTGCTCCAACATCACTTCCTTGTTTGGGAGGCTGAGTCTTGAACATATGGCTTCCCAACACCCAGCCGACTCTGTCCTCTTTCAACTGCTCCATTGCACACACTGTTTTCTATTCATTCACTCTCAGCCTCCTTGCCTGTCCCAACCCAACTTGATGGCTGTTTGACACGCGTAAGCATTTTGCAGCACTCATCATTCAGAACACAAATGTTTTCCCCCGGGTCCTATCATCTTACCAAGAGAAGATATAAACATCAGTGATCTCTTGAGATTGTCACAAAGACCAGTTAAGGGGAGGGGGGAACCTTTTGATTGTTGTTTCCTGTTCACTGGATAGAGAATTTGATTTGGAAACTTCAGCTGAGGAATGTGTTTCCCAGACACCATGATTGTCAATTAATGATAATGCAGGGCGGGGGGGGGGGGGGTGTCAGCGAATCAGAAGGGGATACAAACCTTTCCTCCAAGACCTCCAAGACCTTTTCCCCCACCAACCAGTATCAAAGGAAGAGGGGATTCTGGGAGACAAGCAATGAGCAAGAAAAGAGCTGAGACTCCTCCTCCCCTCCTCCATTTCTTCCCCCACCCTGGTATTTTGGCATCACCAATATGGACCAAATACACTTTCAGGAAGTCCAGTTTGCCTTGGAATGTGCACTTAGGCCATGAGAGCTTAACGGCATTGGCATTGTCCAAGTGCTCCCTGCAGCACCTTCTGTAATAACTGCTCAATCTGTATATTTGTAAACATGATCGCTAATTGAAAACAACTCCACCAGTCCACCTGCCTCCAAGTCAAGTTGACTTTAAAAAAAAAGAAAGAAAAAGGCTCCCTGAACTTCCTGTTAGACAAAAAAATTGCTTTGCCATTATTCCACACTCTTGCTTGTTTATCCACCTATTCAGCTTTCTTTCCGAAGCAGCTGCCTCTAACTGGCGCCTTTGCTACATTTGCCGCATATGTGTCACTGTTCTCACCCTGCCCTTTCTATTATACCAGCTAATAAACAGAGAATTGGGAGAGGGAGGGGGGGAATCTGCCCAAAATAAAAGAAAAGACCACATGCAGCTGTACCCAGAGCTGCCAACCTTAGTCATGAATGCCTTCTGAGTGCTGGCAATGAATTTTTCTTGGTAACAACAGAGCAGTAGGCATCTTTTAAGCAACCTTTTGTATTCTTTTTTTTTTTCTTCTAAAAAAAATGCTTTAAAAGTTTAGGCCGGTGGCCCAGAACATAATGAACACATGTTTCTAGGTGACAACACAGCGACAAAACGTTAACCAGTTTCTGAACTGCAGACAGACTGCAGAGGGAGGAGAGGGAGGACATCTGTAATATGCTTGTGAGACTTCCAGCTCAAACTTGAGCATATTTGCTCCGAAATAAGCCCTGCTCCGTTCAATAGAATTCCAAACAACAGCCAAGCTAGATGAGGCAGCAGGAAACCTGTAATCGGATCTCCTGTGGGTATTTTTTGAAAAAGTTAGAAGCAGCTTCAGGAAGAGGGGGAAGGAATCGGCACATCTGGTATGGTTTTTTTTTCGCCCAAAGGGCAAATAGTTGCTTCAGGAGAGAGGGTAATTTAACCTGGAAAACAGCACGGGGGACAACTAACATGCTGCCCCAGCGCCGGGACTCTGATCTGACACTTCCCCCTCCCAATGCACAGCTCCTTTTAATCGAATGAGTTCCAATCATGGATCTTCTACCATCTTGTCTGGTTTAGTTCTAGGACTGCAATCAAAGAGCTTGATCTTGGGCCCATTTACTCAAAAGCCAGCCCTCCTACCCACTTCAATGGAACATACTCCCACTGCAGATTGCAATCTTAATCGTTTCTTTTGTTTCTGCATGGTACAAATGCAGATCATGGTTCAATCTTTCCAGTGCCATGAAAGAGGGCCGTTTGCTTTTGAAATGAAATTGGTCTGAAAATAAGGTAACAGGGTTTGCAGTGAAAAGCACCCTTGGAAGGCAACACTGTGATTTTTCCAAGTAAAGTCTAGATCAAAAGACAAATGGACCAGAGCTGCATTTCTGTGTCACAGCAGCCTGTGGAGTATCCTTCTGGAAGCTGCCAGACAACAGGACGATGCCGGCAACAACATCCCCTAACTTGACAAGAAGGGAATCCCAGAAGGCAGGAGCTGAAATATTCTTCCTGTTCCATACCTTCTGCAAATCTGACAATCAGCTGGCTGGTGTAAGGGTGGAGAACTCTGGAATAGTGCTTAGGCACACATCCCTTCTTCTAAGGGGACTTCTCATCACACCAGTGGTGAACATTAACACATCAGAGATGCCTGTCCCTTGGTCCTGATTGGTCCTGTAGACTGATTCCTAGGAGCAAAATTGTTTGTCTGGACCAGTAATATGTTCCTCACCTAGCCCTCCACCTAGCAGTGGGATGCATGTACCCTGTCCTAGCTGACCAAATTTATGTATTCATTAAAATATTTACACCCTCAACTTTCCCTTTGGCACAAGTTCAAAACCTTCCTCCAGTTTAATGATCCTTCCACCAGCTTAAGTGTCTCTTCCATTGGAGGAAGAGCCACTTAAGTTGGAGGGTGGCTCCTCAGGCTGGAGGAAGACAACTTGGAGAATGGTTGGATCCACCCCAGTGACTGGTAGACCTGCTTTTGGCCAAAAGGGAATCTTAAGATCTTTAGAGACTCTTTCAGGTGACAGCATTGGGCCTGTGATATACCATTCCCCTTTGTTATGTGAAGCTTCTGTTTTATAGGGGCCAGATAAGAAGCCCCCCCCCCCCCAATGCACATACAACTCCAGCTCCTTCATGCTAGTCTTTTATGGGCATATTCTTTATTCACTTGGACATTCTTTTTTATTCTTAATAAGCTCCATCTCAAAAACAGAATAATAGAACTAGAAACATAACAGAGGAAGGCAACTGAAATGACTATGGGGTTGTCAGTATCATTCCTGTGAAGAAAAGCTATGGGAGAGCTTTTTTTAATTTAAACAGCTAAAATAGAAGTTTTTAAAATCAGGAATGGGGGGGGGAGTGAATAAAGAGGTTACTTTTTTATTTCCCATAAAGCTCAAGGAGTCAATGAAACTAGAGTTGCCAGCAGGAGAGCTAGTTTGGTGTAGTGGTTAAGTGCGTGGACTCTAAACTGGGAGAACCGGGTTTGATTCCCCACTCCTCCACTTGCACCTGCTGGATGACCTTGGGCAAGCCATAGCTCTGTACCAGCTGTTCTCTCAAGGACAGTTGTCTCAGGACAGGGTGTCTGTTGTGGAGAGGGGAAGGGAAATGAATTTGTAAGCTGCTCCAAGACTACAAGTGAAGGGTGGGGTATAAATCCAATCTCTTCTTATTATTATTCTTCTTCAACGCTCCCTGCTACTGCATCCTTTCCTCAAGCTGAGGAAGACTCATTTGTGCTTTCTCCAGGAAGTCAGTGTCCTGCATTGTGTCACATCACTTCCAGTTTCCCCAGATTTACTTCCTGTCTGGTGGCCTCCAGAGATGTGTTTCCCTCACAGATGTCTTTAAGAACTTTTAAATAAATCCATGGATGATATTTCAGACACTCTTAACCATAATATTGCAATGCAGTTGCCATGTACAGACTGAAGCAATGGTTGTTCAAGAACTTGTGTCCACGAACAAAAAGGAGACAGAAAAAAAGAAAAGAAATACTGAGATAGTTTACCACTGGATAGTCAGAGGTCTTCATCTTTACAATTTATTTGTGCACTTCCTGCAGGCATCCAGCTGGCCTTCTTGGAAGCACTGATAGAATTATTATTAAGGGAACCATGAATTTCACCAAGAACATGTTCAACAGTTGAATTTACATGTTTGACTGTGACGATCAGACATGAGCTGATGACCAGCTCTCTTTGGTTCACAATGAATGACTGGAATGTCTGCCAAACAAGTAAACATTTTCCAAAAAAAACCCTGCATTTGCACAAAAATGCTACCAATCTAAACAGATTGCAGATCAGCAGCTATTAGTGTTGCTAAAGACTATTTAGATTACCACCAAGCAGTAGGGTTTTTTAAAAAAAAACCAAAATAGCATGGCTGATTTATATGTTAGATAACTGATTTATATGATACATGAGTGACTTAACTGACTATCTAAGCCACTGCCTGCCAAGTTAAGCAGTGGCTGATTAAGGATGTGGGAAGCTAGATGCAATTGGGTGAGAATGCTCATGTGAGAAAAGCCAGGTGTGCTGCACAGCACAGTTACGAAGGTATATATGTTGAAGCAATCTGCTGCACAGCCATGAATGGTGTTGATGAACAGATGAACAGTCTGTTTAAAAAAAAAAACTGGCTCCTTGTTCATGACTGGTGAACAGCATATGAGCCATTCTGGTGGGAGTCAGCGAAAATATGATGCATATATTTTAAACATTCATACCCTGAACTCTCAAGAAAAATATTTCCAAGACAACATACAATCTTCATTAAAACAACAAAACTATTAGCTAAACTTAAAACATTCAGCATAAAAATTAACTATGAACAGTAACATGGTTAATCTTAAGAAAAAGCAATCAAAGAGGGCAGTAGACTACTCAAAGCAAATAAAAGAATCAGAGCCCTAATTCCAAACCAGCAACAAAAAAGGCAGAAAAGCCAAGAAAGATAACACTGGGCAATGCTCTAGTGTTTAAACCATAAATAAAAATAAGAGATGGACCAGCAGAAATAAACCCAGAAGTGTCACGAAGGAGAAGGGACCCTTATAAACACCCTGGTCCCATCAGACTCTCCATTTGATCCATCAGGGTTCTTCTTATGCTTTCTATTTTTTAATGAAAACTGAATAGAAACCACAACTGCTGTTCAACCAACAGATGCCTGTCTGAAGGTTGTTACTGTATCTTAAACAGAACACATTGGGCCAGCTGCCACTGAAGTCAGAGGTCACCTTGCACTTTTGGTATTAAGAGCAAACAAGTCTAGCCTATTTAGGCAGCAGTTTCTGGTGCTAAGTAATTAAGGTCTCACTTGTTAAAAACATAACAGTGTCAAGTGAAGAAAAAGTGCAGCATTTGTTATTATTATTATAATTTTTAAGAAGACATGCTAATTGGGTAGAAAGCACAGCTTGAAGGGGCCTGACCTTAACTGAACATACAGAGGAGGTGCCTTTGGGTGCCATAAACGATGAGAACTGATGTAGTATTGAAATTCGGGTTGAGCTGAAAGGATGGGGCTATTTGCAAATTTTTGACAGCATTGAAAACTGCCCCCCCCTTCTATTTGGTGGTTTCTCAAAAGCACATTGAAAGAGGGCAGAAGTGTTTACACTCTGAGAAGGAGTGAAATATATCCTGAAGTTGGCTTTGATTTCCCTCAGTGTCATTATTTAAATCATTACATTGCAAAAATTCAGTGCAATCCCTCCAATTTGATCCAAACATAATATGGGTCTACCAGGTTATGTATCCAGATATTCATTCAGCTACCCAGAAAGAATTCAGCAGGTCCAGACTCTGACAAAAGCACTGGTGCCCCAAACATGTTGTACCAAAACTGGTTAATAATGTCGCTGGTTCACATCACCATCCCATCAAGGCCCAGGCTATTTTTAAAAGTTGTTATGATCTCTTTCTGATATACACAAAATGGCAAAACTTCTCAAGGACATCAAATACTCAGGACTGGATCCAAGAACTGATGAGCCTAAAATCCAGTTATTTGTAGTTTTGTGACATCAGCACTCAGGTTATTAAGTAGGGATGGCTCATGGCTGAACCATGAACTGAACCACAAATCAGTATGACAGTTCATGAATCAAACTGGTTTGTGTTGGTTCTTGAGCCATTTACAGTTTAAACCCCTGTCTTCTGTTCCCCACAGCTTTTCAAGGGGAGCAGAAAGCAGTTTAAATGGCCCCGAGATGTTTAAACCAAACAGCTGAGCAGCAGGGAGCTCCCAGCCTCTCAGTTCTTTGGCTTAAATGGCTGGGAGCTGGAAGCCATTTAAACCCCTGCTTTCTGCTTCTCATGGCTTTTTGCAGAGAGCAAAGAGCAGTAGTTTAAATGGCTCCAAGCTATTTAAACCAAACAGCTGAGTGATGGGGAACTCCCCACTGCTCATCTGTTTTCATGAAAAGCTGAAAGCAGAGGTTTAACCCCCTGCTTTCTGCTCTTCGTGAACCACCATAAACTGCATCAAAATTCATGAAAGTGTGTGGCAGTTCTTCAGTCCATGGACATTGCTTCACCAGCCACGTACTGGCCAAAATCCGTGATGAACTTTAGTTTAGCTAGTTCATGCCCATCCCCATTATTAAGAAAAACACCAAAACTGCAGAGGAAGAGGTCCCTTGTAAGGAACCATCTTGGAGGCTAGAACAACCCAGAAACAACAACCCAGAATTGGAATAGAACCCATTCTCCTCTCTACCCATATTTGTTTCCCTGTTCTCTGGGACCATACCAGCCTCTACCCAGGAGACCATCCTGGCCTGCCACTATTTCCCATCAGCTTGAAGTGCTCCTATTTTAATTTCAATCGTAGATGAATACCAGAAGAACCATTGGGGGGGGGGGAGGGGAGAGAAAAAGACAAGATCTTTGCCACTCTAAGAAAGCAAATTACCCTCAATAATGCAGGTGCACATGGAAATTACTTTTTCACTATGGTTGCAGTAGTTCCATAAAACGTAGCAAACCAATGATAAATCACCCTGAGCTCTTTCAGGGACTTAATAAGTAATACCACAAAGAGATGATAAGTTTGTTCCTTGTGCCGAGGTGAGTAAAAATGGCTGCTTGATTCTACTGCCTGCTTGGCTGTAGTTAGAAACTTCATTATTATCGTCGGACACCAGGCATAATGCTGAATGACAGAACGTGAGTCATCTGAGCTGTTAAAGCCTGCGTCTCTTTCCTAACCTCCATTAGTCCCAAGCACTGATACTGTTGCATCCTCATTTCATTAGAAAATTGCCAAAGAGAACGTCTCTAATGAGTGATGCAATTGCTAAACACGGGGAGCAGCAAAGTTTGATTAGCTTTATAAAGGGAGCTGATGAGTTGTCCTAAGCATGGCATTAATGTCGCAAGAGGCAAAGCAGTTTCAGCACTTGCCTTTGCTTGCCTCACTGATAATGGAAAGAGGGAAATAATGAACTAGATGTTGTGGACCATCATATGCATACCAGACTTTCAAGAATATAGCTGGACTACAAAAATATATACCTGTGATTCACCCTGGCCGCCTGCTCTAATGTCCATAACTGAGGAAGAATGTGCCCAAGAGCCAAACACCAGCCATACAACTATTGCTGACTACTGCGGCCTATCAGAGCAGTTTTGCCATCACACACACACACACAAAGCGGGACCCATGATACTTGCAGGGGGGAGTATTCCTAAAGGCTCCTGGCCTGCAGAAGCAGCTCTGCATTGAGTAGGAAGCGGCTGCAGTAAGCCTTCTCCCCACCGGACACCGGTGGTGAGGCCTGAGTGGCTACCAGCCACCAGGTCTGCCGATCTTCCCCTGCTCACCCCAGGCACCAGTGGCAAGGCCTGAGTAGCTCCTAGTCTCTGGGCCTGCCGCAGAGTTTCCAAAGCATTCTCTGTGCATGTGCAGGGAATGCTCTTTTACTTTGGGGGGGAGTTAAATATCCCCCGTATAGTTTTTTTTAAGTTTTCAGATTTTTCTGCACACCTGGGGAGCGAAGAAGAAGAAGAAGAGATTGGATTTATATCCCACCCTTCACTCCCCAAGGGAGTCTCAGAGCGGCTTACAAACTCCTTTCCCTTCCCCTCCCCACAACAGACACCCTGTGAGGTAGGTGGGGCTGAGAGAGCTCTGAGACAACTTATTATTTATTTATTTATTATTTATTTGTTTCAATTTATACCCCGCCTAGCCAGCGGGCCGGCTCTACTGTCCTTGAGAGAACTGATAAATTGCCTCCTCCCCCTTCTCAGTGCTTTCTATAAGGCGGGAAGTCACACTTTTCCCAAGAGACTGTGTTATACCACCAATACCACCAGCCCAAAAGGGACATCTTTATATTTCCCTGTCTGAAATGTCTATGAAATGTCCACTAACTCTATAACTAATGTGAAAAACCTGTGGGGTGGGTGAAAAACCCACCTGTGGGGTGGGTGTCTCTCTCTCTCTCCTAGAAAAAGAAGAGCTGAACTACTAGGCAACTTCTGCTTGAAGCAAAAGCTGATGCCACGTAACATTCTGAGCCAGAAACATGGATCAGGATGGGCAGAGGAGCAAATCCACCCCCACTGTTCCTACAGGCAAAGAACTGCAGTTTCCAAAGCCAGAGAGTTCACCCAACTTCCCCACTCTACCCTCACCCAAAGCAGCCTGAAAGACAGCATTTGCCAGAAGGTATGTCATTTCACTGGCTCCCTGCTGGTGAATGAGTTTGTACACTTTCTCCAGTGCTCCCTCATGCACGGTGAATCACCTTTCACATCAGTCCCCTACCATCTCTGCACAGCTCCACTCGGCAGATCTATATATCTGAATGGAAGAAGACTGTCATGCCGGGGACATATAAGATGCTTTGAAACTCACCCAGGTGTCCCAAAAGCAGGCCTGTAGCTGTAGTGGGGCATCTTGGGGCCAACCACCTCCCCACTTACCACTGAAGCCTCTCAACTTCCCATCCATCCATTTATTTTTCATGCACGCCATAGCCTCGTCGCGCTCAGCCATTGCCCTGCCCTGCCCTGCCTGCCAGCACCCTTGCCTCTCGCTCTCTCTCCATAGGTGTAGAGTACGGGGGGGCTCGAGGGCTTGAGCCACCCCTGAAATTTCCGGGGGGGGGCTCAGCCACCCCCGGGAAAACGGAGTGCCTGACGCCGCGCCTCCCCGTGTCCTTCCAAGGCCAGTGGCCGCTGCTGGAGAGGGAGAGGGAAGGGGTGGTGGGGGGGAGAGAGGCACCAGCAGCAGCAGCTGGCGGGCCTCGGAAGGGCCTGGGGAGGTGCGGCGGTTTCCCAGAGGGGGGGAGAGAATCATCCCAGCGAGCGCGCGCGCCAAGCGTGCGTGCTAAGGAGCCCCCACCCTCCCCGGGACTTCCAAAACTCTACGCCCCTGTCTCTCTCTAATCACTTTTAAAAAACTTTTACTCTCTCATCACTCCTGACACATCCGGGTGTGTGTGTGTAGGGATGCCCCCCACCCCTGACTTATTGAAATGCCCCCAAAGTTAAAAAAAAAAAAGAAAAGAAAATCCTGGCTACAGCCCTGCCCAAAAGTTTTGGGAACAATGCTCTTTCCCAGGGAGGAGGGCCATAAAATGCTCAAATTTCCAGCAGAGCAGAGATAAGATTCTGGCAAGGAGATAATGATTTTCCCATTTGCCAGGAAGGGGCAAGATGGATGGTGATTGCAAAAACATGAGCTGGGCAGAAAAACTGTCAGACATGCACTTTTTGTTGATGGGGGGGGGGGGGGTACAACAAGGGCATCAGTTCCCAAACTCAGGATTCAGTAGAGGACTTTCACCCACCTAGGGCAGGAAGGATTTAAAAATCTGAATATCCTGTTAACTGGAGCCAATCTGTCCATTCAAACCGAAGACTTAAGTGGCAACATTCAAGCTATGTGTGTTCAATCCTGGACCAGGAGCAAGAGAGGGGACAGAAGGAAGTTGACCTCTATTTCCTAAGTTCCATCGGCTTGTTCCCATCTCGCTCCCCCCCCCCAACAAATGCTAAAGCAACATCTGTGACTCTAAAGTTAGACTAGGTTTAAAGTGTTTTACTTTCTTTTCTTAGATCTGCAAAAGTCCTTTAGGTCTGGTATCCCTATATATCATGCTCTAGAAAGCAAAGCTGTGCTGTAGTGAATAAAGACCTTTTCCTTTGAAGAAAGGAGACTGCATTCACAGGGCCTCCCTACATGCCTAGCTGCTTGCCTGTGCACACAAGAGAGGGGGGAGTGGAGGGGGGGGGGTGCTCCGAGGACCATTCGGGCCGGGGGAAAGAAGTGGGAGAGTGACCCCTCCGACACACACACACACACACGCAAGCCCCTGCTCCAGCATGACATGACACACACGCCCTTTTTAGAAAGCCAAATAAGGCTTTCAAAAGTCATTTCCATTTTGAATAAATACAGTATATCTGGTCCGAGTTCCTCCTCCCTCTTTCAGATTTCCCCCTCTGTTCTCAGACAGGTTGCAACTATTCTTTAGACTATAACATCCATGTACGATTACAGAGTCTTGGCTGGGGAGGGAAAAATAAACCAATCTTAATTATGCATGGGGAACAAATGATCAGATAAGGCCTGTGAATCTAATAATTGAAGGCTTTCATCCTCAAAGCCCGCCACCGTGTGAACTGCCGAGGTTTCTGCCCAGCAAAGGGCCGGGCATGATGTTCTCATTCTGCTCACCTTTTGATTTCAGGGAATCAAAGGTGTCCTGTTGAGCAGTGTTCTGTGAATGAGAATAAAATCCGGAATAAATTGCTCACAGAATCCATGCCAAGCTAAGCCCTTGATGGCTCCCAGCGGCCACATATGCCTTTTATACAAAACTAGGCAATGCTCTGCTGACCTTATGGCTCCCTCACCCCCCTCTCTAAATGGGTCAGCGGAGAACACTCTGATTTCCCCTTCCCAAACGTAGACTAAACAGGGCATCATCCCTACCATGCAAATAAACCTCATCATTGCAGCCGGGCTCCTAAGCTGTCGCCGTTGTTATTGCTGTTTTTCTCTGGGAAAGGCACTTTGACATGTAGGATTTATAATTCCACCCACCCACCCCAAACACAGCAGCCAAGTTGTTAACTATCTCAAAGACAGCCCAACCCTGAACCTGGAATTGGGAAGTGGTAGGACTGACTTGCTTGCAGACAACAGGCTCAGAATATGAATTTTCACTGTTTGCACTACACAACTGTATGGCAGCTCGTGCAGTCTTGAAATTCTTACTGTGTCTAATCATGTGTTGTGTGTCGATGTTCCACTTTGGTGTTCTAGTCTGGTGTAGTGGTTAGGAGCGTGGACTCTAATCTTTTGATTCCCCACTCTTCCACATGCAGCTGCTGGTGTGACCTTGGGTCAATCATAAGTTCTTTCAGAGCTGTTCTCTCAACGGCAGTTCTCAAGAGAGCTCTCTCAGCCTCACCTACCTCACAGAGTGTCTGTTGTGGGGCAGGAAAGGGAAAGGGATCGTAAGCCACACTGAGACTCCTTCAGGTAGTGAAGGGTGCAGTATAAATCCAATCTCCTCCTCCCCCTCCTCCTCCTTCTGCATCTGTCTAGCTGGAATTCATCAGACCTTATTGGGACATGCTCAAAACGTGATTGTTTTAACACCTTCTTAGTTCCAATATCTAGAAGACTCTCTGCTTTTTTGATTGCTGACACTGATGTTCTCTTGCACCAGAGCATACAGCGCAGCCCTGCTAGGTTTCTCCAGTCCAGGACTGTTGATTTAAATTAGCTTAGACTTAGAGTACAAATAACTCTACATAAGACTGAACTGCCAAAGAGCTGTGTATTTGATCCATCTGTAGTCCAAGGTTCTTATAACAGAAGCACTAAACTGTTGTGTAGGTGACATCCTGCTGCTTATTTGCATCAGTTTCTGCCTGCCTTAAAATTTTCAAAGGGCATTGTGGGAATACACATATATCAGAACATGAAGAATCAAGGTTGAGCCCTCAAAATAAAGATCTCCCCCCCCCCCCCAGTATGATTTGAACACAGTGGAAACTTGGTGGAAACAAGTGGAAACTTAGTGGATCTCCTGAGGGCACCTGGTGTTTTTGGCCACTGTGTGACAGAGTATTGGACTGGATGGGCCACTGGCCAGATCCAGCATTGGCTTCTCTTATGTTCTTATGTTCCTAACATGGATGGAAAATTTCTACCAGATACTAGGCCTGGAGACAGTGATGCAAAATCAAAGCAGACTGCTGTCAAAGAGGCAAACTGAAGGCCAGTGACAGAGTCTCGCTATCAGGAATTCAGAGAGGGAAAAGATCAATCTGTCTGGAAGGCCTCAAGGGGAAGATTATCAACAACTAGAATTGTACTAGCCCACCAGGAATGTTACTGTCTTGGCCACTTGACAGAACTGATAAATAAAAAGCCAAAGAAATATTCTGTGCTCACTGTTTTCATGCAGGTATACTACCAGATTTCACAGTCTGTTTGTCTTGAACTAAAAAGAATCTCCCTCATGCAATTCAAACTTATGGGTCAATTTTTATTTATTAAATGTATACATATTAACTGGAGAGGGGATTGTGTTATGTTGTTCTATAAATGGCATTCGATATACAATGGGTAAAAATAGCCAGTTAAATGGAATAAAAGAAACAAAGGAACAAATCCAGGTGGGCCGCCATGTTGATCTGAAGCAACAGAACAAAGTTAGAGTCCAGTGGTACCTTTAAGACCAACGAAGTTCAAGGTATGAGCTTTCCTGTGCATGCATACATACCTTGAATTTTTAAAAAAGGTGCCACTGGACTCTAACTTTATTCAAATGAGCAAATGTTGGCTGAGGACAGATTGGAAGTCTGCCGCACCTCCGTGGCACTGCAGACTAAGGCGGGGGGAATTTCCCCCACAGCACAGCATTCACACGGCACCGGAAGGAAGCCGCCCGCAGCATTCAGACTGCGGGCGGCTTTCTATGGCGGTGGGCAGACGCCGCATGACTCCCCCTCCTTGCGCATTCACACCCGCTCCGGCGGGTGGAACACGCGCCGCAGCAGCCAAGCACCACTTTGAAGTGGTGCTCGGCTGCTGCGGGAGGAGCACGGCGCCGGACGCGATGCGTCCGGGCCGCCTCCTCGGGGCAGATGCGGCCGTCTGAACGGCCGCTCTGCCTCCACTTTTGAAGCGGAGGCAGAGCGGCCGAGACTGCCAGTCTGTCCTCAGCCGTTGTAAACACAAAGAACAAAAATGGGTGCAATGGAAAACTCACAATGAAAGTGTACAGGCAGAGGAGTACCAAGGACATATTTCTACATCCCTGTTTTCAATGCTATTTTTCCTAGCTCTCTATGGAAAGGCAATGGCCAACATCCCATTCCTTTTCCTGTTCCTATGTTATGACACACTCTGCCATGACCAAGAAATATAACCAATGGCAAAACAATTTAGACAAAAGCAATCTTTGTCATGGGCTTGATTTTCAAAAGCCGTGGTCCTTTAGGGGGGAAATGGATGTTCCACATTCCAACTACCTGACCACAGTTTCTCCCAAACTGATGAATGTTTGCCACCTCAGCCCACCATTACCAATCCTACCTTGTGCTGATTATGGCCCTTATGACCCTTACTAACAATCTCCCATGGAGGAGTTTTAAGTGTCCCTCCATACACATCCCATCCATCACTATCATGAGTAGTTTGTTAATATTTTGTGAGTGCTATTTTTAATAAAAGAAAGCACTTTTTATATTCAGATATATTTTCCTAGAAGATCTTTCCCTTTTTTAGGGAAAAAAGTTTCTCTCAGGTACAAAAGACACTATGCTCATTCTTAGAGGCACTCCGCTTGAGGTGCTAGAATGTTCCGAAACAAAGACTGCCAACCCTTCTGAATGAGGGAGAGGGGAAACAGGGAGATTAGAACTGGATACCTTTTACGTTAGCTGTTGCTTGTACAGCATGAGGACATTTGTGATTAGTGGCAAGCATTCCATTTCAAGTTAACAAGGCCATCACCTTGAGTAATCTGAAAATATGTTTTCTATTAAAGAAAAGAAGTTTGTGGTAGAGAAGAACTAAACTTATTATTCATGTCAAGCTGTATCACACACACACAGAGAGAGACCTGGCATGGTTGCCCAGCTGTCTACTGCCCTCACCTTTTATCAAGAAAGCTAAAAGAACAACTCTAGAAAATGAAGGTCTATTTCTTTGGAAGCCAAATAAAGCATCACAAGGCATTCAAATGCTAAAGGGCCTTTTGTAAGTTCCCTTTTCAAACCAGGTCAAGCTGGTCTGAGGTGCTGAATGAGACTATAGTTGAGAGGAGCTTAAGAGAGCTTTTCAGACAAAACTATATACAGAATGCAAGTGAGGGGGTCAAGGAGTTGTGATAGGCCCTGCTCCCAAACATCACATGTTCAGTACACTGTCAGAAAAGAACCTTGCACATTTCTTATTTCTTTCTATACATTCCACATTTTTGTTTAAAATAACACCAAAGGTGGCTAACAAATATAAAACATCTATATACTAATAGCCAAGTGGCCCCTTCCATGTGGATATCTAAATCCATGCAGGGGGGCACTTGGGGGGAAGGAAGATTTTCCTACACACGTGGGGAGTCCTACACACGTGCAGAAAAATCCTAAAAGTTAAAAAAAACTTGGGGGGGATATTTAAGTCCCCCCAAAAGTAAAAACATTCCTTGCGCATGCGCAGGGAATGCTCGGGCTGTTGGGGGGGAGGCTTGGTGGGCCGGCGGCTGTGAGCCACTCATGCCTCACCGGTGTGGGGGATAGGAGGGAAAAGGATTGGCAGGGCTCACCACTGCCACTTGCACTGGGGAGGGGGGTGGGAGGAGGAACAGCAGGACTCGCCACCACTTGCACTGGGGGGAGGAGTGGTGGGGCTTGCCACCTCTGCTTGCACTGGGGAGGGGGGTAGGAGGAGGAGCGGCAGGGCTTACCACCACTTGCACTGGGGGGAGGAGGAGTGGCAGGGCTCACCGCCACCGCTTGCACTGGGGAGGGGGTGGGAGGAGGAGTGGCGGGGCTTACCGCCACTGCTTGCACTGTAGAGGGGGGTGGGAGGAGGAGGAGCAGAGCTCACCACTGCCACTTGCACTGGGGGGGAGGAGGAGTGGTGGGGCTTGCCGCCACTGCTTGCACTGGGAAGGGGGGAGGATGATTGGGATACTCCCCCCCCATGAGTATCACAGGTCCCCTTTCTTGTCAATATCTAATTCTCAATGTGGCCCCATCTACAAATATTTAAATCCTGAGATTGGGGCCATTGAAAGACAAGATAGATCTTTCTACAGATCTGGGAACAGCCACAGGTTTGCAGAATAATCTGAAATATTTTTAAAAAGAAAACAATGTGGGCATTGAAACTTCCCAAAAGGATAAAAGGAGCACCTATAGCTTTAAGAAACCGATGTTCTCAGTGGCCATTGCTGGGCAACCACAACAGTATTGCCAACCTTCCAGCCTTGGCATCTGTGAGTAAAAGCAGTTTAAAGGGGACAGGGAAAGAGGCAGGGGCCTTTCCAGAGCTGTTTTGTCATTTTATTTATTACTTCCATTTATACCCTGCCCTCCCCGTGGATGGGCTCAGGGCGGCTAACAACGATGACACAGGTTGCCAATAAAACCACATAAAACATTATAAACAATGCAGTACAAATCAATTATAAAATCATAAAATCATAGGGGCAATTAGTATGACATTCAACACTTACAATGGTGTACTAGGTATTCTACAGCTGCTGACTTCTAGCTCAGTGTTGTCCTGAGTCACTCTGTGTAATGAGCCAGATATTAAAGCTGAGGGCTGGGCTTGTTGATGGCAATTGTGGGGTGGCTCCTAATTGAAAGCCTGGTGGAAGAACTCCATCTTGCAGGCCCTGCAGAACTGCAAGAGGTCCTGCAGGACCCTGATCTCTTTCGGGAGCTCATTCCATCAGTAAGGAGCCACCACTGAAAAGGCCCTAGCCCTCGTCATGGCGAGCCTGGCATCCTTGGGGCCAATCTTTTGAGGGAGGGCTGATTGGGGCCAAGCCTGGCAGCAAGCACAGGGTGATTTCCTACCACATGACTTGCATGACTCACCTAAGACAGGTCACTGGCTACTGTTCAAGAACAGCCACTCCATGAAAGCCCATGCAGTGGTCAGAGTTTCAGACTAGCATCTGGGAGAACAAAGTATGAATTCCTACTCAGTTGTGGAAGTTCACCAGCTGACTTTGGGCCAGTCACACATTCTTAGTGTAAAATACCTCATATGATTGTTATGAGATTAGAATGCAGGACAGGAGAATGGAGGAGAGGAGGAGGAGAGGAGATTGGATTTATACCCCGTCCTTCACTACCCAAGGGAGTCTCAGAGCGGCTTACAAACTCCTTTCCTTTCCCGTCCCCACAACAAACACCCTGTGAGGTAGGTAGGGCTGATAGAGCTCTGAGACAACTGTCTTTGAGAGAACAGCTGCAACAGAGCTATGGCTTGTCCAAGATCATCCAGCAGGTGCAAATGGAGGAGTGGAGAATCAAACCCAGTTCTCCCAAATTAGAGTCCGTGCACTTAACCACTACACCAAACTGGCTCTCTGGATGGAGGCATGCACTTTGCCATCTTGTCTGTAGCTGTGTTCTCAGCCTCAATCTGTGGTACTCTAAGGGTGTAGGTGATACTGGTGGGCTGGGAATGGCCAGCTGAGGTTCACCTACTAAATCAGGGCTGGAGGGTATCCTTGGCTCTGCACCAGGTGTTGGCTGTGAATCCTGACACGCCTACAGTCCATTTTCCTGCTGGTCAGCTTCTGTTAACTCAAGGCTGGCTACACGAGGATCCTCTTCTTCTGAGGAGACCTCACTATTGCTGATCCCTGGCTGACCCACAACAGACTTGATGCCACCATACTAACTTGAAACTGCTTACTTTTCATGAGCATCTACGTCAAACACTTGAAAATAATTGATGGGAATTTGTTAGCACTGAGTGGATGCTCATAAAATGCATTCATGTAGGAATGTACTCACACAAGTGCTTTACCATCCCCAAACCACAACTATCCTTTCCAAAAGAGGAGAAGCAACCTGCTATGGGAAATGGATAATTTACACAGTAGAAAGGCCCTAACTGAGGTCTCTCTGTTCTATCAATCACTCTTCCTGTTTTTTCCTTCACATGATATCCTGCTGGTACTGACGAGAACTGTAGCTTTTTGTGGCATCCCAAATTCAATGAGAAAGGCAAGGACATTATAACTCCCATCATTCTTAACAATCCAGTAAATTCTGAGAAGGCACCAATAACAGCTTCCAATTGGCTGCAGTATGTTGGGGGGAAACCACCAACTATGCAGGCACGAATACACTTGCTCCCTCCCCCGAAATGCGAACAAATTGTCAATGCAGAATACTCAGTTTGAAAGAAAATGGTCATTGAGAGCAAAAGTTCAGTTTTCCAGCATCTTGTTTACAAACATTGCAGTACTAATTTAATCACAAACCATGTGCACAGTTTGGGCTCAGCTGTACACATAACCACTGACCAAATTATAGCATTCCACAGTTTGTATGTAGCTACTAGATTAGCCATATGTCTGCATCACTCTATTGAGCATGGAAAATTACATTCCACATCCAGTGAGAAAATCCAGTTAAAAGTCTCTGCTTTTAAATCAGATGCAAACCCGGAAAGTACCAATTGCCTTTAGACCCAACTAAGTTATATTCTTAGCTAGTCATTGCTTTCCTTCACCACAATATTTTCTGGTCTTCGTCAAAATGAGCAAACAAAGCAAAGTATTCAGCTGTGCAAACGAGCCCTGCTCAGAAGATAATTTTTACACCTCTCTCTCTCTCTCTCTCATTTGGTTTTCATTTTCTTTTACAGCTTTGCCATGCTGGTGATGAGTATTTGTATCCTTCTTCCCTATACAGGGTGATATCCCTTCCCCATTCCACACACAATTAGAATCTCTCTGCTATATCTTGCCTGTCCTTCTTCTCTGTTTAAGCAAAGATGATGGTGCAGTGTTAATTATCTGAGAAAGCTGCCAAGGGAACAAATTTATTCCACTGGGTGGCAGACTTTTTTTATTTCCCACATTTGCCTTCAGCACCAGGTATTTAGTTACTCTGCATGTCTTGGACAGATGCACTGCAAAGATGAAAAAGGTATTTCCAGATGCTAAAGGACCTAAAGGGCAATCAAACTGTGTTATACTGCATCAGTTCAGGAGCATTTTCTTCTCTGGTTGGCAGCAGCTCTTCAAGGTCTCTCCCAACTCGTGCTACCTGATACCTTGTAATGGAAGATATTAGAGACTGGACCTGAGATCTTTCGCATGTCAAGCATGGGCTCTTTCACTGAACCATGGCAATAAGAAAGGGACAGCTCATATTTCCCTAGGCAGAAATCACAAAAATATGAAGCTGCCTTATACTGAATCAATTGTTCATCTGACACAGTATTGCCTAATCTGACTGACAGCTGCTCTCTAGAGTCTCGAGCATAGAAGAGTCCTTCCCGACAGCTGCTTTCCCAGCACCTCTACCTGGAATCTTCTGCATACTTAATATGCCATCTCTCATTGGTCCTTTTTATGGTCACTTTTATCACTGCATTGGACAGTGGTGCTGTGCAGTTAAGCATATAAGCTGTGAATCAGGAAAACCCCACTTTACATCTAACCTCAGTAAATCGACTCACCATGCGCCATTATCTCTCAGTCCTCAGTTGTAACATGGGATTAAACCACTGGTCTTAGTTGTGGAGCTGAAATAAGGATTCCTGAGACACTATGTCTGTGAAATGCTTTGATCCTTCACTTATGATTCGCAAGACCTGTATTGCAGGGACCAGCGGTGTGGGGGTCTGCAAGACCTCTCAGTGTGTTCTTCACCTATGTTTATGTAAAGATAAGGTAAAGATTTCCTTTGCTCAAAAGCCAGTCGACTTCGACTCTAGGGGGTGGTGCTCATCTCCATTTCCAAGCTGAAGAGCCAATGCTGTCTGAAGACATTTCCATGGCCATGTGGCCGGCATGACTCGATGCCGAGGCACACAGAACGCTGTTACCTTCCCACCAAAGCGATAATTATTTATCTACTTGCAATTCCTTGCTTTCAAACTGCTGGGTTGGCAGGAGCTGGGGCCAGAGATGGGAGCTCACTCTGTCATGTAGCACTAGGGTCTCGAACTGCCAAATTACCGATCTTCCGGTCTGCAGTTCAGTGTCTTAACCACTGAGCCACTGCGGCTCCTATGTTTATGCACCATGGAATATTTACCATATCTTCTGCAAACTGATTGGATCCTTTTGGCTTTTCCAATAGCAAAAGAGGCACGAGAGTGCTCTTTTGGTCATCAAGGAGGCCAAGACAGGGATTGTGGGACCTCCATAAAGAAGAGCTGCATGGGACAGCAGTTGCAACCAGTAGGAGAACAGGGCAAAACCGAGTAGAAAAGCTAGCAGGACCCAGCTCATTCTACTTTATGTTTAGTCGTATGACTGAAGCATGGTCGAGATATACCTGTGCTGTTGTTCAGGAGCAGGGAGAGGCTGGAAGGAGGGTGGTCTGCCTGCCTTGTGCTGCCCCTGGCTAGGCAGCAGCAGGATCAGCTGCTGTCTTGTCAGCCAGCCATGTCAATCAAATCAGCCTCTGGTGCCAGGGGGCAGATACCCCAGCAGCTATTTAAACAGCCCACAGTGGTCAGCTCACCTTCTGCATTTTCTCTCACTGGCTTACCTACCCACCTTCCCTTTATTTTATTTTATTTTTGTTACGGGTTTTATTCTTGTGTATATTTTAATTAGTTCTTTCTTTTGTCACAGCTGAGGCAGTTTGGGCACTGGGATGGATCCTTGTGGGAGGAGGCCATGCCTGCATGCTCACCTCCCCCAGTTTTGGGGACTCCCTTAAGGCGTCTTGGGGGTGGTGCCACTCAGCCACATGCCCAGATGGGAGCTGTCAGCTGGCTTCCACCACTAGGTGGCAGGGGGTCCATGCAGAGTCCAGCACCCACATGGATCCCAGGTCTTGCCACTCCGTGGTTTAGTCCCCAGCAGGTGAACTGGGGGGGTGGTTACTGGGCGGCAGGCGGATCGCCTGAAGTTGGATCCATCCCCATGCTGCGCCACTGCTTTTTTTGGCTATATTTAATAAAATAAGCGGTGGCCATGTTTTCACCAAAATATTATGTTTTTCTCTGTGTGATTCCTTCCATCACCTCACCCTTTATCTCTCCTTGAATCCTGCAATGACAGCCATTGGCTTATTTGGGGGGGAAATGTAATGGGCTGTACTTCTGGGCACCATTTGAATGCAGATTCTTGCATGTGGTGATAGAGCCTTGAGGGGTCAAATTTTGCTCTCCTTTTACTTGGTCCCATCAAGCAGAATGAGAACCATTAAGAAACGTGCCTGCTGTTTTATTCATTGCCTTTCCCCATACCGTCATCTGCACACCCCACTCTAGGTTTCTTAGTTCCCAGTGGCTCTGTCTTTGCAAGAGCCTCTTTTCTATGTACCATTGGCTCAGTGACCCAACCACAAGTGCAGGAAGCAATTGTGTAGATCCAAGCCACAGAAAGGTGGACACGGGTGGTGATTTTTCAACAAAACAGAAAGAAAGATTGTCTGCCTCACCCCATGGTGAGCTTCTTCCAGTCATGTAGCTGATACTGAACTAGATGGACAAGATGGATGAGATGGTATAATGCAGCTCCATATTTTCAAAAGCATGGGGCGTATCCTGTAATTCTTTGTTCTCCATTTAAAGAGACAAGATGTTTCCCTTGCAAGTTCAGATCAATAAATCACTGACTGCGGTCACACGCACTAAATAATCCACTTTCAATCCACTTTCAGTGCACTTTCCATCTGGATTTTTACTGTGTGAACTGGCAAAATCCAGGTGTAAAGTGCATTGAAAGTGGATTATTCAATCAATCAATCAAATACCTTTTAATGGCATAACAATATAAGTAACTACATCAAAAAGTATAGTGCTCCAATAAAATATTGATAGAATAAACAGTTAAGTATTTAAAAGTCAATAACACATTGATTACCAGAATGAATCACGTATCCTGCTGGAAGAATAAAATATTATGGTTAATAAATTAATAAAACTAGAGGAAAAACAAGAAGAAAGTAAAAGAACAATAGGCAATTAGGTTAGGTTAAACTTAATCTTAAAAATCTCAACCAATAGTCTGGCAACACAAAAGGTAATTTGGGGATTAAGATATTCTAAAAGCTGAATCAATAGTTGTTTATTGGAGAGGTCATTTTGTTGAAGATGATTTAATAAAAGCTGTCTACGTTGGGAAGTAAAAAGAGGACATTCTAGAATAATATGGGGTAAGAAATCTGGCGTTCTCAGCTCACAAGGACAAAGCCTTGCAGGTTATTTAGTGTGTGTGACTGCAACCTAACTTTTGCCAGTTCACACAGTAAAAATCCAGTTGGAAAGTGGACTGAAAGTGGATTATTTAGTGTATTGGGGGGGGTCATTGAAAGGGATGCTAGAATCCAGGTAGGACAAACTGTAGCTCAGTGGTAGAACTTTGCATAAAAGACATCCCAGATTTGATCCAGCCATCCCCCCCCCCAAAAAAAAACTCTAATAGGAAGTTGGAAAGACTTTTCTCTTCCTCAGACCTGGAAAGCTGCTGCCAGTCAGAGTAGACAGTACTGAACTAGATGGACCGATGTCTTGGCCATGAAAGTAGCTTTCCCAGGAGAACCATTATGGTGGGATTGATACATCCCACAGACTTTGTATAGATATATATTCAGCCCTGGAAAAGAGAGTCTGTATGCTCATCTCACCCTTAAGAGGCTACGAAAAGTTAGAGAGCCCTTGGGGCCATATTGCATCATTGATTTCTGCAGCAGAACTCATTGATTTCAGTGGGGTCTTCTGCTTAAAAATTGATGGTACAAAACAGGCCTCAGGTGCCTCGTAAGTTTTGGAGCTTTATCATGCCTGAGAATGAGAAAGAACCTGGGTACATCAACCAGGTGCAGAGATGAAAAAAACACACGAGGCTCCTGTTCAGGGAGAGAGGGAAGGGGAAAAAAAGAATAACAGATTTATTACTTTGATGTTTCAGGGGTTTTTTTTGGGGGGGTGGAAAGCAGTTTTGCCAAATTATCTCTCAGCTTCAGGAAAAAAAAGCTGCTATGGTATTTTTGCATGCTCTTTAGTTACATGAAGCTCAATTCCCTTTCATCCTGAAAGCATTCTGAGATAACAGAGTGGTATATTACATCTAAAGACTTTGGGTTTATGAAAGGTATCATAGGAGAAGCAACCTAAGACTGAAGATTTAGGGAAATTGTCAACATTTTTTTCCCATAAGCATCAGGACTGAAATAGTTGCTGTTCTGTGTTGGGCGAATGAACGTCACCAAAACTGAGTTCTATTTCAGAAAACTTGCTGTTTTCCAATTGCAAAGCAGAAAAAAAAAGTGACCTGTGATATTAAACCTGCCTTCTTCTACGCTACATCTGTATTTATCTATGGGACTATTTTGCTCTGTAGAATTTCTTTACCGCAAACACATAGCATTGTACTATCTAACAGCCTAAACCTGTAGTTACTTCAGCTGTTATGGTTCTAAAGTGGTATTCAATGCAAGCTCAGATAGAGACATCTTATGTGTGGTTCAACCATGCATGCTCATGATAATGACTGCAGCATTTATGAATGAGTCATTACCAATAAAGCACAACAAACAGAACTTTCCCATCGCCTCATCTGAAATGCAGTGCTTGTCAATGGTGTCATTAAGCTCGCTCAGCTGTAAGTTATAAGGCAAGCTCCTATCTCTGTGTTTGTCATTTGATAGCTCAGCAATTACAGCAGAATTTGTGAGCTGTGACCATTGATGATCCTTCGTTTCAGATGATGTCTATGATGTTTGGTCTGCAAGAGCTCATTCACACATGCAGATCCCTACTTGACACTGCAGTCATCAAGTGAAGAACGTGCATATGCGAACCAGTTCATAAACTGTTTACTAATCTAATCATGTCATTTTATGCATGAAGGGAACCAGATTTAAGAATGCTCCTCAAAGCTTGTTGGGTTTGTACCTTGGAGTCTCCAATGTTTCTAGCAGGCAATCAATCATTTAACAATAAATGCAGAGTTGGTACTTTTACCTAGCACACAAATCACCACCGTGCACATAGAAAAAGGGACAACAGATGGCGACCACCATCTAAAGTAGGATTAGACAAGCATCAATGCAGATCTAGCCCCCATAGGGGGAAGCATAACTTTTTGTGTCTTTTGGAAAGTTAAATGTTCCATAACTGGGAGGAATCTAATGAAAGGGCTTCCCTAATTGCCAGTGACATCTGAACATAGTACCAAAGGTGAAGGCTGAGAAGTATTCTAAGTCTGGTGAACAAACATTCTGTTTCCTGAACCAATGTTCTCTGTCTTGAAAACTGATCCCTGGGATGCTGCAAACTAGGGCTTGTTGAATTCCTAAAGATCCATCCCCTTAACAGTTGGATTGCTCTAAAACTGCAGAGGACCCATTCTAAAGGTTCTCCATCATTTTTTTTTCCAAAATTCAAATCAAACCCCTGAAGCAGAGGAAGAATAGGGAGAAGTGTCTTCCTTCTCCCCTGTTCTCTTGTCCACTGTCAGGAACCATTTGTTTGTATGTGTTCTTTTTTTTTTTCTAAAGGTGCACACTAAAGGTTCGCATGCCTAGGCTTGGAGCTGTGCAACCATGCAAACTAACACACTGGCTGCTCTTTCAATGTATTGAAAATGAAATGAACCAAGGCATTCAGCAGCTAAACCCTACAGGAAAGGAAGCTTTCAGCAGCTAAGAAAGTGGTGGTCAATTGCATTGTGCCCCCCTACCTTGAAAGGAGGACACCAAACAAAATGTGTGGGTTAAACTATGTATGTATGTAAGTGCTGTCAAGTAGCAACTGACTTACAAAGACCCCAGCAAGAGGATTTCAAGGCAAGTGAGAAGCATCGCCTTGCAGTCTTCCTCGGTGGTTTCCTACCAAATTACTGACCATGATTAGTTTCAGATCTGACAAAATCAGGCTTGCATCCTATCGGTTAAACTAGGCTTTATTAATTGCAATCTGAACTGGGCAAATAATTAAACTCACTCTCCCTATTGTGTGGGTTCTCTAAAACAATGGGTCCTAGATCTTTAGGTATGGTGACCCACAAGTCTAAATTTACTTTGTATGGTGACCCACTTAAAAAAAAAAACAGCACTTTTGGGTTTGGTCCCACTAGTTGGGAAACACTGTCCTAAAAGGCTACCAGAGTATGGGCAATGCCACCATGGCTCCAAGCTCAATATGGCTACAGGCCACATCCTACTTTTCCTTGTCTGCAACAAGCTTAGGCAGAGCAATGTTGCCCATCAACTCCAACCAACCACACACCAATAAAGTGCACAAGTTCAAATGTTGATGCACAGCACCAAGGGATGAACCCCTCAATCCACCTCCCTGTGATTATTCAACCATCAATATCTGGCTTCAGTGCCTCCTCTCCTCATCCTCAGATGTCTCAAGGTGCTCAGCAGTCTAATTAAATCACAAGGACCCAATTCACATAAGTACTGCCAGTTTCAGTTAGGGCTCCACCATCCCCTCAGGATCAGGTCTATTTATATAAATGCAGCCAACTGGCAACCGCAAATGTGAAGCAGATGAGAAAAGGTCCCTTATCCCACTCAATCAGATAGGGACCCAGAATTTTCTGCTTGGCCACAAAGCATCCTGCTAATCCCACAGAGCTGATATGTATGCAGGGAAGGGCGGAGAGGGAGCTCTGCAGAAAAAATGAGCCTGATAAGGTAGGACAACTTTGAATAGTCTTCCCTTCATGGCCACCTCATTGGCTGTACCATTTGGCAGCCACTATTCCTTCTGCTGTCCCATGGTCTGATGCTTGCCATCTTCTAATGGGGAGTGGGGGCAAAACTACTCTTGCCTCTGTTTGGGCAGAAGCATATGTAATAGTTCGGAAATAGGTGCCAAGTTTGTTGGTCTGCTCATTGGAGTTCCATGGATTAGAAATCCCAAAAGGGGGAGGGCTGATTTGATAACAAAATCCAGTTATATCAGATTTCCAGATCAACCCTAGTTTGCACTATCAGGGCTGGTGAATTTGGAGTGAGGGGTTTGCAAAATGAATCTTCCCACATCTTGGACAAGTGTAACCTGACACCCCAGCAATGCTGATGTTCATTGTCCTTGTTCTTCACAGATTAACACATCCAGATCATCCTAAAGCAGTGCTACTCAGTCTGTAGCTTGCAGATAGCCATCTTCACAGTTATCAGAAACCAAAAGAGCCACATGACTATTTCATTCCCTATACATCTTCCTACCAAATATAGACACACACCATAATATGACAAATATATAACTATAACAATGGATCCATCCACATATTGTTAGCCAGCAAGGCACTTTTCTGTGCTCTTATGGATCTTTATCCATAAGTTTGAACTCTGTGTCGCCAGCAGTGGTAGGGACTTGCGCTTTCTTCTTCACATAGGAGCCAGCTCCAGCCCAAGCCAGGAGGCTGACACCCCAAGCAGTTCACCCAAGGCAAAGACAAAGGATTCCTCTTGCCATGAGGCCTCCTTCTGTCAGACATCCGCTGGCTGACCCCCCACTCCCCCACTACACATCTGGATAGTTATGCTAACGAGACTGCCTAGCAACTAATGTGCCAGCCATCAGATACTTGGCTAAAACCATCAACTGACAATAGGTATGGCCAGGTGAGTCATTGGACCCCAGACTCAGTGTCTGTTTCCTGGTGAAGTCATACTTTTGCAACACTGACCAAACCCCTGGACCTCCTCCCTTTGTTCACGTTTAACCTATAGCAAGGTCCAACAGGGACGGACCGCCTAGTAGGAGTGTTAGTGGGTTGTGGTCTGCAAAGCCCGCCCCAAGACCCCCAATAAAAGTCCAAACCAAGAGTCACTCGGCCTCTTGAGCCATCGCCCTCTATCTTACCTATTGACCCTTCAGTCCAGCTTTCTGTCCCCAACCCTTGCCTCTATCTTTAAACCCTTTTTCTCTCTCTGGACTCGCGATCCAGGAGAACCACGTGGTCAAGCCTCGTGGCCCCATAGCTTTTATACCTTTCTTCCCAAATCCAATTCATCTTGACATCGGACAACGCATCTAAGGTAACGTGCTTTCCCCACCAACGAAACCTGCTCATGCAAAAGTGCTATTTTCTCTCTTTATTTTATTAGGCCTGTAAGATTGTGTGTGTGATTACGATTTTTGTATGCTTGATTACATGATCCAGTAAACAACATTGAACTTGGAACTCGCCTCACGTGCCTCCTTCCTTGAGATCTCCCGGGAGGGGTGGGACCCTGGTATAGTTGGCAAGAACCCGTGTATTTTGCTGATTGCTAAAGGTAAATTAAAGCAATTCGGCTAACAGAATTGGGGGCTCGTCCGGGATTGCCCTGAGGGTTAAACTTCGCGCCATAGTCGACAGGCGTGTCTTTAACCCACAGACGTAAGGGAAAAACCACTTCCGGAACTCTTGGAGAGGCTGTATGATTGGTTTCTGTCTGCGTGCCTGGCTCTAGCGAGCAACCTATCGTGGGTGGCTTCCCCCTTCTCTTTCTCTCTCTTTGAACCCCAGGTCAAACTGTGTGACCATCCGCGCGTCTATCTTGTGGGAAGGGATCCAAAGAAGACCAGAGTAGGGCGCTAGACCAGTTGCACCAACACTACATACACTACATACACTACATACACCCGCTGAGTCCGAAAAAGAACTTTTTCTTTGAGCGCACCCTCGCTCTCCCTCCTTGCTTTACTTCGCTCAATGAAGTGAAATCAATTGATTTTGGTTAGGGGTCAGCCTGCTGGAACATATTGTTTCGAAACCCCACTGGTTAATAGGTTATCCAGTGAGAGCTTGCGAGCCCAAAACCTTCATTTGGTTGTGTGGTTATCCTTAGGACGAGAGGTTTGGCCAACCCGTTCTTGAAACCCTCATATAAAGAGACTGGGTGTCTCCGAGACTGGGTGTCTCCTTTTTGGGTTACGAGTAATCCCTGGGTATCGTGTGGGTGTGAGTCCCCGGCTCTAAAAACCGAGTTAAGGCCGAGAGTGCCGTTTTTAGGGTTAATAGTAATCCCCGAGTGTCGAGAGAGGTGTGAGTCCCCGGCTCCTAAAACTAATTAAAGGCTGGGATAGCCTGTTCTGTGGTGCATTGGCCACCTTGAGCCAACAACTGTAACTTAAGAAGCCGATTAAGGCAGGAAAAGGGAAATTCAGCTTCCTTTTCTCGCGCCCCTGTTGTAAGTAAAAACAGGAGAATCCCTAAAAAGATGTTTCGTACCAAGGAGGACGAACCTAAGCTAGAAAAATGGCTGGTAAAGAAAGGCAAGTCTCCTTGGAAGGAAGGATCTTTTAAGGGCCCCAATCCATTAGAAATCGCCCAAAATGCTTTCCAGGACTACTGTAAAGCGCAAAAACCCAGTTCAGCAGCCAAAGACACAGCCGCCAGTTGGGCTCTGTATACGGCTTTGCGAGACGCTGCCTCAATCATTAACCGTCTACAGGCAGACGTGGAAAAACAAGAAGAACTTGTTAGGGAGAATAACCAAAGACATGCCCAAGAAACGGAGGAATTAAAGGACCAACACAAGGCCACATTGGAAAGAGAGGAGGCCAGATTCGACAAATTAGAATCTAAATTTGAAGCGACCAAAGAGGAATTAAGAGAAATAAAAAACAAACATGAGCAAGATCTCATAGACCAGAGAGAAAATTACGAGGACTTAATGGAACAAAGACTAAGAGAGGTCGAGGCTGAGAGCCAGCAGTTACAAGCTGATAAATTAACCTTAACCCTAGAGAATCAAGGTTTAGCACTCAACATTCAAAAGGCTGAACAAAAAGCCGCAAAGGCTACAGCCAGGCCTGAGGAAGCAGAAAAAGCCCTAGAAAAGGCCAATGTAGCCCTGGTATCAGTACAACAAGGAGCAAAATATTTGGCCCAAGAAAATATGATTAAGAGAGAGCAAGCCAATCATGATGCCTGCAAAAAAGAGATAGAGGTTCTAAAACGACAATTGGAAGCCCAAAGAGCGGTGGTGTCAGCAATCCACCCGGAGAGTTTAATTGACCTCTCCCATACCGAAGAAAACCCTGAAGCCCCCATAGAAGAGCTTACTGAGAACCATGCCCCCGTCCACCCAGTTAGCACCAAACAAATGGTCACTAGGACCGGCACCAGAACCACCACCCAAACTGTAACAGAAACTCAGCAATGGAAGCCCGATGAGGTTAAGGCCATCGCCGAGCAAGTAGGTTCTCTCTCCAAGGATACTGCCGTACAATGGATGACGCACATCCATACCATGTATGGCGGTGTCAATGGGGAGGATCTCTGCCAGCTCGCCAGGCGCTGTGCTTCAGGCACAGATCTAACAGCCATTAATTCAGCCATAGCTACCAACGGTATCGCAGCAGGTACTCGGATCCAATGGATGCAGAAGGTTTTGGAATATCTCCACCCGAACCGTAGCTTATCTGCACTGTTTATCCTAGAAAAGCAAGGGCAAGGAGAAGACCCAGAGGCTTATATGGCCAGGAAACAACTATTAGCTCAATTGGCAGACACATTATATATTGACCCTGACACTAATGAACCCGAATTCGATGACGATGCGTTTAGACGCGCACTCATGCATGGCTTCAATGCCCAAACACAATTGGCTCTCAATATTCCAGACCCCACTAGGGGAACCTGGCCCAATATGGAACTCAAAATAAGACGGGTGGCTACCTTACTCAGGAGCACAGGAGTCACAAAGGCGGGAAAAGGATCCAAGAAACATAAAGACAAGGAAGAGGAAGAACCCATTCAAGCCATAACGTATGCCAATCACGGCCCACACTCTCAGTACCAACCTTCAGGCAGATATGATAACCGGAACGATAGAAATTACGATAGAAACAACGACAGAAACAATGACAGGAACAACGATCGGAACTACGATCGGAACTATAAGAATGACCGCTATGACCGTAATAAATCTTGGCAGAGAGGCGGTAACAATAATTATCGAGGGAAAAGAGACTACAATAATAATAGACCCAACCCTGCGCAAGCATACATGCACCCATCTGCTCCTCCCCTTCCGGCTGACTATAATCGCGGCCCCGACAATCAGTATAATCCTGATCCTAGCCCAGGCAATTCACACCCGGCTGCCCAGCTACTGATGCCCGGCCCACAACCATTTCACCAAAAGGTCAATAGGGATGCACCTCCAAATGGAGTAAGTCCATTCAGATGGCACCTTTGGATGGAACTCAAGGAACGGGGATTTGAGATGGAGCGCTTCCATCTGCAACCCGACTCGGTTCTCCTCCAGGCACTGACAGACTCGGCCAAGCAACAGGAGCGGCCTCTCAACCCGGTAAAGACCACCCTCACTCGCATTGAAGAGGAGAAAGGGAACCAAAGCTAGGGCTGCCCGGAGTCCCACAATCTCCCCAATGGCGTAGTAGCTCCGTTGAAGCCCGACACATGGGGGAGACCGACTGTGAAAGCAGGGGTCGGGACTCCAGGGAACATGAAACCTGCTACACTCCTTGTAGATACGGGAGCATCCACAAATGTCCTTAAACCCCAATTGGCTCAAACAGGCCAGCCCTCTTCAGCTACCCTCTCTCTCTCAGGCTTTGCCGGAGGCAAGCACACTGCCACCATCTGGAATTCAATTCCCTTAACCGTGGGAAAGCTTTCCACACGTGTGTCTGCCTGCGACAACCAGGGCGAAGACGATGGCATTCTCGGGGCTCCATTTTTCCGAGACCATGGGCTCACAATCGATTTGGCTAATGGCTTCCTCTGGCAGATTCCGGGAGGTCCTAGCGAAATCAATGCAGTCCATCGGTGTGCCGCTCTAAAGGCTCCTCTTCCCCTGGCCCCATTGGAACCTAGTGACCCTTGGATCCAAGATTTCCCTGAAGTCTGGATCCAAGACAAGGCAGAGTGCGGCACCGTCCGTGATGCCTGTGTGTTAATAGAAGGGAAGGATCCACCTCCACAAAAACAATACAAATATCCCGCCGAAGCTGAAGCAGGAATAGCCAAAACCATTGAAGGGCTCCTCCAATGGGATGTCATCCTCCCAATGCAGTCCATCTGCAACGCTCCCCTCTGGCCCGTCCTTAAAGCAGACGGAGTGACCTGGAGAATGACAGTGGATTTCAGGGCGCTAAACGCAGTGACTCCTCCAGTGGCCCCTATGGTAGCGAAGTACCATGAGATCCTTGCGGCCATCGCAGCAGGATCGCGCTACTACAGTGTGATTGATTTGGCTAATGCGTTTCATTCCATCAAATTGCACGAGTCATGCTGGTATAAATTCGTTTTCACCTTCCGCGGCCAGCAATATGCCTTCAAACGCACACCCCAGGGTTTTCACTCCAGTCCTAGCATCTGTCATGCACACGTTGTGCGCATGTGGGAACACCTTAGAGCTACCTCTAAAGATCACGTGCTCTCTTACGTGGATGACATTCTTGTCCACGCCCCCACGGAAGAAGAGGTCACTGATGTAACCAGGGAAGTCTTAAATCTTCTCAGGGAAGCAGGGTTCAAGGCTAGTAGGGACAAGGCCCAGCTCGTTCAAACGCGGGTCAAGTACCTCGGCCTGGCCCTCAGTCCCGACGGCAGGACTCCCGATGCCCAGCACATGGAAGTCATTGCCAAGCTCCCTGCGCCTACCGACGTGCCCTCTTTAAGAGCTTTACTAGGAACATTCAACTTCTCTAGGGATTTCATGGAAGGTTTTGCTGACAAAGCACGCGCTCTGTATGCTCTCTTAAAGAGCAACACGCCTTGGTTCTGGGGACCTGAACAACAATACGCCTTTGCCAGCCTTAAACAAAGTCTTGCTTCTGCTCCTGCTTTAGCTCACCCGGACCCTGACAAACCTTTCTACATCCAACTGGCACATTCTGAGAAAAGCATCGGCGCCACCCTTATACAGCATCATGCTGGCGCCCCAAGAGTGGTAGCTTATGCCTCCCGCAATCTGTCCTCTGTAGAAATAAAGTTTACACCATGCGAGAAAGTCTGTCTAGCCCTTGTCTGGAGCCTCACTCACTGGGAATTTATCATCGGAGGTGCAAAGGTCATAGTGCAAACCACACACACACCTCTGAAATACATTCTCTCGGGGAAGATTCAGGATGGCCAAGTGTCTAATGCCCGCATTGCCCAGTGGACGCTTGCACTGGTCAATAAGGGAGTAGACTACCGGAAAGAACAAAAGGAACCCCCTGCCCCGTACGGCCTCATCATAACTGGGGAAGAGCATGAGTGTCCTCTACCAGTGGTAGACCACGTACCCTGGCCAGCCACATGGGGAGTGCCATTCGAAGAAGCTAAGCAGCTCGGTTTTCACTGCTGGTTCTGCGATGGCTCATCCTTCCATGTGACAGGGACCCCCTATACTGGTTATGGTGCCATCCATACTCAAGATGGTCACACTTTGCAGGAGTCTGTCCGCCCCCATTCCAGCCAAGCCGCAGAGGTCACAGCCCTGCGAGCTGTTCTAGCCTTCGAGCCCCCAGACATTCCGGTCGCTGTGTTCACCGATTCGGACTGGACAGCCAAAGCCGCTACGGTGTGGCTCCCCCACTGGGAAAAACAGGATTGGGTAAATGCAGAAGGCAAACCGGTGGCCCACGTAACACTATGGAAAGATGTTGTACGACTCCTCCATAGTCGTTCGGCGGAGACTCAAATCTCCCATGTCAAAGGCCACCAGAAAAATAACTCTGAAATCGCCTACTGGAACGACCAGGCAGATCTTTTGGCCAAAGCTGCTGCACAGCTACCCCTTCCCCAAGAACCGCCGAACCAACCTCTGCAGGCTGTCACTACACGCAGCCAACATAATAGGTCATCTATCCCACCAGTCTTTGTAGACCTTGGGGAGCTCCAAGCCAATGACGCAGATGTACAAGATCTCCTTTCCAAGGGCAAGGACCCCACAGGGAAATACTCCATAGAAGAACGGGACGGAGTAATCTGGGCGGTGGATCACACTGGGGCACGTCACTGGGTGGTTCCTGTAGAAGTACGAGCAGACCTGATCCAATTTGTTCACGAGCAGGGCCATAGAGGAAAAGACCTCACTTTGGAACGGGTGTGTGATGCAGGCTGGTGGCCAGGCATGAGACAAGATGTTGCCCAGTGGGTAGATAACTGTCTCGCCTGTGCCATGGTCAATGCAGACTCATCCGGTCCCAAAGCCCCTATTCAACACCAACGCATAGAGGGACCATGTGCACGAGTTCAGATCAATTTCATCGGTCCCCTTCCTAAAACTAGCCACGGCAACAGGCACTGCCTTACAGTAATTGATCCCTTCTCCAAGTGGGTCGTAGCCTTCCCCTGCCGGGACAACTCCACCGGCACGGCCGCCAAACTGCTTTTTAATAACTTATTCTCGCGCTGGGGCATCCCCCGAGTCTTGGACTCCGACCGCGGGCCTCATTTCATTGGAGAGGTCACTCAGGAGCTCTGCAAGGCTCTGGGAATCACCCAAAGATTCCACATTGCAGCACACCCCCAATCCTCTGGCTCTATTGAACGCGCTAACCGTACACTTAAAGAGGCGCTCATGAAAATGGTTAATTCCACGGGCAGGACTTGGGATGAAAAACTGCCCATCATCCTCATGGCTATCAGGGGAACCACGGCCTCACACGGCTATTCCCCACATATGGTCATGACTGGCAGGAAAATGCGCATGCCAGAAGCTTTTTGGCTACAGAGTGATGTCCCCTCGGACTTCGAACCCAAAGTGGCAAATGATGAGTGGGTCAGATCCCTCCTCACTGACATCCTGATCATACACCTCCAGGTAGCCAACATGCTCGGGGAAAGCCAGCTTGCAATAGACAAGAAATTGGGATGGGTTCGTAATCCTCAGGTTTGGGATCCAGGGCAGCAAGTGCTTTACCGCAAGTTCAGCCGGAAACAGCATGCTCTCATGGCCAAATGGGCTGGTCCGGTCCCCATCATTGATAGGGTCAGCCCTGCAGTGTACAAACTGGCAATCCCTCGAAAGCACGGCCAAACATGGCACAAGTTTTTCCACTCCTCCCAACTCAAACTGTGGAAGGGCGAGCCGGTTCCAGTCCCACCTGATCTCCCTCCAGACCCCGGCGGCGACGGGAGCCCACTGGCTGCAGTTACACACGGTCCTTTCCTTCCCACAGATATGTTCGAGCTCTTTCCTCTTTTCTCCCTTGGAGACACTTGCCTGTTCTACTAAGTGCTTCCCAATGGCTCAAGCCGCCATTTAGGAAGCAAGGGGGGGAGGGAATAGCAGAATTTTAAGTCTAATAACCTCGTTCCAAGAACAAACACCACGGTAGCGTGCAGCAGTAACTGCACCGGGCTTGCATAAGTGCCAAGTGTACACCAATGAACGAAGAACCTCTAAGTACCTTTAGCTAAAAGGGAACCATACTGTAACTACTTGGGTATGTCGACTGCAGTATGGAGTACAGGGATCTCACTCACACACCCCTCAAACATTATATTGCAGAATGCATCCAGGAAGTTTCACCTCAGCAACAGACAAATGGGTAAGACCATTAAAAATTTTATTGTTATTGTCCTTGATTCATTTTACATCGACAACACAAATAGCCAACCATACGGTAGTCTTGACCAGATGGAGATGCGTGGGAATCAACATGCCTTTTAGAATTTTTACCTGTGTAACAGGACGGCATGACAGAGCAGTCACACTCACACCCATAGATCGGTGTCCACCACAGCAGCTCACACATTGCATCCAAAGCCACACCGGAGAAAAGGTGACTTTATGCACCTCCGGGAAATATGCTATGGATGAAATGGAAGTGACCCTGTGCAAACAGCCACAAGACAAAATCAATACCTCCACCATTGAATATACTGCTCCTACCCCCATTTCCCTCTACACTGACATAGCTGTAATATCAGCTGCTGTATGGGACATTGGCGATCCTTTAAAATTAATCATTTCCATTGGCTCCCGACATTTCCATAATGACACAGAGGTCCCGATAACGCTCACGGACCCATTCGGCGAAGACATCGACCTAGAGCCACTGGCATGGGGCAAGCTCGATTGGCATTTTAACTGCTCTGCGTTAAAGCAGCAAGGTCCCCCAGACTGGACCCTCCTTCTAAACACATCTGTCTGCCTCAATGCCACTGATACTGTAAATCTTACAGCCATCGGAACAACAATTCTGCAGCTCACCCATCAGGAAGGAAATTACACCTTAATAATCGGTGATGCAAATCACACACTCAATTTGGACCCACTTATCCAAAACGTAGACGCACTAGCCTCATTGACCTACCCGGTAGTGGGGGCACACACTTTAAAATTTAATCATCAGGAAACAGTCTTGATGCAGCCACAAATTTCAGTCAAAAGGGTCAATGTCAGCTTAAATGGGCTCGACACCTCTTTCAGCCATGCCCTCTGTGACTCTTACTTACACACGACCCAGCAAGGTTGGGACAATTGGATCTTAATGTGGCGTAAAGGAGAGCTCTCTAGAAGAACTAAACGTGATCTTTCTGATTGGGTCGCACCCGTAGGAGCGGGCATGGCAGCTATAGATGCTGCAAACATAGAGGTGATAGCGAATAAAGCCTCCAAGGTTGCATTCGACATCTCTCAAATGAGCCTCCCTCTTACGCAATCATTGGATTCCCTTGCCCATGTGGAACGCTCCACCAACCCCCTGCTGGTTACTTGGGAACAAATCATGGAGAAAGATTTTAACAATCTCCTTGATGGCATTCAGTCTTTACAAAACAACATTTCATTGGCTCTTGCTTGCACTCAAGCACAAACTCTTAATGTAGTCACTGCCATGACTATAATCAAACAAGCTATGGCTGGAGTTATACCCTTAGAGATAAGGGAATTGATTAAAGGAAATCTAACCGCCAGTGAAATCTCTCTCGAGCACTGGTGGTCGTTGGCAAACGCCTCCTTTGACGCAGTAACCCAGACCTTGCAATTGATTATAACCACAGTGACCGCTAAAGAAATTTTCCACATCTACCCAGTGGTTCCGCTGGGTATTCAAGTTAATTCGGACACAGTATTATATGTCAGAAACAGTGACCGATGGGCTAAAGTGAGCTCATCCAGCTGGCATATGATCAATCTAGACGGATGTACCCATAAGGAAAACTTAGGCTTCATCTGTGATGACGAAGCCCTAGAGAAACATCACCCATGCCTAGTTCCCAAGAAACACGCCATATCTCACTGCCAATTCGACGCAGTCAGTGAGACCGGGTCTACTATTATATACATAGGCAGAGCTTGTGTCTGTCTCAGAACAACCTGCGAACACATTCACCTCAATACACTATACTACCAACAAATGCTGCCTGGAATAAACAGATGCTTTTGTAACATTACCTCCATCAGAGGGTGTGACTTTTATTTTGAAACCCCCATTTGGACACAACAAGAAATGGCCCTATCCCCAGAATTGTATGACTCTATTGCTCCAGTGCCTTTGGGGTTAGGACTGGAAGCCCTAAGGAAATTGCTCTCTCACCCGGACCTCCAAGAACGCCTGGCTCAGCTAAAGAAAGCAGGAGACAAAGCCGCCTTAAACGTTTCCCATAATGGTGCCAGGATTAAGGAACTGGCCGTGGAAATTAAGGAGGCTGGAAAACATAGCTGGTGGGAATCGCTTCTTGGTTGGTCGCCGACAACGACAGGATATTTAAATTTAATGCTCCACCCCATAGTCGTCCTTTTGGCCTTCCAAATTATTTTAATAGTGGCGCTACTTACATTGACTTGTTGGGTGAGAAGACAAATCCACAAATTAGAAGCTCAATCTAAAGCCACGGATTTCCAAGCCTTGATGCACGTTGCATCCAAGGTTTCGAATTCCTAACCCCTCCTTCCCGACCTCTGGCATACCTTGACTGTTGCCCTTTCTCTATGTTTGTATGTCCTCATCAGTTTTCAGACCCTTATGTGTGTATATATTTGTGTTTCTATTCTTTAACCAGTATTGGGTGGGTCTCTTAGAAGAGACCCATGAGGTAGAAAAATTGGCCTTTAGCAGCAGTCTATCGAACCCAAGGGAGCATCAGTGAGACTACAAATGCAGCCGAAAGCAGGTTCAGTCTCCTGCACATATTCAGAAAACCTCAATCATGCTGCCTTTCTGATTCCTCTGTAGCATCGCTGACACCAAAAAAACCATATTGCCAGGTCGCCAAGAAGCCAGCGGAGCTTTTTCAGGATGACTGAGATCCGTTGTGGCAGTATGGTCACGCTTTGAGGTCAGCGCGACGGAGCAGGCCAAGAAAGGAAGTGCAAATGTGCGAGTCCTACTGGAAAGCCAGTGGGAAAATGCAGTCCTTTCAAAAAGGTTAAGGCGAGCCACGATCTTTTTGTGAGCTCTCCCCCTGTAATGGCTTTTTCAATCATAGGACGTAGAATTTTTGGATCGTTTTTCACCTTTGGGTTCCCAATTTGAAACCTCCTAAAATATTTTTACTTTTGACATTGACAGTTTTCAAATAACAATTAATTAAACAAAAATTCGGTCTTCAGAAATTAAGAACCGGCGTGCTTTGCGGCATCTCTACTTTGCATACGCCCCGGCACGTGGATCTTAAAACTATTCCTTCCGAAACGTGTGCTATTACTTTTTATATTTTTCAACCGTTCTAATCCATGCCCCGGGCTTCCCTATTCTTTCGGTTTCACTTTTGCAAAAATCTCCCACCAACGTTTTTATATAGCCAGCATACACCCTTTTGGTGGTTCACTTCTAGCCACACCTTAGGACCACAACAAGCCTCTGCTTGTTCCTAAGAGTTTTCCTTTTTCTATTCTTTAACCAACATTGGGCGGGCCGAAGCCCTAACAAACCATAGGGAGCAATGAGAGAGAGAAAAGGGAGATAGGGGGTGGGAGGACCGAAAGCATTTCTTCATGGGAGATCAGAAGAGCCGAGGGCGCATCCAAAGATGCCGTCGACAAAAGCTCCGTAGTTACATTTGTGGCTAGCACGAATGTGAAGCTTAGTAGGCGGCTTCCCCCGGTGGTGCGTACAGAAGTTGGGTTCGGAAGTTACTCCGAAGCCCCCCTCTCTCGCCCCATCTCCACCAGGCGTGCAATCCGATCACCACTCGAGGCAGCGACGGGTGCCTGGGGAATGGCCCCAAGGTTAGCCCACTCCAGCCGAACGCTCTCCAGCCACATATCACGGCATCTCTCTATGTTAGCGTGACCTCTTCTCCAACTATCTGCCCAAGCAATCCTCAGCCCAAAACACTCAGCCGCCCCAGCGCGGGCCTCTTATTCGATCTTTTTGCTTTTAAAAAGTATTTTACTCATGATATCTTCTTCTCCCAGCATGCCCTTATTGACGCCCAATCTGCATAGTCTGTCAATCATCATTAACTTATTTAGTTTTCATATGTACTTTTCTTTATTTTTTTTTATAAGCATAAAGCCTCATCCAAAAACTTTTTCATTGTGCACGGTTTTGTTTTTGTCTCCGTCTCTTTGTTTTGTGCACTCTGCGGGCAAGAAATAAACCGTTTGTTTGCAAACCAAGTCTTCTGTTTGCAAAGCAAATCGGTTGCTTGCCAAAACATTTTTGTTTTTTTTGTGCTTGCTTTTCTATTCTTTACCAGTGTTGGGAGGGCCGAAGCCCAGACGAACCGTGGGGAATCATTAGTGAGCAGGACAACAAGAACAAGGGGGACATGGAAGCCCGAGAGACAGCTCAGGAGGAAGAAGTAGGACAAACGAATCCTTTGTCTCCCTCCGCTATGCAGCCCCTCCAAGCCGAATTGCTCTGGAGGACATGCAGAAGTTGGGTTCGGGATTTAAATCCGGCCCATGCCCCCTTCACCAGGCGTGCAAGCTCTCCCTGCGTGAAGCAGTGGAGAGTGCCTGGGAAGGACTCCCCGGTTAGGTCAGAGCCCCGGACAAAACCTCCTGCCCCCTCTTTTTAACATCTTTCTAGGTTAAAGGGAGATTTTCGCCAGCTCTCTCCCTGAAGTGCCTGCAAGCTAAAACGTATCCTCGCCCCAACACTGGTGTCCAATTCGATTGTTTTTGATTTTTAATAAATTTATTTTTCTTGAAATGTTTGTGTATCCCAGAATGCCTAAACAATCCTCTCATTTGCATACGCAACAACCTCTAGCCGTAACATATACAGCCAAGTCCAAAACACGCGACCTTTGAGGGTTCTGCCTAGTGACTAGCTGCCCAGTCCGCTCCTCATTGGGTATGGGACGGTACCACGGGGATCAGGTTTAGGGGGAAAGATTGTTCTATTTTTGTACAGTATTAGGGGAGGGCCCCCCGGAGGGAGCCCTCCAAGCTAAAACGGGTACACAGCTAACGGCGTCCCCGCGGAGCCACCCGGCTCCAGATAAAAAGGCCAGAGTCAGCCGGACGCAACTCCCGAACCCAGCTTTTGCATGCCCTTCCTGTGAGTGTGTGCGTCTGTTTCTCCCTCAGGCACACATCTCACAAATGCTCCCCAGGGTTCGGGAGGCGTGCCCAGAGACTCCGCCAACCCCGAAGGGTGAATACCTTGCCTGTGATTATTCCAGCCAGGACCCCAAGCTGATGTGTCTTTCATAATACAATGATTCCAGATGTATGACCTGTTTTGACCTTTTCTGCATTTCTTGAATGCCTTTAGACACTCTGCTTGCAAATTCACTAAGCTATGTTTTATTTTAATATCCTTTTTTTCTTAATTTAAGTAGGTACCCATGATGCTTTTAGATAGCAAGGGGGGGCGACTCCTCAATATGCAAACCGGTCTCCTCCTTCCCGGCCGAACTGACTCGTGTCCGTGCCGAGAAGTGACGAGCGCAGCCGAGAGCTTCATGAGCTATTGATCAAGACCCGAGTGGCTTCCGAAGAGCCGAAGATATACGAGTCCTGGTGTTCCGTTAGATACAATGTAAAGCGCGCCTCTCTCCTGTATAGAGACACCAGTAGCCCGCTTCCAGCAGAAAAGCCTTGCCGCTCAGGAGAGATGGACGAAGAATTGTTTGTAACCATTTTATTTCCTTGTGCATTCCTTGTGGAGTATTTTTATTGATACAAATGTGTGTACTTCCGCTATAAGTATTGATGCTTTATGTATAGATAATACCCTTATAAGAAATTTATAATGCTTCTATAAGGCTTTTTACAATGAATTTAAGATAAGGAATTTTTAGAATTACTTTTGATATTTCAGTTAAAAATGTTTCTGCTATTTAGAGACTTAAATATTTCTACATAGGCTCCCTTGGTGGTCTAATGCACATAGCCTTGTTTTTATGTCCGCCCCAGCAACAATTTGGCATTTTTTATTGCAATAGATTTTTGTCATCTTCTGGGTCCGTCCCTTGCCAACTATTTCTTCCAGGATCACCATCATGCAGTCTGTCTCAGTTTTCGTCACCGTATCACCCAAATTCGGAGACCTTCACCTGACGCCTTCAGGTCTCCGAGGGGGGGAAATGTTAGCCAGCAAGGCACTTTTCTGTGCTCTTATGGATCTTTATCCATAAGTTTGAACTCTGTGTCGCCAGCAGTGGTAGGGACTTGCGCTTTCTTCTTCACATAGGAGCCAGCTCCAGCCCAAGCCAGGAGGCTGACACCCCAAGCAGTTCACCCAAGGCAAAGACAAAGGATTCCTCTTGCCATGAGGCCTCCTTCTGTCAGACATCCGCTGGCTGACCCCCACTCCCCCACTACACATCTGGATAGTTATGCTAACGAGACTGCCTAGCAACTAATGTGCCAGCCATCAGATACTTGGCTAAAACCATCAACTGACAATAGGTATGGCCAGGTGAGTCATCGGACCCCAGACTCAGTGTCTGTTTCCTGGTGAAGTCATACTTTTGCAACACTGACCAAACCCCTGGACCTCCTCCCTTTGTTCACGTTTAACCTATAGCAAGGTCCAACAGGGACAGACTGCCTAGTAGGAGTGTTAGTGGGTTGTGGTCTGCAAAGCCCGCCCCAAGACCCCCAATAAAAGTCCAAACCAAGAGTCACTCAGCCTCTTGAGCCATCGCCCTCTATCTTACCTATTGACCCTTCAGTCCAGCTTTCTGTCCCCAACCCTTGCCTCCATCTTTAAACCCTTTTTCTCTCTCTGGACTCGCGATCCAGGAGAACCACGTGGTCTTGCCGGTTCAAGCCTCGTGGCCCCATAGCTTTTATACCTTTCTTCCCAAATCCAATTCATCTTGACATCGGACAACGCATCTAAGGTAACGTGCTTTCCCCACCAACGAAACCTGCTCATGCAAAAGTGCTATTTTATCTCTTTATTTTATTAGGCCTGTAAGATTGTGTGTGTGGTTACGATTTTTGTATGCTTGATTACATGATCCAGTAAACAACATTGAACTTGGAACTCGCCTCACGTGCCTCCTTCCTTGAGATCTCCCGGGAGGGGTGGGACCCTGGTATAGTTGGCAAGAACCCGTGTATTTTGCTGATTGCTAAACGTAAATTAAAGCAATTCGGCTAACAATATTCCAGGTATTTTACTATTGTCCCTAGCACAGAATCTACAGCTTACCCATCCTTCTGTTCCTCTGGTGGTAGATGTTTCAAGGGGGGAACCATCTGCCAGCAAGGAGCCCACTTTTCTGGAACATGGGGAAGGTGCCACACTGAAGAATGGTACTCAGAAGAGCCACAGATGATATGATCAAGAGTCACATGTGGCTCCCAAGCCATTGTGTATCACTGTTCCAAAGAACAGCTCTACGGAGAGCACACTGAAGTAGTGAAGATTATAGTCACACTGCGTCAGATTCAGATCAATGCCTTAAAGAAGATTGGTTTATCAAAACAGAAAAGCACTGCACATCCTTCTAAGGGAGATTACTCTTGGGCATTACACTTGTCACATTCTATGACTGCGAGTTAAATCTAGAATTGCTTTTTTTTTAAAGTCACACATTTCAATATCGCTGATGAAGTTTACTTGATGAACACATGTTCAGTCGTAAGTGGAGGCACAAGGGGTCCCTTTCTGTTGGCAAAAAAAAATGAATGAAAGAAAGGAAAATGTAATTAGCATAACATGCAATTACCATCACATTGTGATGCCAAGTTAGTTAGAGCATAAACGTGTCAGCAGTGACAGTTTACATTAAACCGCTTCTTGCATTCTGATGGAATCATAACTTGATGCTAATGATCAAGCCACTAAAGGAATCCAGAAGTCCCAGTGCTGATATAGGAAAGTAATCAAAATCTTCACTTCATGGCCTCTTTTCTCTAAGGGTTTGGTTGTGATTCAGCTCTGCAGCCCACATCTGTGAAGGGCTAGTGTGCATGTCTATAGCATCTCTAAGATATGGGCCAAGGAATCTAGAGAGCTATCCTAAGCAGGTCTAGGCAGAATCCTACTCAAATCTATTCAGTGGGCTTATGCCCAGGAAAGTGACGGCACTGTTAGTCTCATCAAGTTAGGGTGCCTAGAATACTGATATCTGTGCAGGGTTGGGCAACCTTAGCTTGGGAAATTCATAGAGATTTAGGGTCACTGCTTGGGAAGGGTGGAAGTTGGGGAGGTGAAGAAGCTTAAAGAGGATGTGGTATCATGGACTCTGCCCTCCAAAACTGCCAATGACAAAATGTATTTTCTTTTTGTCGATAATTGTCACGAGCAGTTTCATTGCTAGGTTTTCTGTTCCATTAATTTATTTTACACCATTTTATGCCACTTTACACTATTTGCATACAAAAGCAGATGAGCGTCTTAAGTAGCGATGGGCATGAACTGGCTCACAAATGAAAGTCCATGAAGAATTTTGGCCAGTTCATGGTTCACAAAAAGAAGTTCCCTTGCTTTTCACAGGGAGCAGAAAGCAGAGGATTAAATGGCTCAGAGTCATATAACCCCCTGCTTTCTGCTCCCTGCCAAAAGCAAAAAGTGATGGGGAACAGAAAGCAGCAGTCACAGACTGATACAAACTGGTTTGGTTCATGAACCAGCTTCCTGGTTCATATAGGTACATAGTTCAGTTTGTGGTTCAGCTACAAAACACAAATCAAAACAAACCACAAAAATTTGCCTTGTGCCCATCTCTAGTTTTAACAACTGTTTTACTAATGGATTTCATTATTTTGGTCAGACTACAAACTTTTGAATTCCAGTGGAATAAACAGAAAATTCAGTGATTCCTGCAAGAAATACAGATTCTAGATAAAAAGTCAAGGTTTTATAAACCTATGGAAGCTCAGCAGATAAGCAGCTTTCGCTGCTAAGGATGCACAAAACTGTCAATTTTTAGTTCATAAGGGGATCTTGAATGTTCAGTATGCTGCATTATGCCCCTTCCTGAGTTCTTTATTCAAAAATCTGTGTTCAGCAGTTCAACCAAATTGTAACAACTGTTTTTACACTTCACATTTTTAGCATTTAGCATTGTCCAAATTTATTGTAAATATATGGTGTTTACCTTGTTTGTTGTAATGTATACTGGCATGTCTGACTTGGATGGCACAGGTTAGCCCAGTCTCATCAGATCCTGGAACCTAAGCTGGGTCAGCCCTGATAAATATTTGGATGGGAGACCACCAAGGATGTCTAAGGTTCCTATGCAGACACAGGTAATAGCAAGTCTACTGTGTTTGTCTCTTTCCTTCAAAACCTATGGGGTCACTTAAATCAGCAGTGACTTTTTTGTATTTTTTTTATTTGTGTGTGTGTGTGTGTGTTTGTGCACCTGGAAGTCATGGCAGCTTCTGGAGACTGCCTGGAGGATATTCAGAGAGGTGGCTGAATAAAACCTGTCCTCGCCTGCTGCCTCTGGTATTTCAAGGAGGTCTCTCATTCAAGTACTTGCCAGAGTCAACCCTGCTTAGCTTCCAAGATCTGATGAGATCAGTCTTGCCTGGGCTATCCAGGTCAGGGCTGTCAGCTGTGACCTGACAGCCCTTTCCACCACCATACTGGTGAGTATATTACATCAATTGTTGCATCATTCTAACTTATTTCAAGAAATATACAGTCAGGTACTAACTATTATGCAAATGGTATCATAAACTCTGTATCTATAGGTCTTAGGCAATGGATTTGCTCAAAGAACCTAGGGTTAGACCCAATTATTCCCCAGGATCTAATTTATGATTAGATCAAATTATTCCCGTCCATTAAATGTGAAGTCCTTCTCTGATGGAGAAAGTCTTCCTTTACTGGAAGAAGATTCTATCTGATGAAAAAAAATCACAGTTGAAGGACACCATTATGCCCATTTTCTACCAAGCTGGATTCTTTAGTGGTCGAGACCTTTTACTATTACCACCATTATTGGAGGAGGCCTAATATAGATTCATGAGGCAACAAAATGAGCAAAGTGGAAGTGGGAAAGAGTTCAAAAGCCCAGTGCAGCACATGTTTGTAGTATGCAGAATGTCCCACATCCAGTCCCTGGCATTTTCAATTGTAGTAATCAGCACTGGAAACGATCCTTCTCTGTCTGAGACCCTGGAGAGCTGGTACAGGTTAGAGTAGACAATATTAGATTATTTACTTACTAGGAGTAAGGGCTATTGTAGGAAGAAATACAACAGGCTCTAGAAGGAAGCTCCAGGTGAGTGTCCCGGCTGTGGCTGGTGGGGCAGCAGAGGGAAGGGGAAAATAGAGGGAAGCAAGCCATGTTTATTTCCTTCTGCTTAGCTATAAGCCAGGGGTGTCTCAAGTCATTTTGCTGCCCCAAGTGGACAGTATGGGAGAACAGCCTCATGGGAGGATAACCTTCCACCAGTGTTCCCTCTAAGCTGATTTAGTGTGAGCTAGCTCACAGTATTTTAGACTCCGGCTCACACATTTTTGTCTTAGCTCAGGAAGGATGGCTCCAGAGCAAACTAACTTATGCAGTAGCCAAATTGCTCACTCACAACTTTAATGCCAGTAGCTCACAAAGTAGAATTTTTGCTCACAAGACTCCACAGGTTAGAAGGGAGCATTGCCCTCCACCCCTGACTTATGTTGATTTGGGGTTATGCGGTGGCAGCTAAGGTGGAAAAGCACCTCCTCCTATGCCATATCTTCTGGGTTACAAAGGTCTGGAAAGCAGTTCCATAGCCAGTTATAGGGTTGCCAACTCTGGGTTGGGAAATATCTATAGATTTGAGGGGTAGAGTCTGGGGAGGGTGTGGAGGGACTTCTCAGGGTATAATGCTATATAGTCCACTGCCTGAAACAGCCACTGTCTCCAGGAGAACGGATCTTGGTCATCTGGAGATCAGTTGCAATAGCTGGGAAATTTTCTGTAGTGGAAATGATGTCCTGTGGCTGGGGAACACAGTGATTTCTGGGAGATCTCCAGAGCCCACAGGGAGATTGGCAACTCCAGTGACCATTTAAGGGATGATTGGGATATATATTTTACCTCAGAACCCATTCAATGACTCCAAACAGCAACAGCAAACTGTTTAGAATGTTAGAGGCAAAGGCCAATTAGGCTGCATATGCAAATGATCTCTGTGTTCCGACTGGCTGTGGGGGAGAGAGAGGAACAGCAAACTGTTTAGAATGTTGGAGGCGAGACTCAGGCAACACAGCCAGTAGATAGGCACAGCTTCTGAGTGACACATCATGGAGCCAACTGATTTAGGAGTGTATGGAATGTTCAGAAAGTACCATCCCATTACTCAATTATATATAAGGAGAGATTTGTTCATTTATAACTTACCTCTCTCTATAATGGGAACCCACAGCATCTTACATTGTTCTTCTTTCCTCCATTGTATCCTCACAACAAACCTATGAAATGGGTTAGGTATTGTCACTGGCCCAAGGTCCCCCAGCAAGACTGAATGGCAGAGTGGGGATTTGAACCTGAATCTTCCAGATCCTAGTCTGACCACTACACTACAATGGCTCTCTGGACTATCTGGACCGATGGTGTGAATCAATATACAGCCCCTTCATAGACTCATTGAATCCCTGAAGATGATGGGGGAGGACTCTTAAGATGGCCAGGAAAATGTTGAATGTCTTTATTTTATGGTCTCCTGCAAGACCCCCTCTTCCCCAGATTGTTTGGATCTTCTGCTCTATGACCGTAGAAGTGGCTGGTAGACAGATAGCACCAGGCTGAATCTGTTTAAGGCAGCTTCTGAAACATGATTCGGAACAAGGAAATCTCCTGCAGCTCAAAAAAGAATGTGATAGATGTTAATGTCATTTAGATACGGTTGACATGACAAGTAGTGATTTTTTTTGAATATGTGTTCCTACAATGCAGCGTAAAATAGTGAATACTAGAAAACAGTGGGGATTGGAGCAACAGGGTGTTAATAGTTCAGATTGTATTAAAATCTGTATGCTAATTCTTCAGTCTTTTATTAAAGTATGGGATGGAAGTTAGCTATGAAATAAATGTGTGAGATGAACATTAATTGCTGTTACAAGATGTGAGAAAAGGAAGGGGAGGGAAAACAGGAACATCCACCAAGATTTTTAAAGAACATTTTAAAAAAAAATCCTTTGCACAAGTTTAATTACAGAAACACAGACACCAGCAAATGCTTTAATTGGGCTTAAAAAAACAAAATAATCAGTCCAAAAGTTTATGTTTACAAAATGTCCATTAAAAAAGATGCCACAACGTCTGTAAATCTAAAAATAGGAACTCAAAACAGGATGATAAATTGGGAGGCCTTATGCTTATTGTCCAATTTGAATTCTTTTTTACGTGTTTACAGTGGAAAGTGCAGAGAAAAAAACATTATGGGCGTGATCCAGCCAGCTTTTTCACTCGCGCTTACTTCATACCCCTGCTTACTGTAGCCACTGTCCCACATAACTTTCAAAGAAGCAGCACCCATGGCCCCTGGTATAGCTTGTGAGGGTAGTCATAGGGGAGTTCTTCTCAGTTTGGTGTAGTGGTTAGGAGTGTGGACTCTAATCTGGAAGAACCAGGTTTGACTCCCCACTCCTCCACATGCAGCTGCTGGTGTAACCTTGAGTTAGTCACAGTTCTCTCAGAGCTGTTCTTGAAAGGGCAGTTCTCGAAAGGGCTCTCTCAGCTCCATCTATCTCACAGTTTCTCTGTTGTGGGGAGGGAAAGGGAAAGGAGAGAGTAAACCACTCTGAGACTCCTTTGGGTATTGAAGCGTGAGTATAAATCCAATCTCTTCTTTTTTACCAGATCCAGCTCCAGGGGCAGGGGGGGGGGGGGAGAAGGCCAAAGAAAATTACAGCCTCTAGTTTTGTACCTTGATCCATGTTTAATCTTGGAGCAATCAACAGCAGATTTACAAATCTCGCCCTGACCTGGATGGCCCAGGCTAGCCAGATCTCAGAAGTTAAACAGGACTGGCCCTGTTTAGTACTTGGGTGGGAGACTGCCAAGGAAGCCCAGGGTTACCACACAGAGGCAGGCAATGGTAAACCACCTCTGAATGTTTCGTGCCTTGAAAACCCCAAAGAGGTCACTGTGAGTGGGCTGCGACTTGATGACACTTTCAATGACCATACAAATCTCACATCCTAATTTAAACTCAACGCTGAGAGTTAATTTGTTTACTTAAAAAAAAAAACTTCATTTATATCTTGCCTTTCTTCTAATGGGGACCCCAAAGGGCTTATATTGTTCTCCTCCCCTCCATTTTATCCTCACAATCCTGTGAGGTAAGTTAGGCTGAGAGTATGTGACTGGCCCAAGCTCTCATAGCAGAATGTACCTTCCAGCCTGGGTCTCCCATAGCCTAGTATGACATTCTAACCGCCACACTACACTGACTATATATACATGCATACTTGGTTTCTCAGCACCTGATAGTTGAATATATCTTTAGGGTCCACACATGTTTCTTTCATAATGGCTTCATGAAGAAGAAAAGAAGAGATTGGATTTATATCCCACCCTTCACTCACTTGGAGTCTCAGAGTGGCTTACAAACTTCTTTCCCTTCCCCTCCCCACAACAGACACCCTGTGAGGTAGGTGGGGCCGAGAGAGCTCTGAGACAACTGTCCTTGAGAGAACAGCTGGTACAGAGCTATGGCTTGCCCAAGGTCATCCAGCAGGTGCAAGTGGAGGAGTGGGGAATCATACCCGGTTCTCCCAGATTAGAGTCCGCATACTTAACCACTACACCAAACTGGCTCTCATAGCTTCCTTCTTTAAAACATATTTGACTTGTATACTATTCCTGGTTATGTCTACCAGCTCCACTCTACCCTTCACCATTTCCTAAATTGCCAACAATTTCTGGAAATTCTGGAACACGGTGATGGAGAATTCTGGAATTTGTCCCCCAAACAATTTCCAGGTAGAATTCTAAGGAACCAACACGGATCTGTAAAGTGTTTACCATGTGCTAGGACATGGGCTTAGACTTTCCAATTTCCGGGGGCGGGGGGGCTGGACCAGAGGCATTGCTAAGTCATTAAAAGAACTGGGACCCAATGGGGACCCCACGGCTCTGCAAAAAATGGCACCCAGGCACCCCGAGGCTGGCAATCCAGGATGGATGCCGGCTTCCTCCACCTCCCAAACTCCCCCACGGCTCTGCAAAAAAAAAAGCGGCACAAGGCCACAGAAATGGTGCCCAGGCACCCAGGCATCCCAAGGCCAGCGATCCAGGATGGATGCCGGCCTCCTCCACCTCCTGAACACCCCCCCCCACAGCTCTGCAAAAAAGGCAACACAAGGCCGCAGAAATGGTGCTCAGGCACCCCAAGGCCAGCTATCCAGGATGGATGCCGGCCTCCTCCACCTCCCGACCCCACCCCAAGCTCTGCAAAAAAAAACCCAACAGCATGAGGCCGCAGAAACAGTGCCCAGGCACCCCAAGGCCAGTGATCCAGGATGGATGCTGGCCTCCTCCACCCCTCAACCCCACCCCCACGGCTCTACAAAAAAAAATGGCACAAGGCCACAGAAATGGTGTCCGAGCACCCAGGCACCCCGAGACCTCTCCCCCCCCCCCATGGCTCTGCAAAAAAACAACAGTATGAGGCTCCTTACCTTTCTGTGTGGGAAAACTGAAACCATGTGCACGGCAGCCCCCAGCTCCACGCACTAATAAGGGCGTCTGGGAGCTTGGGGTGGGGCTCAGCTTCCAGGAAGCAAGCCCTGAAGCAATCCCTGACTTTCCTCCCACCCCACCCGAAGTCTTAGAAAGTGGAGGGGGAAATCCCTCCACTTTCAAAATGGGGTGTTGGTGGCATGGGGGGGGGGGTTGGCAAAGCTTGCAAGCCTGGTTGCCGGGGGGGCCTCAGTCACCCCTGGAAAATTTCGGGGGTAGCCTCAGCCCCTGAGCTCCCACGAAGTTGACGCCTATGTGCTAGGACATATCAAAGTTGTACCAAAGCCCAGGGCACCACTACAGGTTAATGTAAGGCTACCAGATTCCTAGCATTCCATACTCAGAAGTTCAAGTGGTAGAACCTGGTGAAGTCACCCTGAATAGCAGAACTAATGATAGTACTTCCACACATCACTAGAAATCATACCACATAGTATCTGTAAATGTATGTAATCATAACCATGAGGCTTCAAAGAGGACTATTCATCACACACATTTTTAAAAGAATTGAATTATGTGATAGTTGAGCTACAATAGGGTTGTTGTTTTTTTTACCATTTGGATTCAAAACAGTTTCATCAGAAAACCACCTAACTAAAAGGAGGTAATTCAATAGCTTGTGCAATATTCCTACCCTTTATAATCTCAGTGCTACACTAATATGCTGACCAGATGGGATGACTCTCTTGTCAGCGAGATATTGTATGAACTGCTCCCAGGGTTCCTCATAGTCAAATATGTCCCCACACCAAGGGAAAGTCAGATAAAAAGGGGTTATTCATAATCTTCCCCAAAATATATTGCTCCCATAAATTTACTTTTCAGTTATGAAGTGTGGGACCCAAGGGGGACTTCCATTTTTTTTTGCTATGGCCAATCTAGCAGCAGTTGAGCTATAATAGTTGAGCTACATCTCCAATTCACTGGTGCAGTAATGGCCACAAACAGGCATGCAAAGAAGTCTAGGAAGCAATCATGTATTGGGTAGCCCTGCAACTTAATTTGGCTATGCTGAGAATGAATACCCGAACCTACATCTCAGAATCAAAGCCTGAGACCTGGAGTAGATGATGACATTGACCTGCACTAGGGCAAGAGACCTGTATGCAGGGGAGTTTTCCATGGACCTTGTCTGTCAATCCAAGCTACAGGTTTCCTCCAGGTATGCAGGAACCTGCAGTGTAGCACTCTACTAAAACAAACAAGATAAAGGTGGAGGGCAATGAACTGGATTGGCTAAAGGAACAGAGAGGGTAAGTTAGGAAATGGTCATCAGGGAGTCGAAGTGAAGAAATAAGTTTTACATTTCCTCCAGAAAGCGGAAAGACTGGATGTCATCCTAAACTTCTTGGGTAATGAGTGCCAAAGCCTCAGCCGTGCTTCCCTAATACCCTTTTTCCTGCTTTTTTTGTTGAGGTTGACAGCTTCCCAGCTTATGAGGAATGAGCCATTTTGAAAGCCACAAGCACAGAAATAGAAATGACCTTTAATACAACTGTCATCTAGCACTTTGAAGAGCAGCATGCAGGCCCTGAATTCAACCCACAGTCCTACTGCAACAGAACACTAATGTCCTCTTAACTCCTATGACAAAGGGGTGTGTGTGTGTGAGAAAAGAAAGTGGATTCTGCATTTTGGATGAAGTGAAGTTTTGTTAAGGTTGGAATAGGTTTCCCTGCATACAGTAAGTTTTGATCATCAGTCGGGAAGTCCCTAGTATTTGATTTGCTTTGAGTATTGTGGTGTTTGGTAAGACAGGGCACAACCTTCAGGAAGGTCTAGACAGAAAAGATCAGGAGAATGTTGGGGGATAATATAGATAGCTGAGCAAAAGGGTAATGGAAATGGATGTTGAAGCATAACCTGCTGAAGAGCATTCCTTCCACATTATGCTCCCAAAATTGCCTAGAATGTGGAAGGCATCTGAAACAACCTGAGACACAAGCAACTTCCTTGTCGCATGGCTCATAGGAATAGCTAAGCAAAAATGTGCTGTTTCTTTTAAAGACTGGAGTGCTTGCATTTCTTTGAAAATGTAATTTTAAGGTCAGTTCAGCCCTTGCCAAAGCAGCATGACACATGCTTTGACCAGATTTCCTATCATCTGATGACTTCAACACCAAGAGATGATTGAAGAAGAAGAGATTATTGGATTTATACCCTGCCCTTCACTACTTGAAGGAGTCTCAGAGCAGTTTACAAACTCCTTTCCCTTCCCCTCTCCACAACAGACACCCTGTGAGGTAGGTGGGGCTGAGAGAGCTCTTTCCCAAGCTGTCCTTGAGAGAACAGCTGTGCTAGAACTATGGCTTTCCCAAGGTCATCCAGCAGCTGCAAGTAGAGGAGTGGGGAATCAAACCCGGTTCTCCCAGATTAGAGTCCGTGCACTTAACCACTACACCAAACTGGCTCTTGAGAGGATAGATTTTGCCCTATAGATTCAATCTCCTCCCTGCTTGTGTCTGACTGCATGCTTATGGGATGCCATCCTACACATCACAGAGTCATCCTTGCATTAGCCAATTAGCTAAGCAACACAATGCTTTAATTCTTGTTTCCTGTGCTTTTACAAAAATGTAAGTTCTGGTTTTAAATTTTTTATGAGGGGCTTTTATAACACTGGTTTTAATTGTCAGCTACCTTGGTGCCCTTGATGAGGGCAGAAAGGTAGCTTATCAGGTTTGTAAATAACATAAACACACATACAGGGCCTAAGACTGGAAGGTGTGTCATATTTTGAAGTCAGAAAATCGCACATAGGACAAGGCCACATGAGTGTGTGAGGATATGCTTAAGGGATATTTTATAAATCAATCATGAGCTGTGCTTTATGAAGTCTAGACTTCACAATGGAAAAGATGCCATTATGGTTATGAATACTTTACGAAGCTTAAAACAAAATCAAGGATCGGAGCAAAGAGAGAGACCCTCTTAGAATGGTTACCAATTAGTAAATAAGTTAAAAGGGAGGTTATATTATGTGTCCAATCATCATTAAAATCCCTTCCAGTCAGTGGGGGCTAGGCGTCATTCAGAGAGAGAGAGCAATACAAGGCTTCCTTCTTTGGTTTGTGTCCTTCAAACAATTAATCCATAAGTTTTCCTCCTTTGTGAAAGAAGAGGTGAAGAAGGAAGTGGAGGTGGGAGAGACAGACCATAACAATGGCTCTTCCCATTTACGTTACATTATAGGAACAGAGATCCCGACCTTGTTCTTTGGTTTAGTGATGCAGTCACTTTCATAGGTTACTAATAAGAGTACCACATGAACTAGCAGTTACTCATGTACGCAGTCAGGTGGCATACAAAAAGATTACATGTATAGGCTTTAGGTGTGGTGATGTGGCCATACGGCGTAAGTTTATAAAAAAGGACTTGCTGTGTGAAAATTGTCATAGACAAGGAAGAATTTCACACTTGACTGTTAGCCATTATAGAAGAGAAAGGCCTATGTAGTACATAAACATTCACATGAAGCTGCCTTATCCTGAATCAGAACATCAATGTTAGTATTGTCTACTCTGACTGGCAGGGGCTGTCTAGGGTCTCAGGCAGAAGTCTTTCACATCACCTATCGCCTGGTCCTTTTCACTGGCGATGCCAGGAATTGAACCTGGGACCTTCTGCATGCAAAGCAGAAGCTTTTCCGTTGATCCACATCTGTACCCAACAAGAGCAGTTTGGCTCCTATACTGAGCCTCTTGGGTGCACAGGTGGCTGGGAAGAAGATAAATGTATAAGCAAGGACATCATTCAGCCAAGTTTTGTGGACTGATGGGATTGGTCTGTAAGGTATCCTTCCAGAACAGGTCAGCCAGCCCATAACCAACAGGGATCTCTTACTATGGAGAATCATGGATTATTTATAAGCACTTTATGTTATTTATAAATTACTGGGAGTAAGGCCCATTGTGGGAAGAAATACAATGGGCTCTAGAAGGAAGCTTCAGGTGAGTTACCGGGATGGCTGTGGCTGGTGGGGTGACAGAGGGAAGGGGAAAATAAAGGGAGGCAAGCCATGTTTATTTATTTCTGCTTAGCTATAAGGCAGGGCTGTCTCAAGTCCTTTTGCTGCCCCAAGTGGGTAGTATGAGAGGACAGTCTCATGGTAACAGGGGTCCCTCCACCACTGACTTATATTGATTTGGGGCTATGCAGTAGCAGCTAAGGTAGAAAAGCACCTCCTCCTATGCCATGTCTTCTGGTTTCCAAGGGTCTGGAAAGCGGCTCCATAGCCAGTTACAGGGTTGCCAACTCTGGGTGGGGAAATACCTGTAGATTTGAGGGGTTGAGCCTGGGGAGGGCAGGATTTGGGGTGTGGAGGGACCTCAGCTGAGTATAATTCCATGGAGTCCATTGCCCAAAGCAGCCATTCTCTCCAGGAGAACTGATCTTGGAGATCTCCAGGTGCTGCCTGGAGACTGGCAATACTAAGAGGAGGGCCAGACCTGTACATTTCAGGTGTAGAGCCTGGAGAGGGCTGGGTTTGGGGTGCTGAGGGACCTCAGCAGGGTATAACGACAGAGTCCATTGCCCAAAGCCACCATTTTCTCCAGGAGAACTGATCTTGGAGATCTCCAGGTGCTGCATGGAAGCTAGCAATACTAAGGGGAGGGCCAGACCTGTACATTTGAGGGGTAGAGCCTTGGGAGGGCAGGGTTTGGGGTGCCCATAGCAGCCATTGTAATAGCTGGGAAATTTTCTGTAGGAGAAATTATGTGCTGTGGCTGGGGAACACTGTGATTTCTGGGAGATCTCCAAGCCCCACAGGGAGATTGGCAACTCCAATGACCATTTAAGGGAAGATTGGGAGATATATTTTACCTCACAACACATTCAATGACTCAACACCAACAGCAAACTGTTTAGAATGTTAGAGGCAAAGGCCAATCAGGCCGCATATGCAAATGACCTCTGTGTTCCAACTGGCTATTGGGGGAGACAAACAGCAAACTGTTTAGAATATTGGAGGCAAGGCTCAGGCAACGCAGCCAGTGGATAGGGACAGCCTGAGTGACACATCAGGCAGCCAACTGATTTTGGCAAGAATAGAATTTTGCCATTCGAAATTCCTTTTATTATATATAGAGATATCGTCATTTCTTCTCAGAAACTTCCAACTGAATATACATTGAAACATGGCTGCAATCACACCCACTAAATAATCCACTTTCAGTCCACTTTCAATGCACTTTTGAATTGGATTTTGCCAGTTCACACAGTAAAAATCCAGTTGGAAAGTGCATTGAAAGTGGATTGAAAGTGAATTATTTAGTGGGTGTGATCACAGTGAATGTTGGTTTAAATGTACCTTCAATGATTCAGTGCATCAGATTTACATATTTGTTATTCCATAAATAGGAATATGGACTAGAATCTATTACTGCTTCTTCCCAGCTTTACTTTATGCAAGCTAAATTTGTGTTTACTGTAGTTTTTCCTCTTGGCTTAGCTCATGTGTTTGGCTTCATGGACCTGGAACTCTTTGTGGCTCTATTGCTAATATTCTTTGACAGATGAGCAAAGCCTTCCATCATTTTGGGCTCGTGCAGATATTATGTTACAAGAATGAGGAGAAGGGAGTTGTGGAGTGAAAACAGAAAGCGTTAACCTCCTGTCCCTCCTATTGAAAAATCTTGCATCATATTAGTATGAATAAAGAAAAACAATATTGAATTAAAAGTGGTTTCTTGTGACTCTACTGTGGTTAATTTTTCCATTACAACATTTGCCATGAAATCTCTTCTGAACACATATATCACAAAAAGATATCCTAATGTAAGAAATACTCTGACCTGAATGGCCCACTCTCACCCACTTTCATAAGATCTCAGAAGCTAAGAAGGGTCAGTCCTGTTTAATCCTTGGAGGGGAGAGCACCAAGGAAGTCCAGCAGTGCTATGCAGATGCAGGCAATAGTGAACCACCACTGTTAATCTCTTGCCTTGAAAACTCTATTGGGTTGCCATAAGTTGGTTGTGAGCTTCTTCACTAAGATATATAATGAGGTGTACTGTCTTTTGCTGCGGTGGCTCAAGTGGTTAAGATGCTGAACTGCAGACCAGAAGGTCAGTCGTTCAGCAGTTCGAGACCCGAGTGCTGCATGATGGAGTGAGCTCCCATTTCTGGTCCCAGCTCCTGCCAACCTAGCAGTTCGAAAGCAAGAAATTGCAAGTAGATAAATAGGTACCACTTCGATGGGAACAGTGTTCCATGTGTCTTGGTGTCTAGTCATGCTGGCCACATGACCACGGAAACGTCTTTGGACAGCGCTGGCTCTTCAGCTTGGAAACGGAGATGACCACCGCATCCCCAGAGTTGGATTCGACTGGCTTTCAATCAAGGAAAACCTTTACCTTTACCTACTATCTTTTGCAGATCACATGGTCTTAAAATCAGTTATGTAAAATTTCTATAATATTTTAAATGCCTGTGGGTGAGCATGTCTGCAATTTTCTCTACTTCCTCCTGATTCTGTTCACACCCCAGAAACAAAAGAAGGGGAAGATATTTGGGGAATTGGTGTTGTTTCTCCTCCAAACCACCACCACCCATTGCGTCTTACAGCACTAAGACCAAAGGTCTCTCAATGCCGGTTTAAAGACCACCATGATACTGGCAGCCTGTAGACCAATTTTCTCTACTGCCCTCTCTTCTACTGGCAAGCTGGTTTATGTTGCTCATTTCAAATACTCTCACCATTTGATGGGTGCCAGCATCATATTTAATAAATATTAAACTTCCCTTGTGGGAGTGTACTGTTTGTTTTAATCAAATATCCTAAATTGGATTGAAAATACTTGACACATTCTCTCACTGTCATCTGGGATCCTTAAATTAATCTAGTAAAGTCTTCAACATATATCAAAACGCTGAATACTCTCAGCTGATAAATGACACTCACTGCATCAGCACAACAGCAGCCCATACATTCAAACTGCAGCTGATCTTAAAGACTGTGTGACCTCACTGCGATAACCATGGGGAATACCTGATCCTAGCAAGCCAGTAAATAATGAACATACAGGTACTTAGCCAACCATTGCCCCTTCTTTCCAAAAACAAAGATGCCACACATAGTAAAATGGGTTCAACTAGGATTTATTTATTAAACTGATCTCTCAACATTATGGTTTTCGGCGGCAGCTGTCAACCTGCCAAGATATACTGGAGGGGGGGGGGCAGTCACACCAGGATTGCACCAATACATGATGTCACTTCTACTGCAGAAACCTAAAGTGACATCATTGAGCTGGAGTGACACTCTAAGCTTCACTCCAAACACTATGGTTACATAACCATTAAATGGTTATATGATGATGTCACTTCCAGTTCCAGTGATGTTGTGTGTTGGCATGACACCAGGTAGCCCCCACATTTTCCCTCCACCAGCCCATGAAGCAGCAACAATGAACAGGGGCCAATGCCAGGATGTCTATTGCAGGAAATCTGGCCTCCCGAGTCAGCCTTAATAGAGAATCCTATTAGGTGGCCTCAGTCCACCAAAAGCTTTTTTCTGGCCTGCATACCATGCCTTTTCCTGGCTGTCACCATGCCTTTAACTGGCCTGAATACCATTGCTGTTCACTACCCTCCTCCCATGCTGGCAAGTGCTAGGGTTTGAACTTGAGGAGGCCCACTTGCTAACCTGCCTGATTGGAAGACCATGAGAGGCAGTTCAGGAAACCTCCTCCAATCATAAGATGCCTCAGGGCACACAGCAACATTTCTAATTTAAGCAAAATCCAGCACTGCTCCAACCCAGTAGGAATGAATCAGTCTTAACCAGGTTAAGTCAGAAAACCCACACCAATGAAGTAGCAAAGTGAAACAGGTGGGGAAAAAACTTTTCTCTACCAATCTAAAGAGAGCCCCCCAAATCTCTTTTGACCCCTAAGTTACCAGGTTGGGTCTAAGTTCCCCACCTTTCCAGGAACACGGATGGACGGGCAGGCAGTTCCAAATGACAAGGACCATTATGGGGGAGGAACAAGCTCATTAGACTTCCTTGACCCTCACCCTTGTTTGGCAGCATGCCCACTGTGAGAAAGCTTGGCATTTTCCCTTTATGGAAAGGTGGGGGGCAAAGACAGCTCATAGACACAAGGGGTGGGAGTTGGACTGATGCTGAAAGCTACCAATAGCACTGGTGCAAAACCACTCAAAACATCCCATGTTTGAAACGGCAAGTTACTAATGAAACCATGCGATGTACTCAGCTCGAGAGAAAACAGACACTGCATGACAGGTAAGCAATTTCCAAGCATGTCCTTTGTAAAAACTGAATCATGGCTAAAGGTAATGGAGTGAAAGGATCTGGATTTGACCATGTAAAGCCTTCTTGGGAAAAATACCAAGTGAGCCGGTCTTCAGCTGACATGAAAGATTTATGCCGGCTTGCCACAATGTGGTTATTTGACCTGCTTTATCTGTAAGTTTCATCTGTAATCAATGAAATGGTGATTTGCTTTGATAGAGAGAAAGGCTGGCAACTTGTCATAAGATCACCTGGATGGCAGATTATAAGCGCGGCCTCTCTTGTCTAGTGTTTCTGATGATGGTGCTTGAGTGAGCTGAGGGTTTTTCTTGCCATTTACTGTCAACAAGACGTACGGCATGTAACAATTACTGTATCCTGAACATCAAGCAAAGCAAAGCTCTGTCCATTACCTGATGCACGATGAGTGTTTTTCAGGAACCGAACATCGCTGTGGAGAAATACAGCTTCCTTGTTGATTGATTTATAGCTCAGCTGAGGTGCTCATCTTTGTGCTATTTTCAAAAGTTTTCATTTCAAAGAAATCCATCAGTACACTTAACCAAAAGTAGAGATTTGTGCCTGCCAAGACTTTTGGCCCATGTTTTTTTTATTAGAGTTTTACAATGGCCACAACCACGATAGTTATGGATATGATGGTGGTTCTATCAGAACTGCTGTTTCTTATGCAGAGGCTTAACAACTGGGGCTATGCCCAAAACTGGCATCTGCAATGAGAGATTCAGATGAAATTTATCTGGGCAGCATTCTACATAAAGAGATGATTTTGCATTAAATTGGCATGGGTGAAAAACAGGTGACATTTAACATTCAGGATGGAATATATGCAGCGTTCCAGGAAGGGGGAAAATATGACAAACTATATGCTGATGAAGAACCTCTGGAAGAATTACAAAGAACAATTTCAGACTGAAGTAGGGAAAGTTACGGAGATCTGGTTCCGGTGGCAGCGGCTGCGTGCGGGTGAGAGTTAGCTCTCTGGCCCCAAAGCAGAATTCTCCTTTCTCTGGGGGTGACGGAGTTAAGTTACCCCCCACAAAGCTTCTGTAGGAAGTAAGTGTGCAGGGCTATCGAAGGGTACCGGGGGGGAAGGGCGGTGGCCCAGCCCACCCAGCCCAGCTGGCCAAAAGCAGGGAGAGGGACAAGACATCTTCAATTTGAAGTCTCAGCTGCCACCACAAAAACCGAGGGAGGAGGACAGATAAACGGACTATCACCGCTACTTCAGATTTCTTTCGTTATTTCCTTCGGATTACAGTCAGATGTAGTTTGGAGTCTCCTGTGGTGCTTTCGGCGTGTAAGCGACAGGGCGTTGGTTAGAAGACTCAACGAGCCGATTACCGAACAGAGGAGCGGCGATGGGATTTGATGGCACGCTGGGGAGGCAAGTGATTAGCAGAACGTACGAAAACGCCGACCCCGATGAGAGCTTTGTGAGAGCTTTGTGACTTTTTCTTCTTTTATTTTTTTTTTGATGGACTACTACGGTTCTGCAGAGAGAAAGGGTGCCTTATGGGAGAAGTAATTGTTAAGTGGAAGAAACTCCTGCCTAAGAACTGAGCCTAAATCAGTGAATCGGTAGTTGTTGAGTATAGTCTGGAGAGCCCATTGAGCTGCCTGAATTGACGGAGCTGACAAGAAGGTCCTGAGAAGGATCGGGGAGACGGGGTGACAACGGAGAAAACAGAACTTAGCCCGATAAGGACTGTGGACTTTATGATTGATATATAAGGGCAGAAGGGAACTCCTTTTCACCAGAGCGACAGCAGAGAAGGCAGAAATTACGGAGAAGATAGAACAGCGGAAGAAACAGAGCGGAGGAAGTTAAGGAAGAGAAATGAAGACAGCTTAAAGAGACTTTAGAAATACTGAACAATTCAATGGTAGTGAAAAATAATAAGAATTGTCTTAGTTATGACCACGTGTTATAAGGAGAAACAAATATATAATTAAGGATTAGAAATAAAATATAAGAGGTTAAATGCAAGCTTATTAGGAAGACTGGGTAAATCCAAAAGGCAAACTAAGGTATTTATAGAGGGTGGCAAAGGAGAAATTTTTCATTAAAGCGATATATAAAATAGATATTATAGGATAGTTTAGTTAGATAGATAAATAATAAATAATATAGGATAAGATAAGGTTAGATATAAGGAAGTTTTTCAGTTCCCCCCATAGATAAGGAAATAAGGATAATTTAATACTTAAGTAATAGAGATAGGACATAAATAAAGATAGATAGCATAGCATAGGTAATATAGGTTAGGACTAGGGTAGGATTTAAGGATATAGGAGCAAACCGGACTAGAAATATTAAGAGTTGTGAGAGGGGAAGTTAAAACAGGCTAAGGGAAAAATAAATTTAAATAAGTTTTAAAAACTTTAGGAATCATGGCAAGTGGCAGCAGAAAGGGATCAATTTCTGGGGTGCCCAGTCTAAGCCAAATGGGCATTAAGGAAGTAAATCAACAAATAATAGATGGGGTAACTGAGGCCATGAATCAAGTGGTCCAGAACACACTCCCGATTTTGATTACAAATGCAATAGACCCTTTAGAAAAAAAGATAGATATTTATACACAAAAAATAACAGAACAGATGGAGAAATTTAAAGAGCAAATAAGCGAAAATAAAAGGGAAATAATTACCCTAAGCAACGCTCATAAATCAATTGAGGGGAAAGTGGAAATAGTGGAACAACAAGTGGATGACATATATACCAAATGTGACTCATTAGAACATTCCTTGATGCAATTGGAATTAGAAAAATCAATGTTGGTAATTAGGCTCCAAAATGTCCCTGAAGTTAAGGAAGAGAACATAAGAGAGACAATAATTACAAATTTAACAGAATGGTTGAAGTTGGAAGCATCTAACCAACTAAGCAATGAGATTGAAATAGTATACCGGAGGAACACTGCTTTTGCAAGACGCAATAAGAGACCTAGAGAGGTACATATACGTTTTTATAGAAGAACCTTCAGGGAAAAAATACTGGAAAAAGCAAGAACTGACCCATTTATAATTGCTGGAAATGAGATTATAGTTCTGAGAGATCTCCCATGGCGAATTAGAAAGAAAAGACAAGGATATTTAGATTTAGCAACAGCTTTAAGACAAAACAAAATAAATTATAGGTGGTTAATGCCAGAAGGAGTGTCCTTTTACTACAAAGGAACTAAATATAACTTAACATCAACGTTTAAGATGGAAGAATTTGTAAACAGGTATGGTGTAGACTTGGGGATTCAAGAAGTCGAACTCAGTGAATCTGAAGAGGAGGTACAGCAAACAGTAGTAAAAGAGAGACAAAATGGAAAACGGGAAAAAGGGAGAAAAATGGGGAAATTCTTAGTCCCATCAGTAACAACAAGATTACAAGCAAAGAAAGGGGAGCCTAAAAACAAAAATCATGGACAGGAGGATTAATAGAGTATTATCTATTAATGTAAACAGCCTGAATGTTCCTAGTAAAAGGAAAAAATTTTTTTTACAAATTAAAAAATTAAATGCAGACATTGTATGTCTCCAAGAGACACATATAATTAAAAAGGATGAACATTTATTGGAAGCAAAAAAATTGGGGAAAAATTTGTGGCATCAGAAAAAGAAAAGAAAAAATGTGGAGTGGTTATGTATGTAAAACAGGCGTTACAACCAGAATTGATTTATGGTAGCGATGACAGTAGAATTTTATTAGTTAAAGTGCGTAGATATGCCAGGTCCTTGTTGATAGCAAATATTTATGCTTCAAATCAACAGTTGGAAAAGTTTTTTGCAAAATTACATGACCTACTGAGTAAATATGAGTTTGATGATTTATGTTTGGTTGGTGATTTTAACGCTGTTTTTGACAGAACAATAGATAGGAAAGCAGAAACAAAAAGAATAACTAAAGGGAATGAGTTACCAAAGTCCTTTTTTGGATTAGCAGAGGAATTTGCTTTAATCGACAGTTGGAGAGTCAAAAATGGAAATCGGAAAGATTACACGTATTTTTCACATACACATAAATCTTGGTCACGTATCGATATGATATGGACATCGGTTAGTATGCTCGCAGATATAGTTGAGGTAGAAATAAAACCAACATCATTTGCAGATCATAATCCTATAATGCTGGTAATCAAAGACGTCCCAAGAAGTGGCAGATGGACAATGAAAGCTCAACTATTACAGGTCAAAAAAATTGTAAATACCTGCAAGAAAGATTTTGATGATTTTTTTATAAGAAATAGCACACCGGACGTAAAGATACCCATAATATGGGATGCTTTTAAAGCATACATTAGGGGGGAAATGATTTCGCAAGAAATCTGGATACGGAAAAAACAAAAGAGTAGATACAAAGAACTTATTGAAAGAATAGCGGAAGAGGAAGCAAACCTGAAACAAAATCCAGAAAAGAAAAAAGTTAAAGATAAATTGAGAATGTGTCAACATGCTTTAAATTGTGAATTAACTGAAGAAGTGGGGGGGGGGGAAATTAGATATACTAAACAATATATGTTTGACAATGCAAATAAGCCCAACAGGTGGTTAGCATATAAAATTAGAAAAGATAGAGAGGAGAGGTATGTGAAAACACTGAAGAATGAGAAAGGAGAGAACATCACATCAATGGGGGAGTTGAAGAAAGTTATTGAAAACTTCTATAGAAAATTATATAAACAAGAAGAAGGCCCATTAGAAGGAATTGAGAGGTTTTTAAGTAAATATGTGAAGAAAAGGTTTACAGAAGATCAGAAAAAAAATTTAGATGCTCCCATAGCAATGATGGATATATTAGAAGCGATCAAAAACCAAAAATCTAATAAATCACCAGGTACAGATGGGATAGGAGCAGAATTTTATAAGATCTTTGAAGAAAATATAGTTAATGGATTAAAAAAGACAATCCAATTTATTTACGAAGGAGGGGAAATTCCCAACTCATGGAAGGAAGCCCTAATCAGTCTAATACCAAAACAAGATACAAAATTAAATAACATCAAGAATTATCGACCAATATCACTTTTAAATGTCGATTATAAAATATACGCTTCTATATTGGCAAATAGATTTAAAAAGATATTAGTCCAAATAATTAACCAGGACCAATCTGGCTTTCTCCCACACAGGCAATTGAGACACAACATTCGTATTATTTTGGATGTGTTAGAATATCATGAAGTCCATTCGGATAAAGAATTAGCTTTATTTTTTTTAGATGCGGAGAAGGCCTTCGACAAATTATCATGGGAATTTATGTTGGCCCTATTTAAAAAATGGGAATGTGGGAACAAGTTTTACACAATGATCACATCAATTTATCAAGAACAGGAAGCTAAAGTGTGCTTTAATGGAGATTGTACAGCAAACTTTCAGATACAAAAGGGGGTAAGAGAGGGGTGCCCGCTTTTCCCCCTTTTATTTATTTATGTACTGGAAGTACTGTGTGATATAGTAAGGGAAGACCAGACAATAAAAGGTTTAAAAATAAGAGGGGAAGAATTCAAGCTATTGGCCTACGCAGATGACATGGTTTTCATCATACAAGACCCAATAAGTTCAAGTGAGACACTGCTGAGTATATTAGAAGAATATGGTTGCTTCGCGGGATTTAAAGTAAACCAAGACAAAACAAAAATTCTGACCAAAAACTGCTCAATCGAAATGAAATCAACATTGCAGGAGTTGACTAAATTTGAAGTGGTCAAGAATATTAAATATTTAGGCATTCATATAACGAGTAGATGCAGTTCGCTTTATAAGGACAATTATTTAAAGATGTTTGGAGAAATAAAAAGAGATTTAAAAAAGTGGAGTAAACTCCAAATCTCTTTTCTGGGACGTATAGCACTACTTAAAATGAATGTCCTACCACGCATGATGTTTCTGTTTCAAAATCTGCCAATATTAAAGAATAAAAAGTTCTTCCAAGAATTAGACAAGACTACCACAAGCTTTATATGGCAAGACAGAAGACCAAGAATTAAACTAATATATTTACAGGAAAGAACAGAACGAGGAGGATTGGCATCCCCAAACTGGTATTTTTATTATAAAGCGGCATCCATGACTTGGCTAAAGGATTGGGCCAATTTGACAAATTTAAGATTATTAAACTTAGAAGGACATAATTTAATGGTTGGATGGCACGCGATAACCTGGTATAACCAGAAAAATGAAATATTTAGACATCATGCGATAAGAGGCCCCCTTCTTAAGATATGGCTGGAAGTTAAGAATAAATTTTATCATAAGATCCCCAAGTGGGTGTCGCCGATAGAAGCATTTGTAAAGCCTACCTTACTGTCAAAAAACAAAGTAGTTAACTATGAGATGTTATTAGATAAAGACCAGAATCTAAAAAGTATACAAACATTAAAAACGTTAGGAATTGATTTAACGTGGTGGGAACAAATACAATTAAAATCAAGACATAATATGGATAAGAAAGAAGGTTTTTATAGCGAAAATACAGAATTTGACAAAAATTGGTTAGGTGCAAAAGAGAAAAATATACAAAAAATTTATAAATTACCAATAGATTTTAAGATGCAGGATGAATGGGTGAAACCCACTATGATAACCTGGGCGCATTGGATAGGTCACAACATAAACATGGAGGACTGGGAGAGAGTGTGGAATAGAAATATGAAACTTACAAGAGCAAGTACATTTAAAGAGAATCTCTACAAAATGTTTTATCTTTGGTACCTTACCCCAGAGAAATTAGCCAAATTTACTAAGACAATTGGGAAGACATGTTGGAAATGTAAGAATGCAACAGGAAATTTTTATCATATGTGGTGGAATTGTAAGAAGGCAATGAAATATTGGAAAGGTATAAGAAATGTATTACAAGAAATACTACAGTGTGAGGTACCCTTTCTACCAGAATTATTTTTGCTGAACATTATACCGGAGAGATATGATCATAAGGACAGGAGACTAATAGTACATGTAGTAACAACAACAAGGATATTATATGCAAAATACTGGAAAACGGAAAAAATTCCTGGAGAAGATGAGATCATAATGAAACTCTTTGAGATGGTAGAAATAGATAATTTAAGTTTAAGGTTAAAAAATAAGCAAGAAACATTTAAGACGGTCTGGGATAAATTTTATTATTGGTACGGAAGAAAATGTAACAACGTAATGATTGATTGAGATAATACATGAATATACATCTGTCTACTCCCTATACATAGAAAAACTTGTTATGATGGAAAGTTGATATTTTATGTAAATATAAATAAATTCATTAAAAAAAAAGAAGTAGGGAAAGTTACAAAAAAATGTATAATGTTTCATCTTACAACAGGATACCTGTTGAGGCTGCAGCAAGGTTACCCCACCCAGGTATATACAAGAATGGGCTACATGTGATGTTGGCTACAAGGCTAGAACAGGGTGCATGTGTTAAGTGCCATCGAATTGTTTTTGGTTTATGGATTAATGACCTCCAAAACATCTATCATTAACAGCCTTGCTCAGGTCTTGCATCTGAGGACCCTGACTTCCTTGATTGAGTCAATACATCTCATGTTGAGTCTTCCTCTATTTCTGCTGCCTTCAACTTTTTTTTAGCATTATTGTCTTTTCCAGTGACTCTTGTCTTCTCATGAGGTGGCTAAAGTACTAAAGCCTCAAGTTTAATCATTTTAGCTTCTAGGGAGAATTTGAGGTTGATTTAATCTAGAACACACTTATTTGTCTTTTCAGTGGTCCAGGCTATCCATAAAACTCTCCTCCAACATCACATGTCAAATAAATCAATTTACTTCCTGTCAGTTATCTTCATTGTTCAACTTTCACACCGATACATGGTAATGGGGAATACTGTGGTACAAATTATCTTGATCTTGGTCGATAGTGAAACATCCTTACACTTAAGGCTCTTTTCTAGCTCCTTCATGGATGCTTTTCCCAGTCTCATCCTCCTGATTTCTTGGCTGCAGCCTCCCTTTTGGTTGATGATTGAGCCAAAGAATAGAAGATCCAAGGAATAGAACAATTCCAGTTTCTTCATTGTCAACTTTCAAGTTGTACAATTCCTCAGTAGTCATTACTTTAGTTTTCTTGATGTTCATTGTAATCCTGCTTTGAGACTTTCTGCTTTAAGCTTAATCAGTAGTCATTTCAAGTCTTCTCTATTTTCTGCCTAGAATGTGGTGCCATCTGCATATCTCAGATGTTAACGTTCCTCCACCAATTTTCAATCTATCTTCACCTGTATCTAATCCAGCTTTCCTTATGAAGTGTTCTGCATACAGACTGAAGAAACAGGGAGATAAAATGCATCCTCTTCTGACACCTTTGCCAAATGGAAACCATTTTGTTTCTCCATATTCTGTCCCAACAGTAGCTTCCTGTCCAGAGTGTAGGTTGCACATCAAAACAATTAGATGTTGTGGCACACACATTACTTTTAAAACCAACCATAGCTTTTCATTGTTAACCAAATAGGCTGTTGTCTCCACGTGCAGAAGTCCTAAGAACCATACCGAGGGACTCCACTTTAAATACTTTATTCAGAATAAAGGGGAACAGATTAAAACAGCCAAGTGTTCTGAGATATACAATTACAAGAAGGGGGAACTCGCGATACTTGCGGGGGAGGAGCACCATGCAGAGGAGGAAGCCACCACAGGTGAGTCTTCTCCCCTGGTGAGTCTTCTCCCCTGCCCAGCTCTTCCCCCCCACCCCTGCCAGTGACGGTGAGGCCTGCATGGCTCCCAGCTGCCGGGCCTGCCAAGTTTCCCCCCCCAGCCAGCGATAGTGAGGCTCATGTGGCTCCCAGTCACCATGCCCACCATGCCCACCATGCCCCCCCCAGCCAGTGATGACAAGGCCCACGTGGCTCCAACAGCTTGATAGTTGCAGTCTTTGACATCTCCTTTTTTGGAATTGGAGTATAGATCATTTCCAGTGTGCGGGCCATTGTTTTGTTTTTCATATTTGTTGCCATATTCATCTAAAGACTTTGATGGACTCCATTACTGTGGTTAGAAATAGAGCTATTGATATCCCATCTACACCAGGTGATTTGTTTCTCCCAGTTTCTTTGAATGAAGCTTTCACTTTACTTTCTAGAATTGCAGATTCTTCTTCAAATTCTTCTTTGAAGGAATCTGTCATACTTTTGTCCCTTCTGTATAGTTTTTCAGTGTATTATTCCCATCTTTTCTTTATTTTTCCTGTTCAGTTAATGCATTTCTTTTTTATTTATTTATTTTGGGATTATAGTGGGGGCTCAGAAAAAGGGGAAAAAGAAAAAAGGTTATGCAATATAATTACGTTTGGCAAAGACAATCATATAGTAACCGTTGAAGGACAGAGAGAACCCTGTTCCCTGGAGTCTCCAACAACTGCCTGTGTCAGCCGCCTAAAGGAAAGTTCTAGGAGCTGACTGCGAGAATGGGTTATCGAATAATGGCTGTCATTGTCAAATAATAATCATGATTATTAGCACTTTATAATGTCGGATTGTTTTAGAAGGTTTTAGGATTTTTTAAACTGTAATTTATGTGTCTTATTTTTTATGTGAGCCACCCTGAGCTGGCCTTAGCTGGAAGAGTGGAGTATAAATTTGATAAATAAATAAATAATACATAATGTATAGGACAGAGAATATTTTCCCTTTCATCCCTTCATTGTAATTTTTAAGGTATTATCTATAACATACAATCGTTTTTATTTCTGTTGGGGTACAATTGCATTCATCATTTAAGTTTTAAATTTCAAACTTCCTAAGTAATCTATTTTGACTACAACACTGGTTTCGTTACTACCTATTCAATATATCATATTTTCACCTACATATTCATTAGAACCTTTAATAGATAACTAGCATATGATTGTGTAAAAGAAAGTCTATTGTATATTTCATACAGAGAACCCATTGGTATTTGAGATATTTGTTTGTTTGTTTGTTTATTGTATTTGTATCCCACCCTCCCCGCAAAGCAGATATAAGATTTGGACAGATTTTAATTCTACTTCTATTACATTACCATATATTTGTATATGATATTTTCTCACTTTAAGTTTGTCTCCACCTAACATAATATGCATAATACACACTCCATCTCTCCTCAAATTTTGTAATAGACCTGTTTCTCAGATGGGTTGTTCATTTTGCCATTACTGCATGTTCAGCAAGTTTATTTTCCCATTCTTCTAAATGTGGACAGACATCTAGTTTCAATTTTACTATGTAAATAGTTCTAGCCACTGTCACCATGTACTTGAATATTTCTTCTAATTTGTTTTAATAATTTGTTAGGCAGAATACCTAATAGCATACTCTTGGCTTTCATCCCATTGCATTTTTGGTATATTTCTTCCCAATATCTTTTTGCTTTTTTTACAATTCTACCACATATGAAAAAAAAGGTTCTATGTCTTGACATTTCCAGCATTTTCTTTCGTAGTTTTTATGTGCTTTCTCAATGTTCTTTGGAATTATATACCATCTGAGAAAAACATTTTGTACCAATTTTCTCTCACTGTCTGGCTGACTGCTAATTTGATATCTTTCCCCCATAGTCATTCCCATTGTTGCATAGCTTTCTGTTCTTTAAGGTTTTGAATCCACTTAATTATACACTTTTTCACTTGTTCATCTTCTATTTCTAGCTGGAGTAAAATCTTATATAGCCATCATAGTAAATACTCACTTTGTTTAATGATCAGCTGCTCAAATTAAATCACATCTCTTAGAGAGCCAACTTCAATACTCATGATGTCCTTTAGTCTTGAGACCAGGGGTCATTTCGTAGAAAATGAGGTGCAGGAACTCATTAGCATAACTCATTACCATATGCCATGCCCCCTGACATCACCGGCCGAATGTCAGTTTGAGCCCCATTATACCCTATGGGCCATTGAAGTCATAGGGCTGGAGGAGAGGGGATTTGAGGGAGACACTCCAAACTTGCAGGGTAGCTACTGGGGCCTCTCCCCAAAATACCCACCAAGTTTCAAGAAGATTGGACCACGGGGTCCAATTTTACGGGGCCCCAAACAGATTGTCCCATCCCCTCCATTGTTCTCTATGGTGGGGAAAAATGTTACTTTTTTCCCACCATAGAGACTAATGGAGGGAATGGGGGCAACCTGTTTGAGGGCTCCCTGGTCCAATCTTCTTGAAACTTGGTGGGTATTTCAGGGAGAGGCTCCAGCAGCTCCCCTGCAAGTGTGGAGCCTCTCCCTCAAACCCCCTCCCCTTCAGCAGCTTTTCAAGCCACCGCCAAATTTCAGTGGCAATTCGGCGGCGGGCTGAATCAGATCTGAGAATCTGATTTGGCCTGTGGCTGCCCTAGTGCCCATTCCTAGGCTGGTGGAGCTCAGCTCTGCCTAGCTCCAGCCCCAAATGACCCCTGCTTGAGACTAATTGATAATATATCAGCTATTGCAACTTTACACCTTCATTTTTAATATCTTGGCAAGACTTGATTTTCCCTGGAGTGTTTATCATTGTGCCATATGTAAAATCATTTTTATTTTTCATGTTCTTATCATAATAAGCTTCTATTTGGGTCATAAGCATAGAGTTAATGCATTTCTTGTTGATCTTCCATCATGCCTAACCATGCTTTAAATTTCCCTTTGATTTCTTGGATCTTGTAAAACAGGCCTCTTGTTCTTCCTTTTTGTGGGCGGGGTGTGTGTGTTCTTTTCTATTTCTTTACACTGGTTATTATAATAGTTGTCTTTGTCTTTGTGTGTCAGTCACTGGAACACTGCATTCAGACTTCTGATTCAAAACAGGGGTACCCCTCCAAACTAGCTTAATGCCCAGCCCTGCAGAAGGACAGATCTAGAGAGCCCCAGAGAAGTTCTACTTTGGGAATTTGGCCTATTCAGGCTCACCAGTGGTCACTTTAGGGTTGCCAAGGCCTACCACGATATTAGCAGGGGGGAGTCCTTTTCTTGCATGGAGTCTTCTTCCACACATGCAAAGCACGTGCGTGTCACGATAATCTCACCGGAAGTGATGTCATCACATCAGGCATGTTGGGGTGGGACTTCTCTAATTCGAGGGCAAACCATAGAGTTTTCTCTTGAATTCTAGAGTGTCCCCCCCAAATCCGGGCCAGCAGGGAGCAGATCAGGCCCCCCGGGGGGACTTGGGAACCCTAGGTCACTTGATTGGAGTCTCTTTATCCCATCAATCAAAAGAAAGGAAAGTATAAACTTTGCTCAGATTAGGGGACATCCTCACTGCTGGCCCTGAAGAAATGAAAGAGAGTCCTAATAATTTCATCTTTGGTTTGGAGGCCAGTCATTCAGTCTCACCAAAGATTGGTCCTGTAGGTGAAAGGAACTATATATATATATATATTATACATATATATATATATATATTATATATATATTATACATAACATATATATATATATATATTATGTATATATATAACATATATATATATATATATATATATATATATATATATATATATATATATATTATGGATACAAGCATGCTTCACATTTATGCAGTATGTTCAAAATGCTTCACATACTTTCTGAATAATCCTGCATGATGAGTCACTTTTATTGCCATCTCCAAATTGCAGAAGGGGCAGAGAGAGGCTGAGATTTACTTCATTTGTACCCCACTTTTCTCCCATACGGGGATTCAAAGGCACTTACGCCATTCTCCTCTCCTTTATTTTATCCTCACAACAGCCCCGTGAGGTAGGTTAGACTGAGAGATTATGACTGTCCCAAGGTCTTGCAGCGAGCTTCCATGGCAGAGTGAACATGATGACTTGGGGCTCTTCCACATTCTGATTTTCATCACTTGTGTGTCCCTATTGCTTCAGGGTTCCCCCCCCCATGTGTTTCGTTCTCTCTAGTAGTCCCAGAAGGAGCAAAACACATGTGGAAAAGGAGGAGGGACCCAAAGCAATAGGGAGCTCTTCCACCAGGCTTGTGGTTAAGGAGCCATCACCATAAACAACAACAACCACAACATTATCACTAAAGATAGTTAACAATACTTGAGAAAGATAGAGCCTGTATCCTGATTCCATCGTTACACTTGTGCCTGCTGCATATATATGATTAAGATCGAGAAACTGATGAGCAAGGCAGATCAGAGATTATATTAACATAATGGTTGCCACCATCCTTAAATATCAGTTTACAACTAGCTAGCACTTTATGATATTAGATTGTTTTATATGGTTTTATCTATGTTATAATCAGGGCTTTTTTTGTAGAAAAAGCCCAGCAGGAACTTATTAGCATAATAGACCACACCCAGTATCAGAAACACATTCGCATATTAGGCCACACCCTGACCGCGCAGCTCATTAGCATATCAGGCAGGGGGACTGGGAAAGCACAGGACAGCTTGCCTCTTTCCCCCTTTGAGCTTCTCCACGCCACTTCAGTATCACCTTTCTAGTCAAACCCCCCCCCCCCCTTAGCTCTTTCAGATCTCAGGCACTTCAGCAACACCTTTCTAGTCTCCTACCCGCCCCCCAACCAGACAACCAAGGAAAGACGCTCCTGAAGTGCCTAGGATCTGAAAGATCCAGGTTGGGGAGGGAAAGAAAGGCACTTTCAATGTGCCTGGGTTCCCTGCCTGCCCTTTTCCAGCTGTGACATGTCAGCTAGAGAAGGGAAGGCAGAGAGAGGCTTTTCCTTGTCAATTTCACTCTCAGCTGACTGGTGGGGAGTGAAATTCACAAGGAAATCCCAGAGGACTCCCCAGAGGGAAAGACGGCATTTTAACATGCCACCTTTCCCTCTTGTGCGTAAGGTGGGAAGGGCAGCATGCTCTGTAGCCACATATACCAGAGGTTTTGGTTGTAGGCATGGCCAGCTCAGGAGCCAGTCAAAACTCCGTTCCTGTGCATTCCTGCCCAAAAATAGCCCTGGTTATAATTGTTCCTGTTTTATCCTTTGTAAGCCACACTGAGCCTGCTTTGGCAGGAAGGGCGGGGTATAAATAGAATAAAATAAATACATACATACATAAATGAGTGACAAAAATGAGAATGCAGAAGAGCCCTTGGTTATGATCCCTTGCTCTAAGTGTCCTAGTAAGTTCACAACAGAGACAAGTTTTAAAAATGGATCTTCCACATTTATTTATTTATTTATTGACTGATTGATTGCATTTGTATCCTGCCCTTCCTGCAAATGGGCTCAGGGCGGGTAACATCCAAATTTAATTCACATGTCAATTCATTGTCAAATGTTAAAAACATCTAAAACAAATTTAAATTAAAATACAGTTAACAAAAAAATGGCAACATACATTCCTATATTAGCCCCAGCAGCTGGATGGATGGTAACCATGGGCAAGTATAATAGGGCCACTTTGCATAGGAGGCCATGCAGCTGGACATCCATCGCCTCAACTGTAAACTCTTATCTTACAGGCCCTGTGGGACTGTAATAAGTCCTGCAGGGCCCTGATCTTAAGCAGGAGCTTGTTCCACCATGTGGGGGTCAGGACCGAAAAAGCCCTGGCTCTGGTTGAGGCTAAACAAATGTCCTTTGGGCCAGGGATAACCAGTAGATGTTGATCAGCAGAATGCAAGGCTCTCTGGAGGGCAGATGGGAAGAGGCACCCCCATAGATACGTAAGTGCCATCAAGTTGGGCATCCGAGCAACAGGTGCCTCATGTGAGGCTGCTGATGCCCACTGTATTGCTTGATTACTGTTCCCCATGCTGCCAATGGGAGCTTACATAGTTCAATGGAATGAAATCCACACTAAGAACGGTTTGTGTGACATGGCAAGTAGATCAGTGGGATGGAAATGAGAAGAACCTGCTGGTTCTGATCCTTAATTTATGTGTTTTCCTGAATTGTTTATGGTTTATAATTAATTCACAACTTAGGGCATGGGGGAATTCAATTCTCGATGCTGCTGAGAGGCTGAAGCATGCTCAGTGGAATCACGATTCTCAGAGCAAGCTGCAGTGCAGCCTAAATATTACACCCACTCTGCTTTCCCACAATATCTACAGTCATTGTAGGAGGCCAAGGAACAGGACCACCTACCGTTTTTCAGGCCAAATAGCCTTGTAGAGTAACAAATAGCCTTGTAGAGTAATTAGGACTTGGCACATGCCAATCATATCATCCTGGTATGTCAGGAATTTGCGATACCTGAGGTGTCCCTTCCTCATTCTGTTTTAGATCACTGCATACCCAGTGAGTTCATGGCTGATCATAGATCAGCCTACCCAACCTTACCACTTGCTGGGTAGGGCAGGATATAAATCCCAATAAATAAATAACATCTGGAGAGCACCTTGAACACATCAGGCTCTGAGACCTGGTGATCCAGATTTCCATTTCATAGCTAAACCTTTTCAGATGTTCAGTGCAGGGGGAATTAATGAACTTAGGGACGAAGTAGGATCATGATGATAAATTCTGCTATAATCTATGCAAATTTATTAGAAATACACATAGATTCTATGCATGTTCAGGTGCATGCTCCTACAGTTACTCCCATATAGCTTAGATCCATTAGATCAGGGGTGTCAAACATGCAGCCCATAGGCCAGATCAGGCCCTCAGAGGGCCCAAATCAGGCCCCCAAGTCCCTGGCTGTTTCCTATTTCCATTTGCAGCTCTGATGCTGACGCCATGTTACAGCTTTCTTTACCAGTCTCTCTCAATTGCACAGGAGAGGTTGATATGCAAGGCTCTCCTGTGTGATTGAGTCTGCTAAAGAACAAGGGGAGGGAGGGAATAGCCAGAGCTTGCTTCCTGGCCCGGCTGCAGGAGACAAAGGGCAGCCTTTCTTTCCTCCCACTGGCTGTGGCTCCTCCCTGAAGGAAGGGAGGGAATTAGGGAGAGTTTGCTTTTCTGGGCTGCCTCAATTGCATGGGAGAAATACCAAGCACCTTTAAGACCAACAATGTTTTGTTCAAGGTATGAGCTTTTGTGTGCCTTGCTACAGTGTGTGTGTGTGAGAGAGTGTGTTTTGTTGGGCTCTTCATGCCAAGGGTCTCCTGGATGCAACTGGGTTCCCTCCCCCTTTTCACTATATTCATGCCCTCATGATCCAGTCTTTCTTAGTAAGAAAGCACTGTTAACTATTTTAGAGGAGGAATAACAACAAGCCAGTGAGGTGGATTAGACTGAGAGTGTGTGTCCAGACCAAGTTCACCTCCTTTGTAGGAAGTTGTAGTTATTTCTCTGGGGAACAGTAGTTTTGTAGACAAACATATGGCCCTCAGTCTGTTTTAGGATGCCTTCTCATGTTCTTGACCAGCACATGAAGCAACATGTACAAAAGGTTGCAATGCCCAGCCATTTCATGTTTTCCCCTAGGAATACTGAGCATAAAATTTCTGTAATGTCAATAAATCAAAACTAGGGTTGCAGTTTACAGATACACACGTGAACAGCATGCTCAAGATTGCTACAGCACAGACATTTTAATGCAATAATCCAGTGCAGAGGTGTCCGTTATTAGAGACTGTTAAATAGACAAAATTTTGCAAGATTGTTAGTGTTTTAAGCATGTTTTACTTAAAGTTTAAAAAATCTTTAATTGTGCTTGTCTATGTCCTTTATAAAGTTTATATCTCCACTACCTGGCATTACATTTTATGACACACATGGCCCGCCCCAACAAGGTCTCATTTCTGACAGATCCAGCCCTCATAACAAATGAGTTCGACACCCCTGCATTAGATGATTTCTACAAACAGAAAGGATTTCCATTGACAAAGCACAACTCTCTTGCCTCTCTCTTACCCTTCCCATTGCAGCCCAAAATAACCCCCCATGTTTCTTTTTTGGGGACAAGCAGGGGTCATTTGGGGCCGAAGCCCAGGAGTGGGTACTAGGGCAGCCACAGGCCGAATCAGATTCTCTGATCTGATTCAGCCCGCAGCTGAATTGCCACCGAAATTCAGCAGCAGGTTAAAAAGCAGCTGGAGAGGAGGAGGTTTGAGGGAGAGGCTCCAAACTTGCAGGGTAGCTGCTGGAGCCTCTCCCCGAAATACCCACCAAGTTTCAAGAAGTTTGGACCAGGGGGTCCAATTCTACGGGCCCCCAAACAGGTTGCCCACATTCCCTCCATTGTTCTCTATGGTGGGAAAAAAGTAATGTGCAAGCTTGGAGTCTCTCCCTCAAACCCCGTCTCCTTCAGCCCCTCATATACCTGATGAGTTTTTGCCATTGACTTCAATGGCCCATAAGGCATAATGGGGCTGAAGCTGACATTCAGCCGGTGATGTCAGGGAGCGTGGTATATGCTAATGAGATGCTAATGAGCTCCTGCACCTCTTTTTCTACAAAATGACCCCTGGGGACAAGTGCCCCCAGGAACACCATGAGCAGGAGCTCAGCAGCAGGAGGGGGATTAGCATAACATGCCTCTTCTTTTGCCTGTATAAATCTTCCAGTGCATTCAAGTCAATGGGCTTTTTCCCATACACATTGTGCCGGCGTTCTGCCTCCGTTTGTCCCGGCACTGGGTGTCAATTTCACACCCTTTGCTGCGGCGCATGTGTTAATATGGGGCTTCGCGTCATTTTCTCTGCGCCTTCGGTAAACCTTTTTTTTAGGTTTACCGAAGGTGTGGAGAAAATGGCACAAAGCCCCGTATTAACACACGCGCCGCAGCAAAGGGTGTGAAATTGACACCCAGCGCCGGGACAAATGGAGGCAGAACACCGGCACAATGTGAGTGGGAAAAAGCCCAATGTGTTTATGCTGTACTTCTACATTTTAGTTAATGGGTGTAGGTTGGTGGCCAGAGGTTGTCACTGCAGTCCCATTTTCCCTTCCATGTGTATTCATTCTATCCACATTAAATTACTGAAAAGGGCTCTCATGACAATATTTGCAGATTCATTTATTGAGGAGCAACCAGCAAGTACTTTGCATTTGGGGGACTAGACTATGAGAATGGCAAACAGGGAATCAGTTGTTCATTGAGGTGTTTGAATGCTTGTACAGTTATACTACTTTCTCACGTTCAAAGTACCCTGAATCTTTAATTGTTATAGATTTTCCAGGCTGTATGAGCATGGTCTTGACATGGAAAATTTATAACAACTAATGAACTCTGGCTGTGAAAGCCTTCAACAATATACCCTGAATCTGTCATTATTTCCAGTTTTCAAAAGAACATAGGAAAAAGTTTTTTTAAAAAAATCAGTTCCAATTTTTTTTGAGACTTACTACTAGTGTCTCTGTGTTCCTTCAGTGTCTTCCCATGAACACAGCTAATCTTGCATTTCTTATAACCTCTTCTTGAATAGATACCCCTGACTGTGGTACAGACTACTGCAGCTGTCCCCTGTCGGCGGGCCGCACTCACCTGTCTGGGAGGCACTGTCCATGCGCTGCAGTCGGAGACCCCTTTGATCTGGTCTCCGGCCGTCTGGGTGCACGTCCCTGCTGCTTCCTGGCAGTCAGAAAGTGGCGCCGGAAGTCTGAATTGGCTGTTCCGGCAACTGTGGCTATTCGCATAGCCATGCCTTGCCGGAACAGCCGCATGCCCCTCACCGCCCCAGTGGAGGCTCCAGGGGCCTCCTGACAGAATGGACACGCCAGTCCACCTCCATCCTGGTAAGGTACCGGAGCTCTGGAGCCAATGTGAACGGGCAGCCACGGGACAGGTTGGCCCCGGGGCTTTTTCACCAGCTCGCGCTGCGCTCCAGATCTCCAGTCTGTCCTCAGCCGTAGTACTCCAGATAGGTAAAAGCAGACACAAGCTTCAACAAGCAGCTATACTGCATAGGCACAAGGCTGCTTGAGATAAAATTCAGCAACAACCATTGAACTAATCCAAACATGTGTAATTGAGACCATCAAGCAAGGTAAGTTTGCCAGGCAGGCACATTTTGTTTCTAGGTTCACAGCATATGAGAAAAGAATGTTCAGGTCAACGCAGATAAGATAACAGCTGTTTTCCTTTAACTGACTTGTTGAAGTTTTGTTGTTGTTTTTAGATGGGGAAAGAAAGGGAACAACTTGTTAAAAAAGATTTTCTTCCCTGATACCAATTTTCTTTCTTTTTCTGCTTCTGATGCTTGCTGTGTTTTATATTCTCTTATTGCCATACATCCTTTCATGTGTGTTTTAAGGGACAAAACACTGCTATTTGTTCAAATGTGTCATCTGGTTTAAGGCATTCATATCAGAGATTATAGACTGTCTACTTTAATTGTTCCAGGGACTTTCTACCAGTGCAGAAAAGCGGTTAAGTGGATGGTATTAAATTTCCTATGCAAAGGTCACTTTTTCTTTCACATGGATGCCCTTTTTTGTTGAAATATGTACATACAAATATGACAAAAAAGAAATATGTCACCCAAGTTATTTTTAAAGTAGAACAGGAAAGGTGGTGAAAGATCTGTGAACCTTACAAACATAGATGGAGGAAAATGGGCTTCTGGATTAAAGCCCAGGTACATGGATAATTCCTATAGATAAAATGAGTGGTACAGAGCAAAGAGACAGCACTCTGAGCTCCTTAGAGGAAGGGCAGAATAACAATGTATTAGATGATAAACTGGATGAGACGGGACACAAGGTAGGAAGACTTGTACTAGCAAATAGGTACAGGCAGGATGTTAGCGGCTTGGTCTAGGCGGGGCTCATTTCATAGCAGGAGCTCCTTTGCATATTAGGCCACACACCCCTAATGTAGTGAATCCTCCAAGAGCTCACAGAGCTCTTCTTACAGGGGCTACTGTAAGCTCTTGGAGGACTGGCTACATCAGGGGTGTGTGGCCTAATATGCAGAGGAGCTCCTGCTATGAAATGAGCCCTGGGTCTAGTAATAACGATGACCGTCTCACATAGAACAAGGAAACATGTCATTATCTCACCATTTGTAGGATTGGCTTGGGTGCTCTTTGAGCAGAACAGTACGGTACAAATTGCTGATGTAAATAAAACAATAAGGCCAGGCTAACTGTCCCCCTGGATTGACAGGTCCTTCAGTACCAACATCTGGCCAGCTATGCTGGTGGCATCGACACACAATAGATAGCTTGCCAGCATGTCTCTCCTACAGCAAACTTCCATGGCGGTGCAGAGAGTAAGATGGCAACCAGAATTCATAGACTGAAGCTCCTGATGGCTTATAGTATCAATTTCCATCAGTGAACACTTCAAACAATTAGGGAGGGGGGAACTGCTTGTGCAATCCCACTTCTAAACCTACTTTCACATTGGGATGAGGTCCTTACTCAGCAGAAGCAAGTAGGTGATTCATGAGAAGTGGCAAAGGAAAGAGTATCCCTCTTTCCCCCTCTCCTACCCTTGGACTTTCTCTAGTGGTGTAGCAGGAGCTTTCTGCTTACCATATTAGTGTGAGAAGTTGTAGGTAAGAGATCACCATGGCTGGGCTTTCTCACTTGTGCTCTTGCTGCTAGCAATTCCAAAGGGAACAGCCTAATAACACATTACTTGGGACCCAGATGGACCCTTGCAGTGCCATTCTAAACAGTTATACTCTGCAAAGCTCGTTGAAGTCAATGGGTTTAGAAGGGTGTAGCTCCCCTTAAGACTGCATCATTAGAGCTGTTTACTCTGTTCTGTGTGAGAGGCAAATCTTATGACATCCATTCCAATCCAGCAATCAACAATCAGCTGCAAAGTCATTTGATGTTCAGTTGAAGGAAATAGGAGAGTAAGAAAGGAGGAAGAGGAGGAGGAGGAGGATATTGGATTTATACTCCGCCCTTCACTTGAAGTCTCAGAGTGGCTTACAAACTCCATTCCTTTCCTTTCCCCAGCCAGTTTGGTGTAGTGGTTAAGTGTGCAGACTCTAATCTGGGAGAACCGGGTTTGATTCCCCACTCCTCCGCTTGCACTTGCTGGATGACCTTGAGAAAGTTATAGTTCTGTCAGAGCTGTTCTTGAAAAAGAGCTGTTTCTGTCAGAGCTCTCTCAGCCCCACTTACCTCACCCGTTGTGGGGAGGGGAAAAGAAAGGAGTTTGTAAGCCGCTCTGATACTCCCCTGGGTAGTGAAGGGTGAGGTATAAATCCAATCTCTTCTCTCTTCTTCCCCACAACAGATACCCTGTGAGGTAGGTGGGGCTGAGAGAGCTCTTTCAGGAACTGCTCTTTCAAGAACAGCCCTGACAGAGCTATGGCTTGCCCAAGGTCATCCAGCAGCTCCAAGTGGAGGAGTGGGGAATCAAACCTGGTTCTCCCAGATTAGAGTCCAAGCACTTAACCACTACACCAAACTGGCTCTCACACCAAACTGGGTTTCCCTTCACTGTACCTTTGAAGGCTTCCAGTCATTGCCAAGGAGTGCACCTGTTTCTTAGTCTTTCACATGCATATTGCCAATGCCATCCCCTTCTGAAATCCATTCCTATATCCTTGTGGGAATGGACTCCAGAGTAGAATGGGGCTGAAGGTTTGTATCTGTAGTTTGACCTTACTGAGCTGCCAGATTTCTATAGTACAGTGGCACTTGCACTGTCCTCTTTATCACTGTTTTTAGGGGGTCCTCAAGGGGACAGTGATAATTCTGGCATTCTTGAGATATGTCCTGGCCAAAATCTCATGCTTGCACATGAGATCTATCGGTGCCTTCACAATTAACATGACAGACAGGTCCTTTGCTTTTAGACATAGTGAGTCTCCGGAGGGAAGGCAGTATGGTATAGCTCAGTCTCATCAGATCTCAGAAGATAAGCAGGGTCAGTGTTTGGAAGGGAGACCACCAAGGAAGACTCTGCAGAGGAAGGTCATAGCAAACCATCTCTGCTTCTCACTTGCCTTGAAAGCCCCATGCTGAGATCACCATCACTCCGCTGTGACTTGACAACTCCTGACACAAACGTAGTGAGTCTCCGGTTTATGGCTCAACTGACAGCAAACACAGATTGTGGTCCCTCACTTTCAAAGCCAGAAGCTGAAAACACAGATAATCCAACATTTTGGAGAGGGAAATAAACCCCAAAGGCACTTGCACTGTGCCTGTCCAATTCCTTGGCTATCGTTCGAATGTTGCATGCCAGCCAGCTTGCAAGGCTGAAGAATGTAGCTAATCATTTATCAGGAGCCAGCTGGCTTGCTGCTGGTAAGATGTTCTTTATTAGATAACTATTAGAAATCACTCACTGGGTCCAACATGTTGCCCTTTGAGTAAACAAAGCACCCACATTAACATGAAAGTAGTCGTGATGCCAGCTATGAAGAAGATGTAAAGCTGGTCTTAATGCTGCAACCAAAGAGGAAGAGAGGAAATGAATATTGCTACTGAAACTTTAAAGACTAATGAAATCTCTCTCTCTCTCTCTCTCTCTCCATCTAATCTTATCTCTTCCGAAAGTCTTTAAAGCTTATCTATTAAAAACATAATCAAAAATGCATGGCAGAACCTCATGTAAAAACAGACTCTGCATGCACAGCCACTGCCGCTACAGATGATTGCCCAGGCCGCACTGAACTAACTGAATGCATCTTTTGGTGTAGAAGTAGTGTCACCACCCCAGGCCATGTGTTATGCACAACTCACAAACCACGAACTACTCTGGATTAGAGTAAATGTATACAACACATAGGAACAGGCTACATGTGATGCTTCTTCAGTTCTGAGACTAGAACTCAAGACATGTAATTTGACCCTAACACAGTAGGAAGGACCAATATGGATTACTGGGATGGGGAAATGGAGAGTAACTCTTTCCCTCTCCTGGGTGATTTCCTTGAATAAAATAACACCTTGAGCAGCTTAGGGGGAAAAGATGAGTCAATTTTCCATTATATGGGCCAAAAGGAAGTGGGCAGGGAGATTTTCAATCACAAAGACAGTGGAGGGGGAAAGAGTTAAACATGACCACCCTCAGAACCATTGCCCTGATGATCCATATTGTCCCCATATTAGGCATCTGGAGTGCCAGTTGTGGAATTCCAACCTCATATGTAGTCTTGACAATTTCTGTAATGGTATGTTAAGAAAAGACCATAAAGGCAAATGGCCAATGGGCAGCCTTCCTGAACAAGAAAATGACTCCAGAGTGCCCCTGAAATATTTTATAAAGAACATGGTTTTCTTGGTTTTCATGGTGACCTCCCCACAAATAACCATGGGTAAGTGGTCTTTTCCCAGTTCCACCTACCAGCAGAACTCCAACTGAGCACTACAATTAATACCACTTTTGTTTCAAAAACAAACAAACAAACAAACAAACAGAACTGCCATCCAGTTTAAATTTTTGTAGTGATGTTTGCATAAAAACATCCAGACGACTAAAAAATTGTTTCACCCCTCACCACCACCATATTAGTATTGTTACACTATGGGAGGATTTCCAAATTTACTTTGATAGCAGCTGGGAGTGCATTAGAAAGTATGGGAGGAGAGGAGGAAACACAGTCAGTGAAAAATACAGATAAAGAAGATAAAACAATACTATGTTAGCGAGGCATAATTATAATTTTGGTTGCCTGTAGAAACAGCGCTCAACATATTAACCAATCGTCCTCATTTTAATTGAATTTTGTATTGCACACATCTTTTAATCTTTATTGGATAATTAACTGATTGCTTGTTCGGTGGTACCAAAGAGAACGTCTGGCTTTTAAATTAAAATACTGCAAAGATCATGGGAGCCTCCATTGGCCAAAAAAAAAAAAAGGGCTCACAAGAAAAGTGGGAATCAGCAATAGGCACTGGTATTGGAAAATATGTAATATGAAGGGGGGAGAACCACTTTATTCAATTTTGCTGGAGCCAGCGGTTCTTTTATCTTGGGCTCCTAATGGTCGCTGCACATGGTTTTCGTCTGTAAACGATATACGGGATTTCTGAAGGCTTACAGAAAACAAACGGATAATGAAATTAAAAATTAAACCCTGAGAAGCACAGAGAAACAACAGCACCCAGGGAGTAAACAAGAACCTCATCTGACACAGTCAGAAGTACAAAAAGGCCATTTTGCATATCTTTCAGCTGTACATTTTGAATGTTTTCATCCCCGCTATTTCTTTTACTAGCTTCCCCATTGTTTTTTTTATGGCCGGTTTATGCCATTTTTACACCATTTATAAGTGATTTGCTATTTTTATGGCAAAACCAGGAACCAACAATTGTACGATGAATTTGGTTGTTTTTGTCAGTGAAAAGCCATGAAAAAAACCTCCAGATTTTGAACTGAACCAAAATAGTTATGACATTCAATACTATTCCTTCTTCTTAAAAATAAAAAAAAGCACAGAGGAGGGGAACCAAGATGATTGGGGGGTTGGAGCACCTTCCCTATGAGGAAAGGTGATGAGTCTGGAACTTTTCAGTTTAAAGAGATGCATGGTGTGTGGAGAGAAATACTTGAGGGCATCCAATGGAGCTGATGGGCAGTAGATTCAGGATGGGCAAAAGGAAATACTTCTTTACTCAGAGAGTGATTAAAAGGTGGAATTTGCTGCTAGAGGATGTAGCGATGGCCACAGGAATAAATGGCTTTAAAGAGGGATTAGACAGATTCCTGGAGGATAGGACTATCAATATCTACTAGCCATGTTGACTGAGGGGAACCTCCACATTCAGAGGCACTAATCTTCTGAATCCCAGAAGCAGGAAGCAATTTCATCTGATGGTCTCAGCCTCTATGCCCTGTTGTTGGCCGTCCACAGGAACTGCTTGGCCAGTATGTGAGACATGATCTGGCCTAGATGGTCCACTGGTCTGATCCAGCAGGGCTGTTCTTATGTTCTAGGATCAGGGTGATGGCAGCTTTGCTGGTCATTTCATCTATCACCCAATTTAAACATGAAGCTGGTGAGGCAAAACAACTTCCCTGAATGATTTCGCATTGGCTCTAAGTCTCATTTAAATCTGGACCTATGCAGGCCTAAATGGCATATCAAAATACACAATACACAAACAACAAATAACTTATTAAACCACTATTGCTCAAGCCAAATGTACATAACCAAAAGACCTTCGCACGCAAGACCAAAAGGCAATACACAGTCCTTATATACACTGCAGTCTTCCTGGCTGTTTCTGAGTTGCCAACTTCCAGGTCTGCAGAGAGGATAAACACCTGGCTGACGTCTCCTGTCGGCTGAGTCAGGTTTTAAATTGTCAAACAACAAGGTTTTGAAGTGTTGTGAATGTCTATATACTGGGTGTTTTCTTTGCTTTATATTAGTTCCATAGAACATTGGCTTTGAAGAAGAACATCGAAACTCTCTCGGCCGACAGGAGACGTCAGCCCTGGTGTTTAGCCTCCCTGCAGACCTGGAAGTTGGCAACTCAGAAACAGCCAGGAAGACTGCAGAGTATACAAGGACTGTGTATTGCCTTTTGGTCTTGCGTGGGAAGGTCTTTTGGTTATGTACATTTGGCTTGAGCAATAGTGCTTTAATAAGTTATTTGTTGTTTCCACGGAGTATTGTGTATTTTGTTTGTTATTGTATTCAGTGTCTCTGTGTTCCCATTGTGGTCAGTGCTAAATGGCATACCAGCATAATACCTATAAGAACTGTTGTGTACTAGTCACGTAATGGCGACCGCCATGCGGTCAGAGCACATGGCCCGATTCTACCTGAGCTTCAGCCAGGTAGAACAATAGACAGTCGGATCCAAAACGACCACCAATAGCCAGCCTAGGTCTCCCGCGGGGGACCTATGAACTACAACTTAAGACTTAAGGCCCTATCAGGACTATGTGCATATGCTAAGCCCCTATCAGGTATTTTGGGTGCGGCCAGAGGTGTGGCTCCAGCCAGCATATAATGAGGGCCCTGGAGCCCTGGCAGCATGCTTGATCTGACCATCTCCGGAACATGCTGATTCACTTAATAAAGTCTTTGCTATGATCATCCTACAACTCGCCTCCCGACTCCAGTACTTTCCAAGAACTCTGAATCTTTTGCATGCAAATGAAGCATACATAGATTTAAACACAAATGAAAAGTTGTGCCTTAGGGTGAAGAGCTGGAATTGGAGATGTATCACTATCTGAAAGCTGTTGTTGTTGTTAGCCATTTAGTCATGTCCAACTCTTGGCGATTCTATGGTCCAGCTGTCTCCACATTTTCTGATCTTGTACTGTTTCTTTGAGTCATTCCATGCTCAGTCTGGTGTTGACTTTTATGGTGACTAGCCACTGTGTTCTTTGGCGGCTTGGTTTCTTTTTGCCACTAACCAATCCAAGCATAGCTGCTTCTTCTAGTGAGTTCTTTCCATATGACATGGCTGAAATAAGTCAGTCACAGTATTATGATTTTTTCCTTCCAGTGATGTGTCTGGTTTGATGTGCTCCAATACTTGCTTGTTCATCATCTTTGCTGTCCAAGGAATGCACAGGAGCTACTAGTTTGATATATGCCATCAACATTGGCTTAGTGTAGCACCTCTCAGATGCTAGGCAATCAGTCCTGCAGAACAACTTCATCTTGATTAAACCAAAGCCAAATTCAGTTTCCATTCAGCCTCATACACTCTTGAAATGGTCTTGATATTTTAAAAACAATCATATTTGGAAATACATGACAGATTTATAAAGCCTGTGCTTCTTTCTAAGTGACAAGTCTAGGGAAATTCCCTTCCAGTATCCATTCCCAGTTTTACATGTTTAGTAAGTTTACACCTACAGGAATTCAATTTCTCTTCCAGTCTGTCATCTGTACTTTGCATAATCATTTTATATACACTGTATTATTTACCTTGTTTTACACTTTGAAAACTTTAGCAGGATTTCCCACTGCTGGGTTCACAGAGAACTCACTGTTTAAAACATAACGATGGAACACTTGATTGTGTTTCTTCCCCCCCTACATTTCTCAAGGTGAGTTCAGAACTCTGAATGTTTGGAGACTGGAGATGGTGTAGCTTTTGCTGCCAAAAGGGGGAGAGGGCATATGATTCAGTTCCAGTTTAATGCAGCCTCCTGGAACAGTACAGTTCTGACCCCAAGAGGCAGACAGTATGCCAAAGAGTCATTGTGAGGTACATTAATGGCTGCACCATCAGTATGCAACAGAAAAGAGGGAAGAAGCAAACATGTTTCTTCTTTATGCTGTAGGCCAACCCTCCCTCCCCTTATAAGAAAAGATGCTGACAAGCTGTATGTCCTGCAGGCAGATTAGCAGCTGTCTGAGCTGTACTTACTTGGCATCCAGATGTTTGCAACTGTGAGTTGCCTCCCTGGAAGCTTCCTCGTTAGATTTCCCTTGCAGCATTTGCAAGATAGGAGGGAGGGATGGTGCCAGCTCTTCTCTCCCCAGTGTGCTTTTGGATTGCTGTTGTTCTCAACAATTTGGATGACAAACACTCAGTCGGAAACAACTGCATTCAGCGAAGCTTCAAGCTTGGCTCGATGAATACAGAACATTCATTTGCTGCTGTACGGAGAGGACCCAGCTTTAAATAATAAAACCTGTGTCTCTTGGCCTTCTCCTACTGTTTATAGAGGGGAACTGGGACGGACGCCACCACTTCAGAAAAGAATGACAAGTTTGTACCTGATCTTATGCAAGTGTAGGGCATACATCATTCCCCACTGGGCCACAGAGAATCCCAGGTAAACAGGGCAGCTGTTTTGCGGAGCAAGGTAACACAAATCAACAGGAAGGAAAGAATGTCTGATGCATTGGAAACTGCTGGGAAAACTAAGACAGAAGCATGTAATTACCTTGAGTGGAAATTCTCTATGCAATGCAATCATCACCTTGACTATTATTAAAACTACTGCAGGACTTCCCAGGATAAAATGGAGTTACCTTCTCATTGATGAGAGCCGGCTGAAAGTTATAGAGATAGGAAAGAACACACAGTCCAAATGCCTTCATAAGTCCAGTCCAGGACAGTAAGCTATACACTGAACTTCCCTGCCTGTCTCCCCTTTCAGCTGGTCCTCTTCTCAACTACCATTAGGGTTTCCAGCCTCCAGGTGAGGTCTGGAGATCTCCTGCTTTTACAACTGATCTCCAGCTGTAGAAAATGGCTGCTTTGAAGGGTGGACTCTATGGCATTGCACCATGCTGAGGCCCCTCCCCTCCCCAAACCCTGCCCTCTCCCAGATCCACCCCCAAAGTCTCCAGGTATTTTCCAACCCAGACTTGGCAACCCTAGCCACCAACCAATGCCCCCTGTATATCTTGACATTCCAGAGGAATAAAACTAAGAACCCACATGTCTCTGTGCTGCTGATAGCTGGATGATAAGTCACTGTAAAGTTTGCAGGCCAGAATGTTCCCCTGGACAGTGAAATGTTTCTAGGTTCTGGAGTCAGTCATTGGCTGCCCCATAACCCGAAGGACTGTAAATGTTTCCAGGTCAGCCTGGAACTCTGACTGACCAAAACAATAGTAGGTAGCATGGTGGCTCAAGCATTTTTACTCCAGTATCATAAAATTCCATGGCCAATATAAACCATGAGTGCAGGAGGACTTCATCTCAGCCAGGTCAAGGAAATTCATTTGACCCTTGGAGGAAATCAATTAAAGCCTGTCTTGCAATAAGATAACCAGGAATTCTGCAACTCTTCTGCCTACAGACCTGTCTACTGACTCCATGAGATCAACCCAAATCCAAGAAAATATTTCAGCACACTTAGCAAATTTCAGAAATAATACCAAACTATCTGCTATGACAATTAAGCAGCTTTCCTGTATTAACCAGCAAAGATAGGATTGTCTCCTAACACAGTCAGCATATTCCCCAGAGCAGCTCCCAATAAGAGAATTCCTATCCCTCTACTAGCATCATCTGACTTCAACAAGGCATAAACATACAAGACAAAAGACCAGCTTTTCGACAAGCATCCTAAGGACAGTTTCTCCCACAAAAAACTGTCCTCTACGATCATGGAGAAACATGCAGCGGATGCACACAGTTTACCTGCTTCTCCCCTCACACCTTATCTTCCCACTTTCCTTCTCAGCCCCTGTCTGATAGATTTGCTTCCCAGTCATTCCATCTCATCCCCATCCATCCCTTCCACCAAACTGCCCTCAGCTCTCAGTTCTCTCCCTCTCTTGCCCTGCTGTGGGATTATCCAGTAGTTCGGCATTACTCTTCCTCAGTCTTCCTTGAATTCATACCTCACTATCTCCTCTCCCTCCTCCCCAGCCTTGAACCCAGCAATGAACCTCACACAGCCCTCTTCACTGAATCCCAGTTCCCCACCCTGCACTTCTCCCAACTGCTGCTCCCTCAAACACTGGGACATTTTTCAAAAAACACCATGCGCACACAAAGATATTTAATACAGTGTCCAGGTAACTACAAAGTATACATTTGGGCAGGTGTAAAATGGATCATTTTGCTGCTCATAATCTGAATGCATTTCTTGTCTGAATCTAGTTGAAAGCCTTTTCCTGTCTACCTTTTCATTTATTATCTGCAGTCCATTAAAAAAATCTGCCTGTTGAAGTGTCTCCCCTTCATTTTTTTTCAATATGACTTCCAAACAGTTGCGTGTATAAACCTGAGTCAAGAGGTGCATGTGTGAATGCCATGCACATGAATGCCCCCTAATTTCCTCGATAATACTATTGGATTAGGATTAAGAGAGACATGGGTTTAGGGTTACCAATTTGTCCAGTTTGGCTGGGTTTTACCCAGAATCTGGACATGCCACCCTATACCTCTTTGCCAATTACTATTGCTTTTTTTTTTAAAAGCAAGTCTCTAGACTTTGTAGATTTAGAAAAAAGGAAAACAAGATGTGCTGACAGTTTTCTGCCTGATTTAAGCAGTGAAAACAGGCCTGTTCTTCCATCCCTTTGTTCTAGCCAATGAGGGCATTCATGACTGTGATTGACAGGTATGGAAAGCAAGCATGAAGGAATGCTTTGCTTCCTTATTGCCATAGTTCGCCTTAGCTGAGAGCCTACAACAGCAGTTGGTAACTCCGCCTGTGTTGTCTGCTTGTTGCTAGGCTTTAACTAGTTTCTAAAAAAATAAATAATTTTAAGGGAAAGTATCTCATGACTTTTGTGAATTGCCAAAGTATTCCCCCCACCTCCAAAAACACACACACAACAAAAATAGAATTAAAATCAAGCCTCTCTCTTTAAAAATACAAACATGCCAGCATTTATCAATTCCTTCTCCAGCTTGTCTGTAAGTTTGAGAGAGGCGGAAAAACAAAGTGATTTTTCACATATTGCAAGTCTGATATTTGTCTTGGAAGCTGTGTTGATTGGAGAGAATCTGGCATATCTAAGAATCAAAATCAAAGTGACTGCTTTGCATTTATTTTCTTTTTATACAACCCAGTTTCAAACTTTGTATTTGGGGGGGGGGGTTGTGTTTGGGGTTTTTTTTTTTGTTTTAGCCAGGATTCAATAACTTTGAGTTCCAGACTAAACTTGTGTAACTTTATTTAACCACAAAGCTACATCAGGATGAGACCTTGAATGGAACAGGTTGCTATCAAGAGCCAAATAAACTGTGTGTGTTCAGTGTTGTCAAGTCACTTCCAATTTATGGCAACACCAGGGCTCATTTCGTAGCAGGAGCTCCTTTGCATATTAGGCCACACACCCCTTATGTAGCCAGTCCTCCAAGAGCTTACAGAAGCCCCTGTAAGAAGAGTGTGTGGCCTAATATGCAAAGGAGCTCCTGCTATGAAATGAGCCCTGGGCAAGACTATGAATTAACGTTCTCCAAAACATCCTGTCATTAACAGCCTTGCTCAGCTCTCACAAACTGAAGGCCATGGCTTTCTTGATTGAATCAATCAACCTCATGTTAGGCTTTCCTCTTTTCCTACTGCCTTCAACTTTTCCTAGCATTATTGTCTTTCCCAGTGACTCATGTCTTCTCATAATGGGACCAAAGTACAATAGCCTCAGTTTAGTCATTTTCGCTTCTGGGGAAAGTTCAGGCTTGGTTTGGTCTAGAACCCACTCAGGTGTCTTTTGGGCAGTCCACAGTATCCATAAAACTCTCCACCGACACCATATTTCAAAAGAACCAACTTTCTTCCTGTCAGCTTTCTTCATTGTCCAACTTTCACACTCACTCATAGTAATGGGAATATCATGGCATAAGAACATAAGAGAAGACAATGTTGGATCAGGCCAATGGTTCATCTAGTCCAACACTCTGTCACACAGTGGCCAAAAATACCAGGTGCCATCAGGAGGTCCACCAGTGGGGCCAGGACACTAGAAGCCCTCCCACTGTTGCCCCCCCCCCCAAACACCAAGAATACAGAGCATCACTTGCCCCAGACCGAGAGTTCCTATCTATACCTTGTGGCTAATAGCCATTGATGGACTTCTGCTCCATCTGTTTATCCAGTTCTCTCTTGAGGCTGTCCATGCTTGTAGCCACCACCACCTCCTGTGGAAGTGAATTCCATGTGCTAATCACTCTTTGGGTGAAGAAGTACTGAAGAGATAGAGAGATAAAATACAACCATTTCTGACACCTTTGGCAATCAGAAATCATTCTGTTTCCCCATATTCTGTCCTAATAGTAGTGTCTGGTCTGGAATTTAAATTGCACATCGAAACAATCAGACATTGTGGCATACTAGTTTCCTTTAAAACCGATAATCAAACCACCCCTTTGGGTGCACACCTTAATGTGTTAAGGGGGTTTATGTGTGTCAGCAAAGTGGAGAGCAAAACCATAAGAGGTCTAAACTCATAGCGGAGTCACTCAAGGCAGAATGGTCACAGCTGAGACACTGGACTAAGATGCAGCCACTCCTTTCAGGGATCAACAGCCACATCAGCAGAAGAGAACAGACAGTTCCAATGGTGATGGAGGATGGGGGTGTAGGAATCCTTGAAGGGTAGCAGCAGTCATGGAAGGTGACACTGGTGGAGGATCTTTTGTAGGCAATGGCAGTGCCACTTCAGCCAACCCTGGTTAGTACTGCACAGAAGGCGGCAATGACAGATCACTTCTGACCAGCTCTTATCTTGAAAACCCTGTGATGAAACAATCTAAAAGTGAACTACGGGTACATTCAGATGGGCAGCTAATCCCGTCATTGGCCAAGCTGTAATTTGATCTACATCTTTTTGATCCAATGTTGCACGACCAGACAGCTCCCCCGTGAATTGCTTTACCGTGCATGACTCCGCGGTGGATTGTCCTACCAGGCTCCTTAAGGTTTGTTGTGGCCCCGCCCCTTCTGGTTGTTTCCCAGTGTTTATTCGGTCAGCCTGACTCTGCCCCTTCTCCCCACTTGCTCCTCCCTTCCTGCCTGCCCAGTCCTTGACAACTTCACTGCTTTATTTCTTCGGTGTTTCAAGGCAGGCAAGTGGTCCGATACAAGAATGGAGTATGGGCCTCCGGATGCCATAGTACAGTGGCATTCTTTGATGTGCATATTTAAATTTGTCTCCCTTTAAAGGGTCTTTTCAGCCTCCCACATGTTTTCTTTCCTTGCACAGGTCATAGTGGTCCATTGCTAGGTCAGCGGTTCTCAAAAGTGTCTTCAGCTGAAGCTGAAGTCACAGAACAAGTATGATAAGCTGCAGATAAGGTCACAATGCAGCCTATAAATGAATAACCAGTATCTTGGTAGCCATATAAAAAGTTGCTGGTATGAATCCCTGATCTAGAGAGTGCACATTTATAGAACCTCCATATTCTGGGTTATAGCAGCTTTGCTTTGCCTTTTTAATTCAGAAATACAAAGAACTACAAAGTGTTACTGGCTTTCAAATGAGATATTGCAAGTTGCAATATATTAACACTTTTTCATAATGTTCACTGGATTGAAAGCATCAAGCAAGCTGGACTCTCAGACACATAATGAAACAAACAATATTACATGTCTGCAGAACTAATTCCATAGCACATTAGCCAGCAGAGTAAACAAGGATGATTCAAATTCATGAGCTTGTCAAGCCATGCGACTCTAGACACTGGATCTTCGGCCATTTGTCATGTCTCCTTACTGCACAGAATCGCAGAAGGAAGGACACTAAATTCATGGTCGACAAGTGATAACCAGGACTATTACAATGTATTAACTCTCTTCAGATGACAAATTCAGAGAGACTGAGTGAAGATGGGGATAGATGTGAGATTGTGGCCAGAGGCTCACCCCTGATCTATGCGCATCAAATATCATTTGTGAACAGACCTTCCCCCATGCATACAAAACTGTTATCTGTGTACCCTTTGTATGCATGATCGGGAACCTTGGAAAAGCAATACTAGGACTGCAACAGCAAATATGCATTCTCACTTTTCAAAAACCAGAGAATAAATTTTCTCAGGGGTTGAGCTTCCTGTGGCAAGGGGTGGAGACTCATTGGAATCTTGCCCCACCCACATATATACTTTGTTATGATTTTTTTTTACAATGCTTTCGTTTGACCATTATATGCTTTGGTAGCCCTGACTGGGCAGAATTTTATTTACAAATTTTATCAATGAATGAATGTTTTGATCACAGAATGCAGGATTGCCAACCCGGGGTTTGGAACTTCCTGGATATTTGGACAGTTTTTAGGGAGGGGAGTGACTTCAGCAATGTAAAATGCCATGGAATCCACGCTCCAAAGCAGCCATTTTCTCCAGGGGTACTGAGCTCTGCAGTCTGGAGGTCAGCTGTAATTCCAGGAGAATAATAGACTGTCTGAAAGGGGCTGTAAAGTCATGGGATTCTTTTGTCAAGCAGAGATTATAGAACATATGGCAGTGTAACAGTAAAGAGTTTTTCCCCTCCGTAGGTCTTCCAGAATACAACACATTTCATGCCTTCTATCAGAACATTTAATTTTAAAGACAGAAGTTACTTTGATGTGGAAAACCCTCCATCTGTTTACGTGTCCTGGAAAACTAACAATGCCACCATGCTATTAGTGCAACCTTAAATAATGTATCATTACTGACTCCTACCAAAAAAAATGTTATTTCAAGAGATATCTAATACCTATCAAAGGGAATGTACAATCAGGTACATCTCTTAAGAAAGAAAGAAGGCTTGAAAGTGTTGAGAGGGGACACAATCATTGCTATAAATGTTTCACGCATCTCTAAAATGGCGTTGCAAGTACCCACATTATTAATGTTCACCTTATAGTTATTTTTGAAGTTTTTAATTGTAGCTACTTAGGAAAGCCTCATTACTTATGTTTCCCCCTACAGCATATCCTAAAATGAAGTGAGTTCTCCAAGAGCATGGAGTCAATTCTCTCTTTAGTGGTATACCAGTTCTGGAATATATTTATATCAGATGTATCTCTGGCCACTTCCCTCTTCATCAACTGGACAAAACCTGGCCATTCAGGAATACATTTAATGTGGGCTAAACCCCCACATTTCTTCATTTAATTTCATACTCATATTTTCAAGATTTCCTTTAGCCCTGAATGGTTCTGCAGCACCATTAAGACCAACAGATGTACTGTAGCATATGATTTTATGGCTTCATCAGATATGTGAAGCAAAATCTTAGCACGGAGACAGAAAAATGACAGGAGTACATATAGGAGAGGCATGCAACTTCTCAGAATAAAGACCATAGAATGCAAAAAAAAAAAAAATGTGCCAGAACAGGAGAATACTCACTCACAGCAATTGTGATAGATAATATAACCTAATTAGTTAGGTTAAGCATTCTAACTCTTGTAGTGTCAAAGGTGTCTTGCGTGTTTAACCCTTGTGAAATATATATTGTTGCATTATTTTTTCAGAAATTTCACACTGAACTTTGCTTTTGATGTACCTTTGCTGACCAACAGGGACCCTCAGGTTTCAAAACTGATTTCTGAGTTCTATTCATGGTTGATTTTACAGGCTTTGTATGTTGTGCATTGCTTCAGATACATTTTTACATGCTGGAAGGGTATAAGGTTGCCAGATCCAATCTTCTCCCCGGTGGTGGTGGGGTGTTACGGGGTGTTCCAGGAGGGGCGTGTGGCCGTCCCCGGTGCGATGATGCCACACAGAGTGACACCATCACATCCTGGACGCAGCTCGCCCAGGCCCCTGACTTTTTCCAACTATTTAAAAGGAACCTTCCCTTTAAATGGAGGGGGGGAGCGAGGGCCAAGTGTGCCTCCGTTGCAAGTGGAGAATTCAACTCTTGAAGGGCAGGAGCTGATGGCACCCATTTGGAAAGAGTGGGCACCAGGTGCTCCTGCCCTACAAGAGGTGAGTTCTGCTCTTTTCAAGTGGAGGATGCCGGCTCCTGCCCTGCAAGCAGCGGGTTTTCCATTTGCAGGGCAGGCGCACAGGGCGCCCACTCTTTCCAAGTGAGGCTGCAGACAACTGTTGGAGGAGCTTCCCTCCTACTGGCCAGCTGACCAGCATTGGGATGGAGCCCTAAAAATCAGGGGAACCCCCACCTGCACCTGGGGACTGACATCCCAATAGGGTTACCAACCTCCAGGTGGGGCCTTGGGACAGAGATCAGCTCCCCTGGAGAAAATGGCTGCTTTGGAGGGTGGACTCTGTGGCATTGTACCCTGCTGAGGCCCCTTCCCTCCCCAAACCCCACCTTCTCCTGGCTCCACCTCCAAAGTCCCCAGGTATTTTCCAACCCAGATTTGGCAACCCTGCATCCCAAGAAGGGAACAACAACAACAACAATGTGAAATGTATAAGTAAACTAAAGGGGAACCCCCAACTTTGTTTTCAGTTTCACTTTAGCTGAAGTTTTGTTGGAACTGTGCTGCTTAGAAATAGGGATCTTACTTTCAAGATCCAAGGCTTGCAGTCAGATGTTACACTAAGACATAACTCGTCACAACACATAAGAGCAAGGAGTATACTCCTCTTGCTTGTCTCCTCCCCTTTGCACCAAGCACAATCAAGGATTTCTGGACTGAAATAAACTTTGGCATGAATACAAGCACTTGGTTTGCTTATGTTATACGAATAGTGTTTCTAAACTACAATTTAATCCTGGTGTAGAATATTGGTTTGTAGTGCACAGGAAAGCTCCAATTCCCCTGGAAGCCTATATGCATACATTACTGGGAACCAGAGTTAGTTCTTGACCCGGAATTCTTGGTTGAACTTGGCATAAGAAGAGGGGCACAAGAGGGAGGATCAAGGAGAGCTGCACACGCAAGAAAGAAGTCATGTTCATACCCCCTTGTGGCAAATGGTGCCCTAGTTTGTAAATCTGAATGCAGCCAAGGTGTTCTTCTGCCTACTGCATTCCCCACTAAGGGTTCTTCAAAAGAATGACATATTCTCTCTCTCTCTCTCTCTCTTTATTGTTTTGTTTTCCTAGCCAACCAGTTGGCGAAAGATTCCTGGGTACACAGACTATAAGCTTACTCCAGTTGCCTACACATCCTTTGCTTGCACATTCTGCAGAAACATCTGTGTTTGTTCACTTTCTAAATGATCGGCGGCAGTCCCCCGAGTGAGCTAGATGTTGTAAAACCAGAAGAAAGAGCAAACATGAAAATCTTCAACAGAAACTGAACTGGCTCGAAATGGCTGACATTCAAGCAAACACACCGCAGAACCTATCTGCCTGCATGAGGCCTGTGGTTTCTCACAGAGGATTCCTAGGTTTCCAGAGGGCAGCTGCTTCCTATTAATATGTGCAAAGCAGTGGTTTGTCAAGGGCAGGAGAAATCAGCCTCAAATTGGACTGTGGTGCTCTTTGTCAAAAGACAAAACACACACACAAAAAACCAACCTTACACTGAAATCCACATGAAATGCCTTTCTGTATATGTTCTGTGCTCCCAGAAGGTCATCCTGTTTTGAAATTGTACACACCATAAGCTAAACGACAAGTTACAGATTGTGCAAGGGGGTGGGGGGTGGGGAAAGAATGTAGAGCCAGTGTAATGTCAGTGGCAATGATGGTGAGGTGGGAGAAGGTCTCCATACATTAGCTCCATCCTGGCTCCTCTTCAAATGCTGAGTCTGATGGAGCGGGGTCATGGCAAACAGGTTGTTGGGTTTTTTTCTCTGGTTTAGGTACAAAGTTTAGTCTTTGCAATGCAATAAGGCCATGCTGCCTGACTAGGCCTTCTCTTCTTCAAGGTAGTGAGACACTGTTCCACGTAGGGTAGCCAGCTCTTGGTTGGGAAATACTTTTGGGGGTGGAGCCTGGAGAAGGTGGACTTTGGGGAGGAAGGGTCCTCAGCAGGGTATAATGCCACAGAGTCCACACTCCAAAGCAGCCATTTTTTCCAGACAAACTGGTCTTCTTCCTCTAAAGATCAAGTATAGCAGCGGGAGATCTCCAGGTGCCACTTGGAGGCTGGCAACCCTAGCTCCATGGCACTCTAAAGAACACTGAGAGAGAGGTCACTGCCTTTTGACACCAGCTGGCCTTACCTCAGAGAGGCAGAGGTTCATCGTCACTTCTTCCCCTGACAGCTGAGCCAGCAATACCTGTTTTGGGTCAAGGTCTGGAGACATGAGAACCTGGAGTGGTGGGAGCAGGACTACATCCCCTCTTATTCTGAGAACAGGAAGTATAACAGGACGACGAGGAGGAAATTGGATTTATATCCTGCCCTTCACTACCCGAAAGAGTCTCAGAGCAGCTTACAATCCCTTCCCCTTCCCCTCCCCGCAACAGACACCCTGTGGGGTAGGTGGGGCTGAGATAGCTCTTTCTTGAGAACTGCCCTTGAGAGAACAGCTCTGAAAAAACTTACAACTGACCCAAGGTCACACCAGCAGCTGCATGTGGAAGAGTGGGGAATCAAACTGGTTCTCCCAGATAAGAGTCTGTGCTCTTAACCACTACACTAAACTGGCTCTCAGTTGGGATGGTATGTCCCATTATTTCTATGGGGGAACTGGGAATAACCCATGACCCAGCAAGACCAAAGCCATTCACTGTCCATGTTTTGTGGACTATTAGGTGCCTGACATCCCTTCTGTTTTGCTTTTTTGTTTGTTTGTGTGTGTGTTTGTTTTCATTCCTCCAAGAGACAGCAAACCTTGTTGGCAACCGCCAGGGTCTGAGTTGATGAGTTCTATGGGAATTAGTATAGGCAGGAAGAAGAACTTGAATCTAGTCTAGGAGCACCTTAAAGACCAACATGAATGACAAACAGAGCTTTGGCTCTCAAAAGCTTGTCCCCAGTGTGGTGTAGTGGTTCAGAGCAGCAGACTCTAATCTGGAGAGCCAAGTTTGATTCCCCATTCCTCCATATGAAGCCTGCTGGGTGACCTTGGGGCAGTCACAGTTCTCTCTGGACTCTCTCAGCCCCACCTATCTTACAAGGTGCCTGTTAGGGTTGCCAAGTCTGGATTGGAAAATACCTGGAAACTTTGGGGGTGGAGCCAGGAGAGGGAGAGGTTTGGGGAGGGGAGGGGCCTCAGCATGGTACAATGCCATAGAGTTGACCCTTTAAAGCAGCCATTTTCTCCAGGGGAGCTGATCTCTGTCAGCTGGAGATAAGTTGTAAAAGCGGGAGATCCCCAGGCCCCACCTGGAGGCTGGCAACCCTAGTGCCTGTTGTGGGGAGAGGAAGGGAAGGTGATTATAAACCACTCTGAGACTCCTTAAGGTACAGAAAAAGCAGGGTATAAAAACCTACTCCTTTTCTTCCACGGTGGAAATCTTGTTGGTTGCTAAGGTACTACGGAACTTGAGTCTAGCTCTTTTACTGCAGACTAACACATGATTACTCTCCTGAAACTACAGGGAGGAAGTTACTAAAAGGAATTACGTGCTACAAACCATACATAACTTTAGCAAACATTCAGAAAACTTTAAAAAACATCAAACATACAACACTGAGTAGGAAGAAACTGATCTCATTCAACAGAGATGGCAGGAAACATAATGTTTTCTGAAGGGAAGGAATGGGGGCAGAACATTTCCCCTCCTCTCTTTTCAAATCTTCCCCATCATCCCAGGTCGCTGTTCCAAGTTGAACTCCTTGCTTTTGTCATTCAGGAAGGTCAATGAGGTAGCTTGCCTTCCAAAAGAAAGCAAGAAATCTTGTAATATATCGCTACAGTGCCAGCCCTATTGTTGTCTGTTCCCTCTGAGCTCAGATTGTAAATCTCAACTCAAACCAGGTCTTCAATATGGAGTAAATAGAATTTAATTAAAAAGAATCCTCCCAAACATCCTCTTGTCTGCTTTCTGCTCCTCACATTCCATTTTCTTCCCTAGCTCAGAATATCCTCCTCCAGTTTGCATTCAATGTTTGTGGGGTTTTTTATAAAAAAAAATAGGTTGCAAATAAACCTGGGCAAATCTGCAGGTCCTTTGTGATGATGTCTTCCTCTATTATTCCTCATATGCAGCCCTTGTTGACTTGCAGTGTCCTTGACAGCTTTCAGAGCACACACATGTATTCAATAACTGCCCCCCCCACTTCATAGATTATGACTTTATATAACCCATTTTGGTAACAAACTGTGCTGGCTGACACTTGCATGGGTTTTGCTAAAACTGTCACCCACTCTTGCAATCGCACTTGGAGAGGAAAACAAAATGCCATGAAAGAACAGAGAAAATGTTTTATCTTCTGACACTGTGATCTCACAGATAAGCATAACGGTAATGACACATAGGGACTTTTGCCATGTGGCTGCAGCCAGATCCCGCACATGGCAAATGGGATAAATCCATTCCGTGAGGCTGTCTGTCTGATAATCCCTGCATAAAAGGTTACCGTCAAACGTGCTGTCTCGAGGACTACACTGCTGATGCTAATGTTGCTATAGCAGATTGCTTGAAATTTCTGAATGGAGTCCTTGAGGGTAGTAAAAATAAAGTAAATATTGAGCAATACCTCCAGATCTGCCACTCGAGGTGGGCTGCCTCATCCTGACTAATGGTGGACCAGCCCACATCATCAGTCATCTGAGATTATGAGTGGCATCAAGTCTTGTTCCTTTCCAAGCATCATTAGGTGAGGGTCAAAGCAGTTAAAACAGACAAAACTTGTCCCAGTATTTAAATCTCCTCTCACCTTAACAACATCTCCACAGAGCAGAGCCTTACATACTAATATGCCAGCACACCATTGTTCTATATTCCGTTTTTTATTCCAAAATATGTCTATAGTACTGTGAGGATGAACTCCAAGGAGAAGATTAAAGGTCTAATTAACAGGCAAGAGCCGTTGAATCTTTATTGTAAATTTAAGTAAGTTTATAGGGTGACCAGCACACAAAGGATTCTAAGCTACTGTTTCTTTGACAAGCAGGAACCACGGAAAGAACTGTGCCAAACATTATACTGGATATGCCACTGTGCGGAGAATATCTGAAGCAGCTTCTGCATGACAGACCAGATGTGGTAGCGGACAGTGCTGTCAAGTTGCAACTGATTTATGGTGACCCCCATAGGGTTTTCAAGGCAACAGAGGAACAGAGGTGGTCTGTCCAGGGTTCCCAGATACCTCCTGGCAACCAGCAGGGATTGGGGAGGGGGGACTTACCAGGAGCAAAAGAGGCCTGGGCCAGCATTGCCAGCAGTGCGGCAATGTCACTTCCAGTGTGCACCAGAAGTGGTATCATCAGGCCACAAGTGACGTGGGAGTGCTCTGGAATCAGAGTGTTTTGCCCAAATACTAGAGCATCCCTGTGTTGCCAGCAACTGGAAGTGGCTTTGCTGTATGGCCGGCAATGTCCATTTAGGCCTCCTTTTGCACCTGGAAAATCTCCCCCTCTGGCCAGCTGATTGTTGGCAGGAGATGGCCATCAGAGTGGAGGTGGCAACCTGAGGCTTGACATTGCCTGCCTCTGATTAGCAATGCCGGACTTTCTTGGTGGTCTCCCATGCAATGACTGAAGGGGCTGGCCCTGTTTACCTTATGATTGCTGACAACAGCAGGCTAGCCTAGGCAATCCAGATCAGGACAACCAGATGTAAAGGCAACTAATTATGGAATTTCCCTTTTCTGAGAAATTTAGGATTACAAACTCTGGCTAGAGAAATTCATGGAAATTTAGGGATGGTTCCTGGAGAGGAAGAGAGAGATGTCTGTGGAGATGTGATGCCATAGAGTCTGCCATCTGAAGCTTCTGGTTCCTCTAGGGGGACCAATCTCTGTAGTCTGGAGAATGGTTGTAATTCCAGGAGAACCCCAGGTCCCACCTTGAGGTAGGTAAATGTAGTCAAACTGTAAAGTTTGCATATGTAGGCATCACAGAAAAGAGCATCTCACAAGTTTCTGGATTTGGGGCTGCTATTACCATGTTTTTTTAAAAAAAAATCTCTATAATATCTTGTAATTGAGGGAGAACAGGAGATTGGGGATATTAAAGAAGAACTGTGTTTCTATTAAAAAAGGGAAAAGGTAAACAGCTGTAAAAAAATAAAAGCCTCTAATGATTCAGCTTGTCATTTTTATCTGCTTCTTTTCAGACACATAGCTGCAACTGAGATGTGTTATCAAAAAATTAAATCAAAAATTAAAACATCGGGGAGTCTGAATGTCTGGTTTCAGGGACACAACAGTCAATATCATCTGTCTTTTCAATTTTCTGGAAGGGCTGGGTTTTTATTGCAATGTTTAATAGTTTCAGTGTTGTGTTACATACAGCAATGCTTTTTTTAAAAAAAAGATCTCTCTTTTTTGTCTTGATCTTTTTAAAACTCTATCCTAATCAAGGCACCTTTAGCCAAATTAATAATGCATGCAACTCTTCTGCTTGGGAGATGGAGAACTCGATAGAGCAAATAAGCTGTGTTTTGGAAAGGAACATTTGCTCTCCTGTGAATCTGTTCCACTGGGATCTATAGGCTAGCCCCGCATCAGAGGTGAGGTAGGTTGCAGTAAGGAGTCACATCCATTCTGGAACTCTCTTCTCCTAGTGATTCACATACATAGCAGCATGTGTAAACACATGGACAAATGAAGCTGCCTTATACTGAATGAGACCATTGATCAGCACCATAGCCCCATAGCCAGGAGGGGGCACTGGGGGGGGGCTGGGGCACTGGGTGGTATAGCATTGGAAAAAGTGCAGAAAAGGGCAACTAGAATGATAAAGGGGTTGGAACATTTTCCCTATGAAGAACGGTTGAAACACTTGGGGCTCTTTAGCTTGGAGAAACAATGGCTGAGTGGTGACATGACTGAGGTTTACAAGATTATGCATGGGATAGAGCAGGTAGAGAAAGAAGTCCTTTTCTCCCTTTCTCACAATGCAAGAACTTGGGGGCCCTCAATGAAATTGCTGAGCAGTTGGGTTAGAATGGATAAAAGGAAGTACTTCTTCACCCCAAGAGTGATTGACATATGGAATTCACTGCCACAGGAGGTGGTGGCGGCTACAAGCATGGATGGCTTCAAGAGGGAATTAGATAAACACAAGAGATGGGACCTGTGGGACCCACCGGTGGGGGAGAGAGAAGGAGCTCCATGTGGAGCAGCAGCCAAAGGTAAGGCTTCCTCCCCTCCCCCGAGCAATGATGGCGAGACCCAGGCCCACTGATCTCCCCCCCGCCTGCCCCTGGTTGCCACGATGAGGCCCATGTGGCTCAGAGCCAGGGCCCCCCGCCGATCTCTCCCCTCCTGCCCGTGGTTGCCATGGCAAGGCCTGCGTGACTCGGGGTCGCCGATCTCTCCCCCCCACCCCCATTTGCCATGGTGAGGCCCGCGCGGCTCAGAGCCACCAGACTCACTGCAGTTCCCAGAGTGTTCCCTGCACATGCACAGGAAATGCTCTTTAACTTTTGGGGAGATTTAAATACTCCCCATTTTTTTTCATTTTTAAGATTTTTTTGCACACGTGGGGAGTCCCCCATGTGTGCAGAAAAATCTCCCTGCCCCCCAAGTGCCCCCTCCATGTGGATTTAGATATTCACACAGAGGGGGCAACTTGGCTATTAGTATATAGATATGGAGCAGAGGTCCATCAGTGGCTATTAGCCACAAGGTATAGATAGGATCCATCAGTCTGGGGCAAGTGATGCACTATATTCTTGGTGCTGGGGGGGGGGGGGGCCTGTGGGAGGGCTTCTAGTGTCCTGGCCCCAGTGATGGATCTCCTGATGGCACCTGGTATTTTTGGCCACTGTGTGACACAGAGCATTGGACTGGATGGGCCATTGGCCTGATCCAACATTGGCTTCTCTATGTTCTTATGTTCTTAATTTAATTTAATTTAATTTAAATTAAGCTGAGATGGGGCGTCCATCCGGAGAACAGCTCTCTGGGCACTGGATCCTTTCAGTTGGGACAGCTTGTTCTCAGTGTCTTCCCCAGCCAGCCACAGCCAACATGAATGAAGGCAGTCCTGATTGGGAGAGTCGCGGGGCTGCACAGCCACCTGTCCCAGAGCAATGGAGTGAGACAGCAGCAGGCAGCCTAAGCCCAGCAGCAGCTCCATGGCTATGCTCTGACTGCTGGCTTTGGCTTCCCTGCTGGGGCTGTGGAGCCCATAGCTTGCAGAATTGGGTTGATGCTGTAGTGCACACAGGTGCAGCTCCCATCCAACAGCCAGGCCAGCCGGTTGAAGCTGCATACCTCCTGAGCTCCCACAGCCACAAGGCCATCTTGTCTGCCAAGAAACCCAGTGGCACTTGAGCCTCTAGCACCCTGCTCCGGAAGATCCCCCCTGCACTTCAGTTGGCCTCCTCAGATTTCCAAATCTCAAGATGGCTTGCTATGGCAGGAAGCCCTGTCCGGTAAGTAGGGACTAATTTGAGAGGAGGCACCACCCTCAGCACCCCCCACACTGGCTATGGACCTGCCATTGGTCCATCAAGGTCAATATTGTCTACTTAGACTGGCAGCAGCTCTCCAGAGTCTTGGACTGGAGTCTTTCACATCACCTACTGCCTGGTCCTTTCAACTGAAAATGCCTGGGATTGGACCTGGAACCTTCTGCATGCCAAATAGAGAGTCTGCCAGTGGGCCACAGCCACTCTTCAAGAGTCCTTTTAAAAAAGGCTCGGGGTGATTGTTTTTTAATAGTGTTATGTATCAATATTGCGGTCACCGTGTGCTCGCGTGATGGCGACCGCCATGTGGACTTTGCACATGGTCTGAATCTACCTGAGCTTCAGCCAGGTAGAACAATAGCCGGTCGGATCCTAAACAACCACCAATCATGAGCCTAGGTTTCCCCCCGGGAACGTATGAAATGTAACCACATCTTAAGGTCCTATCAGGACATTTGGGTGAGGTTGGAGGATTATCTCCGACCAGCATAAAAGAGGGCTCTGAGCCCAGGATTTTCCATGTTCCATCTTGACCCACAATAAACTACAATGCTGTTTTCACTGTTACCGGCCTCCCGACTCCAGGACATTTTAAATAGTCTTGGATCCTTGACCTCTTTGATTAATTGCTGTGATTAGGTAGTTTTTCCTGCACCTATTTCTGTTTCTTTTATTGATCTAGGGTCTTTCCACCTAGAAGTTCCAGTACCAACCTCCAGCAGTTTTTCTCCAAGTTTCCTTGCATCCTTGTTTTCCATTGGTTGTCCCTTTGTGGTTTCTTTCTCATTCCTCTCTGCTTTCTCAAATTGGACCAAAGGTGGTATGATTCGAGCATAGAGAAATGACAAGGAAAGTATGGGAAGGCATCAAATGGAAACAGAAGATCTGGGAATGCTCAGAGACAATCCACAACAGTTCAGCACCCAAACTATGGGAAAAACCTCCATGTGACTTTATGGGGGGGAAATCCCTCATGCCAGCTTGTATTGGTCATTCTTAAAGAAACCAAGGTGCTGGTTTCATGTGTTCATGTGAGTTTGTTGTGTTGCAAATATTGTTTTATTGATGCCTTTATCTTGGAAGTTGCCTCAGAAGTGTTATGCCATGAGCATAGTCTAAGACAGAAAGATGATGATGATGATGATGATGACGACAACAACAACAACAACAACAACAACAACAACAACAACTAAGGATCTGGTTTACAGCTTGGTGCCAGGAATTCTGGGCCTTCAACCAGAAATCTCATTGCTTGAGATTAGTTAACTTCAGGCAGTAGAACTCTCTTCAAAGACAGATGGTGTAAGAGCAGCTCTGGTAAGCAGGCAATATGAAGCCTCTGGATTTGTCAGGCTTAGCATAACTGTGAGGGTCCTGGTCAGATGAACGGTTCTACCTGCTTCACTTCAGAATCAAATCACCAGTTTACTGCTTCAGCCTGGATTGAAGGACCTCCACTCCATGTCAAGGTTTGGTCACCACCATCCATGGTCCCAACTAGGGGTGTGCATTTGGGATTGCCGAATCGAAAAAAAAAACCCCAAAAAAGTATTTTTGGGTTTTTTCGGGTTTTGGGATACCAGGAAGGCTCCATAGATCATTTTTGGCTTTCCGGGGAAAAAAACCTGAAAAAATTCTGGGGGTTTTCGGCTTTTTCAGGATTTTCAAAATGGCCACTAGGGGAAGTTTAAACTTTAAAGGGCACAAGGGAAATGGTGTTTTCTTGCTGTTTTCCCCTCTTGCCCGCCTTTTGCTCCTGTTTCCAGGAGGGAGGGGGAAAGAGGGACCTAGACAGCCAATCCCTGCAATGAGGTTCTGCTGCTGGCCTGGCTGGCAAACATGCTCCCTCAGTCCAGTTATGCTGCAGGGATTCTCTGGCTTGACCTGAGTGAGTTGGGTTTGGGCACTGACTGGCACAGTGGCAGAGGTTCTTCTGAGGGGAAGATTGCTGGCCTGGCTGGCAAACATGCTCCCTCAGTCCGGTTATGCTGCAGGGATTCTCTGGTTTGATCTGAGTGAGTCCTGTTGGGTTTGGGGTGGGCACTGACTGGCACAGTGGCAGAGGTTCTTCTGGGGGGAAGATTGCACAGGTTCTGCTGCTGGCCTGGCTGGCAAACATGCTCCCTCAGTCCAGTTATGCTGCAGAAATTCTCTGGTTTGACCTGAGTGAGTCCTGTTGGGTTTGGGCACTGACTGGCACAGTGGCACTGTTTCTGGGGGATAGACTGCACAGGTTCTGCTGCTGGCCTGGCAAACATGCCTCTCACCACCTCACTTACTTTCTTAAACATATTCTTGGGGAGACACCATCTGCTGCCTCCCTGCCTTTAGTTTTTTCCCATAGGAAACAATGGAGAATGGGGCACCCTCTTTGGATGCCCCTGCAATTCGACCCCCTGGTCCTATCTTTTCAAAACTTTAAGGATCCTTTAAGGAGAGGCTTCAGCAGCTACAGTCCAAATTTGGAGCCTCTACCTCAAACCCCCTCTCCCATCCCCCTGGAAACTTTTTGGAAGTTTTTTGCCATTGATTACAATGGCTCCATAGGGTATAATGGACCCAAATTTTTCGGGAATTCTGAAAATTTTCAGATATTGACCCTATACCGGTATAGATATTCGGGTTTTTTCAGGAATCCTGAAAACAAAATCAGGTATAATATACCTGAATCTGGGAAAAAACGAATTTTTTTTGCATACCCCTAATCCCAGCTCCAGTCACTTTACTGCATCTGCCCTCCACAAACAAATAACAGAACTGCACCCCATGTAAATCAATAATTTTCAGAGGCACGAGAAGTTGTACGATGCCAAATATTACTTCAGAGAAAACTGTCATTTCAATAGACTCCATTTCATACCATCCATAATTCATTTAATTATACTCCCACCCCACTTCAAATTAACATTGCCACCTGATACTTGGGCAGACCCTGAGAACAGTATCTTCTGGTTAAGGGGACAGAAACTAGACTGAATCCAGAATGAGTTCCCAAAATGCATTGATGTTTGGTGACATATTAGTCTCCTCAGATACACTGAAATGTGGCTCAGAGTAGTGAATATACCCTTAATACAATGTGTGTATTTTTTTCACCTTCCTATACATATTGTCATTAAAATATATATCTGGGTTTTTCCCCATTAATTGCACAGAAATGTCAAAATGTGATATGAACATGAAATAGAAGGTAAAAGTAGCATAACGTAAACAGAATTAAATGAAAATTAGATCTTCGCCAAGAATAATAATGGTCTTTTTGACCCTATGTAGAAATAAAAGGATTAAAAAAAAAAAGCATATCCATATAAACCTAATTTATTTCAGATGTTGTCACAGCATGCTCAGAATAGGAGGAAGGGGAAGGATGGGATACTGTAAGGTGCAGTATCAGGTGAGTAGCCAAGTTGTTCTGCAGTCCAGTAGCACCTTAAAGACCAACAAGATTTCCAGGGTATCCTAAAAAGTGAGGAGCAGGCAGTCACCTGTTGTGGAGGTGGTAGGTGGTCAGGCCATGTTTCTGTCCATGGCTGGGGAGCAAAGCAAGGACCTCATCAGCACTCATGAGTAAAAGGCAGAAAAGGGGGCATATATGGGAAACAGCAGATAAAAGGAAGAGGAAGGAGGAGAAGGGGGGCAACACTATGAAGATACCAAAAAGAAGGCAGCAGGCAAGCTTTTGCAACCTCAAGGACTAGGCCAATCCATAGGTCTCACCAGTCTGGAGTGAGCAGGAGTGAACAGGTGAGCCAACTGCTGTAATGGTGGGAGAATCAATCCCGTCCTTGTCCTAAAATAAGAGTGCCCCAGCAGTGGCTGCAGGAATTCTAGGAAACGCTACCAGGAGTGGAGCTGTGCCAACCCAATGCATTCCAAGTGAAGGGGAAATTGCTCACTGAAGACAGCAAGACTACTCCGTTTAATCAGACATTAGGCCCACAAACACTATTAAAGATGAACTATTCCATGATGAATCATTTTAACTCCTCGGTTACATAATGTGACATTTCTGTGATAGCAGAAGGATGGAACCCCCAGGAGAGAGCTCCCTGAACACCGGGAGTCGTGCAGCTTACAAAGGTAAACAGCTGACACAGCCTTTCCCCTTGCTTTTCTGGTAACTGGACAAATGAGAAAATTATTAGATGTAGGCAGAGCAGGGTTCCCCCCCCCCCCCCTTCCTGGTTGGTTGGGCTGGCAGTGTTACTTATTCCAAAAACACAGGGTAGGCGATAGCATTACACTTTTGAAAATGCTTCCATATCCCAAAGTCTTTTTTTCCCCCTTCTGTACTAGTATTAATATAATCAATCTGTACTCAAGCCCAAACCACCAGCCGCAACATTTCCCAGATAATCTTCAGCATCCTAACAATAGCTTGAAGCATGCACTGTAAACCTCAATTGAAACAGACTAGGGAAGGATGGCAAGAACATATGTTGCACAGCACCGATAATGATCCAGATAGAATTTCCAGCTTAAATGTACATTTATCACCTATTGTGATGTTTTAAATGCACAGAGATTTCCACCTCCCCCCCTTTCCTGTTATCTGCTTTATATAATGGAGTTTTTATTACAATATGAAGTGGCGATCTATCTAGCTACATCTCTCCTGGAATTTGTAAAGCAGAAAGTAATAGAAAATACATTTACCTTCAAATGTCCTAAAACACATTAAAATACACATAAATATATTCTGAATGATTTCTTTGGGCATAGTGCCAAGCTGCACCAGGAAAGGGGTTTGGAGTCCATCAAGAGATGGACATCATTTGCATTTAAATGCATATTGGGGGAGGGGAGTAAATTCTGAATCCACCAAAGATAATATCCTCTAAAGTTAAGCATGCAAAAGTAAAGGCAGGAACTGACATAGCAATATTCTGCCTTGCATTGTGGTCAGAAAAGAACACTTAAAAAAAAAAGAAGTACTTGGTTGTAATAAATCAGATAATATTAATCCATATATAATAGTTACCTGACCAGGCTAGGCCTATCTCATCAGGTCTTGGAAGATAGGCAGGATAGGCCTTAGTTAGTATTTGGATGGGAGACATCCTGTAGAGTCTAGCGTTGCTATACAGAGGCAGGCAATGACAATCCACCTCTGTTTGTCTCCTACCTTGAAAACTCTACAGGGTTACCAGGCATTGCCTACAACTTCAAGGCACTTTCCACCATTACCATAGAGAACAGTGCTAGCCTTGGTTCCCTTCTTTAGAGAAGAGGTTTTTAAAAATATCTGATACTTATGGAAGGGGAACAGCTCTTTCTCTCACACACACCCAGTCAGAAGAAAGAGACAGACAACAGGTTGGGTTTTAACCAAGGGCACTTTATTAACTATTTACACTTTTGCGGAAAGGGCAAACCCCAAATGTGGGAATAGGCCAAGGCCAGAGGTCACCCTGGACCACCTCCTTGCCATCCGCTGGGTGATCCACCTTTGCCCCGGGTGTGAGCCATCCCTTTGACTTACCAACGGCCAGCCTGGTGAACAGGGTGCTACCCTGGGGCTCCCCCCAAACTGTAAAGCTCAGTGAGATAGAGCCTATTCATGTTGGGCCCCAGACAGTCCTCATTCCCAGTACTGGACTACAAAACCTGAGGGCTGAGCCTGAGGCCCCCCTGACCCCAACAAGGAAAATGCCACATGGTGCTCACTGGATCAATTCTCCCTTTCTAAGCTGCCAGTGCCAAGCCTCTGCTTAGGACCCTGTGCCCACAGAGTGGCCTAAAGCCACCCATAGTCCTTGCCACATGTCCTCCGGGAATATATTGTTGCCCCTCTCAGACAAATGCATCCCTTGGGTAGCTTAGAGGCCTGCCTCCACGTATCCAAGTCGGCAACCAGAAAAGTCCGGACCATCCCCAGCCCTTCTGTTTTCTGGTGGGCCAGGGGGACCCCCAGCTCCTCAAATAAACCAATGAAACTAACAATCTGGCACACCCCGCAGTGCCCTGTGGTCCCACAAATAAGAAATTATTAAAGTAGTAGGCTGTATCACCCAATCCTATCCGATAATGGAGAGCCCTCTTCAAAAAGGAAATGAAGCACTTGAATGGACCCTATCCATGTAAAATTGCCCTTCAAAAACAAAACCCAACAACTCAGAGTCAGGTGGGTGCACAGACAGGAGGTGAAAGGCCAATTTAATATTGCACTTTGCCAACTCTGCCCCCACCCTATGCCACTGTACCACATGCATGGCCTGATGAAAAAACATGTAGCGTGCTCCGAGATCATGTCATTCACTGACTCACCTCTCAGGTAGGATAAGTGATGTATGAGGTGATATTCCCCTGGGGTCTTCTTGGGGACCACCCCCAGCGGGGATACGTGGAGAGTAGGCACCAGCAGTGAAGGGAAAGGGCCCAGCACTCTCCCCTCCCAACATTCCTTCTTGATCTTGGCTCTAACGACATGCTCTAACCCCCTGACTGAGTGCCGGTTGTCAGCCCAGGACTGTCTCCTCGAGCCCTGACACAGGATGTGAAAACTGTGCCTGAAACCCTCTAGTAAAAATAATTGCTCTCCCTGCTGGGGATACGAGTGTAGCCAGGGCTGAACCCTGACTGTGGTTTTGCCCTCTGGCATGCCATGAACGTGTGGTAGCCCATACAAAGGGGGCACTCATGTCGGTATTTGCAGGGCTATCAGCCACACACCCCTTGAGAGCTGAACTCCCACCAAAGCAGATGTTGTTGAACCCCCTGCCTTACCTGGGCATGGGAGCCTGAAGTATCGGGAGTCTGCTGTTGGACCACTCCCCACCGGTGGCCCCAGCTGGTGACATCATCTGCATCCACAATTGTGGATGAATCTGATCCCAGCACAGCAAGGGACTTGTGGCCACCCAAATCCAAAACTCCTCATCATATTGGAGCCACACAGGCAAAGTCTGAGTATCCTCATATATAATGTCTAGATACTGAAACAAGGATAGGGCCCACCAGGGCTGGGTTCAAAGGTCGTCCCCCCCCCCCCGGTGACAGCCTCTTTGAGGCTCTACGTCAAGGGGAGCCAGATTTTTGGAAAAATCAACTTTTTTTCCGGAGTTTTAGTTGCATTGATTCCTTCTCCCATTATATATATACACAAGTGGAGTGTTGTTGTTGCTTTTTTTTTTTTCAGATAGACACTGCAGTGTGGCTGTGAGGCACTTGTGCCCTAACAGGCTGATCAGAATGAGTCTCAGCCTCACACAAATGCAAATATGTTTAGGAATGATATTGGGTTTCTCATCTCTGCTGTTTCCACCTGAAAAATCCCTATTCTAATTTGCTTCTCTGTTGTGCAAGTCAAACACAGGCTTCTTCAGTTTTGCGCTCTTCTTTGTTTTCTCGCGCTAAATTTTCTATGCATTGTAATGTTCTTTGTGCATTAATAAATCAGTATTATACAAATGTTATAGATATAAATAGCATATATCTCATAAAAATGTACACATTGTTATAAAACCCATACAAAATTTAGGCACAGCACACACAAAATATCTTCGGAACCAACAGTGACGAGCAGAGAATAGGAAATATTCTGAAGTATAAGCAAGTATTTAAAAATAACAAAATAAGGAGCATTGTTCATCCCTTAAAATGCTCCCCCACAGACACTAGGCAGGGACTTTTGAACTTCCTATTTAAGTAGGAGACAAAGTAGCAATGGTTCCTCCATGGCTATTCCTTCCCATTCCTCTTGCAACCTCTGACCCATCCCTTCCCTGTAGTATACCTGGGGACCTTATCACCATGGAAGATCTTCTTCCATTTCCATGATTCTAAGTCATGCCTAGGATTGCCAACTATAGCTTGAGAAATACCTGTAGAGTTAGAGGAGGTGCCTGGGGAGGGCGGAGTTTGGAAAGATGCTTGGTGCGGATGTAATGTCACTCTAGAACAGAGGTTCCCAAAATCATTTGGTCTACTGCCCCCTTTTCAGAAAGAAATTACTCCATGCCCCCCTGGAAATCTACCTTCAAGAAGTGCACAAAAAGATGCAGGGAGAGTCCACCATGATCCACACAGCCAGGCAGGCCAAGGCAGGCACAGAGCAGCAGCAGCACAAGGCCTGAAGCCAGAGGCCGGCAGCAGCCACCACACAAGAGCCCAGCAGCAACACCAGCCTTGCAAGGGTGCACATGCATTTGCAATTTGCAAATGCATGGCTGTGATTGGTTGTGGGGACCCCTCTTCACCTCCCCCTCCTTCCCTGATCCCAGAGAAGACCAGGAGAAAACAGGGGAAAGCTGCTTTAGATAGGTTCTGGACTCTTCTTTCTTTAGGTTCTGGACTCTTCTTTCCACCACCTTCTTATTTTTATTCAACGCCACCCAATTGCACCCAAGGCTCCTACTGCCCACCTAGATCGTTCCAGCACCCCTCAGGGGACGGTATTGCCCACTTTGGGAACCAGCGCTCTAGAACTTCTGTTTCTCCTCCAAAGCTGCCATTTCCTTCAGGGGAACTGATCTTTGCAGTCTGGAGTTCAGTTGTCATTCCAGATCTCCAGAACCCACCTTGAGGCTGGTAACCCTAGTTGCATCTTAAAAAAAGAAGATGCACTTATCTTCCACAGGGAAATGCACATTCTTCCCATGCATCAGGAGACAGTACCTTACCCCATGGGAGATGTGTGTATTTTCCCTCATTGGGCATGCTGTGGGGAAATGAGGAGAAAAAGCACCAGTCACTCATCTGTCTTTTTCTTTTGTTGTATGCAGAGTGGCTCCAATGTACACAAATATATGACCTCCCGGCTGACTCATGGTCAAAACAAGAGCTCTCAGTCCACATTCCAAACCCAATCCATTAATATTACCTGGATAATGAATGTGATCAGAACAGAAAAAATATGCAGACTCTTATTAGAAAGATCCCCCACACACACACACACACTTATCAAAACAAGTTGCCTTTTCGATCAATAGGTTGTAAAGTGTTTGTTGTGCTTTCACTATAAAGAAGGTCGAGCACTGAAGAATAGATTCTTCGGAATTTTTATGCTGGAGAAGACTCTTCAGAGTCCCTTGGACTGCAAGATCAAATCAGTCAATCCTAAAAGAAATCAACCCTGACTGTTCCCTGGAAGGCCAGATACTGAAGCTGAAGCTCAGATACTTTGGCCACCAAATGAGAAGGGAGCACTCACTGGAGAAGACCCTGATGCTGGGGAAGACTGAAGGTCAAAGAAGAAGGGGACGGCAAAGGATGAGATGGTTAGACAGTGTTATCGATATAGCAAACATGAAATGTTATGATACAGCAAACTCCGGAGCACAACAGAAGACAGGAGGGCCTGGTGTGATGTGGTCCATGGAGTCCATGGGGTCGTGAAGAGTTGGGCTTGACTGTGTGACTGAACAACAACAAGTCCCTTCCGTAGTTCAAAGGAATATTTTAGGTATGCTGTATGCTGGATGCTGTCACGATTTTTTAAAAAAAAGATTCTACATCTTTGTCTTAGCTTGGTGGGGGGGGGGGAGAGAACTATTACTTCTTGTTTATTGTGTGTTGGATTTTCTTTACTATTTCCCGGAGTTTCCCTTTAGACAAGAATAACCCTTACAATCCACAATTGCCTGCACACAGATTCTTTTGCCGGTATTATATGAAGTGAAAGGCCGAGAGACTCTGGTGTGCTGACATTTAGATTCCTCTAATGGTGTTCCCTATCAAAGAGCATCGCAATGCTATTTTAGGTTCAGGCTTCAAATAACAACATCAACAAAAACTTCATTGACATTTGATTGCCTATCAGGTGTTCTTCATTTCAGTCATAGTCCCAATTTATTATATAGTGAGAAATAACATTGCTGACTGGCTGCCCAAGGAAAAAAAAAAAGGTCTTGTGTGATATTGTTTCATGACAGCTGAATGCCAGTTTCTTTGGGTTTTAGTGATAGGCTAATAAAGAGATAGGGATCAAAGTGACCTGTCCCAAAGGGAGATGACAGCTATCTTTCAGGTCAAAGTGTTACAGCACATATAGATATTTAGTGTTACATCAAATAAATACATGGGTGTGTGCACGTGGTGCTCCTCCTGCCAGCCGTCTCTCCATCATCTTGCCGTGAGCCCTGTGCCCTCCCCTAGGCCTCAGAATTGGAAGCAGAGAAGAGGTTGCTTCCCCTTGTTCCTCTCTTCCTCAGGCAGCAGTAGGGGTGCCAGCCTCAGGTGGGGCCTGGGGATCTCCTGCTTTTACAACTGATCCCCCAGCTGACAGAGATCAGCTCCCCTGGAGAAAATGGCTGCTTTGGAGGGTGGACTCTATGGCATTGTACCATGCTGAGGCCCCTCCCGTCCCCAAACCCCACCCTCTCCTGGCTCCACCCCCAAAGTCTCCAGGTATTTTCCAAGCAAGACCTGGCAACCCTAGGCAGCAGCTCTCACAGCCTTGAGCTGAGCCTGCTTCACCTAACCAGCCATCATCGGGAGTTTCTCTTTTAACCTCCATTGTCTCCATCCCTCCCCCAATGGCACCCAATCCTGGGCCGGGTTCTGCCCTAGCCAGTGCCTTGGCCAGTCTGTGGTGTGAGAAGCCAGTGACCTTCATTACCTCTTCTCCTTGACTATGCCTGGCCCTTGCCCCCCCTTCTCTGACTCCTGCCTCCTCCTTGCAACCAGACAGGGGAGCCAGAAGGGAGAGCAACTGGGTCTCTGGGCCCTTCCTGCCTTGCAGTGAGCCCCCTTCCTGTTGCCTCCAAAAAACTTGGCCTCCTGGCTGGACTGTCCCCCGCTAGAGCCATCCCTGCCCCTGCCATGCCAGGGACTGCTATATCAGTCCCAGCCTTTCTACTGGCCATTGTGGATGAGGTTGCTCTTAGCTGCTTTGGACTCTACCCCACTGGGGGCACCAGGGAGTACCCAGACAGGTAAGGCTTTGGCAATGGGGGAGGCAGTCTGGAGTGATCTCCAGACAATATATGCATAGATACAGTTGTCAAAAATGGAGCTCTCATCATATTTGAAAGCTATTTCCAGGATATCAACTTTGTGGCTATTTTTGCTCACTAGGGATGAGAATTCTCTTTGGTTCAATTTGGAATCAAGTCAGTATTTACAAGGTTTGTGAAAAGTACTGTAAGCGGAGTCCGGTTGCAGTGAAATCAGCATACATTTTATTGATCAGGATCAAATGAGGGATGAGGGACAGTGGTCAGGGGTCCTGCTTTTATGTACAGGCAAGTTGCACCCCTGACTCCACCCAAACAGAGCAATGGGCTTAGGTTCCTGCCAGAGACTATCATAGGACCATTTGAATATCCTAAGCCTCTGATAGGGTGACAATCAGGATCCTAGTGGTCCATTGTTTCCTGACCCCAAGCTCAGGTCCAACCTGGCCATGTGCTCGGCAGTGGCCATGCGGCCACCACCCTTATGTGCATTTTATATATTATACCTTGTTGGTGAGCATTCCAAAAAAAAGCTCACTTATTTTCTGAGATTTTTTTCTTGTCCTGTAATGTTAGCACTGCTGGTGGTGCCTTATCATACTGTCCCTGGGAATTGTAGTTCTCAGCAACAGCCCTCAGAATCAAAACAGTCATATTCTAAAGATGACCAAATGTTGAACATGTACAATGGTATTAGCTGTAAGGTGCAAGTCGTTTTCCCTTAGAAACATGGTTCAGTGATGCGTAACAGAAGGGTAACCAAGTCAGTTTATAGAGTCTCTACCAGCAAAACATATAGGAAGCTTACACTGAGTTTATGCAATGAGATCCAAATATTTTCACTCTTAACTTGAAATGTGTCTGCCTTACTGCTGAGAACGTCTGACACATTTAGGCTTTTAATAGATTGCTACAACGAAGTGACAAGCTGGTTAGGGGGGTGGTGTTTTTAGTATGTTTTTTAAAAAGCATTTCCAAAGGTCATAGTTTTACACTGGAAAATTATCTATTTGCAACTGAGCATTGATCCATCAAAGGCTAATTAATTGAAACAACTTGATGTTACAGGAGAAGATGACAGAGCAAATAGTGACTGTTCTGCAAGACAGGCAGATCGGCAGATAGATAGACAGATGGATAGACAGACAGACAAAGAATTAAGTGAGAGGAAATGTGCTCATCCTTTCCAGTGTTACGTTTGCCATTTAAGGAAACTGAATTTCGACCTAGCCTTTGGAACCAGGAGTCAAAGATTCATCAGGAAAGAGTTCTGCCACCAGTGATGACCTTCCTAACCTGTTCAGTTCAGGGAGCTGATCTGAAAAGTTGTTTCGTTTTTGCTTTTTCCCTGAATTGGGAAGGCTCCAAATCCATATCAGAAATGAAACTCCAAATGTCAACAGGAGCTTCTCGGGCTGTACCGCAGTCCAAACAAGGCTGTCAAGGACCCCCACAAACTGCAAAAGATTCCCTCTGCCTCACACACTACCACCACACACATACCCCAGTCCTTTTCAAACTGCCTTTGTATTCCATTTTAGTAACTGGTTGCTAATGGATTTTTTTCTGTCATTTCATACAGACCCATTTTAGTAACCAGCTGCTAGTGGAATTGATTTATCTGTTCATATGAACCCACTTGTGTTGGGTTAGGAAAGCGTGGTTGAGCCACTTTGGAGGGAAACTGCTTTCTTCCATTTTCTATCCCTTCATTGTGCTTCTGAATTGCTGTGGTGTGCTGTTTAAAATGTCCATAGCGCTTTCTACAATGCCGCTTCCTCCCCCTGCCCTTTTTCACTGTGCGATCTTCCATTGATTTTTGGAACATTCTAAGCAATCTTCCACAGATTTTCTGAATGCTCCAAGTTGAGCGCTATAGCGCTAAGCCAATCTAGCACTTTAGTGCTATAGTGGCACCATTGAGATGCCTTGACTTCATTGATTCCATTGAGTGAATGGAGTCAAGGCATCTCAATGGTGTCACTATAGCACTGAAGGCATAGCACTTAGAATGTTTTTAAAAAGTCTGAGGAAGATCACACGGTGAAAAAGGGTGGAGGAAAGCAGCACTGTTTCAAATGACCATAGCACTTCAGAGATGGCTTAATAACAGAAGGTGTGAGAGCCAGTTTGTTGTAGTGTTAAGTGTGCAGACTCTAATCTGGAAGAATCGGGTTTGATTCCCCATTCCTCCACTTGCAGCTGTTGGATGACCTTGGGCAAGCCATCATTCTGTCAGAACTGTTCTTGAAAGAGCAGTTCTTGAAAGAGCTCTCTCAGCCCCACCTACCTCACAAGGTGTCTGTTATGGGGAGGGAAAAAGAAAGGAGTTTGTAACTCTGAAACTCTGAGTGAAGGGTGGGGTATAACTCCAATCTCTTCCTCCTCCTCTTCTTCATAAAACTCCTGTCCCTGTATCACTTTACTTGAAATCAGGCCAATAATGAATAACATCTGGTTTAGAGTGGTAATATGAAAAGGGCCCCCATCTCAACATAAATATGTAGTTACCTCAGTGTACACCATATATTGTTCCCATTCCATCCCTCCCCTACCTCCAAGGAGCTCAGGCAAGTGCGTATGTCCCCTATGTTATCCTCACAATGATGCTATGAGCTAAGTCAGACTGAGGGTGCCTTTGTCAAAATCACATATCCTCCTTCCCTGCCTCTCGATAATAGGGCCATTGTTTTTGCTAATGAGCTGCACCTTGCCCCAGGCTCCCAGGGTGACCAAGACTTACACATATTGTTTATCCAGTTCCCTGATTCAACAGCTTTGGTCCAAGAAACAGATTGCCTTCTACCAAGTCAGACCATTACTCCATCTAACTCATAACTATCTACTCTGCCTGTCAACATCTCTCCAGGTTTTCAGGCAGAGGAAGGGCTTTTCCAACACCTCCTACCTGAAATCCTTGCATTAGAGATGCCAGGGAGTAAACTTGGCACCTTCTGTGTGCAAAGCATTTGCTCTATCACTGAGCCATAGTCTGTCTTGAATCTATTGCATAGTTATTTTGCCAACCATAGTTATTTTGCCAATGACCCCGAATGTGTCCCTTATATTCAATTAAACATTACACTAAGGATCATTCCAGTGCATGCTAAAGTAAAAGCTAAAATCATTAAGACCATTAAGGAAAAAAGAAGGAGGGAGAGAAAAAATTAAAAGCTGGAGTATTTTTTTTCTGTCTAGTACTTTATTTCCTATGTTTCCGGTTTTATTGATTGGGGGAAATCAATAGGTGACCTCACTAATGAAAACACTATTCAGTTACACATCTCAGTTCAATAGTCAGACTGAAAGGGCACATTCTTAGATCCTTTCATCAATGTTTGTATAGTCATTTCTTGCTAGTTTATCCGCAGTTCGGCACTGAGGCTGCAGGAAAATTAATTTTGCCATAGCTTGGAGATGTGGTGCTAGGCTTTGACATCTGTGTTCTTCTGTGATTCATTTCTTCAAGGGGCATTCTGGCCAAATTGTCCCTCAAGACACATTGTTTTATGCAGAATTATACTTTAAACAAAGGCATTTTAGTGACAGCTATTCTGCTCCTCCACAGATGTGTGCTGCTAAGCAGGCTGCCCTCAACATTTCCATACCCAGATGCCAAAATTAATTCAATATAAATAAAATTCCTTTTATTTAATCTGTGTAAGTGTATTAAAATATTTAAGCTCCACCTTTCAGTCCAAAAAGGAACCCCCAACAGTTTGCTAAAATGCAATCAATATAAAATATAGACATAAAATGAGCAGTGTCCAACCATCTAAAAACAATCAAACTCCTCTTTTTAAAATATATATTTATTTATTATATTAGGCTTTTATACCGCCCTCCCCACAAGTGGGCTCAGGGCGGTGTACAACAGATTCCTACAAAAATGCATAAAAATAATAAATAGTCTAAAAATACAATTCTAAAAATACCCAAAACCCACATGGTGCCATAATACAATTCTAACCCTCAATTTACTTTACTATAACAGGGGGGGGGGGGGGAACAGTTAGTGAACCAAATGTCTGCCAGCAACTGTTAACTATTAGACCACTGATGTTAACCCACTGATGTTAAACCAGTTGCTATCCTCAGCTGTATGCTTGGTGGAATATCTCTGCCTTGCAGGCCTTGTGGAATTGTTACAGATCCCTCAAGGTTCTGATGTTGGCAGGCAGAGAGTTCCACCATGTTGGAGCCAGGGCAGAAAAGGCCCTGGCTCTGGTTGAAAACAGCTGGATGCTCTTTGAGCCAGGGACTTCCAATACATGTTGGTCATATGAGCATAATGCTCTCCAGGTGACATACCAGCAGAGTTGGTCCCATAAGTACGCTGGTCCCTGACATAACATAAAATGAACAAAACAAAAACTGGACAATAAAGCCAAACAAAACTGCAGATGCCCACAGAAATTAAAACAGGGTTTCAGATGGAATAAATAAGGTGATAACCCATTCTAAACAAAACTGTTTTTAGAGATATTTAGAGAAAGGCTACCAAAGATGACATCAGATGAGCCCCATGAGAAGGCCCCACCACTGAGAAAACCCTGTTATATGTCACCACTCACCAAACCATTGAAGACAATGGAAGACATAGTAATGCTTCTCCAGATGGTCTCTGAGTGTGGGCAGAACCATACTGGAGAATAGCACAGAACAGGCTAGCACTGCATAGCACTATCAGCCTTCAAAAATGTTAGTAGGCTTCATAACAAGGGATAGTTGGGTCTACATTTGGCCTCTGATCTTTGAATAAATTATGGATGGGTGAACAACATCATCCATGGCTACCCACTCACTGGAACTCCACCTACACCATGATTGTGTGTTTGGTGGAGCAGAAGAGCATGGTGCAGGATGTCATCTCCTCCATGAACATCCCGTATGGGGAAGAGGAGCTCAGCATCAGCTCCAGCATCTGGCTGACCCTCTCTAAAATGTTGCATGTCTTCAAGCCCTTCCAGGACACCACTGATGTGCTCTGCACCCATTCAGCCAGCTTGGGGCATCTCATCCCCCTGATTCAAGGGCTGGGCAGGATGCTGGCCTCCACACTGGAGCTGAGCTCTGAGGGGACAGCTGTTCTCCCATTGGTCAGGGCCTTGACAGAGCCCGCCAAGCTGTTGTGGGGTTACTTTGGGGGGTGGGGGCTGTTGGAACTGCTGTCATGTCTGCCTTTCTGTCATTTGAAATCTGTCTTTGGAGAATTGGAGGTGGCCCATCCAGATCAACAGGTGTTTCTTTTCCTCTGCAGAGTAGAAGAATTAACTGCAGTTGATGGGTGTTTCAGTTCTTGCAGAGGAGCTGTGAGAGTTGTGGGCACACTTCCCTTGTTTGTCTGGTATGCCCACCAAGCTGTTGTGGGGTTACTTTGGAGAGCCCCATTAGAACTGTTGTCATGTCTCCCTTTGGGGGTTTTTTTTAAGGGTTTTTATTGAAAATTTAACATCAGATACAAAGGCAATAAACTGTCATAAACATGTGAGGTCATAGTAAATAATCAAGTATCAGTTAATCACAATATAGAATAACATCTATAACACAGTTCTGATCAAAATGGTCTTTGTTCTGAGCAATAAAATTTAAAACAGAGTACAAAAATTATTAATCAAGAGAGGCAGCGTAAGGATCTTTATTCGAGGTTTGTATCAGTATCCTTTCCATTGTGAGACAATCCCATATGTTCCTGTACCAAGTTTTAGGAACTGGGGGTGATGGAGATTTCCAGGAGGAGGCGATTGCAGACTTGCAGCAGTGCATAATGTAGAAATCAAATCTTTCTTAACTTGGGAGGATTTTGGCCTTTCTGTTATTCAAAATCTGCCTTTGGAGAACTGGGGGTGGCCCAGCCAGCTCAACTTGTGTTTCCATCTTTCTGCAGAGTAGAAGAACACACCCCAGTTGCTGGGCATGCTCTGGACCTGTGTGTTTCAGCTCGGGGGGGGGGGGCTGTGAGAGTCGTGTGTGGCTGGGGTGGCTGCCAAATGCCATGTTGTTACCTTGGGGAGCCCCTGTCGGAACTGTTGTCTTGTCTGCCTTTCTGTCATTCAAAATCTGCTTTTGGAGACAGCTTGACAGGAGTTTCTTTTCTTCTGCAGTGCAGAAGAATTAACTGGAGTAGATGGATTTGCCCTGGTCTGGACTTGCATATTTCAGCCCTGGCAGGGATTGTGACAGTTGTAACCACACTTCCGTTGCTTGTCTGATGTGGCTGGGGTGCCCACCAAGCTTTTGTGGGGTTACTTCGGGGAGCCCCTGTCAGAACTGTTACCATATCTGCCTTTCTGTTGTTTAAAATCTCCCTTTGGAGAATTGGGGGTGGCCCAGCCAGCTCAACTTGTGTTTCCACCCTTCTGCAGAGTAGAAGAATACACTCCAGTTGCTGGGTGTGCTCTGGACCTGTGTGTTTCAGCCCTTGGGGGAGGGGAGTTGTAGGCTCACTTCCCTTGCTTGTGTTGTGTGTCTGGGGTGACCACCATGCTTCCGTGGGCTTACTTTAGGGAGCCCTTGTCAGAACTCTGGGGATGTCTGCCCTTCTGTCCTTCAGAACTTGCCTTTAGAGACTTGGGAGAGGGGCTGCAAGCATAGGGGGATGTTTGCCTTGCTTTCAGTGTCTAACTGGGGAAGGGAACCTGCCCAGGTGAAGTTTCCCTGCGAGTTTGGTGTCACTGGCTTGTTCCTGAACCATTCCATAGACTCCTGTAACTGCAGCTGCCTTTTCCAGAGAGAGCACTGGGAAGACCTTTTTGAGGTTCCATAACTGAGACCCCAGAAATGTAATCCACCCCCAACTTGGAGAGATTGTAGAGGAGCAGGCAACTGGGTGAGGTTTCCTGTATGTTTGGTGTGTGTAGCTTGTAGGGGGTCTATTCTACATACTTTTGAACCTGTGCCTTACATTTTCCCTGGGTACATCTTCTTTGGGGAGCCATAACTCAGACCCCCGAAATTCAATCTACACATAACTTGGAGGGCATGTGGAGGAGAGTCAGCTGGAGATCTCCTGCAAATTTGATGCCTCTAGTTTGCACATGGTTTGTTCTATGCCTCCTGAAACTGTACCTGTCATTTCTGCCATTTCCCCAGAAAGCACTTTCCTGGGGGCACCTTTGAGAGGGCCATAACTCGGACCCTGTAAATTCAATCCTCACCAGACTTGGGGGGCAAAGTGGGGAACAGGGGCTTCTACTGCATCACAATCCTCATAAACTGAACTGTTCATTTAGCCCTGAAAAATTTATAACAGTCCATGGTTCACGAACTGGGCACACCACAAAACACAAACCAAACCACATTTTCCCAGTTTGTGCCCATCCCTACTCCCACATGAGACAAATTCCTTATTGGTTCACATTGATGATCTCTAGCAAAGTTCATTACAAGCATAGTAGAACTTTGATCACCTTTACACCTACACAGTAGCCACTTGCTCATTGCAGCTTGAGCTACTTCTGCCCAGTCTAACTAAATAATCTCAAATGCCCAAGAAAAATGGTATTTTCTCTTGTTTCATAGTCTTCTCAATCTGTAAATCAACTAGCTTCTATAAAGCATCAAATCACTTGGACCGATTTCACACAGGCCACTTGCCTCTCATTCTCTCTGGAGTTTCTCCTCCAAGTTTCCTCTGGAGCATTTTTGTCAATTTCACACTTGACAAATCTGCCCCGCATGTTCCATTTCTCATTACTGGCTGCTCCGGGGCTGCTGCGAGGCTTCCTGCTGCTGCCCCCTCCCACTCCCCTCCCATTCCCCTCCTAGCCACTCCCTCTTCCCCTCCCTGTTTTTGCATTATTTTGTCATAATGCACTAACAGCAGTCACGTGTCACGCTGGGGCATCCTGATTGGACCCTCTTCCTATGCACCAAGTAATTTGAAACTGTTTGCAAGCACACACACAGAATTTCCATTTTCCCAATTGCAGTCTTTCGGCAATGATGGAGGATCTTTGGAGGAGAGCGCTTGCTACTTTAAGTTTACTTATGGAGTTGGTGCTGCTGGTTCTAAATTCCACCAGCAATCTCCTGAAATAATATTTTAACAGATCCAGGAGAGGAGGGCATCTCCATGCTCTTTTTCCCTCCTCATCTTCAGTGACAAGTTTTCAGAAGCCATACACCATTATTTCTTTGCATAAATGAGGTTTACACTGTTTGTACTCCAATTAAAAAGTTTTCCTGTGTATTGATTAACTCGGCTTATCCTTCTTTCCATAAAACCCGGCAGCCAAGTACAGGCACTAAAGCCAATGAGGGGTGTGTGTGTTAAGGTCATGCAGGTCGTAGAGGGAACACTATTCATTAATGAAATTTAAACTAGTTTGCTGTTGCGAGCCGATATGCACCTAATGGTGTCTGGATTGAGATGTCCATAGTAGCCTCCCATCACCCTCCCACACGCTCTGGCTTCTGTCCTCCATCCACTATGCCACCGGCAGCAGGAGCAGCATCAGCAGCACTATGGGCACTGGATGTGAGTGTGAGCCAGGGGGGTGGGGAGGGGGGAATCGTGGTCCCACACTGGCTTCTCTTATGTTCTTACACATCTGGAGCAGAGGTCCATCAGTGGCTATCAGCCGCAAGGTAGAGACAGGGACTTTCGGTCTGGGGCAAGGGATGCTCTGCATTCTTGGTGCTGGGGGGGGGGGGGGCAACAGTGGAAGGGCTTCTAGTGTCCTGGCCCCACTGCTGGACCTTCTGATGACCCCTGGTGTTTTTGGACACTATGTGTGACAGAGTGTTGGACTGGATGGCCCACTTGCCTGATCACACATTGGCTTCTCTCATATCCTCCCCCTCCCCTGGTCTGCCTGTCCATTCCCTGCCATCTGCTCCTCTCCAGATGATGTCAGCCTGGCCGGGCTGGCGGCTCCTCCAGCCTTCTCCTCCTTCTCTGCCCTCCCTGGGGAGTTGGTGGAAGGCAGCATGGCCCGGTTCGGCCTGGCCGGAGGCTTGCTCCCCCTGTGCCTGGGGGTGCTCACCGCCCTGCCCCACTGGCTGGCCCTCCTGGTGGTCCTCCTGCCAGATGGCAACCAAGATGAAGATGGTGGTGAGGAAGAAGAAGAGTGGCAGCAGCAGTGGCCTGGGTGGCAGAGGTGGCAGCAGCATAGCGGGAGACACAAAGGGGTGGTGCCTGCTGTCTGGCCTCACCTCCACCATGGTGGTTGACCCTTGCCACCACCTCCTCCTCTTGATGCTCCTGCCCACTGCCCCCCCGGGTGAGCACCCCCCACCCCTGCATCTGCCGTGATCACCACGCTTGCCTCTCCCATGCAGTGATCTGCGGGCGCTTGCCTCTCCCACATGGGCACTTGGTTCATCTCGCCTGACCCCGACCCCGCCAGCCCCACTTGCCGCCACCACTGCTCATCCTCCACCTCCCTCTCCCCCTCCCCTCCCCCTCCCCATGGCTCGCCAAGCAGCCACCCCACCCCACCGCCGCTGCCTCCCCACTTGTTGTCACCCCCAACACCTCCCGGCTGCCTGCCTGCAGTTCCTTCCGGGCTTCTTCTCCAGTGGTGGCACTTGGTGGCGGCAGCCAAGGAGGAGTGGCAGCAATGGCAGCCCAGTCACCTGGCTGCAGCACGCTGAATCGGAACCCAGAAAAAAAGTTTCCCCCACCACAAAAATACATAATAAATTAACGTGAACATGTGTATTATACAAAGAAAACAATGGTGCAGTCTTCCTTTGCTCTCAGGCCAATGACACCCGGCTCTTGCTCCCAAAAAGCCCAGCAAATCCTCCTCGCTGACTCACTTCGCTGCCTCACCATTTCGATCTAATCTAACAAGGGGTTCTTTTTTTAAAAAAAAATGGAAGGAACTCCCACCACGGGGTGGGCCAGATGGAAGGCGGGCAAGTGGGCATGTTTTTGTTTCAGCTTCTCCCTGGAGCAAACAGGAAAATCCTCTAAAAACAGGATTTGTTTGCTCCAGGCCGATTCCACACAAGTTCTTTGCTTCCCTTTCCTCCCAGGTTTAATTGGTCCGAATCAGTGTGCATGTTTCCGCAGTAAGAGGAATCTGACCCGGGTTGATGGATCAGTGTTGTGTCATGTTGTTGTAATGCAACGGGGGGGAACAAAAAAAACACCCCATTCGCACCAGGGCAGGAAAGGGAGAGGATAGGCGGGAAAGTGGAGGGAAAGGGGAGAGAAAGAAGCAGAGGGGCATTAAAGGGTTTGAGCAAGAAACCCCGATTTCGGAGTTCCCCACTTGAATGCCCCGACTTCACTCCTGTGGCAACCCCCCCCCCCCCCCCGAAAATCCCAGAAACAGAAGATCCGGGGGAACTGAGGATTACATTCGGGCCAATTGCAGACCCGGAGCCACAAGTGGGGAACTGTTGCTCTACCCCAGATTTTATTGGGGAGTGACATTGGGTCAACACCTGATCAGAAGGTTAACTAGGCTTGTGGGCAGACAACAAAGGCAAACAGATGCACTAAGTAGTGAGTATCAACTCAGAAATCTTAAACTTTTTTTTACATTTTACTTTGCAGCTGTTAAAAATCAAATTGAATGGCAGTGGTTGACTGGAGATGGAGAAGCATTAGTGATGGGAAGAAAATCTAATATTGCATGAAAACCGTCATAATTATGACAGCTTGCAAAACTATCAGCCCCCTGCTTGTCATTGGCTTAGCAAGACATGAGTTTAACCATCAGGAGTTTAAGCATAAGTAATATAAATACCTGCCAGTGAAGAAATGTATGGTGGTTCCAAGCAGTAGGGTTGATTTTTTTTTTGCTCCCCCCACTTTAATAAGAGAACATCTTGATCCCTAAAAAGAATAGTGGCTGGTATAGTTTTGGGGGAAATCTTTTATTCTGAATATATTTCATGAGTCCAAATGTAACACAGTACTGTGACATCAACAAATACAGTTTCTTCTTTATTGAGAGCCTGGGATGGCTGTCCCCAGGGAAATCTCCCTTATCTTTATATTATAAAGCTTTGGATGTGTATATAAGATTTCCGAACCTATAAACAAAATGGAAAACAAATAAAAGGAATGAAGAAAACCCTTATAGTGTGTGTGTGTGTGTGTGTGTGTGTGTGTGTGTGTGTGCTCACATTCCAGTAATATTTCAGTTGCCCTAAGTGTAACCCTACTTTCCAACTCCAGCTGAGAGAAGAAAATATGGGATCTATGTTGGTTAATGGGAGGAGATGGGGAATGGAAGGGGGGGAAATAAATGGTGCCTCTAGACCTTTGGCTTTTGCTAGCAGGGGAGTGGAATTACCCGGAGGCAAAAGAAAAAAATACAGTTTTTAAAAAAACTTATAGACCTTCTATTTTGGGAGCATAAACCTTTCCCTCCAAGAAACAGTACTTCAAATACAACCAGGGTGGGGAAATCAAGGCAGGGAACAATGTGTATGACTCAGATTTAGGCAATACGCTTGAAGCTAAAACTAGAGTGGTGATCAGAGTTCTTTCACTGTTTTTCTAGTAGGCCTTCCAAAAGTCTTTCTCAGTCTTTCCTGAAGGCTGGCTGGCTGGCTGGCTTTCTAAGGCAGTGGTGCTGTAGGCTAAAGCTCACTTTTATACTGCTCACAAGGCCACACTGTTTCTGTACACAGAGAATACTTCCTTCCCCTCAAACACACTTCTTTCTGTTACATTCTCAGAAATCTCTTTTTCTCCTCAGAAATCTTTCTCCCCTTTATTTTTTTCTGGCCAATTTTTACAGGTCCCTGCAGGAACATTTCCCCCCCCCCCCCAAATCTACCAGAGGATTAACCTATAGGGTTACTGTGATGAACTACTAAGGGTTAATGTCTCACAGAGTCTGAGAACCTTTGAGTGACAGGATGTTCAAATGGAATTCTGTGGAGAGCAAAAGTTAAGAAATGACAGTTGGGAACTGACAGTTGAAGAGGAGACGGTTTAGCACTGACCATGGCCTGGGAAAGTGGCAGAAGCAATGGGTGGATCAAAGAGGATCCCCATTCAAGCTGAAAATAGGAATTGCTTTTAATTAAGAGAAGCAATCCCTGCCCAGTGAAAACGGAGATAGCTCCTGAAAGAAGAGTGATTCTTGATCTGTGTCTGAAGAAGGATTTGGGAGACTTAGTTGTATGTTCCTGCCTTCTAAACCTTAAGAGTCAGTGAAACTTGGGAACCTATGTTTGACTGTTTAAGCAGACATTAAAAAGAAAGCGTTTCAAGGACCTTGTTGAAAAGCAAAAACGCTTACTTGTTGGCAACGTATTAGCTGGATTTAACGTGATTACAAAGTTACCTCAGTTTTTATTATCGGTTCACTTCATACATCCTACCCCTGATTTCACCTGACCTTGTCCCCTTCAAAAATTTTTTTTTTTTTTTTTGGACTTTCAAAAGCCTTTCCTGTGCCATTACAGGAGTAGCATAATAGCAGGTGATTTTGGTCAAATCTACATCTGACTTTCCTGATGGAATCATTCTAGTTTCAAAAAAACCCATCTATACCTGTTTCTAGTTTCAAACCATACTTGTTCTAGTTTAAAAATTACTGTTTACGTTCATTAATTGCCCGCCTCTGGTCAAGCTAGCATTATACTGCTTTAAACAGATCCTGTTCCTTTGTACTCTTCAGACCCAGGGAGTGAATTTGAAACCAGCGTGAAATGAGCATAGGAAAAGACAGCAGTCAAACTACTTCAGGGGGGAGATGTAAATTGGGCCTTACGCTCATTTCACGCTGGTTTCAAATTTCACTCCCTGGGTCTGAAGAATACTAAGCAACAGGATCTGTTTAAAGTAGTATAATGCTAGCTTGACCACAGGAGGGCAATTAACGAATGTAAACAGTAATTTTTAAACAAGAACAAGTATGGTTTGAAACTAGAAACAGGTATAGACTTAAAAAAAAAAACTAGAATTATTCCAGTGGGAAAATCAGATGTAGATTTGACCTTTGTCTCTTCTCTCAAGTCCCTGTGTTAGCAGTCAGACCCATCCTCCCTCAGAAGGAGCAGTTTAGCACATAGATAGAAAGGGGCATAAACACCCTTCATATAATATCACCTTAAAAATCATATAAATAAATGTGTTTGCATGTGTGTGTGTGTACACACACACTGTCTAGCCCAAAGTGACACAAAATGGAGTCCAGCCAGTGACAAGCCAGAAACAGGCCTGGGGAAATATTTTTTCTAGTTGAAGGTGGGATAGCCATAGACCAACAAATAAGAAGAAAATAGATCTAGGGGCTGCTCAGCACCACTAGAGAGGTGATGAGAGTCCTTTCACTGTTTTTTCTAGTAGGCCTTCCAAAAGCCTTTCTCAATCTTTCCTGAAAGGTTTTCTGAGTCTAAAGTGCTGTAGGCTAAAGCTCACTTTTATGCTTCTCACAAGGCCACACTGTTTCTATACATGAAGAATCCTTCCTACTCCTCAGACATCTTTCTTTCCACTGCATTCTCAGAAATCTCTTTTCTTCTCAGAAATCTCTCTCTCTCCATCATTTTTTTGCCAATTCTTACAGGTCCCAAAATCTACCAGAGGGCTAAACCCATAGGGTTACATAAACTATCAACGTAAGAAATGAAAAGAAAGAAAGAAACTGGATATGCTATACATAGATAACATTTTGACAGATTTTTTTTTAAAAAAAACAAAAACTAACAACCACCTGTAAGTTGTCTGTTAACCTTAGGCAATAACTCTCACACACACATGCACAGTCACTGACTTACATGTGGTGTCACAAAATATTTAGGACTGTTTTGAGTCCTCAAGATAAAGGTGACAGGAATACTGATAAATGCTGAAGGAAAGGGGAATAAATGTTGTTTTCCTGGGGAAACAGTTGCATTGGAAGGTGGGTTGTGTACTGTGCAAGAAAGGAAAAGACTACAAAGTGGTTTGATGGACTGAAGACAACGGACTGCAAATCCAGGAAAACAGGACTTTACAAAGAATGGGGATTGAAATCCACATGTTTATTTATGTATTGAAATATAACAAAGTTTGAGTCCAGTGGCACCTTTAAGACCAACAACGTTTTATTCAAGGTATGAGCTTTTATGTGCACACACACTTCCTCAGATACACTGCAACAGAAGTTAACAGTTCATATATATAGACAGAGGTTGAACAGTGAATTAGCATGCGAGTCTTAAAGGTGCAGCTGGACTCAAGCTTTTTTCTACTGCTTCAGACCAACACGGCTGCCCACCTGGATCTGTGCTGAAATATGTCTGCTTTCTTTCTACTCAGATGAGCCTCCATGGTGGCTCGCACAAAACAGCAAAAACATAATAACACCTACAAATCATTGTTACTACAGTTTTAACCTGCCTCCAAAGAGCTCCGGTGGCATACATCCTTTGCCCCTTTTCCTTTTTTCTCCATGCAACAACTTCGTGAAGTAAGTCTGGCTAATGATGACCCAGTGAGCTTCATGGGCTGAGTGAGGAACTGAACCTGGGACTCCCCAATCTCAGTTTTGTATCCTAACCAGTACAATATACATCTATTACGATGACAGAACAGCAGTTAAAATAGTAGCATGAGATTAAAAATAAACGGAGCTGGAAGTCATAACAGAAGCTACAACAAAGACCAGTCAAATATTACTGATATTGACTGTAACGTCATATATGCTCTCCCAGTCCCAGTAGAAAGCCTCTCTCAGTCTCCGTCCCAAAAATATAACAAAAATGACTACCAAAACTACAGATATAGTATGCAGTTTATCTAGCACTTGCTATTCCTGTAGGAGCATGGCTGACCATTTTGTTCCCTCCACAAGGAATTACACTTTTCTCTGTTCTTTGCAGCTAGTGTGGCTAGCAGCTGTGAGTGCCCAGGCATCCCCCAGGCGGTTCTGAGGTCCCCTGCAAATTTAAAGCCTGCTGGGCTGCCATCCCTCTGCATTGTGCAATGTTCAGAGCTGTTTTAAAGTCCAAGATGGATTCTGCCTGTAAGCATCTCTGCACCCTCCCATCATTGATGTCACAGACCAGCCTGTCCTTCAGGATAGCATTCAAAGTGTCTCCAAAATTACACTATCAAAGGTTCTGCTACAAGAAACAGTGACTGGCATTCCAGATAGACATGAAAAACGGATTTAAAAAGTATTATACAGAGAGGGGGGCAGAGCGTCGCTTGTGCATGGCAGACGCAGGATAGAAGAGCTCCCACTCCCTACTCCTAAAACCGCCCCAAAAACGACCTACGACAAAACCAACTTACCTGAAAACAATGGGCAAAAACTCTAAACTCAAAGCCCCACTGAAGCAAGCAGACGACTCAACAGTACAGCAATATTTTACGCCGGGAAAAGCCTTGGGAAAATCGGGCCCTGACGACCAGCAAAGCCCTAAGATGGCGACGGTAACAAGCCTAGCGATCCCAGTGGCTCCGGCCAGTGAAGAAGATGACAACGCACCCCTAACAAGGCGCGACTTCAAAGAAATTCGGGAATGGCTACACCAGTCGGTCACAACGGCAGTAGCTGAATCGATTCAACCCATACGCACCCAACTCACCGAGCTAGCTACTGAAATAAAAGATATCTCTACGTTTGCAGAAGCGACTTCGGAGCAAACTCAACTACTACAAGACGAGGTAAAAAAACTCCGTTTTAAAGAGACACAACTAACAGATAGAATAGTAGCGATTGAAAATCGGTGGAGACAACATAATTTGAAATTTAGAGGGCTGGAAGAGGGCGCAGAAAAAAATATAGCGCTAGCTACCTTTATTTCGACCTGGCTGGCGCAATCCTTAGAGCTTGAAGATGGAATTGCCCCCACCATTTTGCGTGCGTACCGTTTAGGTCCCTTCTCAAGAGCAAGCAAGGAAAGGCCTCGAGACGTTTTAGCACAGTTTTTATACCCTAGATGCCGAGACAAGATTTTAAAAGAAGCTCGACTCAAGGGATCCCTCATATACAACGGGAAAAAAATTCTTGTACTTTTAGACCTTTTGGCTGAAGCCCTAGAGAAAAGAAAGAACTTAAAACCCTATGCCACAGCACTATTTGAAGCAAAAGTCCGGTTTCGATGGAACCCTGTCTCTGATATTCTGGTCTTCAAAGACGGCTTTCAACACCAAGTCAAAGACCAGAAATCGGGAAAAGCACTGCTCAAAATCTTGGGTCTATCTATAGATACAGACGACTGAAGACAGCTGTTTAATTCTTTGGCTTAAGATACTGTTTGATTTATTAAGGATATGATAAAGTGCTGGAGTTAACAATTTATAAGAAGCTATAACTACAATAGGAAATATTATAAAAGATGTTTGTATTAAGGTTAAGACTAGCATAGTTAGAGAGCTAAATAATTTAATAATTTAAGTCAATTTATTATAGTTATTAACTCATAGTATTTAGATATTAGATATAATAAGAAATATTATAAGTCATAGAATTCATTATTAATTATTTACTTAAGTAAATGTAGGAGGTATTGAGTCTTATATAAGAACCAATATAATAAGAATATTTGTATTTTTAAGATTATTTAGAGTTTCCTATAAGAGATATTATAGTGAAACAGGAGAAAGTATATTTTTCAGTTAAATATTATTGAAGTAATTGATAGTTAAATATAGTTGATAGGAAACTAAGATAGAAACTTTTAAGTATACTATTATAGATTATAAAATAGTAAATGGAGCGTAAGAATTATTAATGTTAGACATAGATATAAGAACTGTTATTGGTATAATATATAATAGACAATGGGATAAAAAAAAGTGAGACAACAATGATCACTTAATATGCTTTGAGTTATTAAATCTAAAAGGAGTAGGGAAAGGGAAATGGAATAATGTTGTAAGTACATTTGCTAAAATTGATCCCCTCTAAGTATAGTAGTGGAACTAGTAAGGGAGAGTAAATACTTTCCTTTCTCCTTCAAATATAAGTGGGGGAAATACTGGTTTAAAGCCCTAAAAAGGGCGAATAGAAGTTTGTTTTATTGTTTGTAAAGTTTAGTGTGTTTAACTAGTGTTAGTAGATAGTTAGTATTTGTTTTTAGTTAAGAATAGCTATAAAATGACTCATCATTATAAAACAATCACTTGGAACTGCCGTGGATTAAACAACCCCATTAAGGTGAAACGTATCTCTAATGTGATGTATAAAGAAAAACCAAATTTTTTGTGCTTGCAGGAGACTCACCTTAGAAAACCACTAGAACGTATTTTAAAAACCAATTGGTTTGATCAGAACTTTCAGGCATTGGGCTCCTCCAAAGCAAGAGGTGTGGCTATTTTAATCTCAAAATCTACCCCTTTTAAACACAAGGAAATTAAACGAGACCCAAGAGGAAGATTTCTTTTTGTCAAGGGAGAATTGGATGGTTCCCCCTTGACAATAGCCTCAATTTATGCTCCAAACCAAAACCAACTTGAGTTCATTAGAACAGCACTACAATTACTTTCAAATTTTCAAGAAGGTCCAATTATACTTGGTTGTGACCTAAATTACATTATGGATCAAACTCTGGATAAAACACATAAGACTACTAAAAAAACGAAGAAATTAAAGCAATTTACTGAATTATATGATATTTTGGAACATTACCAATTAGCAGACACCTGGAGACTTGTAAATCCAGGAAACAGACAATACACCTATTATTCACCAGTACACAATATATTCACACGAATAGATTATTTGTTAGTATCAAAAACTTTATTAAATCAGATTACATCAGCAGATATAGGCCCGAGAACAATTTCTGATCATTCTTGGGTAACAATATTGATGACACAACAAAACACTGATGGTAAAGGACCCAGTTGGTCACTTAATAAACTACTACTTCAAAAACAACAATATTGCGAAGAAATCAATACTACAATTGAAGAATTCTTTAGATTTAACAGCGACTGTGGAGTACCAACAGAGACAGTCTGGGATGCCTTTAAGGCGGTAATCAGAGGCAAATTAATATCTTTGGCCTCCTCCTATAAAAAAGAGAGACAAACAATTATTTCAGAACTATATTCACAGATAAAAATTCTAGAAGACAAACATAGCAAATTTGGGGGGGGGGGAAACCTTGAGAAAGCTCAATTGTGAAAGGAAAAAATTAGAACTACTAGAAACTTCTGCAGTTCAAAAACAACTTTTGTTTTTGAAACAAAAATTCATCACTAAAACGCCTAGATCACTTGCCCTCCTTAAAAGAAGGGTGAACCAAAAACATATTTCAAACTTGATACATACAATTCGTAGTCCGAATGGAGAAACACATACCAAGTCAAAAGATATTAATTCTTCATTTTTACATTTTTTTCAAAAATTGTATACCTCAGAAGGTCCCCAGGTGACTGCTATTCATAGCTATCTAGATTCTATCAAATATAATATAATACTATCAAAGGAACATGTGGAGTATTTAGAGCAACCAATTTCAGCTAAAGAGATATCAGATATTTTGAAAAAGGCAAAAGTTAACAAAGCAGTAGGCACTGATGGCATACCTACTGAATTTTATCGCAAATTTCAAGGAAATTTATTACCATTCCTAGTAGAGACCTGTAATGAGGTAATGACATTAAGCAAAATGCCCAAAACTTGGTCGGAAGCCAAAATAATAGTCATACATAAACCAGGCAAAGACAAACTAGACCCGGCCTCATATAGGCCAATATCACTTTTAAACCACGATTCAAAAATTTTTTCATCATTGTTAGCCACTCGATTAAATCACATCATAGCAAATTACATTAACTCTGACCAATCGGGATTCATCCCTAATAGATCGATCATGGACAATATTAGAAGAACACTGAATGTAATTACTTATGGTAGGAACAATAAAATCAACTCTCTTATTTTAGCGTTGGACGCTGAGAAAGCATTTGACCGGGTGGAAATACCATACTTGAGATCGGTCCTGCAGAGGATGAAATTTGGGGGAAAAAATTTGAATTCCTTTAATGCCTTATATCGGAATCCTATAGCCCAAATTATCACCAATAATTACAGATCTGAATTTATAAAGTTAACAAGAAGTACCCGACAGGGTTGCCCTCTCTCCCCCATTTTTTTTGCAATTTTTTTAGAACCTTTAGCCCAAGCCATTAGAACAGATAAATTGATCAAAGGTTTTGACATAGGTAATTCATCTCACAAGGTGAGTCTCTTTGCAGATGATGCAGCATTTTATTTAACAAAACCAGAACAAACATTACCACATATTATGATTCAAATAGCCAATTTTAGTACCGTATCGGGATACAAGATCAATATTTCTAAGTCAGAGATATACCCGATTTTTGGCACCCCAACCCTACAATCAATGTTAAAGAAACGCTACCCGTTTAGATGGGTAACAGATAATTGGAAATACCTTGGTATACTTTTCCCACTTAACTTGACAAACTTATTTGAGGTTAATTATGGACCCTTATTTAGTGAATTAAAAACTACTTTAGAAAAATGGGGGAAATGGAATCTGACGTTATTAGAAAAGGTGGAAGCAATAAAAGTTTTTCTTTTTCCGAAATTCCTTTTTCTATTTCAAAATTTGCCAATTAAAATCCCAGGGAGTAAATTTAAACTCTGGCAACAAACAATATTAAAATATCTATGGTCCAATAAAAAAGCCAGGATTAAATATACAATTTTGACTAAACCAGTTAAATTAGGAGGTTTAGCACTACCGATTTTTGAATCTTATTTTGTAGCAGCACAACTCAAGAACATTGTATATTATGCACAACCATCCTGTCAAAAGGATTGGCTCTTGATTGAGCAAAACAATTTGAAAAAAGGCTACCTTTATGAAATTATATGGAACCACCCTAAGTCTAGAGATTCAGGAAATTTAACACAAAATCCTTTTCTATTGTATACACTGGAAATCTGGGACAAATATCGTGCAATATTGTGTCCATCGACTTCACCATTGACAGTTTTTTTGGGCCAACCTTGGTTTATGCCATGTAGAAACTCAGATGATTTTAAACTATGGAGGCAAAAAGGTTTTATGCGTTTGAGTGATTTATGTAATAAACAACAAATGTTATCTAAACAGCAATTAGAAACTAAATACAATATTGAGATTCCTTGGTTGTTATATACACAATTACACCATTTGATATATAGCCCTAATATTATATCGTTATTGAATAGACCACTAACAAAATTCGAATTGTATATTAGAACCGAACACTCGATGAAAGGATTAATTTCTTTAATCTATCAAATGTTAAACAACAAACAATGGAATAGTATATCTACAGTGCAACTGGCATGGCACAAGGATTGCGGCATTAATTTGAATAACGAACAATGGGAAATAATATGGTCTAATAAATTATTTTCAGCGGCTTCAACAAACATTAGACTTCAAAATTATAAGTTGTATACCAGATGGTATTTAACTCCCCAAAGAATAGCACATTTGATGTCTATACCAACGATTATGTGCTGGAAAAAGTGTGGCAACCCGGGTACTTTTTTGCACTGTTGGTGGTCGTGTTCTTATATAGAGGCATTTTGGCGTAAAGTCCTAAAATTGACTGAAAGTATTTTAGAGATATCTATACCATTTACACCTGAATCTATTCTCTTGAACTTTTGGCCTGATATCCAAATGACTAAACAGCGGGGAGAGATGGTATCTTTGTTTTTATTAGCAGCTAAAACACTCATAGCAAAACTATGGAAATCAAAAAATGTCCCAACAATAGAACAGTGGTTCACAAAATTATGGGATCTAGCTGTCATGGATAAGTTGGCGATCCAAATAGTAATAAGTGAGACGCCCAAACTAAATAATGATTTCATGGAAAAGTGGTATCCCTTTCTTGATTATATGAGTAAAAAATGTCCACAGCAAGGCAAACTACCCAAGAAATATGTTGCCTTTGTGTTTTATTGAAAATAGCTATTGTTGATGTTTTGATATTGAAAATATTGAATGTTGAATTTAAACTGAATATTATGTTTTGTTTAATGTTATTATAGATATTAATTGAAAATAAATATTAAGTTATAAAAAGTATTATACAGTTTCTGAGGACTTTGGGCTGTAATGATGTAACACTGGGCTTAAGCTATATGCTCCACAAATATTCAGCAAAACTGCACACTTTTAATCTTCATCATTAATACCATTAGCAATGAAGTACTGGGAGGACCTCTCTGTATTCTGGACCCAGTCCTCCTTATCAGCATCAAATTCCTTCATAATTCCCACAGGCTTGCCATCTTCCAGCTGGGGGCTGGAGATCCCCTAGAATTACAACTGAACTCCAGATGACGCAGATCAGTTCCCCTGTAGAAAATGGCTGCTTTGGAGGGTGGATTCTATGGCATGGTACCCACTGAGCTCCCCTTTCTCCCAAAATCCCACTCTTCTCAGATTCCACCTCCAAAATTTGCAGGAATTTCCCAGCCTAGAATTGGTAACCCTACAATAGGCAGCCATTCTGCACTTCTGCTTATGGATTGTGGAAAAGCAGGTCAGGCTGTCACTGTTAGTGGAAGTGGAAGTCCACACCAGAAGTCAAGGTCATAAATCTGCTTTATTTGAACTGCAGCACACAAAGCCTCAGCCAGGCATCCACCTCGATAAAGGCCTGCATTGAGCCAGTTTTGTGTAGTGGTTAAGAGTGCAGACTCTAATCTGGGAGAACTGGGTTTGATTCCCCACTCCTCCACATGCAGCTGCTGATGTGACCTTAGGTCAGTCACAAGTTCTTTCAGAGCTGTTCTCTCATGAGCAGTTCTCGAACGAGCTCTCTCAGCCCCACCTACCTCACAGGATGTCTATAGTGGGGAGGGAAAGGGCTAGGGATTGTAAGCCGCTTTGAGACTCCTTTGGGTAGTGAAGGGCGGGGTATAAATCCTCCTCCTCCTCCCCCTCCAACCCCAGAAGAATGCTTAATCTGACTGCTCAGCAAAAAGTATCTCCCACTCAGCCACTAAGTGGAAACTGACATGACTCACTATGGGCTTTTTCCCACTCACATTGTGCCGGCGTTCTGCCTCCATTTGTCCCGGCGCTGGGTGTCAATTTCACACCCTTTGCTGCGGCGCGTGTGTTAATACGGGGCTTCGCGTCATTTTCTCCGCGCCTTCGGTAAACCTTTTTTATTAGGTTTACCAAATGTGCGGAGAAAATGGCGCGAAGCCCCGTATTAACACACGCGCCGCAGCAAAGGGTGTGAAACTGACACCCAGTGCCAGGACAAACGGAGGCAGAACGCCGGCACATGTGAGTGGGAAAAAGCCCTATGTGTAATCCTCCTTGAGTCCCGGTGAGAAAGGTGTACATATACATATACATAAATATTTTTTTAAAAAAAAAACCTGACAATTTTGAGGGTGGACTGAGTGAAGTGTTTGCCTGGTCTAGCTTTTCGACATACCCGTCTCAGCTCCAAACTTGGCCAGTGTTTCTGCCAGCCTCACTTATCACTGCCTGTACAGAGAGGTGCCCAGCTTCAGACCTTTCCACTGATGTGCCACAAGGCTCCTACCAGGTTCAAAAGATGCCTCCCAGCTTAAGGCACCCAGCTGCAAGGCATGTGATTGCCTGCTCCAGAGACCCCCTCCACCAGATGTCTCAGGGTGCTTGCCCCTTAGCCCTACCCATCCTGAGCAACCTGCCTTATACCTGCCAACTAGTTGTGGTCCAACCAGTTTTGTAGCCAGGCCTATTTAATTACAGGAAAACCCTCTCCACAGAGATAGTACGAAACAGGCAAAAAAAGAAAAAGGAAAGCTTTGGAAAGCAGGCAGGACTGACTAAACTGATTTCCTTGGTGACCTTTTCGACTGTCAGCTCAAAACAATTTAGTCTATTTTAAGTCATTTGAGAGTACTGTAAACATTATCCATGGGGCTCAGGAAGGACTGTCTAAACCCTGACCTTTGAAGCTGATGGGGGTGGGGGGAAGTATTCCACTTTAAGCCATTTTAGAGCAAGATGATAAAGGTCTGTTGAAACAGAGGGATTTATTTTCTAAGATGCAAGGAAAGAGAGCACAAATAAAGTCATTTTGTTTCATGCAAGTATCCATATCTTAAGGGCAAAGGACTCACTACATTTGCGGCCACGTGTGACAAAGTCCAGATTGATCCTCCTCATTGCAAGGTGTTCAGCGGAGGGGGTAATCTGGAAAAGAATGGTTATCCCCTTCCATCAACTGTTTTTCCCTGAAATCTCTTACCCGCTTGTCCCATAATATTGCATATCTATACAGCTCTAACTTGCAAGCAAGGGGATTGATTTTACTTGGATATGTTATTTGATCAGCCACTGCAGAACGCACAAACAGGGAATTTAAGTGCACACTGGCACCCACCAATTTTATGGTGATTAATAATGGGAGTATCACAGGCAGGGGTCATTTCGAGCAGGAGCTCAGGGGAGCGCAGCTCTGGGAGTTGGTGTCAGCCCCCCCCTCCAGGCGGGGGAATGCCTGCTTGTGTCATGGCTGCAGCAAAATGACCCCGTCCCCTGGAAAGGTCCTTGTTCCTCCAACCAGCCTTCTGAAGGCTTCAGCCACCACTGAAGCTATCCTCCCAGAATAGTGGTATTTCTGAGGCTTGGATTAGTAGCTGTCCCCTCTCTGCCAGCTTGCTCTCTCTCTCTCTCTCTCTCTCTCTCTCTCTCTCTCCTTTCTTGCCTTCTGACATACTTCCGGTGATGTCAGATGGTGTAGCATATGCAAATAAGTTATGCTAATGAATTATGCTAATGAGCTCCTGCACCTCTTTTTCTATGAAATGACCCCTGACAGGCAATAGAAATCTGCAGCCCACCCAAAAATGGTCTCAAGGGACAGTTCCCCTTGTAGAATGGCTGTCATGATTCCTTGTGGAGTAGCATGTTAAAAGGTGTTATATGCAGATAAGCTATAAACCTGAAGTAACAGAATCCACATCATATATCCTAAGAGAGGAGGTGCTGGAAGGCAGAAAAACAGCTTGGATTTGATATAGCTTTTTGAAGGCCCATTGAAGTTTTTCTTTTCCAGTCCCTCCACCAATGTTTCTTTTTGATATTATGCTTCCCCCCACCCACCGACCCTTTGTCTCAAGGAACCAAGTTCATCATAATGATTTTCTCCCTGACAGAATTCCCTAGAGCCCATATTAGTGGTGAAACAAAATAAGACCTGCAACTGTTATCAAAACAGCTATCATGTAACATTCAGGAAGCCCAAGTACTTTGCGTTCCATCTTTACAGATGCGGAAATAGTGAAACCTGAAACTGTGTTCATATTTCAGAGGTTAAAACTGGGGCTTCTTTGCGCCTGAAAAACAGACCCATCTGGCGTGATCGAAAGATGTTTAGCGGCGTCCCCTGACAAAGGGCATCACAGAACTAAAGCAGAGAAACCACAGGTTGTTCTCAGCAGCTTGACTGTTGGGCTTTGATTTTTTTCCTCTCCCCCATCTTAGTTATAAAATGGAATGTTGGCAAAGAATCAAAGAAAATGAAATGTTAATCATGTCATCCCAGGGGGAGTGGGGAAAATAAACCACAAATATTATATGTGCAGTCAGTTTGTATTAACAGTGAGATGGTGAGCATGAGGCTGTGAGATCTGAATTTTTTTTTAAAATGTTGCTGAGGTCATACCATGAGTCTCTGGGTAGTCTTGGCTGGGTCACCAAATGTTCAGTCCCCTTCCATTAAATGGCTGCATTAGTGTGTGTGGGTGGGTGGGGTTCTGTTGGGAGGATGAACAAGGGGTCTCCCAAAGAGGCTTGTTTCGGTCAAAAGGCACCGATCCCTGCCTTCAAGCTTACAGGCTAAACATTTGTTTGTTTGATTAGCAAATGCACATCCTTCCTTTCCAGAGACCTGATCAAGCTAGCTTACAGCAAAGGTACTACAGAAGAAGACAGATACAAACTGGAAGGGTGGATGAGACAGAGGAGGAAGATCAGCTTGACAGTGCTAGAATGAACTTAGGATTTATAACAGGTTGGGGCCAGGCTGATCTGTTCTTGCTAGTGTTCTAGCTTGGATGCGGTGGTGCAACTACCCTGTAGCCCCAAGTCTTCTGGCTGATACAGAGGCCCAATTTTCCTTCCAATTACTTCTGCAGTCTGGCAGAGAGAAGCAGGGATAAACCTCGTGGTGGACTCGTTAGATGGGCATTCCCTTGAGATGGTGTTCTTGCTGGAAAAGAAGGGCTACAATTTTCTAATAGACAACTGGCTGCTGGAGCAATCTAGAGTGACTTTCCCATTGCTTCTGCAATCCCCTGAGCAATGGTTGCCAGTCATGCAAAGGGGGGTAAATCCTTACAAAACATGAAATATCTTTATACCACAGACGTAATGTGTTTAGTGGAACTTTCTTACAAGTTGTGATTAATATGTGAACTCACCTTCTTTAGCATCGCAATTTTATCACAAATTGCAAGCAGCGTCCTTCAACACTTGAAAAAATGCTTGCTTTTTAATCAGATGTCCTAAATTGGATTACAAAGACTTTGCACATGAGTGTCCTGCACTTGAGAACTGTGGATCATGTGTGGGGGGAGGAGTTGCAATTTCTAGACAACCATGTGGTGCCGTGTCTACATCACACATTGTGTTGCATTGCCAGTGTTTGGTTGATGGAAACATTGATCCTGAATAGTTTCAGGGTGGACAAAAGGAAGTACTTCTTTACTCAACAAGTGATAAAAATGTGGAATTCACTGCCAGAAGATGTAGTCATGGCCACAAGCATAGATGGGGAGTGAACAAATTCATGAAGGATAGGTCCATCTATGGCTACCGTCCACGGTGACTAAAGAGAACTTCCACATTCAGAGGCAGAAAATCTCTGGATACCAGTGCTAGGAAGCAATAATAGGGACAGGCCTTGATTTCTACGCCCTGATGATGGCCCTCTATAGTAACCAGCTGCCCCTGTGTGAGACAGAATGCTGGACTGAATGGGCCACTGGTCTGATCCAACAGGGCTCTTTTTACGTTCTTATGATCCCTTTCTGGAGAACGGATACAGTTACCAATCAAGACGAGACACCTGTTGACGTAGCTCTGTTGCTGCAGCTTTCTCCCAGTTTTTCTCCTCAGCTGGTTAAACAGATTGAAACACATCATATAAACTTGAAATAGACCTCATTTTTAGGGATGAGCAAATGTTTTCTTTTTCTTTTTCACATTTGTTAACGGTTTTGTCAGTCATTTTGTCTGTCTTTTTTGCTGTTGGTTTTATAGCCTCATATTGAAAAGACCGTATATTTTTATATGCCGCTTACATATAAAATATCCTTTATACATACACTGTATGTACAAAACTGATTTATCAATGCACAAATCACATTGAAAATGTTATTTTACAGGTTGTTTTTGTGTAATGATACAGAAAACGGTGCAAAAATAGTCACGAGTTAACTCACACAAAGGAAAAGTATAATTCAAATGGAGATTTTTCAGGTAAATGTATCATGAAAAAGAACTTCAAATTACCCCTTTTTGTTTTCAGTTATACTTTCCCGACCACTACCACTGAGCATGCATGACTTGGCAGCAATCCAGAAAGTTCCGAGCACATGTCAACAGCAGCTGTCAGCTAACTACCTAGTGGGGTGAAGCATGTTGCCTACTGCGCAGACTCCAAAGCACCACATTCACTTGAAATACAGTGCACTTAAAAGCAAAAGTACACATCTGTCAGCAATTGAGTAATACGGGGGACTGGTCTGAACAAAAAAAAAGAGGTATTACAAGCAGGGGAAATTCAGTTTCTGTGTGAATTATTGGTGGGGTAAGTGTGTATAAGGACTGCAGCCTCAGGAAAAAAGTTCTCAAGCAAATTCTGTACCAGCATCCATATATATATATATTCCTAATGGTATCCTTTACCAATATTTTGAGTTATACATGCATCTGAATATGGAGATTTTAGTGGGAAGCAAGGAAGCTTAGACTTGGAGATTTAAAAGAGCATATGGGATTTGCCAGTTTAGTCCTAAAATGCCTTTTAACTTCAATTTTTAAAAATCAAAATTACAGCTCTGATGTTTTGAGAAGTCATTGCACTCTGGGTGCATACAAACTTTTATTTCAGCCATGCATTCCTGCGCAAGCAGTGATTCAGACCTTCATCAAAGCCTCTTTCCTTGGTAACCTCCTTGTATGCTTTATAATCTTATGGATTGGGTCTCCCATGTTTCTGTCATGCCTCCCTCATCATCAAGTAGCATTTAAATAGGTCCTAACCCTGTGTATTATCTGTTAGACCTGTCAAAACAGATGATTAGATTAATGCAATGCACTCTACGTGGGGCTGCCCTTGAAGAGTATTCCGAAACTACAGCTAGTACAGAATGCTGTGCCAAGAACGATGGCTGGAATAAGTCATGAGAACCATTCTAAATCACTCAAGTCCTGTTCCATCTGCACTGTCTTCTGATTTGCTTCTGGGTCCAACTCAAACTGCTAATATTGATCTTTAAAACCCTGTAGGGCAAGGACCCACAAACCATAAGGATTGCTAACTCTCATGTGAGCCTACCTGACCATTACAGTAATCTTCAGGGGGTTGCTTCAAGGGCCCCATTATCTGAGCCTAGATGGGTGACAACCTGAAAAAGGGCCTTCTTGGTCATGGCATCAAAACTGTGACATGCCCTCCCCAGGAAGATTCAGCTGTTTCCCTCTATTATTATTATCTTATGACTGTTTTAATTCGTTTGACATTCCTTTCCTAAGCCTCCTTCCTGTTTATGATTTCAATTGTTGTTATATATGTTACATATAAAATGGAGATATATCTATCCTATCCTGTACAAAAGGACATCTGCACTGTCCTTTAGCTGGAATCTGTGGATTCTTTGGTAGAGTATGGATCTTACGTGGAGTCTGGAGGGTAACTGGCACCTCAGCTAAAAGAAAATGTGGGGTGCATTTCATGATAAATTGTGCTGCCTATGAAATACGGCTGCCAAGTCAATCAATTCAGCAAATCTATTCAGCTTTTCAGAGCGAGAACAAGAAATACTGATCTCATTTAGTTTGGTAGAGTTATCATGTAGCCAAATATGATTTGCTATACAGCAACATGACAGTATCATGTTGGCTACATGGTTCCTGCTAGGCTGGATCACATAGCAGCAAAACAGAGCCCTCTTTTTAATTTTTTTTTTAAAGTTCACCAAATCAGTTGCCAAGTAAGGCAGCAAACAGGAGTGAAATTGTGAAGTACTGGCCTATTACTGGCCCCTCTCTTTCACTGTGCATGTCTGTTGGGTCTTCTTTGTCATTCTGCATTGATTTTCCTCCCTTCAGCATTCAGTTTGCTTTGTGGTTGCTGTTTCCTGGGTTTTCTGAGAGTATTTTTGCGCCAATCTTTTCCTTGTTTTTCTTCCAAGCCAGAGGTAATTCAAAAGCATACAAATTCCCTCAGATTTCTCCCCACCATTTTGCCACACCTCAAAGGTCATTCCCTCCCCACACTGAGGTCATTCTGCCCACACTGCACCTTCAAATATCCCCCCTTCATCTGTGTACAAGCTCCATTCCCCCCCCATTTTATTTTTTTTAAAATTACAAATGGCATATGTCTAGTTATATGAGAATATCATGAGTCTTAGATCACTGAATAAAAACAATTAAAATTATGGGGGAAAGTTTAAAAGAAGTTGTGTGAGGTTTAGTTTCCTGCTGGTATTGACTTGAAAGGGTGATCAGAGAGGAGGCAAACAACAGCATCCCCAATGCAAAAAAATAAAAATAAAAATTCAGTGCTGCATGCAAAAAAATAAAGGGGGGGGGTTCATCAATGTGGAATGAAATTGACATGAGATGTAAAGAGGGAGAGGGAGAGACTGGGATGGGAAGCCTAAAGCTTTGAAAACATTTGAAAACATTTTTCCCTTTCATGCTTTAGTGAACAGAGTTGGGGGAGACCATATTGGCAGTCTCTGGAAGCCTAACATTAAAATGGCAGCTGAGCCACATAGCCCTTCTGCAAACCACCAAACTTAAGAATCATTTGGGATCGATCAATTTGGAGAAAGCACAGGCTTTTAAAAGCTGCCAAGATCACAACCAGTATGCAGAATCAATTTAGTGACACACAAACTGAAAACCAGGCCTATTTGCAAGGAAGGGCAGAAAATTAGCTTTACTATGCAGCTATGCTCGGGCATCAGGGAAAATAACCTTTTTTTCAGTTTGTGGCAGAAAACTAAAAAAGCTCTCTAGAACTTCTGCCAGAGCACTCTTCCCCCATACAGATTGCAGTCCTGTGCAAAGTGTGGTGGAGTTGCCCCTGACTTTGCATAGGTGCATGCACGCACGCATGCGCACACAGAGACATTGCCAATGATCACAGCTTGCAGTGCTAGTGTCAGTGGATTCTACTGTGCATTCTGTACACTCAACATGTTTCCCCATATTATAAGATCTTGTGACTCTCCCATTTTTCACAGTGGCTGATAACACAGCAGAGAATCCACTAGTGTTCGGCAATATTTAAAATGGGGCTTTGCAGCTGCTTGTCAGCTTCAGAAAAATGGTCAGTTTCAACAGTGAGTTTCCTTCCCTTTCATTCATGGAACTAACACTAAAATGCATGTGCAAAACCTGAACCAAGAGGATTTAAATGGAAGGTGCTTGCTGGATACTACTGCGCAGCTGCATTAGGGCAATTCCATAAATTAAGAAAAAAAACTTTGGATGCCACCACTCCAATTTAGAAAACTATGGGTTTTTTTAAAAAATTGTAGTTGCAGAATAAATACACTGGAGGAAAAAAGAATGGTGTGTAAGGCAGGCACAGAATCCGAAGTCAGGATTAAAGGTTTACAGCTCTGAATATTTGCAGTAAAATGTGCATGCGTAATAGGCCAGTGAGGATTATTCAAAGAATAGTTTAGGGACCTCAAATCGATATTGGCTATTCCCCTGTCTTTTCCCTCCTTCCTTTTTCCTTCTCCCATGGAGCATAATTGAGGATTCTTAGCTGAATACAAACTCCATTCTCTGGGGCTTATGAATGCAGCTGAATTGGACATTGTTTACCCTACACAAACAGGGATTCTAAACCAGGATTAAACCAGAGGTGAGGAGGGAGAAAACAAACTCCTATTCAACTGGACATCTGCATTTATGTATCATGAAGAACTGTAGTTTGTATCAAACTGAAACTCCTTGATCGTAGTCCCTGTGAGAAGGAAAGAGACAGGAGCTAAGCGAATGAATACATAGGCATGAGAAACCCATGATGGCAAATAAGCCACTCTATGGCTTAGCACAATGCCTGATTTTAAAAGTTTGCTTGCAAAATTTTGACTTAGTTCTAAGGGGCACCCTCTGTGAAGCCAAGATTTCCCTCCTGTTAGTTGGAGGGCTGCTGCTGCACTATTTCTCTCAGAACTTGGTTCACTGAAACAAGCCCTTGAGGGAGAAATAAAGATCAGTGTAACAACAGAGCTCCAAACTAGCATCCAGCTCTTAGACAATCCCTTTGTTTCTCCTTAAGATAAACTGCACAGCACGACATATTGCTCCTCTATACTGTGGGTTTTTCCCCCATTCCCCAACAGAAATGCAAAGATCCTTCTATCACCGTCACAGAAACAAGTGAAGATTGGTCTCCTGGGTAAGACAGGTAGGTGATTCTTCTTAATTACAAGAGCCAACAGATAGCCTTCCATGGAGAAGAGATCTCTTTAGCACAGACCTCTTGTGTGTCTCAGCAGAGGCAAATATATATATAATTCTGCTGCCTTGCAAAGGCATGCAAAAGTTTGAATAGAGCCACTTCTACCAGCACAATGGCCAAAGAGGCTGGCTGGGAGCTGCTTCTTTCACCCAACTTGATTTTCTGAGACAGATCTAATGGCAATTTAGGAAAATCACCTACATTTTTTTTCTTTTTTGGCTATCAAGACACAGCCAACTTGTGACAACCCCACAGAGTTTTCAAGGAAAGAGATGTTCAGAGGCAGTTTGAAGAAGAGTTGAAAAAGAGTTGGGAGTTTTTATATCTCACTACTCTGTACCTGAAGGAGTCTCCAGGAGGCTTACAATTGCCTTCCCTTCCTCTCCCCACAACAAGCACCTTGTGAGGTAGGTGGGGCTGAGAGAGTTCTGAGAGAACTGTGACTGGCCCATGGCTACCCAGCAGGCTTCATGTGGAGGAGTGGGGAATCAAACCCAGTTCTCCAGATTAGAGTCTGCCACACTTAACCATTATGCCACACACTGATTTGCCATTGCCTGCTTCCATGTCATGAATTCCCATACAAACACTAACCAGGGCCATCCCTTCTTAGCTTCTGAGGTCTGACAAGATTGAGCTAGGCTGGTCAGGGCAACTTATACATAGGGATGTATAAATATTCTCTTTTATTTACTTTCGTTTTTGTATGATGATGATGATGATGATGAGCATTTTTACCCTGCCTATTTTCTTTGTTAGTTCTGCCATTTTGTTTATTTCTTTTATGCATTTTTAACCATTTTATGGCAGGTGTATGTTACATATCATTTTATACCATTTATGCACAAAAACAGCCATCGATGCTAGCATCCATCTGACTATCAAACCGGGTTACTTTGGTTGGGATTTTTAAAAGTCCCGTTATTTTGTTCTGAGAAACCATAACCAAAGCTCCGACTTTCAAATTAAACCAGAGCACTTATGAAATTCAGTCCCAATAATACTCACTCACATATCATGTATATCCCACAGCGTGTAACAAATCCACATATCTGTTTCCTTCTATGGACACTTGGTGACATAGACATTTATTTGATCCCACTGCTGTGCATCGATTGATTTTGACTTGGCTCTTAACACACAACAATTTTCAGACCTAGTTGAGCAGATAGTTCATAATATCCAGTGCTAATACTAAAAACACCCCCCAACACTATCTTACTTTGCAGACTGGTAGACAGAGTAGACAGATCTTGAAATTTAACAAAGCCAGATGAAGAGAGAAGATGGTACTAGAAGTGAGAGCAACCCTTAGACAATTTTCTTCTTAGGCATTATGGCTATTATATCTTGATAGTCATCTTCTTCTTTTTTCCTTTCCCCCCCTTTTGCTGTCAAGTTGCAGCCAACTTCTGGCAACCCCATAGAGTTTTCAAGGCAAGAGACATCCAGAGATAGTTTGCCATTACCTGCCTCTCCATAGCAACTCTGGTATTCCTTGGTGGTCTCCCATCCAAATACTGACCAGGCCTGACCCTGTTTAACTTCTGAGGTCTTGATGAGATGAGGCTAGCCGCTCATATCCAGGTCAAGGCAGCCACTGTCTTAGAGAGCTTTTAAAGAAAACTGGTCAAAGTCATGGGGACAAATCTATTACTGATTTTTGAAGAGATTCTCCTTATTTGTTGGCAGTGTGTCCGAGTGCCAGTTGTGGGGGAGTCTACAACAGTCAGGGAAGGCTATTGCCTTATGCCCAGTTTGTGGACTTCCCAAAGACATCTGATAGAGCACTGTGCAGGGGGCAGAAGAAGGTAGACTAGATGGGCTTTACCTAACAGGGCTCTTCTTATGTTATGTTTCTGAAATGGGCCATAACAAAGTGCGTGTGTGTGTGTGTGTGTGGGGGGGGTTATAGAACAACTAAATTATTGTTTGAAATTAATCCCCTGCTTTGATTTAAAACAAGTCTCTGTTGGCCTTGGTGAGATGCCATTAAGGCAGGTTTCATGAACCACATTTCAGTTGTTGCTGTTGCTTTCTATGCTAACATAATTTATTCAGGGATTGGAGGGGGTGTTACACTAACAAGTTAGGAAGTCTCCAACAAAAACAATATCAATCCGACTGCAGACCAAAGGGGATCAGTTTTAGGGGAACAGAAGAACCTGGATAACTGTTTTAGGGACTGACTCTCTTACAGCCTTACTTCTTTTCAAAACAGTGGAGAGGTTGTAGTGCCTGCTCACAATAAAATATTCTATGTGAGTTTCTGCTGCACTGAAGTGTATGCACAACCTGCTAGAGCAGAAGGAGTCTGAGGCAATGACGAAAAAATGCAGACGTTTGCAAATGCCAAATTGGCAGCCCCCATTTGGAATTTCATTGGTACAGGGGAGATCATTATACAGCTATGTTTGATTAATATGAATTTTAATGGGCAGCTGCCGTAGGATTCTATGCTGGTTGAATGCCAAGGAAATGTCTGGGATAAGGTTTCTAGAAGGTTTCTTATGCACTTAGAGGCTCAATTCTAATAGCTTCCCATATTAAGATGTTGGTTTTAGCAAAAATCAGCACTGCTTTTTGCAGGATTTATAGAAGACTGTATTGTTTTAAATGTGTGCTGTTAAGACATGGGTTCAACTGAAAGCACAGATGCTTGCAATGTTGCAGGGAAGAACAGGGCACTGTGCACTTTTATACCCCTAGAAATTCCTGAGAAAATAGAAACAGTAGACCCAAAGACCAATAGAGATGGCATGTTCCCCCAAAGTTGATTGTGAGGCACCATATTACAAAGGATAGTGGTAAATAAACTCCAAAATTAGGTGTTGTACCAAGGATGGTCTTAACCTGCAATGAGCAACAGGAGCAGCTGCCCTGGACTGACCTGCCGGGGGGGAGGGGGGTTTCCAACCACCCATTGGAATGCTAATCCATTGTGCTATGTACACATGGCTTCGAATCCCATCCTCGTTGCCAGTGTTAAATACTGGGTTCCATGGATGAGCAGACCCCAAGTCTAGTGATCAGCTCAGCTTTATATGTGATTCAGCAAGAACAAGGACAAAATCCCATGTTTAAATAGCATGCCAAAACCACACCCAACCACATCCAACTCCCAATGGTAGGCTATTTACATAACATTGATTCCTCACTGGTCACCTCTAGAGTCCTGGTGAGCTATTGTTCTAGAGCTACAAGCTCAGTCAGTCACTGGTAGACAATCCTGGAATGTTCCAACCCTAATACATAACACCCCTGACTGGGGGGAAGGAGAAAAAGAAGAGGCTCTTGCCACCTCCACTTGCACCTGTCCTGTCTGGGGTATGGGCCACCCACTGTCAGCAACAGTCACTTCTGCCCACTCCACCTGGGGCTCATTGAGCCAGCTGCCAGTGACAGCTCCCATCTGCCTCACATGGCCCTTTGCTTGACCCCAGCAGGGGGAGGAATGATGCCCCAATGGGAGGTGGCAGTGTGATTCTGGAGCTCCATCATGGACTTTTGCCCAGGGACCCAGAATCACAAAGACCATCCTTTTGCTGTACTATTATTTAAAAGATCTTATCCATCTACATAACAAATGCAACATTATTGTGCCTGGGATGAGGGAAATACTTCTGAGGCCAAGAGGCGTGTTACACCCATTAACTTGTAATCTTTCAGCAATGCTTGGGATTGCTTAAAAAGATTAGAAGCCAGTGTGCGAGGCTGGTGGGACTGAAGGTGGGACTGTGCGAGGACTAGTGAGACTGAAGAGCTGCTTAATGTGTGTTGTTCAACAATGAGAGAGCCAGCATGGTGTAGTGGCTAAGAGTGGCAGACTCTAATCTGGAGAACTGGGTTTGATGCCCCACTCCTCCACATGAAGTCTGCTGGGTGACATTGGTTCAGTCACAGTTCTCTCAGAACTATCTCAGGCCCACCTACCTCACAAGGTGCTTGTTGTGGGGAGAGGAAGAGAAGGCAATTGTAAGCCTCATTGAGACTCCTTAAGGTCAAGAACAATGGGGTATAAAAACTGACTCTTCTTCTTAGCCCATCCCCTCATTTTTTCCACACATTTTGTATTCAGGATTCCCTCATCCCATAGCTGATTTTCATCACAAAATTTGTTGTTACTCCCAAACAGGAATGTCCAGTTTTCCATTGACCTCACAGGTACCTTCTAAAGTTGGTGTATGACAGTCCTCACATACACCCAGCTTGGCTGAAAGGGGATCCAAACTCCTCCATGACTTTTGCTGGGGACTTTCACATGCTCCAGTAGACCCTGGGGTGATAGCTAGCCTTTTCAAAATCTTTATCCGAAACGAACTGATATCTCCTGCCGTTTGCAAACCACACCTTTCTGCTATGCCTCCTGTTCTCCTGGGTAACCACCAAATCTTACTGAGATTTCTTCAGCTAAGGCTGTAGGTTTTCAGCCTTAATCTTTTTAGACTTTTGGTTTTTTTCCCCGTCTGCTGATTGCCTGTGGCGAGCTCCTGTAGTCAGGTTTGCAATTCAGAAGCCAGTGAAAATTAAATAACATGTTGGGTATGACTGAAACAGAAATGACAGGCAAGGCTCAACGGACTAAAGGAGTATTATTTTACAACATGGGGACTGTTGGGTTAGCAAATGTAAAAATAATGATTAGGCGCTTGAATAGGTCTTGGGAGTTAGCACACTAGATTCTTCATTGAATCGCCTCCTTTTTTGAACCACGTGTAGCTGGGCTGGGTTTTTTTTAATGATGAGGGGTTTTTTTAAAAAAAAATGTGATCTTTCCACCAATGCTCTCTCTAAGCTGTGGAGTCTTGTGAGCAAAAAAATCTAGTTTGTGTGCTATTGGCATTAAAGTTGTGAGCGCGGAATTTGGCTGTTGCATAAATTAGTCTGCTTTGGAGCTAAAACAAAAATGTGTGAGCCAGAGGCTAAAAAGCTGTGAGCTAGCTCACACTAACTCAGCTTCGAGAGAACACTGCTCCCCACCAACGCCCCCTCTAAACTGTGGAGACTGTGAGCAAAAATTCTGCTTTGTGAGCTACTGGCATTAAAGTTGTGAGTGAGCGATTTGGCTGCTGCATAAATTAGTCTGCTCTGGAGCCCTCCTTTCTGAGCTAAGACAAACACGTGTGAGCTGGAGGCTAAAAAACTGTGAGGCTCACACTAACTCAGCTTAGAGGAAACACTGCTCCCCACCAACCTCATCATGCCACTGCTACCAGCAAAATCTGCAGATGCTTCTGGCTTGGGTACATGATGTCGTCAGCCTACCCTACTAACCTGAAATTGCCTGGCCTTGGGTATGGGTTTGGTATCGCTGCGCTGGGTGTGAGGAGCAATATGGGCCGCCAATTTCCATGGTTCTGTGTTAGGGTATATTTTAAGTCAACTGACTATAATTTATAATGTTGTTGTTTTAATCCCTTGTAAGCTGCCTTGAGCCAGCGTACGCTGGCTAGGGGGGGTATAAATCTATAAATAAATAAATAAAATAAAACCTAGAGGTCTAGGTTCATTGGAAATATGAGAGATCTGGGTAGTTTGTGAGCTGTTTCAGAGCACCCACGGAAGCCCACATTCTGCAGTCCATGTGATCAAATAAGCCTGACACTCATTTCGAGAAATTATTCTTTGACCCGTCGTAGTCCCATCATCACTAAATCAACAACAGTCACTGGAAAACAACATCTAAACACAGTGGTTACAATTAGAGACAGGTTAGGAACATGTGCTGCTTGGGTTCTTTTTCCTTGTTTGATGTCAAGGGAACAAAAAGCATCATTCACGCTTCACTGGTGATATTTTAGACTAATATTAAATTAAAAGTACGAAGGTTGCCAAATTAGACTTGTCTTTAAATAATATATCCCCCTTTTCAGCTCCCGTTGTTTAAATTCAACACGCCTCCTCCGTTGGTTTCTTCTTGCACCTGTTTAATACAGTAAACCTCACTGGCACCGCACCTTTCTCTTTATAACCCTTTAAAACTGGCAACTATTTGGGAGCAAGGTTTTTTTAAAAAAAAAAAAATCAGTTTTTCCCATTTAATACATCCATTCAGAAATGGTAACTTTTGGAAAAAAACAAAACAAAATGATGTATGGCAGGTGCCTGCCACATCCTGGAGCTCATTGTTTAATAAATATGTAAATCAATCAATTTATTGCTCTCCTCAGGCAGAGAAGTTGTATGAATTTATGAGTATCACTCCAAAATGTATGGAAGATATCACAAGGTCTTACCAAGGGGCAAGCTGGGGAAGCAAAAAGCATTTACAGGAATAGCACTTGGAACCTGCAGATAATAAAATAAGGATGAATGCAGACCAATGACAATTCGCCATCCTCTTGCGCTCAGTGCTCAACTCCTGAAGCAGTGTTATACTGGAGGTCAATGTTGTGATATATATATATATATATATATATATATATATATATATATATATATATATATATATATATATTGCAATGTTATTTGTAATTGCTCGTGGTTTTATATATTTTTTCTTTTTGTTCTATTTGTATGATGTCTTCATGTTGCAATGAACATTTCTTGGAGAGGTCATTTATTCCTAGCACAAATACACAAAAGAAGCCAGTTGAGTAGAAAGAGCTGCCCTTGCTGGACACTCTAAAATATATAGTTGGGGAGAGGGGGGCAGCTCTGGGCCACAGCAAGATTTCCACATGCTCAGTGGGCATCAGCAGAATCGAAATACATGAACAGCGATGCTCGTGGTGAAAAAGCAGGCCCCAATTATGTTGGGGAGATCTTTTCGGTTTTGCTTTTTAAAAAACTGTTTTCATTTCCATTCAATTTGTGATTACACACGTTTCTTTTAACTGATATTCATTTTTATTCCCCTTGGGAACAAATGTGAAGCCTCCCTTCCTCCCTCAGAACAGCTCTAAATGTGATGCTGTTGTGTCTCTGCATTAAGCTACTGCTCTTGGATGGCTACCACTTCATGTGGTGGTTGATGCAATAGGGAGTCCAGTGTTCCCTATAAGCTGAGTTAGTGTGAGCTAGCTCACAGTGTTTTTGTAGCCTCCAGCGCACATATTTTTGTCTTAGCTCAGGAAGGATGGCTCCAGAGCAAACTAATTTATGCAGTAGCCAAATTGTTCACTCACACTTTGATGCCAGTAGCTCACAAAGTAGAATTTTTGCTCACAAGACTCCACAGCTTAGAGGAAGCATTGGAGCCAAGCAGTTCTTTGATGGATGGGGGGATAGGAATGAGAGAGAGAGAAAGAGAGATGTCGTTTTGGCATCTCATGGTGCCTTGGGAAATGCAGTTCCTTGAAAGCACCTGGCATAATGTAGGCATATCCCACATTATGTCTATGGATTCCACATCCCAAGATGCACTGAGGTGTGACACCACAGATGCTGCAGATATATTATAAGAAGATATATCAGATATATCATAAGAAGTTCAGGTAGGAAGCAAAGGAGGCTGGGAAGAAGTGAGGGGAGAATGAATTCTCTCCCCCACTTTCCCACTGCTTGGCTGGTCACTTGGGCTGTCATTGCACAGGTCAGCGCTGGAGAAACAGCAACAGAAACAGCCACAGTAAGAGCTTGGCAGGGGGAAGGTTGGAGGAGAAGAATGCAGAATGCAGGAAACAATGAGCGCATGAGTTTATTACATTTTACCCCATCCTTTCCTCCCTATGCCATTCTGCTAATTTCCTTCATTTCATTTGTTCATCTGGTATTTTTTTTCTTCCTTTTTTGTGTGCTGTATTTTGTATTCACCTTTGTGTTCATTGCCAATGAATAGGCCTTTTTTAAAATTGCAATTGATAATGGAGCTCAAAACAATGCATCCACCTGGATTGAATCGAGACCTAGGTTTCCTGTCTCATTACCACTTTTCAATAAATAGAACAGATGGACTCCCATTGTAGCTGTATCTTCCATGAATACTTAGTACGGCAGGGGCCCAGTTACCTTGAGTACCTTTGCGGGGACCCATGCTGGGCCCCTGGAGAAATTCTGGGTGTAGATGGGGTTGCCCAGGAAGAATCCACAGGGTGCTGCTTGACACTCGGTGCCCAGGCCATGTTCCAGGGTGCAGCCTGTTGCGGCGGGTTGTCAGGCGCCGGCCCATCAGGAGCTCCACAGGACTGCGGCTAGTGGTGGTATTAGGGGTCACCCGGTGGCCAAAGAGGAATAAGGCAAGCCTGTGATCCCAATTCCCATGGATGAGCCTTCTGAGGGACTCCTTTATAGTCCTCACCATCCATTCTGCTTGGCCATTGGTTGCAGAGTGGAAAGGAGCGGAGTGGATCCATGACCTCTTGGAACTCACGCGAGGTGAAGGCTGTTCCATTGTCTGTCATGATGGTGTTGGGTATGCCGTGGGTGCAGAAGCTCCAGCAGAGAGCACTAATTGCAGCCTGGAATGAGGTGGAGGACACCAGTATCACCTCTACCCATTTTGTGTAGAAGGCCACCAGAATGAAGAAAATCTGTCCCTGGAAGGGCCCCTGGAAGTCCAGATGGAAGTCCATGGTTTGTGAGTAGACTCCCACAGTCGCACCGGGGCCCTGGGGGGCTCCGGTCGGGGTTTTTGGCATGCCTGACAGTGCCAGACACAGTCCTCGATTCACTGTCCATGCCGGGCCACCATACATAGCTGTGGGCCAGCACCTTCATTCACACAATTTCGGGGTGCATTTCATGTAGAGCCACTAGTACTTGCCTGCGTAGCAGTGCAGGTATGACCACCCGGTTGCCCCATAGCAGCCAGTCCTTGTGAGCCAAAAGCTCATCCTGGTGGGAAGAGAAAGTCGTGAATTCAGGGCCCACCCAGCTGGTGGGGCATCCCCTCCCCACCCAGTCCAAAATGCGGGAGAGGATGTGGTCACAGGCGGTGTGGTGGGACACATCGGAGACAAGAAGAGGACAATTGGGCAGGTCCTCGAGCAGCAGTACCTGATGCACAGGAGCTGGGTCTGGGTTGCAGATGGGCAGTGGACGGCAACTGAGGGTGTCAGCATGACCCATCACCTTCCCTGGGTGGTGGAGGAGCAAATACTGGTAGCCGGCCAGGAAGACAGACCAGCACAGGACCCGGGGAGACAGCATCTGTGGAGCCTGGTGATCCAGTGCTGTGAGAGTCCAAAGATTTCAAACCAAAACAAAGGATCTTAAACAAGAACTTCTTTTTATTTGGTGGATCAGTGGTGCACACTTGTTGAGTCAGTAATAACCATATGAAGCAGGTTGTGCTACAGATATAGTGTATTCAAACTGTGGTATGTAATTGTCTGCCAATCATGATACAGTTAAAAAAGGTGCCCAAAACCCCGGCCCGTTTATTCCCATGGAAAAGAATCAGGATAAGGAAAGATTGCACCAGCAGGGAAATTTCCAATTAGCAACACAGTCTGTGAGAAGAGTTATCCAAGGCCATAGATAAGAAAGAGAAAGCAGTGGAGGCTCAAGCAAGGGAAAGGATCACATTCCATAGGGAGGAGTGAGGTAGCACATCATGACATAGTTACATCCCATCTCCTGAGCAGGAAATGTCAGACCCTGACAGGTGCTAACAGGCCCAGGAGGGCCTTGTGATCTGTCATGATGGTAAAAGGCTGACTCTAGAGGTAGTCATGGAACTTCTTGACCCTGGCCACAAATGCCAGGGCCTCCTTGTCTATCTGCGCTTAGTTGCGCTCAGCCTAGGACAAGGTGCAGGAGTAATACACCATGGGAACCTCCTGGCTGTCAGGCAGCTGGTGCCCCAGGATGGCCCAACTCTGTATGGGGAAGCGTCACAGCTGAAGATGATGGGCAACATTTCATCTAAGTGTGCGAGGACCGTGTTCAATGTGAGCAGGTCTTTGATGGCCCGGAAAGTGGCAGCTTGCTTCTGGCCCCAGACCCAGGGGGACTTTTCATCCAGCAGCTTGTGCAGGAGTTCAGCTAGCACAGCCTTGTAGGGCAGGAAGGAATTTTAGAAGTTCAGCAGCCCCAAGAAGGCCTGAAGTTCTGACTTCGAAGTGGGGGTGGGAGCACTGGCGATAGCACAGACTTTATCGGCAGCTGGATGAATGCCCTGGGCATCCACAGAGAACCCCAGGAACTCAACCCGTGGGACCCCCAGGAGACATTTTTCACACTTTACCTTGAGGCCGGTGGCATAGAAACGTTGCAGGACAGCGCGTAGTCTCTCGGTGAAGTCCTCGGCTGTGGGCGCAGCAATCGGTACATTGTTGAAGAAGGGCTGGACCCAGGGAATACCTTTAAGGAGCAAGTCCATTAGATTCTGAAAGATTTCCAGGGCCACGTTGACCCCAAACTGTAGCTGCTGCACCCGGAACACACCCCTGTGTGTCACAATCATCTGTGCCTTGGCAGTTGCATCATCTACAGGGAGTTGCTGGTAAGTTCAGCTTTCCAAAAACTTTCACACCAGGTAGGGATGCCAAGACATCACTGACCACCGGAGAGGCGTGGTCCTGTAGGGCCTTGTTGATGGTGCACTTGTAGTCCATGCAGATGTGGATGTCACCATTGGGCTTGACCGGTGTCATGATAGGGGTTTTCCAGAGAGCATGTGGTACGGGCTCCAACACCTTTTGTGCCATGAGGCAGTCCTGTTCCTCGTCTGTCTTTGGTTTCAAGGCAAACAGGACCCAGCGGGCCTTCAGATGGATGGACTGCACCAATGGATCAAGTTGTAGGGAGACGATAGGGCCCATATATTGGCCGAGGGTGCCATCGAAAACATCAGGGAACTCATTGCACACGTTATCAAAAGTCAACATCGGCATGTGGTGCATCCTGTCAATGCACTTCCCAAGGGCATGAACCATGCCAGTCCCAGTAAACATGTGAGCCGCCCTTCTACTACGAGCAGGTCCAACATTCCCTGAAAGTTCTTGTACTGCACATGGAATTTGTCCCACCCTTTAATGGCCACCTCGTTCTTTTGGAAGTCTCAGAGTGAAGCCTGCGAGTCTAAGGTGGGGACCCCCCTGTGGACAGAGCCTCTGGAGAGTCTCTTCCGAGATGATAGAGATGGAGGACCCCATGTCCAGTTCCATCTTGCAGGGTGAACCCTTTATTTGCACAGTCACTTTGATTTTATGGGGGGTATCCCGGGGCAAATTCAGTACCTGATGTTTGTGGACTGCGGTTGTGTGCAGCTTTGCTGACTCATGGTGAGTGGCTGGGCTTCTCCGGGTGCCTCTGGAGTGACGGGCACAAGTGATGTGGCCGGACCTTCCACAGGTCCTGCAGGCTGCATCGCAGAAATGGCAGGAATGGCATTTGTGGTCGTTTCTGCAGCTGGCACATGGCGCTTGAGGGAGGGTCTTCGCAAGCTGTGGGGTGGTCAAGGATGTTGGGCATGAGTCCCTGTGAGCTGGGTGGCGTATCTGCAGTATTTTTTCCTCGTCCGAGGCATCATAGACCAGGGATGTGGAGGCCTGATGCGTGGAGTGGGCCTGGTGATCCCGTTGTGACTTTTCAAAAGCCGTGGCCATGCATAGTGCTTGTCCAGTTTGAGTTTGTCGGTGCCAATGAGTTTGCGGCAGAGTTTCTGCTCATGGACGCCCCAGACAAACTGGATTAAGAGGGTGTCCTCTAGATCTGAGAACTTGCAGTTGATGGCCAGCCTGCGTATATCAGCCATGAAGTCAGTGGCTGCTTCCCTGGACTTTTGGTAGTGTGTGAAGAAGTCCATGCATTTTACCATCTTGGTTGGTTGAGGTGCAAAATAGCCGTTGAGGGCCTTGATGAGTACATCATATGTGGCTTCTTCCAGAGTTTTAGGAGCGAAGAGGCCCTGAACTGGCATAGCGTGGTGATGCCGCATGTGCTGAACAGGAGCAATTTTTTCCTGTCAGTGTCATCTATGCCTTGGAATCGAACGAAGTACTTCAGCTGTTCCACCCTCCCTTCCCACAGCTCAGGGTGAGCAGGGTGGAATGCAGGAATGATTCTCGGAGTGGCAACCATGACCTGTGGAGCGATTTGAGGTGCAGAGTCCTGGAGATCATTGCACAGTGTGGTGCTGGAGGTCAGGTCAGGGTCACTCATCAGGATCCCACCTTCGTCGCCAGTGAAATATCCTGGGTTCAGATGTGTTGTGTGATCAGCTCATAGCTTATTATGATTACAGCTCAGCTCAAAGACAACACTAGCAGGGCCAAAACCCTGCTTATATGCATGAGAAACACTCCACCCCCCCCACACACACACATACTCCCCTTGATAGACTATTTACAAAACACTGCTACTTGATTAGTATACTCCAGAGTCCTGGTCGGCTATTCTTCCTGTGCTCCAAGGTCAGCCAGACTCTAGGGTGATTCAATCAGGGTGATTCAGTCAGGGATGATTCAATCCCAATACATAATACCTGCTATTGTCATTTGCTTGCTAATGTCCTTCGGCATCTGAAATCACTCCACTTTTCAATAAATAGAACAGATGGACTCCCATTGTAGCTGTATCAGAAGAAGTGAGCAGTGACTCATGAAAGCTCATACCCTGCCACATATTTTGTGAGCCTTTAAGGTGCTACTGGACTCTTGCTATTTTCTACAAAGTAACAGGACTACCCATCTTGATCTATCTTGGACCAACTTAACTTATTTCACAAGTTTGATGTGAGAGGACAAAATGGAGAATCTGAAACTCATGTATACCACTCCACTACCATCATGTAAGAAAGAGTAATGGCAGGATAAAAATGCAATAGGTGGGTAGGTAACCATTAAAAACTCTCCTTGAGGGTTTGTTTTTTTTGGATATTGCAGTCTGACTTTCCCATCCACTTACAGTAGTTTCTCAAAGTACCAAGCAATCACACTTCCTCTTACTGCTTCTTTACCCCATTAACAAAACATTTTTTTTGAAAAAAAGTAATGCTAATAATAATAAAACGAGGAGAAGAGCAAAGGGGAAAAAAAAATAAGTGTCAGATATACACTTTACTGGAATTTTAGTCATGTTTTTGATTCCACACAATATGAAGGGCTCAAGACTTACTTAGAAGAGATGACTTATTGAAGTATTTTAAAAGATACAAGTTCAATATAAAAGAAAGCTTGTCAGTGGGAAGGGCTCCTAATAGGGCTAGGGAGTAAAAAGGCTCCGTTTTCTTTCCCTTACAATACTTCTCAAACAACTTAGAAAAATGTCACTTGGATTAAGGTGACAAAAAATGTGCTTGAAAAGACAAAGGAATGCTGCAAAAGTAGAAGGGCTCTACAGTTCACAATGGCATAGATAAGTGGTTTATGTAGTTCAATAGAAAAAAGGGCAGGAATGATGAATAACGGGGGCATTGTGCGCTGAGTGATTTGGTACTACAAAAAGAATATACATCGAAGAGGCAATAGAATCTCACTGCTTAATACCATGATCAGCGCCACCCCAATGAATATTCTGTACTCAGATCTGAAGATGATGTGGAGAGTTTCATGGTGTCAACATGTGTAATTTATTATTTCTCCTCTCCTTCTTGAATAGGAGAGTACTATTTTAAACTTACCAGCAGTATGTAATATTGCGGTTTTCCGTATGTTACGACATTATTGCAAGACATGCTTCAATACTCAGAGAACGCTGGTCCATCTGCTTCTACTCTGATTGGCAGGGGCTCTCCAAGTTCTTAGGCAAAGGTCTTTGCCAGCACCTGCTGCCTGGTAATTCTTTCCATCTAGATGGCAAAAAACTGAACTTGGGGGCTTCAGCACTGAGCCCCCATCCTTTTCATGACATCACAGTAATGCTTGACACTAGGTGAGCAGGGTCAGTCATGTGGGTCCTTTCTATTCACTTTTCACTGGACCAGGCAGGAGGACAATTACATGGGAAGGCCGTGCACAATTGGTCTTACCCATGGGTACATGGCATCTTATTAATTTGTTACATTTCAGTCTCACTTTTCATCCATGTAACTCAAGACACCATAGATAGTAGAGTTCCCAGATAATCTCCCGGAGCCCACATTTGCTTAGCTTGAGCCAGTACAATGTGCCTCCACATAAAGTTATGGATAGAAAGGGCTCATTTGTTAAGGGTTTGTATATGGCTGAAGGGGCCTGTCTTGTCACAGATCTGTACTGACACAAATACCCTGATACATGGACCAGATTAGTGGTGGTTTAGACACACAATTCCAAGGAAGTGGGCAAGTTTTGTACTTAGCACAGTCATGCCCCAGACTGCAATACATGTCCCCCTTCCTATGTATGAAAGGCAGACCTTCACTTATTTTCAGATAAAGATTCAGGGCCACCATTGAAATGGAGGCCAAGCTTCCCCTCTAGCTGTGGGGTTTCCAGAATCTGAGCTGATTTTTTTTCCCCAATGGAACCAGCATGATGTAGTGGTCAGAATGCTGGATTAGGACCTGAGAGTCCCAGGTTCAAATACCCATTCTGCCATGGAAACCTGCTGGGTAACCTTGAGCCAAGCATTGTCTTTCAACCTAGCTTTCTTCACAGCATTGTTATGAGGATAAAAAAAAAAGAGGAGGGGTGAACAATGTTGTAGGCTGCCATCGGTCACCACCAGAGAGAAAAGCAGGGTATAAATGTCCAAATAAAAATGAAATAAATTGTCTAGCAAATGTTGGATTGTTGTTTTTTATCCCATGGAATTCAATAAGAATTGTGGGAAACTAAGCTATCTGGACTGGATGACAGCCCCCAGATTGGAATGATAGCCCCTGCAAGTATTAGTTTCCAGGTTCCTACCAGGAATTAGACCATCAATGTATTTCCATGGCAACCAAAGTACATGAACAGGAACAACCTCTGCTATGGTACCTTTTGTCATTAGCTACTAAAGATACCAACAGACGGCCAGCCTGCCCAGAAGAGTCCTGCCTACCAGCCACCATCAACCTGCAAACATAGTTCATATGCAAACAGTGTGCACACTAGAGATAATAATAAACCAGTTCTGTTCAGCAGTTAATACTATACGGGGAAATTTTCATTCATGATTCCTTCTTGTAATTGCCATAGTGAACGATGGATAGGAGTGCATGTCTAGAGGAGGAGGTCAGGGGTGTCAAAGGGAAGGCAGGAAGCAGAGAACTGTTCACCTGTGCCTGAGATACCAGTGAGCCAGAGGTAGTCAGAGCACTTGTCAAGATGCCCATGTAGCTTGATGGGCTATAGAGAGATCAGATATTGAAATCTTCATATATGAAAGAACATATCACCTAGAGCAGGTGTCCCCAGCATGGTGAACGTGAACACTATGGTGCTCACCAACATTTTTTCCAGTGCCCACCAAGAGTTTTTAGAATGTGGGGCCACATGGGGCTTTTGCCCAGAAAGGCTTCTGATCAGCTGTGCAAATTTTTTAAATAATTCCTTTAGTAATGCTGCCACCACATCTCAAGGATCTTCACTGTTGGCTGAAGGTATGCTGTGGTCATCCTTTTCTGGCTGGCTCTGCCTCCTGCAGCAGTGACTTTGTGGCCATGCCAACCATGCTGAGTCAAAATTCCAAAGGTGCCTGCAGGGTCAGAAAGGTTGGGGACCTCTGACCTGGAGTACGGGACAGGATTTTTCTCTGTGGGACACTGATCAACAGAGTGGGCAAAAGTGCATGAGGAAGTCAGACAGTGTGTGACACATAATGGGAACATGGAGGACAAGAAGGAAACAGACCTGGACACTGGACACTAGAACTGAGAGGGGGACAGGGGCAAGATTTATACTTGTCAATAGGGATGGGCACAGACCAAAAAAAGGCGGTCCAGTTTAGGGTCTGTGGTGGCCCACAAACCAAACCCCAACTTAACCTGAACCGAACTGGCCTCACATGGACAGAACTGGTCCCGGCAAGTTCAGGACACAGCAGAATTGGGGGGGGGGGGATCTCCAGGAAAGGGACTTCATTTAATCCTTTGGTTTTGCTGCCTGCTGTTTAAAAATGTCCCCACCTTTAGCATCTACTGATTCTCTGGTTTGATCTTAGTCCATTGGAAACAATAGAGGATGGGGTGCCTTTTGGGGGATCTGTAACTCCAACCCCATAAATCCAATCCTCACCAAACTTGGAGGGCTGGTAGAGGAGAGTTAGCCAGAGATCTCCTGTGAGTTTGGTGCCTCTAGCATGCTGGGTGCATTCTGCCACATTACTAACTTCATGAACCAAACCAGTTCATTTAGCCCCTAAAAGTCCATGATGGTTCATGGTTCGCAAACCAGGTATGCAATGAATTGAACCACATTTTCCCCGGTCATGCACATCCCTGATCAAGGGAATCTCTCCCTGATGTAATAAATAAATACCAGTGGTCATTTTCTTAAGAAATGTTTCCCATAAAATAAAACAGTAATGTCATCAGGACTATTGTACATTTAACATGAATAATGGGCCAGCATTTTTAAAAATTCTAACTCTAGACAATATCAATGAGCAGCACATATTAGATTTTTCTCGTTCTAACAGTTCAACTAGCTATATTTTCAACCACTTATAACAGTGACATGTATAAGGCACCATTTAGAATACAACATGACAGAAATCAGAGCTAAAAACAATTATTTCCAAAGTGGAAACTCTAAAATTAGACATTAGTTCTTTTACTGCTTAATCAGTGGCATGGAATTGAGAAAGAGTAAAAATTCTAATTAAAAATCACTAACTCACATTTCAGCCAATCTAATCCTTTTCATTTGTCAACCTTTTGAACAACTGCTATCCGCCAGAAATGACACCTAAGCCTGCTAGCAGATTGTAATTACCGTTTTAATTTCTTAAGTGAGTTACAAAATTGCAAGTATTTCAGATTTTAATTAAAACTCAGGAGGAAAAGCAATAAGTGTACAGTAAAGCTCTTGATCAAAAATGTATATCTTACTTTGAGGGTGACTGCTTGTCTTTTTAGTAAGTTTATTTTGGGTTATAAATAATACAGAGCTCCCAGCTTTGTTGAATCAGTTCAGTTGGAGACGAGATATATGAATTGTAACTACACAGAAAATATTACAAAACCATGAAAAATATATTGTGTGGTTGACGAGAAGCTTGGAAAGTCTATTTTTGTGCACCGGAGGAAAAAGGCATTCAAAGTCATGTTAGTTAACAGAATGTAGTGTGAAATGTCCTCATTTGCCTCAAGAAGGTCATCAAGGAGTTGAAACAGCTTGCACATTTGGGGTAGATTTGTATGACCAGTAAGCACATGACTCACTGCTTGGTTTCCATCCTCGATAGCAGCATGGTTACATAGCATGGTTACATAGCCAGTGTGGTATAGTGGTTAAGTGCGTGGACTCTAATCTGGGAGAACCGGGTTTGATTCCCCACTTGCAGCTGCTGGATGACCTTGGGCAAGCCATAGTTCTAGCCAGGGCTCATTTCATAGCAGGAGCTCCTTTGCATATTAGGCCACACACCCCTCATGTAGCCAATCCTCCAAGAGCTTATGGTAGCTCTTGTAAGAAGAGCTCTGTAAGCTCTTGGAGGATTGGCTACATTAGGGGTGCGTGGCCTAATATGCAAAGGAGCTCCTGCTACAAAATGAGCCCTGGTTCTGGCACAGCTGTTCTTGAAAAAGAGCAGTTTCTGTTAGAGCTCTCTCAGCCCCACCCACATCACAGGGTGTCTGGAGACTGGAGACCGGGACTGGAGACCGCGGGAAGCCGAGTTTCCTGGGAGAAGAGCGCGAGCCGATCTATGCGGGAGATCCGCGTCTCCAGTCCATGGAAGGAGAGAGGACCGGACCGTATGGGCCCGATCCATACCGAGAAGATCAGACGCAAGCCCTCGACCGGATGATGGGAGATTTGCGGTTCCAGCTTACCACCGAGTTGCGAGAGCTGGCCCTCGATCTCCAGTACCAGTTCCGGGACGCCATGAGGGCTATGCAAGAGGCTCTACCAGCCCCCGCGGTCGGAGTCCAACAACCGCCGGTGCCTCCCAGAGGAGTCCCGGCTCAGGTGCCGCCACCGGTACAGCCGCGGGCGCCGCAGCAGGTTCCGCCGGTCGTCCCTCAACCGGTGCCGGCACCCATCCCTGCGCCGGCCCCGGTGCCGGCAGGACCGGTCGTTCGCCCGGCCCCCGCCGACCCGTTGACGGCTACTTTCGATGGGGACCCCGAGAAGTTGCGGTTTTTCCTGCTGGAGATCGAGCGGTTCCTAGACAGTTGGGGACACCTCTACCCCACCGAGAGGGAGCGGATTGGCTACATAGGGGCCAAGCTGAAGGACACCGCCAGCGATTGGTATGTGAGCCTGCACGACGCCCCCCGTCCTGAGCTACGTTCGCTGAACAACTTCATGTGGGCCCTCCGACACCAGTACGAAGATCCCTTGGGGGAAGAAAAAGCCCGGAACCACCTGCGGAAACTGACCCAAGGGCGGTCAACGGTGAGGGACTACACCGACAAGTTCCGGCGCATCTCCGCCAAGATCCGCGGCTGGCCCCAAGACCTCTTCATAGAAAAATATCGGGAGGGTCTCAACCCCGAGGTGTACGAGGCCATCCTACTAGGGGGAAGACCGGGATCGCTGGCCACCTGGATGAGGGCGGCCGCAGACGTGGAAGAACGGTTCACCCTCATCAAGATGGGAACGTCATCAGCAGCCGCAAGCAAAGCGATGCCGAGAGCAAAACCTAAGCCCAACGTGCAAGAAATTCGGGATGCTCGTTTTAAACAGGGGCTATGCATGAGATGCGGGGAAAGCGGCCACTTCGCCTCAGCGTGCCCCAGAGGAGGAGGAAAGGGGCCGAAGACCTCCACCCTGGTGGCCGGGAGTACTCCCAGCAGAGGAAAACCCCCGTTCAAACCCCGGGCGCTGCAGCTGGAAGGGGCGGCGAGCGAGCAAGGAGAGCTGGAGCTAACAGAAGCACAGATGTCGGGAAACTCCAACGGCCTGCAGTGAGCGGTGCAGAACTGCAGGTCCCCGGCCAAGACGCGCCATCTCCGGTGAGCATCCCTGGCCCCTTGTTATATATGGTAGTGACTGTGATGACCCCGGGGACGGGGACCCATGTCCGGGTCCGCGCCCTAATTGACTCTGGGTGCGCTCTGGACTTAATTAGCCCTTTAGTAGTGGAAGGGCTGGGACCGAAGGTCACCCCGTTGGGCGAGCCGCTCAAGTTCACGCAAATGGATGGTTCGGAAATGAAAGAAGCGTGCGTGGCTGAGACTGAGGGACTAATTGTGGGAACGGGGGAGCATTGGGAGAAGCGAGCTTTTGTCATCACCCCAAATACTCAATTCCCCATGGTGTTGGGGAGTCCCTGGCTGAGCTCTCATGATCCCTACATCAAATGGAGTGAGGGGAAGATCTCCTGGGTGGATGAGAAGTGCCAGAATCACAAGTGGGACACAGAGTGGGGACCGGGACCACCGACGCCCCTCCGGGTGGCAGCCCTCACCCTCGCACCCTCAGCCGTTCCCAAGGAGTATAGGGATCTGATGGGAGTCTTCAGCGAGACCGAGGCAGACGAGCTTCCCCCCCACAGACTGTCAGATTGTGCCATAGAGCTGATCCCAGGCGAGAAACTTCCAAAGGGGAAGCTTTACTCCATGAGCCCTCTAGAGCGGGAGGAGCTAAGGAAGTTCCTAGACAAGAACTTGGAGCGCGGATTCATCCGCCCTGCTAAATCCCCCTTCGCAGCCCCCGTTTTGTTCCGCAAAAAGAAAGACGGGGGATTGCGATTGTGCACAGACTACAGAGGATTGAATGCGGTCTCTGCTTCCAATGCCTACCCCCTCCCCCTAATAAAGGACTTGCTGACGGAGGCGGCCAAGGGAAAAGTGTTCACTAAGCTGGATCTCCGAGACGCTTATTTCCGGGTGCGCATAAGGGAGGGGGATGAATTCAAGACCGCCTTTAATACACCGTTGGGACAGTTCGAATACCTGGTGATGCCGTTCGGTTTGAGTGGCGCGCCGAGGGTCTTTATGAGCCTGATAAATGAAGTGTTGCACAAGCATTTATTCAAGGGGGTGTTATGTTACTTAGATGATATCTTGATCTACTCTACTGATAAGAAAGAGCACATGAAATTAGTCCGGGAAGTCCTTTCCACCCTGTTGAAAAATCAACTGTATGCCAAGCTGTCTAAATGTGAGTTCCATCGAGAGTCCATAGATTTCCTGGGGTATCGCATTTCGCAGAGGGGCTTAGAGATGGACCCTGCTAAAGTGGAGGCGGTGGTCCAGTGGGAAGCCCCTCGAACGCGGAAGCAACTCCAGAGCCTATTAGGATTTTGTAACTTCTATCGGACCTTTATAAAAGACTTTGCCACGGTCACCCTTCCCCTGATGGACTTGCTGAAAACTAAAGGGAGGGGTTCGGAGGCGGGGAAGCCCGGGGAGAGAATTGCCTGGAATGGGGAATGCCAGAAGGCGTTCGAAACCCTAAAAACCCTTTTTACCTCCGAGCCCATTTTGGCTCACCCTGATGAAACTAAGGAATTTATAATCCACGTAGATGCGTCCGATGTGGCTATGGGGGGGCCGTCTTACAGAGGGGGTCAGACAGAGAATTACACCCCCTCGCCTACATTTCAAAAAAATTTAATGAGACGGAACGAAATTGGTCAGTTTGGGACAAAGAAGCCGCGGCTATCCGGCTAGCCCTCACTACGTGGCGGCACTGGCTAGAGGGGGCGCAAACCCCATTCAAAATTTGGACCGATCATAAAAACCTTGAAGAGTTGCACACTCAGAGATCCCTGAATGCGAAACAGCTCCGCTGGGCCGATTTCTTCTCAAAATTTAACTTTGTATTGAAACATTTCCCTGGGAAAGCCAACTCATTAGCAGACGCGCTCTCCCGATTACCCCAACACGAAAGCGTAAAAGAAGAGGTGTTCGACTCCATGTTTTCCCCCCAGCAGCTGGGAGGGGCGGTGACCACCAGGAGTCAAAGTAAACGAGTTACCGTGGAAGCCGAGTCGTGCGACTGGGGAGGGGAGTATTCACCCGAGGAAATCGAGGAATTAGAGACGGTGACTGAATGCTCCCTGAGCGAGAATAAATGTTGGTACCATGGGGATAAATTGGTGGTACCCCGAAGTAATCGGAAGGATATCTTACTGACTTGTCACTCTTCCAAGCTGCCTGGACATTTTGGGTTTCTGAAAACGCTCAACTTGATCCAGCGACAGTTCTGGTGGCCGCGCATGCGCCGGGATGTCTCAGACTTTGTCTCCGCCTGTCAGACCTGCTTGATGTGTAAAAGGAGAGGGGGAAAGTCCTGGGACTCCTGCACCCCCTACCTACCCCTTCTCGCCCTTGGGAGGCGATAGCTATGGACTTTATTACTAACCTACCACCCTCGAGGGGAAAGATTGTAATCTGGGTGGTGGTAGACACGTTTTCTAAACAAGCCCGTTTCACCCCTTTCAAACAACTGCCAACGGCAAAGGGGATGGCCAAAGCTTTCTTCAACCACGTGATTAAACTACATGCTTTTCCTAAGCGGGTGGTATCCCACAGGGGTAGCCAGTTCGTTGCCAACTTCTGGCGGGAGCTTTTGAAGCTTATGGATATAGAGCCTGCCCTGAGCTCGGGTTACCACCCAGAGACCGATGGACAGTCCGAATGAACTAATCAGATCCTTGAACAGTTTTTAAGGTGCTACACCAATTACCACCAAGACAATTGGGTGGACTTGTTGCCATTCGCAGAATATAGCTACAATAATGCAGTGCACTCCTCCACCGGCGTCTCCCCCTTCATGGCAGTGGGAGGTTTCGAGGGAAAGCCTCTGCCTACCATCGAAAATGCCTCCGATGCTTCCCCCACAGACTTTAAACGATGGTGGGCGACCTTACAGGAATCGTGGCCACTAATAGCCAAGACTTTAGACCAAGCCAAAGAGGATTACAAAAAATATGCAGATCGTGGTCGAGCTGAAGGTTGGGATCTCCAACCTGGGGACTCTGTTTATCTTTCCACAAAAAATATACACGGCTTGCAACCCAGCAGAAAATTGGGATGGAAATACGTGGGTCCCTATAAGGTGTTGCGCAAAATTTCGGATGTGTCTTTTGAACTAGAATTGCCCAAATCACTGAGTTCTGTGCATCCTGTTTTTCATTTCAGCTTGCTGAAGAAGGATCCTGGGCCGAATGCGTGGCATCCAGTTCCTCCGGTACCTCCTCCACTGATGAAGGGGGAGGCACCCCATTTTGAAATATCAGATATTCTTGATTCTAAGATGCGTAGGGGCCACTTATATTATCTAGTCAGATGGCTTGACTTTGGCCCAGAGCACAATGAGTGGGTTCGTTCTGAACATGTGCATGCTCCTAAACTGGTTAGAGCTTTTCATAAAAGGTCTCCTGACAAGCCCGGGTAGGGGTGTTTATCGGGGGGCCAGTGTGTCAGAATCTGCTGATTCAGACAAAGTATTTCTAGTTCTTACAGTTATGCATTCTGTCTAATTTTCAATTCTGTCATATTATACCCTATTGCCATGTATGTATTACAGATATATGCTTGTAGATGCCATGTTTTAGTGCCTAACCAGACCTGGGTTTTGTAACTATTAGAGCGGGAGGGTGACACCTGCAATGTATGGGAACAATGGGCCTCTCACACTGCTGCCTCCGCATTCCATCGGCCCCGGCTGGGACTTCAAGGGAGGATGCGTCTCATCTCTTATCAACATGCAAAAGCCTTGAGGCCATTGATTGTTATGTGAACTGGTAACATCTGAAGGGTCTGGTTGGGAAGGGAATTTACAGCTTAACACCTCACTTTCTTTCCTGTGGGAAGCAAACGGCCAGAGCCCCTTTTGCCCGCCGTTTTTCCCCTGTAGTGATTGGCTACCTATGGGTAATTCAAACTCCTTGGAAAGGTATAATAGACCTGCCTGTATCATCTGTGTTATCTCTGACAATAATCCGAGAAGCTGTACTAATGTAGAGATTGGAAATAAAGAACTGTGGTTTACCAACCAAGATCTGATCCTTGACTACTTTGAGCAGAACTCTCACAGTGGGGAGGGAAAGGGAAAGGAGTTTGTAAGCCACTCTGAGACTCCCTTGGGTAGTGAAGGGTGGGATATAAATCCAATCTCCTCCTCCTCCTTTTCTTTCTTTCTTTCTTTCTTTCTTTCTTTCTTTCTTTCTTTCTTTCTTTCTTTCTTTCTTTCTTTCTTTCTTTCTCCTCCTCCTCCTCCTCCTCCTCCTCCTCCCCCCTACTGAGTGGAGCAGTTCACATCCTGGGCAGAATATAACTGTGGTGATCTTAAAATGGTCAATGGGCAGTGCAAGACCCTGCACAGCTGCAGATTGCTGCTGAGCGGAGCTTTCTCTGTTAATGAGAGGCCACTCGCATGCACAGCTTAGAGGGAACACTGCTTGTGATGTAGGTGGGGCTGAGAGAGTTCTGAGAGAACTGTGGCTGGCCCAAGATCACCCAGTAGGCTTTATGTGGAGGAGGAGTGGGGAATCAAACCCAGTTCTCCAGATTAGAGTTCACTGCTCTTAATGACTACACCACACTAGCTTTTGAAGAATGCAAAGGTTGTGCCTCATGAGAAAGGGAAGCCAAGAAGAACAAGCTGGCAACATTTTTTTTCCACACAAGATCCCCATGTCTTGAAATTGTCATCAGGTTTCCCTTGGAATATATTTGAAGCCAATTTCTGAGGAATGCCCAAGCATCTTTGAAAAAGTTCTCAGTGGGATTTATACATCCCTTGCATGGATGGTCATCAGAGGTCTGGTGTGCATTTTTTGCAAGGCAGTTATTGGGTGATTGGTTGAAGAAGTGCAGTTTATGATGTCCAGTGGGCTTTAAGTAGCATGTAATTCTTACTGAGATTCTTGTAATCTCATTGTTGTTACAGATACTATTTTGTATTTTTTTATGTGCTATCAGAGGAAAGGTGGGATATAAATAATTCAAATACATAAATAAAACCATGAGAATCAGTAGCAGATTAATTGCTGCTGCAAAGACAGTGTGCCACCTCTACTGATTCCGAAGTGAGGCAGTTTACTCCAGATAGTAACATAGGAGTAAAACTACCACTCTGAAAAGTCTGTGTAAACACACCATCTTGCCTCTTCTAATTAAATTGTGACAATTACAAGCACTCTCGGTTCTCTTTAAATAAGAATCCAGAAGCCACAATGGATTCCATTTCTCTTTACCTTCACATTTGCTTGAGCACACATACATTAAGAGTTGAAAAATCGCTATTGTTCTTCTAACAGGTGCTGTAACACCTGCATCTCCCGTTGCTTTACATTTATTGCGCTTTTCTGCAAGCAATACAAACTGCCGCAATTTTGTCAATATTTGTCAGAGATCTGCTTCTTTCCGAAAATATGGGATGTCTTTCCATCTGCAGGAAGCCTTTACAGTTGCTTGGTAGCACAGGGAAGTGATAGATGAGATCAGCCAATGAAATGCCGTCTTATTAGCCAGGTACTACTGAGTCTCTCATGACAGCATATATTATGCAGATGGATATTTTGCCATTTACCTATTGTTCTGCTGTTGTAGTTTTCTGCATCCTGCATTTATTCCACATGACTATAGAAAACCTTGGCTCAGACCGAAGTACAAATACTGTCTGTCTGGGTGAACATTTTTAACATGAAAAAGGGAACTTCAAGGGGCCCCAAATGTTTCCAAAGGACCACCCCTCTTTTTTAAAAAAAACCCTCCTTTTTTGCACTATCTCAGTAAGTTTTGTTCTACTTTGGTTGCTGCTACATGACATAAATTTGCTGTGTGATTTTTGTTGGTACTGCAGATCCAGAAGCATTTGCAGTAGAAACTGAGGGTCCACACAGCAGTTCCCCCAACATTTTCCATGCCTCAGCTCACCACAGCTTTGGGAGGCATTTTTATAAAACTGGCAATTGACATATAAGTAAAAGAATATAACATTCTAATGATGTAGCATATACCGTATTTTTCGCTCTATAACATGCACCTGACCATAAGATGCAGGGGGAGGATCGCACCCTCCGCGCTGGTCAGGAGGCCTCAGCCGGTAGGGGCGGCCTCGTGCGAGCCGCGAGCATCGGCTGCGGCCTCGCGCAAGCCGTGAGCGGCAACGGTGGCCCAGCAGCGGCCTCTGGCGAGCCGGCGGCAGCCTCGCGCGAGCTGTGAGCCGGCAGGGGCAGCCTCGCGCGAGCCGCCAGCAGCAATGGCGGCCCAGCAGCGGCCTCGCGCAAGCCGCCAGCGGCAACGGCAGCCCAGCAGCGGCCTTGTGCGAGCCGGCGGCGGCCTCGCAGCAGCAAGGGGAGCCTTGTGCCTGCCGCAGCAGCAGTATTCGGACCATAAGGCACACACACTTTTCTCCCCACTTTTTTGGGGAGAAAAAGTGCTTCTTATGGTCCGAAAAATACGGTAAATTCCCAACTTCATGTTTTACAGAATTTATGTCTCTAGCCCTTTTTCTTTGCAGAGATATAAGGGGAAAGGCATATCTCTACCATGAAAAGGGTTAGATATTTCTTTTTAAAAAAAGAAACAGAAAAAGGAAAGCTGGCAGTGCAGAGGAACTAGTAGACAGAACATAAGAAGAGCCTTGCTGGATCAGACCAATGATCCTGTCTCACACATTAACCAAAAAGTTCCTCTGGAGAGCCAAAAACCAGGGATAGAGGATGAGGCCTTCCCCGATGTTGCTTCCTGCCTCTGGGATTCAGAGGATTAGCGCCTCTGAATGTGGTGGTCCCCTCAGTCCAATTCCAATAAGCTTTATTGGCATAACAATAACTTTAAAAAGAAAAAAAAGCAATACAAATCAGCCAATGTGCCAACAAAGAGAAACAATCAGAGTGCAGTGATTTATAACATTGTGTACTGTAATAATAATAACAGGGCAAAGTGATAAAAGTTCAGAACAGTAATCTCAAGTATTACAGTAATTAAAACAATTGCAGTAAGAAACTAAACTATCCAAAGAGGATAGATACATCCTATCTCTCTCGCTCCCTATCCACCTCCTTTCCTCTTCCTCTTCCCTCTTTTCATTCCTCTTTTCCTTGGCCCCTAAGTACATTTGCCAGGAACTCTGCCACCTGCTCAGTAACTTTGGGGGTTTTGTCTGCTAGCAAGAATTCAATACCTCTATTGGTTACAGCCTTAGACAGTTGAAGGAGAGGGCTAATTAACTGTAAATGTAGCTGAGTAAACAGTGGGCAGTTTAAAAGGATATGTTGAACCGAGTTAAAAAAGCAATAAGATTATTTGGAGGAGTTGAAAATAAAGATGTAACCAATACTTGATGGTAGCAATCCAAGCTCTAGATTCTATGTATAGAGACCCAACTCAACACACAAAGTAAAATAACTAGCCAAGTTGGGAATGCCATGTGACACAGAAAGATTGCATTAACTCGTTCTGTTGGCCAGCAAGGCACTTTTAGTGCTCTTATGAATTATGAGATTCATAAGCCCGAACTTTGGGCTGCCTTTAATGGAAGGGCCATGTGCTTTCTTCATGATTGGAGCCAGCTCCAGCCCATGCCAGGAGGCTGACACCCTAGACAGTTCACCTGGGACAGAGACAAAGAGGTTTTTCTCTCTCTGTCTCAGCGCTCTGGTCAAACCCCTGCCCCCTCTCCTACACATCTGGATAGTTATGCTAACTAAGCTGCCTAGCAACTAATGTGCCAGACATTAGCCAACAGGCCAAAATCATTGATTAACAATGGATTTGGCCAGGTGAGTCATCGGACCCCAGACTCAGTGTCTATTTTCTGATGAGATCATAGTCTTGCAACATTGCCCATCCCCTGGCCCTCCTCCCTTTGTCCACCTTTCACCTATCCGAGGGTCCAGAAGGGACAGACCACCCAGAGGTGTGTTAGTGGGATGTGGTCTGCATGGCCCGCCCCAAGACCTCCAATAAAAGTCCAAACCCAGAGGCACTCGCTCTCTTGAGCCGTCGCCCTCTATCAGCTTTACTACCCCTTCAGTCCAGCTTACAGTACCCAACCCTTGCCTCCATCTTTGATCCTCTCTCTCTGGATTAGCTACCCAGGAGAACCACGTGGTCTTGCAGGTTCAAGCCTCGTGTCCCCATAGCCTTTCTAGTTTTCTCCCCATCCAATTCTTCCTGACATTGGACAATGCATCTAAGGTACTGTGCTGTTCCCCACCAATGATAACCTGCTCATGCAAATGTGCTATTTTCTCCCTTTATTTCATTAGGCCTGTGTGATTGTGTGTGTGATTACGTTTTTGGTGTGTTTGACCAACATTATTCAGTAAACAACATTGAACTTGATATCTGCCTCATGTGCCTCTTTCCTTGAGAACTCCCGGGAGGGGTGGGACCCTGGTATAGTTGGCAAAAACCCGTGTATTTCGCCAATTGCTAAGTATAAATTAAAGCAATTCGGCTAACAGTTCAACCTTTTTATTAAGGTCTTGAATCCACACAGGAGCCCCTTACAGTAATTGGGGAATCACTGTAGCTCGAAAAATCCGTAGGGTGGCCGGGAAAAATTGGTTATAGCAGCCACCTTGTTCTTAGCCAGGCTAAGAGAGTGTTCCTGATGCATGGACCATTTTAGACTGTAATGAAAGAGAATACCCAATACCCAAGTATCTAAAAGATTTAACTTGTTCAATTTCTCTTCCATCAATATTCCAGACAGAACGCCTCCATGATTTAGAAAATACCAAAATTTTAGTCTTATCAAAATTAATAAGTAAGGAGTTCTGGAATGAGATAAATGCTGATAGGGAGCACTTCCAAAATGCTATTACATTACTCTTGTGCCATAAGAAATCCTCTGGCACTGATATGAACTCACCATTACAAGAGGGGTCACCAATGGTAACAGAGATACATCAAACACCCCAAATGAACTTAATTTCCTGGGGTGACCTGGGTAAACCCATGGAGAGCACACAAACCTCTTCAGAACATCATGATGCACAAGTTGGTAAAAGAACAAACCTGACCCCCCTGGACTCCAAAATAAATAAGCACCTGGCAAACCCTCCAGAGGATGATATTTTTGACTCTTTTGGTTCCCCACAGTCACCATGCCTAGTAGCCATTGATATCTAATCCCCATTCCTGTGGCCATCACTATATCCTCTGACAAGCGGGCTCAGGGCGGCTCCCAAGGGCTTCATTTGGGCTTCATTTTGTGTGGTTTTAAATAGCTTCCAGGCATCCTCTAGGGATTTGACTCTCTGTGTTTCCCCTTCAGCTTCCTTTTTACTCTTCACCTCACTTTTGTAAAGTCCCCTCTTTTGAAAATCAAATGCTACAGTTTGGGCCTTTATGGGTAACTTTCAATTGACCTGAATGCTGAACTTAATAGCATTGTGGTCATTGTTCCCAAATGGTGTAATAACCTCCACATCTCTCACCAGGTCTTGAGACCCACTCAGAACCAAGTACAAGATCACTACTTCTCTGGTTGACTCTGTGACCAGCTATTCCAGTGCACAGTCATTTATGATGTCTAGGAATCTCATTTACACAGTCGATGTGAGGGTAGTTGAAGTCTCCCAGTATAACAACATTATCTGCTTTAGTCACCTCCCTTATTTCCATCTCGAGATCAGCCTCAAGGGTTTGATCGGGTAGGTGACAGTATACCCCCACCTTTAAGTAACTCTTAGGGCCCAGTATTTCCACACATATCACTTTTATTGGGGAGTCCCCTGACATTTTCTAACATTTGATTCTATGCCTTCTTTGATGTACAACGCAACACCTTCCCCAACCCATCCCTCCCTGTCCTGCCTATAGAGCTTATACCCAGGGATGACTGTATCTCATAGATTTACCCAGGGATGACTGTATCTCATATCTCCCCATTCCACCATGTTTCTGAGATATCTACTAGATAGATAATTATAATGTCATTCTGCCCCTACACTAAATGAGAGAACATTTTGCCCCACTTGCAGACCTCCTCCTTCATCCAATATATTTCTAAAACATGGTGCTGTATTTTGCAATGAACAACCAGTGTTATAGAATTTGCCCCCCCCACACACCTTTCAGCTCGACCCTTTCAATTTTAGCACCACTATATCTTGCTTTAGATTTTAAAACTTCCTCCTCAATATGTGGCAAAAATGGGCAAAGCAAAAATATGGGCCACACCCTGAGCGAATCAAGCAGGATTTCTTCTCCACATGATCTCTCATGGGAGTAATTTCCGTCCTTTTAAAAAAGGTGCTCATGAAAATCAGGTAGCAGGGGGAAAGACCTGAGTCCACTAGATGCTGCCATCTCCAATTGTAAAAAAAAAATGAATTGCTAAAAGGACATAAAGTGATTTGAGTTGACACTTACTACTTAGATAGCCCCATGTGCCTTTTCTGTCTGCCAATAAAACTTGCTAATCACAATCAGTTTCTGTGCTCACTTTACAAATTGCTCAGTCAGTGCAGGTGCAAAAAAAGCAGGAAATGAAATCAACCCATCGCTGGCCATTTAAAGGATGCTTCCAACTGCACAGGTGCAAAGAAGGGAGGAATTGTAAGCAATTGTATGCTTGACGAATAAGTCAGTTTAATAACACAACTGTGACCCTGTGGGATACAAGCCTCTTCTCTAGTAACTGATAATGCTAAATTAAATTTAGTATTTTGTTACCTGTTACAAAAGTACAGCCAGGCCCTGTAGCACAAATTTCTTTTAAAAGATCAAGGTGATCTGATCAGGACCTCATCTCACATATAATTGAAGGAGTCTGATCAGGGTAAGTTCACCTGGCAATTATGTTCATGTCTATGTCCTCAGCATGTCTCCATAAAACTGAACATCCGAAGGATGGTCATCAAATCTGACATCAAAATTCAATGGTTGTGTCTAATCAGCCTGGCCATATAAGCTGTCTGTCTTGAAGATCACTTGAGGAGCAGCAGGATACAAATGTGGTACCAAAAATCTATTAATTGCCCCCCTTTGCATTCATATACTTCTGGATATATATATATTTAAAGAAAAGCTTCACAACGATCTATCATTTTGCTTTCAGCCTCAACAATTTGTTCATACTGTCACACATTGACTATACTATCAGCATGGTGTTGCACAGATACCAACAACAGCCTGAGGTCTTTGTAATACTGGTGCGATCCTAATTTACGCGACACACTCAACTGGGGGGAGAAAACAACCACATAAAATTACAAAAAAAGGTTTATCCTTAACATAAACCACAGGAATTAGTCTCAAAGCCTGTTTATCTGTCTGAATATGAAATGGGTGGCTTCCACTTTCTCTCCTTCCCAAGGGCGTTGTTAGATTTTAATTAACATTTGTTGTTAAGAAATTCTTGAATTAAGAGTGCAATGTAAGTGTGATTATTATTACGGGCTAATTATAACAGCCACTGTCATAATACCAATATTTAATTGCATACAAATTATTCAAATCGGAATTTACTAGAGCAAGGCTGCCTGTGTTGGTGCCAGTTACAGAACAGCCCCAGCTCCGGCTCAGCTCCATTCAGAAGGAAGGCCAAGCACTGTCAGGAGAATGCTGCTGCTGATGCCTCTGGCTTGTTCCACAGATACTATGTAAGCATGAGATGAGCATGTACTATATTTGTCAGAGTCTGCTGGAGGAACATGCTAACTGCTAAATGGAACAAAACTTGCTTGCGGTCTTAAGGTCTGATATTCTTAGGGCAGCAACTCAGTGGGAGGGGGAAGAAGAAGAAGAAGAGGAGGAGGAGATTGGATTTATACCCCACCCTTCACTTGGAGTCTCAGAGCAGTTTACAAACTCCTTTCCTTTCCCCTCAACAGACGCCCTGTGAGGTAGGTGGGGCTGAAAGAGCTCTTTCCAGAACTGTCCTTGAGAGAACAGCTCTGACAGAACGATGGCTGTGATCACACAGGCAGTTTGGCCCAACACAGCCACTCCTCCCCTCCAGATCAAATGGGCACAGTCAGACAGCCACATCTGTCAGGCATTCCCCAGCCATACTAATTCCGTCATGGGCTGACTTAGAGCTGGGTTAAAAAGGCACCACATCACAAGTGGTGTTTTCGGTTCCCTGCGCAGTCACTGTGCATGGCTGGATGCCTGAACATGGGGGAGCACGTGCAGAACGGATTTGGCAATCTGAACCTGCAGATCCATTCTGAAGCTAGGGAGGCATTTTAAAAAAAACACACCTATGTGTGCACATGTGCACTGGTGCATGTATGCACGTGTGCACTTATGTGCATGCATGAGTTTTGGATTTTTTTCCCCAGTGCGCTCCATGGCTGAGGTGTTGTAATAATGTGGATGTTTTACCATGGGATGTCTCCGTGGGTAACCCACAGCAGGGTGTGCTGTGTGGCTCACATGTCCTGCAACACTTTAAACTGGTTAAATTAGAGGTGGCACCATATCGTGCCAAGATGCCAGTGTGACAACAGCCTATGGCTTGCCCAAGGTCATCCAGCAGCTGCATGTGGAGGACTGGGGAATCAAACCCGGTTCTCCCAGGTTATAGTCCACACACTTAACCACTACACCAAACTGGCTCTCTTGCTAAGCTATTATGTTCCTCATAGTCTGTTCTAACCATAGTGAGGAAGCTACAGATGTTATCATAACCACTACAGGTCAAACCATGGGAGGACCAGTAGAGGTGAACCAAAGCTATCTAAGAAGATTTTATTTCATTCAATACTTTTCCATTTCTCAACATGTTTTCGGTGAACCCTTTCAACATTTTCATTAGTCCAAATCTGTGTAGCTCCGAAATGGTATCAGTGGTGTTCTAAATTAACTGCACTGTGGTCTTCAGGCTACTTGCCTCCACATTCTTCCTGAGTAAATAGTATTAGTCCATTTTTTTATGGGAGACTGAACATGGCAGTGTAATTTTGCCTGCACATTGCAAATGGGACTCTTCTTACAGGACAGATTTTAAATCAACAAAGGCTGGGCAAAAAGAACTTTGATGCAGAAAATGATAGCAACCTCTGACAGGTAAATTGTTAAAAGTGGAATGAAAGCTGATCAGGTATTCCCTTCCATATTTCTTCCTTGTCTTTGTAGCTGCGTGAATCTTGAATCACTCAAATGTTTGAATGGTTGCCTTGAGAAACTTAAAAGTTAGATGTTGCAGTACTGACAGCTTGAGGACAATGGACTTTTGTGGCTCCTAATTATGCTACTCGGTAAAAAAAATGCAATTCTGACAATTCTATGTATTTTCACATTTGAAATTATCAGATTTGAATGAGAATGTGAATGAAGGTGCTTTTTGTTCTGCTGTTGAAATGTTTCTCCACTCTCCCCACCCCTGCTCTGCTGTTCTGTGGGCCCTGACTTTCAGACATAAAATGGGTGGGTTACCTGATATCAATGTGTTTGTTTGTCTGTTTAAACTTGATCAAATGTTTTGTGTTTTCACTCTTTTTATATTTGCTTATATTTTTGGAAACATAAGAGGTGCCTTCCTGGATCAGACCAGTGGTCCATCTAGTCCACCATTTTGTTTCACACCGTGGCCAACCAGTTGTCATATAGGGCCAACAAACAGCAGAATGAGGCCAAAGCCTTCCCTTGAAGTTGCCTCCTAGCACTGATATTCAGAGGTTTAACCCTTCTAAATGTGGCCGTTTTCATTACTCAAGATGGCTGGGAGCCATTGATAGACCTCTATGGTATAAATTTACCTAATCCCCTTTTAAAATCACCTATTCTAGTTGCCCCCACTACATCCACTGGAATTACACAATTTAGTTGCATGGAGAACTGTTCCTTTTTGTCTGTCCTGAATCTGAATTCTAGTATTAGGATGTAGGGAGAAAAAGTTCTTCATGCTGACCTATGTCATGCCTAATTTTATAAACTTCTATTTTTGTCTGTGGTGTTGCTTCTCTGCTTATCGTTGTTGGTTTGGTAGATTCATTTATCATTCATGAATTCCTCACATTTATATCACACCCTTCCTTGAAGAGAAGAAGCACAGAGCGGCAGACGTGGATTGGGAGATCTATAATCCCCCCCCCCCCCGGTCAGTAGATTAGACTAAGACCGAATGATTGGTCCAAGGTGATGAGCCCGCTTGCGGGGAGGGCAGTGTATAAATTTGAAAAATAAATAAAATAAATAAATAAATAAAAGGTCATGCTGGGAGCTTCGTGGCCCAGGCTGGAATTTGAACATCTCCACATTTTGTGTGTGATTCTTTTTATATTATGCATATGTGTCATACAGATTTTATATGGTATTTATACCTACAGTTTAGTTCATTTTTATGTCTAATCAACATAATGTAGAAGCCTGATTTATTTACATAAAGAGAACACTGAAAAAAATGTGTATGTTTTATGAGAAAATTTGGTGTGAGGAAACAGAAAAGAGAAGCCCAGATTTTGCTTACACAAAAGAAAAACAACAAGGAATGGGAATATCTTAATTGACACATCAGAGATAAGAAATTTGAAATTATCCCTAGTTCTGTTGTGGTGCTCCAGTTACAAAACTTCTTGTCTGCTGCTAGGCACCTGGTATGAAGTCTGTGGAGTGTGAGGGGACAGGTGAAAAGATCTTTCACTCCTGTTTTGTTAACGGAATGTTGACGGCTGATTCTGTATCATCTTGCCTGGTCATTTTGGTGCAACATTTAATATTGATTTTAATTGTTCTGCTACTACTCTAAAATGGATAGGTTGCTTGTTTGCCTTAAAAAAAAATTATTTGACCTTTCCACTGATGTTGTTGATTTTATGTTATTAGTTTCCTTATTACTTTTTTTTTTTACTGTTTTAATAGTTTTTACTGTTTAAGTGAGTTTTTAGCTAAGCGTGCAGGACAGAAATATTTTAAATAAATACTGCTGTAGAGGAGGCAGAGCACTGCTAATTTGTAAACTACTTGGCAATCTGATCCTGTCATTCTTCCAATGCCACTCTATGGAGTAGGTGTCTGGCTCTTGCTAAAACAGAAGCAGAGTGACAAGCAAGCAAAGTCAGGGAGATAACAGCTGCAAAATGTGGCTTAGGGCTCAGGAAAGGCCAATGACTGAACCACAAGAGAGTTGTCCACTAGGTCACTGGAACTCCACAACTAGGCAGCTTAGATGTTGCATAACAGCTTCCAGGTAGCAACTGAATGATTTTATGGTAGCACTGATAGCCACACATCCATCTTGGTGCCTCAGTGGAGACTCTGAAGCAGGAAGCACTTGGATCAGAATCTCAGCTTCCGGACCTGTGCTGGGGGAAAGGAAAATTCATGTTGCTCATGTCTAAGTACTATTTAGGTGGCCTTTCCCCAGTACAGTACACTTGCTGACCCATGCAATGAGGCTAATACACATTGTAGCTTCTCTATATGCCAGTGTCACCCCTTCCAAAAACTGGAGCAATTTGGGTGTGGGAAGGACCCAAAATCTAGGACTTCATGACCTTAAACTTATATAATTTCATTGAGTGCCCATGAGTTCTTGTTTTATAAGAAAGGGAGAGAAATATTTCTTTCTCTGCCTTCTGCATCCCAGCCGTAATTTTGTAAACCTCTATCATGTCACCCCTCAGTCGCCATTTCTCCAAGATAAAAAGCCCTAACCTCTTTAACCTTTCTTCATAGGGAAGGTGTTCCATCCCCTTAATAATTTTAGTTGCCATTTTCTGCACCTTTTCCACTGCTATCATATCTTTTTTGAGGTGCAGTGACCAGGATTGTACAGTGCAGTGTGGTGACCAGAACTGTGTGAATTGACTGAGTAGTACACCAAGGTATTATGTACATAAAGTTTGGGTTTTTTTTTTTTCCAAAGCTGTGCTTCACATGCATCACCTGCTGCCCCAATTCCATTAGTGGGATGACACATTTTGTGATAGGAATCTTATCCCTGCTCTCAGAAGACCATCGCCTAACAACTGACTCTTATTGAGAGAATATCCACAGCTGTTTCAAAACTTTACCAGGCTTTTGTGAATGGCTCTGACTCCCATCATGGGTCTGTAGGCCAAACCAAAGTGATAGACTCAGTAAGATGCCATTCCAGTTATCAAGATTTTCTGGTTTTAATCAAATCATGATTTGATATACACATATCTTTTTATCATCTTCATGACTTCGTAGGACTCTCTTGTTGTTCTTTAAAACTGGAATCTGCAGCCACTGTAGATTTGAAATTCTTCCTTTGCATTTTATTGCATATATTTTGTCCCATTATTTGGAAAAAGTTAATCAAAATCTATTTCTGGTGCCCCAAACAGTGGTCAGAGATATATAGTTTTCTGCTCAGACACTGAATCTAGGAATATCCATCTAGGCATATTCAGGCTGACTTCAAATCTAGCATTCCTTGTACAGATTCCTTTCAAATCTAGAGGCTGCTGAAAGACCTTGCCTGTTTTGCCTACAAATTTCTTGTTGTGACTGCCCCACAGTGGTTCATCCAAATATGAATAGAAGGTTGTTTTGTCATTCCGTTCCTTCCCCCCCCCCCCCCCCTTCTGTATTATGTTTTCTGGTTCATCGGCAGCTGTGTGAGAAGTAAGATAGAAACTTTTTCATCTATCCACCCTGCAAGCTAATGATCTGCATATATAGACAAACACAGCCATAATCCCTCTTGCTTTTTGAGCCCTAATTAAAGGCACAATACATTTGCCTTTCCAGTGGGCTTGCCAGATTCTCCACTTCTAAACAAGATTTTAGAAAGCATGAATTAGAGTGCTACATGAATAAACTGGAAGCCAGCCTGCAGATCAGACAGTTTGTCAAATCCCCGTAACTTGCACACATCCCATATGCATTTCATGAGCGGTACCTTCTCAGCAAACATTCATTCCCATTCTTTTTTTAATCATCTGTCCATACAAACAGTGCTGACTGTGCCCCTTCCTTACATGACAGAAAATGCATATGTGTATATAAACAGTATGCCAACATGGCTTGAAGGAAGCATAATTTTAAAAGGGGGGGGGGGGGTAGACAAATTAATACAGTGATTAGTCCCTGAATGGCTATTAGCCAGAATGGCTAACAGGAACCTCCATGTTCAGAGTCAGTATGCCAATTAGCTATCTATCTGTCTATTTAATTTATTTATACCCCACCCTTCTCCCCAGTGGGGATCCAAAGCCATTTACATTGTTCTCTTTTCCTCCATTTTGTCCTCACAACAAACCTGTGAGTCTAAGCGTGTGTGACTGGCCCAAAATCACCCAGTGAGCTTCCATGACATGAGTGGGGTTTGAACCCAGGTCTCCCAGATAATCAAGCTGATTACAACGTGCACTGAACTTCTGTGTCCTGAGTTCCTTCTCTGTGACACCCCTCCCACCTCCTGACTAGGACATAAGGACTCAGAGATCTCCACTCCAACTTGTATCTTATGAAAGGAGCAATTATTCATGAAAGCTCATACACCCCAAATCTTGCTGGTCTCTAAGGTGCTACAGGATTTGAATCCAGCTGTTTTACCTCACAATAACATGGCTACCCTCCATAGGCATAAACTATGGGGGGACTCAAGGGCTCGAGCCAACCCCAAAATTTCCTGGGGGAGACTGAGACCCCGACAAAATGGAGCGCCTGCTGCCGTGCCTTCCCACCACCACCAGAGCCATGCCACCGCCAGAGCCGCTCTCCCCACCCACTCCTCCCTCCCTCCCTCCCTCCCAGAGAGCAGCAGCGCAGCAGCTCTGGCGGTGGGGACATTGCCCCAGCTGCAGTGGCGCAGCAGGGGCTCTGGCCACAGTGGGGACATTGTCCCAGTGGCAGCAGCATGGCAGCAGCTCTGGTGGGGGGAGGGGACAGCACTGCCATGCCTCCCTGCCTGCAACCTGTATTTCCTCTGGGCCAACCTCATTCGGCACATAAGATCTGCACCATTCCACCCCACAACCAATGGCCAAGTGGAGCGCATGGTACAGACCACAAAGGAGACCCTTAGCCGCATTAGGGACAGGGATTGGGAGAACTGGCTGGCCCATTTTTTATTGGCGCAACATACCATGCCAAATCCAGTCAGCAGCAACAGCCCAGCCGAACTCCTGATGGGCCACCGACCAACTGTGCTCTCGAACTGGCTACACCCAGATCGGGCCCCAGAGTCACAACACCCGATCAGCCAGGCAAAAACGCCGTAGGGATTCTTCTTGAAGGACCCAGTGTTCCTGCAAAACTTTGGGAAGGGCCCCCAGTGGTTGGCAGGGAGGGTTATCTGCGCCACCGGTCCGGTCTCATACAAGGTTTCCGCAGAGGACAGCCAGGTCCTGTGGAAACATATATATCAACTTCAACAATGGCAAATCCCCACCTCCGCTGACCCTGGCCCCACAGAACCCCCTGGGGACCACCACTGGGGCTGCCAACCCTAGACCTCCCCCAAAAGGAGAGAACCGAGGAGTGCCCAGCCCCAAGCAAAGAGAGGGTCAAAGAAAGCAACACCTGGCACCCAAGGCTAGCATAGAGATGCAGGAAACACCGGGACCCAGAGTGAGCCCAGCCACCGAGAATCAGACCCTGCAGGTCCCTGCCCCGAGACACTCCAACCAGGAGCTCCAGCCACCGGCATAGTTACAGAACTATGTCTCACAGACGTTGCAAGAACTATGGGGGGAGGGGTGTTTTGTCCACTGACCACCACTATGCGCCAGTGCAAAAGAGCCCAGAGCTTGGCTCCTAGGACAATAGGAGCCAAGGATCCTGGAGTCCCACTAATCTATTAATAAGACCTAGGCAGGAAATTCAAATCCCCCAATAGGATCACAGGTGGGAACTGGGGTGTGTCCTGGGTGTGTATATATGTTGGCCCTGTGGCTGTTTTAGCATGCTTGTTCTCTCTAAATAAACTTGAGCTAATCACTATGCCAACTCCGTCCTCATCAATGCCGCCGAGAACTCAGTACTTGACAGCTAATTTCTTGCAGGTTTGTAAATGTTAAACTGAGCTTTAAACAAAATTTAGGGCTGAGAAGGAAGTAAAGCTGAGGAGACCAGGAGAACATGAGAACACAAGTACCCAAGAAAAGCCCAGCAGGATCAGACCAGTGGTCCATCTAGTTGAGCATCTTGTTTCACTCTGGAGGGTCAACAAACAGGGCATAGATCCTAAAGGCCTTCCCCTGAAGTTGCCTGCTAGCACTGGTGGTTTGTGGCCTCAGAATATGAAGATTCCCTTTAGTCACCATGGCTAGTAGCCATTGATGGACATCCTCTATGTATCTGTTGAATCCTTTTTTAAAGCCACCCATGCCTGTGCCCATCATTGTGTCCACTGTGGTGGAAGAGTGGTTGAAGGAACATGGCAGAGCTAGGGCGGGAAAGGAAATGGAGGAGAGCTTTCCCACTAAAATCAACAGGGGGGAAATGAATATAATAAACCAAAATGAACATATCCAGTAATAAATATAATGGAAACTGTTGAGGCTTTTTAAATATAAATCACCTTGAAAACAGCATAAAGAAATTCCCTTGTCTCAAGAACAGCTGAAATGGGGGGAGAAATCAGTTTTGTTCTTCATTGAAAGTCCTTCTTCCTGATGAATATGGACCCTTTTGTAGTAGTAGCTGAAGAACTGTCTCAAAGGATGCAATTAATATTTTTATTCTATTTTTATCTATGAAAATATTTATACTTCATCTTTTCCACAATCCATAGTGACTCAATATGACTTTCAAAACGTTGAAGACCAAGCACTACAGAGACAATTAAAACACTGCAGCCCATTTGGAGATTATTACACCTCTACTGGACAAAATTGTTGGTCACACACAGAAAGCCAGGCTTGAATGTCTTCTATCTGACATGAATCCTAACATTACTTACCAAGTTGCTAGCTTTTGTGTGTTGATCATGAGGAGATAGAAATCATATTACAACTAGGCTCAAAACTGAATTCTGCTTATATTATGTATTTTGTTTTTATATATAATAATATTTTTATTATGATTTCTATGTATATGCATGGCTTAATGACTGTAATGAACATATACAATTAAAACATGACCCTAAATACACAAATCAAGCTTCCCAAAATCCATTCCTCCCCAAATTGTCAGTGAGAGAAGCCTCAGCCACCATGTGACGTGTTAAGCTGAACAGATTTACAGTGCATCTGAAACCAGGATGAGAAACCAACCAGGCCAGCACTCCTAACCTCCTCAGGGGGACTGTTCCAGAGGGCTGGCACTATCACCAAGGAGACCGTATTTGAACTGTATCAAACCCGATAAATTTATGAGAGGACCCAGTCAGGAGAGAGCTCTGAAAGCATCTAAGTTGGTGCAAACAGTTTATACCACCAGATATGGTCCTTTAACTGTGTGAATCCCGAGTTATCTGGGGGGAGAAGCCATCCATTCCCAGGCACTAAAGGGGGGGGGGGGAGGGGGTGATGAAAAAAGAAAGAAAAAAAATCTCCTTTCTTTCTGACCTTGCAGTGCGCAATTTAGTGGTCCTTCTGTCATGTCCGATATTCACTCAGATAAAAAGACCGATGCACTTACCCACTATTATATCTGTCGTTCACCTCCTCTTTGTGAGTTCAGCCTGTCATCCCAGTGGTGATCTGTGATACTTCTGCATATGGGAGGTGGAAATCTTTCTATGAGCTCTGGACAATATTTTCTGCTGTAGCTTAAGAACATGTGCACCATTCATTTAAAACAAACAAACAAACTGGTGCATGATAGAACAATGAACAAAACACACCTGTTGCAAAGCTGACTTACCTCCATGCATAGCTAACATCAGTGTCACCCCAAGAGACTGTGGCTAGCAAGACAGGAGCCCACAAGGATATATGGGCACAATCGGTCCCCTCCTTACTGTTTGCCAGCTCATGGACAATCTGCATTGTATTAACTTCCTTTTGCGCTCTCAGGCCACAATAGGTTCTTCTGTCTGCTAGACCCACCCACCCCCATATCTACACAGATGTACTTTAGAAGATGCCCAGGTGGGACTCAAATTAGCCTCTTCCAGGCTGCAGTCACACGTGTGAGATAAAGCAGGGGAGGGGGAAGTGAGGCTATTTGTGACGCAGTAATTTGACCCACAGTTGCGCGATCACACAGTTCTGTGAAGCTGTGGGCACAACTCGCCACTGCATGAACAGACAAAAGCGTAAGCAAGTTGTGTGTGTGTGTGTCGTTCATTACCGATTTGCTTAAACGGGGGATCGATGAATCGCATCTCCACCCTGAGGGCTTCCAATGGCAGTATGTGATGATGCGCATATTGAGAAGGGGGGGAAAACAATGGCATGGCGTCGGGATAGCCTGATCAGACTATCGCCGACGCCACCAGTGTGCACTGGAGCGATCGCACAGGGAAAGTCCATCTGTGGCCCACAGCAACCCATTTGATACTGGATTTTCCCCAGTGTTTTTTCACTCCGCTTCTCCGGCGGAGCAAAACAGCTTGCCAACGGGTGTGGGACGCGTGCCAGATGTTCTCTTGTGATCATGCCCTTAAATTCCAGCTGGGAGTTGTGCCTATCGCATGGCTAATTCTGCGTGTGATCGGGGTCCTAGTCAGTCCGACGCCTCAGGACCTTACAGCTTCTGCTGCAGTGAAAAAAGAGGGGGAGGATCTGCTGTCCCTTTGCACACTGATAACAAGCAAGAGACTTCCCAGGTAAAAGCAGGTACAATACAAACTATGCAGCTGAGAGGAGGACCCTATACACAATAATATATTTAAACAACTTTACAATCGATATAAGAAAAGAACATACAAACACATGAAGTACAATTTGCACAATTAAGGCAAATGTCTACCGTTATCAACACCCAAAAGGATAAAAGCAGCCAAGCAACCAAGACTCTGGACTATTCTTCTTTGTTTCATGCAGAAACTTCTCCAGTGGCTATTATTATGAAGGGACAATGTGATGCATATATTGAAACATATGACAAACAACAAGGAAAACATAATGCTGAATACATAAATAATATATGTATCACATTATAGACATTGCTGCCTTAATTGTGCAAATTGTACTTCATGTGTTTGTATGTTCTTTTCTTATATAGATTGTAAAGTTGTTTAAATACATTACTGTGAATAGCGTCCTTCTCTCAGGCACATAGTTTGTATTGTACCTCTGCAGACTGACACAGACACCTGGGCTGCAGCCTCTACTCCAGCGTTAGGCATTCCCTGACTAGGCCTCAGCACATGACCCCTATGATCAATTGAGAAACCTGAGGCCATATGAAGTGCTTCTTGAGCAGGACTGGTGTCCCACCTACCCTCTGTTGGCTCTACCAGCTTAGCCTTGGCCTAACACCTCCAGTTGGCCTCAGTTCAAGAGTGGAGGGAATTAGTGGGTACTCTCTCTCCTCCTCCTCTTGCAGGCTTCACAGGAGCCTTTTCCTTATGATGACAAAGAAGCATGTTGCACATGTCCTTGTGATGCTCTTAGTCTCTTGCAAGGGAAACTCTCCATATAAGAAGTAGAGTGCCATCTCAGCCACTGCCATAGCTGCACCCCATCTCTTTCTCCTACGGGGCCATCCTGAGTTGCCACTGATCAGCCAACACATGTGTGGCAGCTCTTTGAAGATGAGCTGTTCTGTGGCGGCTGCTCAAATGGGTGGCATTTTTTTCTCCCTCTTCCATCACTGGGCAAATGGACACTTCCATCACTGGGCAAATGGACTGCAGAGAACCCTTTCAGTCTGGACAACTTGACATGGTGTGAACAGAGCTGGCCCAGACTGAGCTGCTGTCTCTCTATTCTTTACCTTTTGCCTCCATGGTTATGGGACCCTGTCTACCTGTAAATGTACCTGTTGCTTCTAGCCCTTTTAACTTTATTGGACCTCTCTCCTTTGCCTGCACTGAACCTTGCTTCTTTCTCCCAGCCCCTGGATTCTCACTGGATACCTTCAAGAGCAGACCACTGTCATCTTCTGACCTCACCTCTGTCCCCTTACCCCCTTGGACAATGTTCTGGTATCCTGACATAATTCCAAGCCAAGCTGTGACATAACATAAAAAGAAAGCTCTAGAAGCTAAACATTAGCACCATAGTTTCTTTTAAAAGTGGATCATAGAGGAGAAGTGGGGAGGGAGAACTTGGGGGAGAAAGGGAATGGAGATCAATAGCAGGACACTGGGGAAGATGGCTCTGAACAAACCAGGAATGTTTCAGCGATTTTCTTGTGGAACATGAATTAAAAATGTAGGGTGATGTGAACAAGGCTGTAAGTACACCGTGAGCATTCCAAGTGACATAATAAACCACTTAGGCTCTTAGTTTATTACAATGTCAGGAAAAGCCCCTCATATGAGACTCCTTGTAATTCATAGCAACCAGCAATCTTCTCTCATTCTCTTAGTCATAGATAAGGGGCTTGGGAACCTTCTGGTTTGTGCTCTGCTGCCTTTTGTAGTGAGAACTGAAATGTTACCAAGGCTGTGATACCCTTTCGAGCCCCGGTATGACTCTGTGCAGTAGCCCATTGTTATTTCTGAATCTGGTGAGGCTATAAGAGCTTGGTTTGGGGCTGGGCATGGAACTTGTCCACTGGTAAGACTGGCCTTCCTTCTCCTGCTGGATTCTTCATGTTATGTCCACTGACCACCACTGGGTGCCACTGGCATACAGTCAGAGCTTGACTCGGAGGGACAATAGGGACCAAGGATCCTAGACCACCACTAGCCCTCCAATAAGAACTCTGGCGGGAAATTCAAACCTGCCAATAGGACTTTTGGGTGTGTCCTAGGAGTTCTACATAGTTGGCCATCTCAGTCAGTATTGCATGCTTGTTGTCTATGCTGATCACTACATCGTAGTCCGGGCTTTCCATGCATCGAACCCAGCACACAATACTTTGTTTCCTGAATTCCCCTCAGCTCCAGTCTAGGGATATTTTTGAGTTTCTCATCTCTGCTATTTCACAATCACTATTAAAAAAATACCATGCAAAGGGTAGGACACAGTTGAGAAGGTAGAGCACAGAAATGTACTCTAGCAATAGTGAAATCTGCACTCTGAACCATTCAATATGTACAGAAAAGTGGGATCTGATGGGGGGACATTTAGATGGTTAGGTTTTGTAGGTTGGGAGCTATAGCAGTTGGAAGGTACAAGTGAGAGAGAAGGGTTAGATTAACAGCAGTGCAAGTTAAAGTTGCCCTGACTTGGATTGCCCAGGCAAGCCCAATCTCATCAGATCTTGGAAGCTAAGCAGGGTCGGCCCTGGCTAGTATTTGGATGGGAGACCTCCATGGAATACCAGGGTCATGATGTGGAAGCAGGTAATGGCAAACCACTTCTGAATATCTCTTGGCTTGAAAACCCTATGAAGTCACCATAAATCCACTGTGACTTGATGGCACTTCCCAACCATCACCAAGTTAAAGATCTCTGGAGGTATCAAGCATTACAATACAGCAGCAGTGTTTGCCGGTCTGGTGTGTAACTGAAGCTGCAACAGTGTGCTGCATTTATACATTACAAACCTGCCTGAGGAAAGGTGTAATGAGCTGTTTAAAAGCCAGTATATAATGGCTAGGGTCTGGGACGCCTAGATCCATATCTCCACTGTGCCATGAAAGCTTGTTGGATGACCTTGGGCCAGTCAGACACTGTTAGCATAACCTACCTCATAGGGCTGTTGTGAGGATAAAATGGAAGGGAAGAGAACAATGTAAGCTGCTTTGGGTCCCCCTTGTGGGCAAAGGCAGGGTATAAATAAAGTAAATACATAAATTAATAAATAAAACATTATTTGTGTGCATCAACAATTTAGGGAGGGTCCCAGATTTCTCAGACCCACTGGACTTAAACATCCCCATTTCAATTTCACTCCTTCCTTGTACAGACTTCTGTGCAATTTCCTCTTTTCTTACAAAAAAAAAAATCCTGTTAACATTATTTTCGCATCAATTGTGCATAAAATTGTATAAAATAAATTAATGAATTAGGAACATTATAAACAAAAGAAGCAATGCAATAAAAAGGTTCACAACAATGGCATGCAAAAACAAAAAAGTTATTTAAAAGGCATATTCATACAGCCCTGCAAGAAGTTAACATATGCATTATCCATATGTTAGATGGATAAATGGCATGCATTGTATGGATATTCATCGCCTAAACCATGCAACAGCCATGCACTATAAAATGAACCTAAAAGCCAAAAGCAAAAAATCCAAGAATCAAAAACATTGACAAAAAGAAATGGAAAAAGAAATGAATTGGGGAATATCCACTTATCCCTTCCCTGGCACCAGAAACTGTTCCTTCCTGTTCCCTACCTTGCCCATGCTCTCATGTGCCTCCAGACCAGCATCATAAAAGGATCAAATAAAGCTCCAGGTCTACTTAGAAGTAAATCTCGTTTAATTCACTGGTGCTTACTCTTAGGAAAATATTCTTAGGATTGCAGCCATAGCAACCGCCATGACCACACTCTCACTGCAGAGCAGTATGTGCATTCCTTTGTCCAGATCAAGAATTTCTGGCTTTCAAACTGTTCTCTTTAGTGCTGATTTTCAGTCTCTGTTCCTAGATACGCATGCCATCCCACAGCCATCAGGGAAAGTGGATATATACCAGAACACTCAATGGGACTTTTGAACTCTGCAATGTATCCACAACGGGGTATGTAATAGCCTGAGATAATGGGTCCTTAGACTGGAAGAATGTTTTCCAATGTTGTTTATCTACTCGGATTTATCAGCAATAAAATGTCACACGCCTGGGCTGCTTTGTTTCAAAGTTGTTTGATTTTGAAACAGCATCCACTAACACTGGCCCCATATGTAAGCTTATATGTGCATGAAATACATACCAAAGGCATTCCATTCACTCTGTCCTCTTCTTTTTTTTTTTGGTGTGAGTAAAGGAGTTTTAAATCATAAACTGATGATTTTTCGTGAAGCTTTGATTTTTAGCACAAAACATAGACTTTTGAAGAATCAGACAATCTCCTCAATAACTCCCCTACAATCCAGTGTGCTACAGTGGTTAAGGGCGGTGGAGTCTAACCTGGAGAGTGGGGTTTGATGCTCCACTGCTCCTGCACATGATGCCTGCTGGGTGAGCTTGAGCCAGTCTCAGTTCTCTCAGAACTCTCTCAGCTATACCTACCTCACAAGGTGCCTGTTGTGGGCAACCCATGGAGTAGGTTATGCTGACCATGAGGGACTGGCCCAAGGTCATCTAGTGAGCTTCAGGGCAACTGGAGATTCAAACCTTGATGTCCCCACCCAAAGTTGGGCTTTAAATACCTGTAAAGTGCCACACAAATGATGTAAAATCGTATAAAATATATAAGTGGCTTTAAAATGTCATTACCAAAAGATATGCAATGAGAAAACAAGTGAGGTAAAAGGTCTTAGATCAATAACTAAAAGACATGAGAATGCATCTTTATGCATCTCTAATTTGAAACCCCAATATATTTGGGCTGCGATCATATGCACAATTAGACCCAACATAGGTGCAAATGCCAGGTGGATTTAAAGGGGCAATCAGACGACAACATCTGGGAAGTGCCCCATAGCTGCTGGCAACCCGCCACAGAAGCAAAGTTAAAAGACACTGGGGAAAATCTGGTAGTAAATGGGTTATGATGGGCCATGGATAAACTCCCCCTACCCCTGGTCTGATCACTCCAGCTCAGGATGATCTGATCAGGCCATCCCGAGTCCATACCATTCCCCCCCCCCCTTTGCAGTATGCGCATCATCACAAACCCCATAGGGAGCCCTCAGTGTGGAGTTACGATTCCTCGATCCCTCGTTTACGTGCATGGAAATAAAATGGGACAAAAAACCCGACTCACCCACAGTTGCGTCTGATCACACACTGACAGACTGTGCCCACAGCTTCAAAGGGAGGTGTGATCATGCAACTGCGGGTCAAATTCCTCCAGCGGAAGTAGCCTCTCCCCCCCCCCCCGCCCCGCTTTATCTCACATGTGTGACCGCAACCTTGGAAACATTTTAAAGTCTTCTCTACTTTTTCATGAATGGTTCCAGACATCCAGGAAATACCTAGTGGACATAAAGATGTCATTACATCATTACATCAATCACCAATAAATATCATTGTCATCAAAAGAAGCCTCATTGCCTTCATCCTGGAGAGATAGGGAAGAGTATACGTAAATGGTCCCAGGCAAGTGTGAGTCGACTCATCCACTGATGATGATGTCACCTTCAGGTGGTATACACAGATCAGTAAACCTGGACAGAGCTACCTAGTGATAAACCAGCCCTAAGGTTGTGTGGCTCCTTTCCCCACTGATAAAACCAAGATTAAAAGTACTGATTCTCCATGTCTGTCATGGAGAAAGAAGACTGGTGATTCACTGACAATTAACTAAGCACACAAACAAAACACACCCACACCTGTTCTGAAACCCAACAACCTTTTGTTCTAGTTGAAGGAAAGAAACAAACTGCTGACTGGCAATAGCTTCTGAATTCCTGGTTTACTCAGTGGATCCTCTCTGTATCACTTCAGTCCTGTTTCGCTTTGCCTCTGCAAAGGCACGCATTTGGGTGTTGCTGGCCTGCCACATCTGTTAAGTTTTCTCTTGCTAGTAGTTCAGATTTCAATCACTCCTATTGTACTAATAAAGATTCACATAGTGGAAGGGCAACCAGCATTCCATCCCCTCTGACTCCCGATGGCTATATTCTTCTCCACATTCTTCTTCTTTCCTTTGAGTTGGCTAGAGTCTTTGATGTGTTTGAAAACCACAACACCCATAGATTCAGGAAATCTGAAGTCAGAGCAGACAGCAGAGAAAACAAAAGATCATTACATGTCCTCCCTCTCCTCTGGCCTAGTCTGTGTCCAGCATACATTCTAAAAGATCTGGCTTTAGATATCAGCCCACAACATACTAGAAATGAAGACGGCAATCCTAAATAGAGTCCGCAAAAGTCAATGGGATTGGAAGGCTGTAACTCTGCTCCGGAGTTCATTGTTAGTTCTTTCGGTGACGACCTTGAGTGAAAGAACAGAACTGGATTTGGGGCAAGGGCATCAGACTTGGGTGAAGGGACCTCTATCACAGCCTGTGTATTCAGCCATCCGCTCCCAAGAGATGCAAATAGTTCATCCTCATTTGTAAAGTTGGAAGGCCAACCTGCTTGGTCAGTGTTGCTTATTTGTTATTCACAAGCAAAAATACAGAAGAACAAACGGGTGGGCATGGAAGTTACCATAAAAATAATCAAATTTGAGATTCGTATGTAGTACCTTTGTCTTCTGCTTTTCTCCCCAATGGGGACCCAAAACAATGAACAATACAGGAAAAAAACCCCACCTAATAAATAGTAAATATCAAAGCCGCATTAACACAACTTCCATTCTGCTGTTTTTGTTGTTGGTAATGCTTATAGGACAGGGCCCAGGGGTACATTCTACTGGCATACTTTATTTAACAGTGCACTCCTAAACAGAGTTACATCCTTCAAAGTCTGCTGACTTCAATGGACTTAGAAGGGTATAACTCTGTTTAGGATTACACTGAAAGTCATGAGATAGGCTACACAAGTAATTTATTTTTATTTTTTTTAAAGAGCCAGTTTGGTGTAGTGGTTAAGAGTGGTGGCCTCTAAATCTGGAGAACCAGGTCTGATTCCCCACTCCTCCACATGCAGCCAGCTGGGTGACCTTGGGTCAGTCACAGCTCTCTCAGAGCAGTTCTCTCAAGAGCAGTTCTCACAGAGCAATCTCAGCCCCACCTGCCTCACAGGGTGTCTGTTGTGGGGAGGAGAAGGGAAAGGAGATTGTAAGCCGCTCTGAGACTCCAAGTGAAGGGCGCGGTATAAATCCAACTCTTCTTCGTCTTCGTCTTCTTCTTCACTATAAGTCATGAGATAGGCTACACATGCAATTTTTAAAAAAGGATATTTACAAATTTTAAGATATTTAAATGTTTTATTTTTAAAAAAGTTTGCTGCCTTGTGGGCCTTGATTGTGTGGAAAGGCAGCATAACAAATGTTTCAAGTAAATAAAGCAAAGTTAAACAAATGAAAGGGGTCATCAGGGATCCTTCTTGCCCAGGGCACCATTTGGTGCAGGGCCAGCCCTTCTCAAAAGTCAAGCAGGAGAGAGCAGCTTCAATTTCCTGGGGGAGGCCAGTGAAGCTACTTCCCACACTTGCATGCACTCTGGCCACGGCCACCAGAAAACCCTGAGGTTGCTATGCCTCTGCAGAATGTGATTTCTGTAGTAGTGCATGACATTATAGTCCAGGGTTTAAGATCTGCTGTTTAACTGACTTTGGTTATTAGTGCCTGATTAGTAATGGAAGGCTAGACAGAGTGATCCTTTCTGCCTCGAAAATTTGGGAAGAAGCTGTCTTTCTTGGCTTATTTCTTTTTTGTAACGTGGAGTGCTGTTCACGGACTCATATTGCCTTGAACTCCCCCTAGTGAGGCTGCTATGAGAATTACAGCCATTACCAGGAAGTGCCTGAGCAAAGCCAATCCCTCTTCTTCATTATGCCTATCTATTAAAATCTCCATAGGCAAAATGCCATTTTTAACAATCGCAAGGGAACTGTGAAAGAAATCACATTCATCTAGGCAATCGGATCAAAAATAGCAGAATACAACTTTTGGGGAAGGGATCGGAAGAGCTTTGCAACAGGAGAAATTCCAATTACTGTGATTATTTTCTTCTTGACTCCGTTTTGATGGAAAGCCGGCCACCTCAAGGAAATGCATTTGCTTAAGGTTCACATGGAACAACTTGTTTGAAGAGCCAGAGATCCTTCAAGGAGCCTGCTTTCATTTTCTAAGTGCAAAACAATTTGAAGAAATAAGAACCAAGGGCCAAACAACTCAAACCATGACTGGAACATCAGACTATCCCCCCCCCCCCCCCCCCCGGAAAAAGCTGCTGTAGGTGAGGGAAACAGAAAGCTGTGAGGGGAATCATAGGATTAATTCTTCCTCTTGTGCTAGCTCCCTGATCCAAAATGTTCCCTGAGGCTGCTTTAAGCTTCAATCGAGGAGTGGGCAGGCATGCACAGCATGGATGACTGTCTTTGCTCCCTTTTTTGCCATCAGGTCACAGCTGACTGGTGGCCCTGTAGGGTTTTCAAGGCAAGAGAAGAGAAGAAGAAGAAGATATTGGATTTATACCCCGCCCTTCACTCACTTGCAGTCTCAGAGCAGCTTACAAACTCCTTTCCCTTCCCCTCCCCACAACAGACACCCTGTGAGGTAGGTGGGGCTGAGAGAGCTCTGAGACAACAGTCCTTGAGAGAACAGCTGGTACAGAGCTATGGCTTGTCCAAGGTCATCCAGCAGGTGCAAGTGGAGGAGTGGGGAATCAAACCCGGTTCTCCCAGATTAGAGTCCGCACACTTAACCACTACACCAGACTGGCTCTTCAAGTCAAGAGATGTTCAGAGGTGGATTGCCATTCCCTGCCTCTGTATCCCGACCTGGTCTACCTTGGAGGCAATGTTCCCTCTAAGCTGTGGAGACTTGTGAGCAAAAATTCTACTTTATGAGCTAAAGGCATTCAAGTTGTGAGTAAGCGATTTGGCTCCTGCATAAATTAGTTTGCTCAGGAGTCATCCTTCCTGAGCTAAGACAAAAATGTGTGAGGCGGAGGCTAAAAAACTGTGAGCTAGCTTAGCTCAGTTTAGAGGGAACACTGCTTGAAGATCTCTCATCCAGCTTAGCTTCCAAGACCTAACAAGATTGGGTTAACCTGGGCTTTGTTCCTTACCAGGGGGGAAAGCAGCTAAGTGGGGGAATTTTCAGATGTGGAAGTGACACAGAGGGGAGAGTTAATCCTTCCTTCCATAGTCCTGATACATATTAGCTCCCCCCATCCATGGCTACTTTTTAAGGATTTGTCTTCAGGAAAGTCTATGTAAACCACTGAAAGTCCATGTCCTAGCCATGGCGAAATTTGCTTGTCTCTGATTCTGAGGCTTCACCAAGCACTGTTGACATGGTTTCAAGCCTGACTACAAATTTGTGAGGCCTAGAAAGTTGGTGTGTATTTTTAAACTGAAAACAAACAGTGTAATCCTAAACAGAGCTACACCCTTCTGTCCACTGAAGTCAGTGGGCATCAGGGGCGTAATAAAGAGTCATCCTGGATGTGACCATTTTTGCAGCTTAGGTCTGGGTTCCCTGACCAGACATTTAGACTGTCAGCCACATGTCACACTACTGGGAACCCATTTCCAAAGTATCTGAAGTCCTGATTTGAATTCAGATGGTGACATATGGAAAGAAGGGTATTCAGCCTCTCCCCGTGTCATTTTCCCAATCTGAAAAAGACCAGGGGGGGGGGAGAGATCTGCTCGGTTGGGGCACCTGCACGAGTAGTCTATCAGTACATATATTACCCCCTGGCAGGGTACCTAGCACATTCCAGTTGCTTCTTCTCCTCATCTTTTCTGCTGGTGGTGGCTCCCCAAGGTCAGGAGAATGGAAGGGGGGAAGATCTGAGATGGCTTGCATCTATTTCAGCCCAACAGCTGATGGGTACACCAGCCCTGCTATTAGGCTGAAATGGATACAAGCCATTTCAGCAAGCCCTCTAACTCCCTCCACCCACTTCCCACTATGAACTACATGCAGCTACGAAAACTACATGGAGGGTCGTGGGAGGGTCATGGATAGGGATGGGCATAAACCTTGGTTCGTGAACCATGAACCAACTATGTTCATAATGAAATTATGTTTGTGATGAGGTCGGTCCCCATCCCTAGTATAGACTATGGTCCTTAGTAATTTATCCAAGTAACTTTGTGAATAATTTAGTACAGTAGAACCCTATTGCCTGCACAGAAAAGCTCTCTTGAATAATTCAGTTTTGTATAGTTTTGCATAAGAATGGTAAGATCTAGTTTGGCCCTGTGATTAGGCTTGTGCTGTAAAGTGCACAGATTACTTGTTACTCTACTTGTTAGCAAACTCTGTGTTTTACAGAGCAGTGGAATAAACAGAGAAAATGCAACATGCCTCTCCCTTTCTCTGCTTGTGTTAACCACTCTGCCTGCCTGCCTGCCTGCCTGCCTGTCTTTGGTTTCCATGTGAAAAACCAATCTCAACCTAGATAGTCATGGGGAGGTACAAGGATGCTTTCCTTTTCCTATCATCAATCGACATTCCAACTATCATCAGTTTCTCATCCAAGGCTTTCATCCATGTCAATTTGTGGGTATCCCAATTTAGAGCTGAGCCATAAAGAATAATGGGGGCTACTTTCAGATTAAAAGTTTGCACCGCTCCAGGAATGTACTTCCCTCCCCTGTTGTGGAAAAACTTATATGAGCTTTATTAAGCACTGTTTTCAGTTGGAGGGTCCAGGGGAGATCTGCCAAAAACAAAATCCCCAGATAGAAAAAGGTCTTAACTTGCTCAATACTGGACCTGTTGACTGACCGTTGAGACGGATTCCATTTCTTAGTGTTGGTGAACACTAAGATCTTAGATTTCAAAAAGTGGATCACCAAGATTTCTCAAGAGCAATAGCTGGAGAAAGATTGCAGGGCCCTTTGCAGCCCAGCCCTAGTTCGAGATGGGATCGTGCATCATCTGCATAAAGCAGAATAGGCACACCAGTCTCAGCTAATTTTAATGGATGGCAGCAGTCATCAAGAACTGATACTGCATCATTTAAGCATAAGTTGAACAAGAAAGGCACTAACAAACATCCCTGATGTACCCCCTTTTTCCAAACTGAATGGATTTTTTGAGTTCCCCCCGTACCCACATCATACTTGGACAGTCAAATATAATTGCTAAGTCCTAGCAATTCGTTTGATTGAATTCATTCCATAATCTGGGATGATTTATAGAATCAAAGCCCCCCCTTAAGATCAGTGAAAGCCACATATAAACACCCTCCCTTAAAAGTTGAATACTTCTCAGCCAAGTGATAAAGAACTAAGCAATGCTCATGAGTTGAACAATCCTGCCTAAATCCTATTTGTTTGGTACATCTAAACTGGCCTCTGAACTGTAAGGCTCCTCCTAGGCAGAGACAGACCTGAGTTAGCTGGGCTGGGATAAAGAACCCAGGAGAGAGCTGCTGGGGTGGTGAGTGTTTGGGGAGGTTTTGTGTGTGGGGGGTTGCCTTTCCTAACCTACTAACCTACTGGGGAGCATTCACTGAGGTTGCTTCGTGAGAGGAGAGAGTCTGAAGGTGAGTGGGTGCTTGTAGCCTGGTGGTGGAGAGTAGTGTTTTTGTCTGGTCTGTTGCTCATTGAGCAAGGTCTGTTTGCCTGGGGCTGATTTTAGGCCCCACCCTCTGTTGCTGCTGGGAAGCTGGGGCTGCGGGCCTCTGAACTGTAAGTCTCCTCCTAGGCAGAGGTGTGATCCTTTGGTGTGAGCCGGCGGGCAAGAATCAAAGTGCTCTTGACCTGTGGCTCTTAGCCCAGGGATCAGGCCTGAAGACCCTGCATCACTCTTAGACACCTTTAAACCACTAACCAGTTATGAAGGTAGAAAGCCAGCAGGGGATCAGGAGTATCCAGTGTTTTGCCGAGAGTGCCACATGTGTGATTATCTACATACTGTAGGGGGGTGGGGTCGTGGGTCTGTGCTTGCTGCATGAAGCTTGCAACTCTCACAGAGCAGGTTCATGCCCTTGAAGCTAGTGTTGCAGAGCTGGAAAAGCTGAGACAGAGAGAGAGAGATTTGGGGAAGAGATCCTCAGGGACTCACCAGAACAGTCCCACTCCTGTGCTGACAGCTGCTGTTGCAGAGAGTGAGAGTCTCAAGGTCAGAGGGTGTCAGTCTAAGGAGAGATGTGATCACTTAGAAGGGGCCCCTTCCTTGGGCAATGGACCGATACCCTCTCGTACCGAGGATACCACTGGGGGGGCTGAGGAGAGGTGGGCTTCTGGAAGAGGGTGATTCAATCATTAGGAATATAGAAAGTGGGGTCTGTGACAGGCATTTTGACCACATGGCGACCAGTGTTCCCTGTAAGCTGAGTGAGTGTGAACTAGCTCACAGTTTTTTAGCCTCCGGTTCGCACATTTTTATCTTAGCTCAGGAAGGATGGCTCCAGAGCAAACTAATTTATGCAGCAGCCAAATCACTTGCTCACAACTTTGATGCCAGTAGCTCACAAAGTAGAAGTTTTGCTCACAGGACTCCACAGCTTAGAGGGAGCATTGATGGTGACTTGCGTATGTGGTGCAAAGGTTGCAGTCATAACACTGTCTAGATCGGTTGATAGATAGTGCTGGAGAGGAGCCAGCTGTCATGGTGCGCATTGACACCAATGACATTGGGAAATGTAGCATGTGGTCCTGGAGGAAAAATTTAGGTTACTAGGTGGAAAGTTAAAGGCCAGGAGCTCAAAGGTAGCATTCTCAGGTGGGCTGCTGGCTCCACTTACAGGGCCAGCTAGACTGGCACAGAGCAGGGGTCTCAATGTGTGGATGAGAAAATGGTGCCAGAAGGAAGGGTTTAGATTTGTTAGGCACTGGGGAACTTTCTGGGACAAACCAAACCTGTACAAAAGAGACTAACTTCACTTGAACCAAAAGGGAACCAGGCTGCTGGCAATTAATAACAAAAAGGTGGCAGTGTAGCTTTTAAGCTAATCCCAGGGGGGCGGGGGGAAGCCAACAGAAGCTGTGGAGCTCCAGTTTGGCACAAGTCAGTCCAAAGGGTAACTCAGTGTAAACACTCAAGGTAATATTGATAGGAAGGTAATATTGATAGGAACCGAACTTGGGAGGGAGGGCACAGTAGTGACTGAGTCTGAGTCTTTTCAAATTAGAAAAGAAATGACTGATAGGATACATGATAGAGGCTTATCAAAATAAGCATGGGGTGGAGCGAGCTGACAAAGCGAAATTTTTCTCCCTCTCCCAAAATACTAGAACTCGAGAGCATCCAATGAAGCTGATGGGCAGTAGGTTCAGGACAGACAAACGGAAATGCTACTTTACACAGAGAGTGATAGAAATGTGAACTTCGCTGCCAGAGGATGTAGTGATGGCCATGGGAATAAATACCTTCCTGAAGGATAAGTCTATCAATGGCTACTAGCCATGGTGACTGAGGGGAACCTCCACATTCAAAAGCACGAATCCTCTAAATCCCAGAGGCAGGAAGCAACATCAGTGGAAGGCCTCAGCCTCTATGCCTTGTTGTTGGCCATCCAGAGGAACTAGTTGGCCTGTGTGTGAGACTTGATGCCAGACTAGATAGACTATTGGTCTGATCCAGTAGGGCTCTTCTTATGTTATTAATACAAGCTAATGAAATATTGCTTCTTCACCAGTTGAGGAGCAGATCTTAAACACAGACTATGGGGGGCCTTTCATAACTCAGTGTTTGGTTGTGTAAATATATTCTTTACTCTCCCATGACAGATGTTTGTTTGTCTAACATATTACTAAAAAAAAAAAAAAAAAAAACTTCTGGTGAGAGAAATAGAACAGTTGCCAATGCTTTGCACTTGAAAGCAAGAGGGAAATGTGTGGCTGTTTGCAACAAGGAAACCAAACAAAAATTAACAGTGAGTTGATTCACTATCTTGGGGATGCGTTTGGTCCGCAGAGTGATATTTTCTACACCACTTAAAGCAATCTGTGGGCTGGTATCTGCAAGTGTTTCCTTGAAATATTAAAAGGGTGCTATTTTGTTGAAAAATCACCCGGCGAACAAATTCAGTCACTTTGTCAACTGAAAAGATTATACGGAGTTGACAAAATAGATTTTCTCGCACATTAATTTCATGACCGAGCCTCGATATGGTAAACCATAATGGCCCTAGAAGGTCAATAAAGTACAAACCAGAGATGACGAATAAAGGAGAAAAAGAGAGTTCCTTTGCCTTTTCACGAATGAGGCCCATAACTAAGATAGTAAAAGAATGTAGGCAGCAAGAGCCACAAGGTAACAAAACAGGGAATGGTCAATAGACACTTTATTTCTTGAGTTCAGATGCAGAAGTCTCTGAACTTAAATTGCAGAGTGGATGTGCAGCAATTTTTTTGTGAATGGCGCTGTAAACTCTGGTGGGGCCATAATAAGGTAGTCTCAGAACACACAGACCCAGCTAATAACTGAACAGACTCCTGGTCACCCAAGCTCCTATATGCAAGGTTAGGGAAGCATATCTCACCCCTGGAAACCTCCAAGTTCTAGTCTATGTCTGTCACACTGAAGTCCCCCCACACAAAGAGGGAGCCATAGCCCAAATGAACCAATACAAGCTTTCCACACCAGCTGTGGCTAGTAGGTTCTGGCAGTCCTTTTGGGTTTGTGGCTTTTCATTGTCCATGTTTGGTCTTCCCCTGGCTTCTTACTTCTGAGCTCAGGCCTACTGGGAGAACAGAGGGGCTTATTCGGGGATTTATTGCACTTTGTATCTTTTTAACTGTGGAGTTGTAGGCTTTCTTGAGCCGTGGAGAAAGGCAAGGTATAAATATTTTAATAAATAAATATAACCTGGCCAGCCCCATCATGGAAGCCCAGTGACTGCAACAGACTCAGCCTGGTGCTTTTGTTAACTATGTTGCTTCCAGTTCTCAGCAACTCCCTTCCGCTGGTGAGGGTTGCTCTCTGGAGTGGCTGCAGTGGGTTCCTGGTCCCAGGCACAATTAGGTTTCCCTGCAGCCTGGCAGAATTAGACTGTAATCTTTTCCCGGTTGTCACTTTGATTGTGAAACCTGGAAACTGAATCACAATTGAGATTTGCTAAATGTTTTGCCCCTTTAACACATGCAATGCTTGCACCTGCTTGGGAAGAGGGTGCGAAAAGTGGTTCAGATTTGCCAGAATGGGAATTCCTCCTAGGTTCCTGGTACAACTAACCCCAAAGGATTTCAGGAAGAGATGATGAGTTTTAAAGCTGCTCTCACACCCTTACAAACTCGCTTCTTGGGTCTCACTGATGTCCATCTAGCGCGCCATGCTCTTCTCAGCAGCAGCTACCCAGCATCCTATTGCACCTTCGCTTCTCCAAGAACTTCGCATTCAGAGGTTTACGGCCTTTACACAGGGAGGTCCTATTTACCTATTGTAGCTAATAGCTGTTGAGTGAACAGATTTATCCTACCTTTTTAAAGCTGCCAGCACATTCTATAGTAGTCAGTTCCATATCCTGAGTACATGACTTGAACATAAAAAGCTGTCTTACACCATTAGCTCATTCTGCTCACTATTAGGTGGTCTGATAAGCAGTAGATCTCCCCCATATCTGAGAACTGTTAGCTGAAGATGCTGGGGCCTGGAGCTACATCCAGCTACAAGCAAAGCACATGCTCCGCCACTGCGCTGTGGCCCCCTCCTCAGCCATGTGCCATATTGCCTTTCGTCGCTCCTGAATCGCTGCCACTCATCCAATCTCCCCATTCACTCGACCCCATTCATAATTTTATAAAACTTCTCTCGAGTCCCCTCTTAGTCATCTTGTTTTTCCCTGTTCGCCTATATTTGCTCCTGCAAATGAGCGTGCATAAGAAGGCAAAAGATCACCATTATAAACAGCTGCCTTTTGGCTTCGGGAGAAGAAAAAAATCGGAGCACTTCGACAACCTTTTGTCAATGGGCTTCTTCAAATCAGTGCCTCATTAGGATGCTGCATCTAACTAATCAGAGATTCCGGGCACATCCGCTGGCTGGAGAGTCTGCCTTCCCCCTCGCTTCCTCCACTGCATTTTGACAAAGCAGCTAAGATTACTCTCCTTGGCTGAGATGGTATGGATGACTTCCTGGCTTTAACCATCTCCATTGTGCCTGTCAAGAAATCCCTTTGCTAGTCGGAGCTTGCTTCTCTCACAAAGAAGGGCAGAGTCGCATTATTCATTCACCGTATCTGCAGACGATACAAAAGTTCTCGAGTCATAATAACAGATTCACCGTGTGGAGATTCTATCAATAGCCAGTGATGTTGTCCGCGCAGAAAGATGGAGAAAGACAGCAAAACTCCCATCCACACCTTGCTGATTCATTCTGCCTCCAGAGATAGTCAGTCTACTAAAGGCAATTATGCTCTTTGTTGAACATGGGGTAGGAGGTTTCCCAAAACAGGATGCAGTCGCTGTGTCTTTGACATGTCCTTCACCACAACTAAAAGCTATTTCCAACTGAATATATGCTGAATAATTATTTCTCTGCTTGAACTAACAGGCATGTACAGCTGGCACCCTCAACACTACAATTTCAGGCACTGGCAAATAAGATCTGAGAACTGTAATTCTTGGATTGTGTGCTGGGGAATGTTAATGTGATACATGAAAACTGTTGACATGCAACGAGAAAGAAAATTCAATAACTGAAAGGTGCCATGAACTCAAAGCGCATCCATACATAGGGGAGGCTGCATGCAGCATCTCTGCATGTTTTACTGTGTGCCAGTCTCTAATGGGGGTAGGTAAGCCACTGCATTCCTGCTGCAGCCTGTATTATACAGTAGAATTATCAGCCCATAAAGGAGGCTGCCCATTGTTTCTCTGCATGAGTCAGTATTCAGTGATTTTCCCCTTTAAGAGGCATTCTCAGCTACTCACAAGGATTTATGCAGAAGCACAAAATGTTAGTTCCTCGGGGGGGGGGGGGTGTTTCCAAAATTAAAAGTAAAACACTTTCAGATTTAAGACTGAAATGTATTTCTGATTTCCTTTTTTTTTTTAAGAAAGCATCCCTTAACTGTCAGAAATTTTAGAGAGAATACCTGGAAGTTATCCTAGAGATGTAACTAGTTATTTGTGTAATAGACGTTAGTTTTTTATTGTCTTTTGTACTTGTATTCAGGTCAAAAAAATTTGCTAAAGTTTCTGGATAACACTGGTTTTGCATATAGCCTTCTTAAAACCCCTTACCAACTTAAATAGAACAATTTCAGATTGATTCATGTGGTGGCAATGTGCTCTGTAGTGGCCTCAGGCAGAAAATTTGGAAAATGTCTAGGGGAATTGCACTTCATATAGTGAGGTCAAAAACTGACATAGCCAATTTGGTGTAGTGGTTAAGAGCAGCAGACTCTAATCTGGAGAACTGGGTTTGATTCCCCACTCCTCCACATGAAGCCAACTGGATGACCTTGGGTCAGTCACAGTTCTCTCAGAGCTCTTCTCTCAAAAGTGGTTCTTTCAGAGTCTCCCAGCCCTACCTATCTCATAGGGTGTATGAAGAAGAAGAAGAAGAGATTGGATTTATACCCCGCCCTCCACTCCCCAAGGGAGTCTCAGAGCGGCTTACAAACTCCTTTTCCCTTCCCCTCCCCACAACAGACACCCTGTGAGGTAGGTGGGGCTGAGAGAGCTCTTTCCCAGGCTGTCCTTGAGGGAACAGCTGGTACAGAGCTATGGCTTGCCCAAGGTCATCCAGCCAGGTGCAAGTGGAGGAGTGGGGAATCAAACCCGGTTCTCCCAGATTAGAGTCCGCGCACTTAACCACTACACCAAACTGGCTCTCCGCACCAAACTGGCTCTCCAGTATGCTGTGGGGAGAGGAAGGGAAGGTGATTGTAAGCCACTCTGAGACTCTGAGTGAAGGGCAGGGTATAAATCCAGCTCTTCTTCATCATAATCTTGACAGGTGGTCATTTTTGTTGATGCATCTGGATAACATCCATAGCCAGTCAAGCTTTGCTGTTCTTAAACTGGCAATGCAATCCTAAATAGTGTTATACCCTTCTAAGCCTACTGAATTTCTCTGCTTAGGGACACACTGTAAAGAAGGAGACACTGAGGATCTTGACAGGGGTCTGAGAAGAGTCCAGTATAGATTAGGGTTTCCAGCTCCAAGTTGGGAAATACCTGGAGATTTGGGGGGGTGGAGCTTGAGGAAGGTGGAGTTTGGGGAGGGGGGCATCATTGGGATATTATGCTATAGAGTCCACCCTCCAAAGCAGCCATTTTCTCCAGGGGAACTGATCTCTGTTGTCTGGAGAGGAGTTGTAATTCCAGGAGATCTCCAGGCCCATCCTGGAGACTGGAAACCTTAGTGTAGATAAACAGTTCACCATGTGGTTGTTCTTGGAGGAGCCTTCTTCTGTATAGAGAAGATACATGTCTGAATATTCCTTCATTGGAAGGAAAGTCTATGCTTGGAAAACTAGAATGTGAATGGAACCCTGCTCCCTGAATTTTAGTGTATCATAAACCATGGGCAAATATTTGTTTGTTTGTTTTTTTAAGGGGAGGGTATTCAGTCATGAGGAAGTGCATTTGTCTCCAAACTAATAAAAAAATGAACCCAAAAAGCCATATTTGTTACATTCATTTGGGTAATGGAAATGAATAGGAATAACAACAAATGAATGGACGCCATTTGTTTCCTTTGTTTTGCCTTTAATTGCCATGTGTTTGCCTTTAATTGCCTATAAAACTGGATCCCTTTATCCTATTTCTCTGAAATTTGTCATGGATGATCCCTTGGGTGAGAGGTACAATCTCTGAAATATCAGTCCAAATTAGATGGAAAACAAAGAAGATACAGCTGGAAATGTTTCTCTTTGGAACTCACAAAGAAAGACATGAATATAAAAATGAAAACAAGCACACATAGCGAATACAACTAAAATGAGCAAAAGTTTTGAAAAGAAAATGTGGATGTTGCTGTTAAGCCAAGGAATGCCCCATCTGCAGTTGGGCTGTGAGCTCTCAGATTAGGAAGATGGAAGCTTCTTTCTCTTTATTCACAGGCTGGGAAGAATGAGGCTGTTCCCTACATTTGCAGTAACCTGGCAGGATACCTACTCGATCCCCTTGTTTTAAGGCATGCAGTCTTTTCATGGGAGGAGTTTTCCAGGGGCTGAAAGATCACAAGATGAAACTTTTAGTGAAACTGCATTATCCAAGTGCATTAGCTTGTTGCAGGAAGCAACGTCCGGGGAAGGCCTCAGCATTTATGCCCTGTTGCTGGCCCTCCAGAGGAACTGGTTGGTCACTGTGTGAGGCAGGACGATGGACTAGATGGACCACTGGACTGATCCAGCAGGACTCTTCTTATGTCTCTGAGAAAGAGTGAAATAAGGTTGGTGAAGCTGAGAAGGGGGCACAAACGGTTGGGTATTATAACTCTGCGTGCAAGAGCATCTGGGAGGGAAAGGGGTAAGAGAATCCCCTCACTCAGGGACACTTGGCAGTTGGCCCCATCCTCTGATTGGTGAGATGTTGAGCCTCTTTTACTTTTGATCGTCTTCCGTTTTGTCTTATGCACGCCCTCTCTTCTTCTGTCTTTTACATGGGCTTAAATTTTTTTGAAGTTATTCTGCTCACAATAAGTTAAATGTACCTACGTGAATATGTCGTGTAAGATGTGCTACTTTAGTAAGTAAAATTTCTTTCTCTTGTTATCACTGGAGTCAGGTCATCTTTGTCGTTTGGTTGACTAGCCTTTTCTCTTTAACTGGGAAATGTGGAAGATCGCTGATATTGTGTAAAGCTTCTGTGCTTCCAAGTCAAATGATTTCTTTTTTACATTTAACCCAATACACACATCTACCAACACAGCAAAAGCGGACTGGGAGCCATGCCGATTCCATTATTTACTCGACCATGATGATGGTTTTGTGATGTTATTTAATCTTTCAAAATACTGCTAGAGGCTATTTCTTTGCGACCTTCTAAAACTGTCTAATAATGAGGGCAGCCTACTCTGCAATTCTGTGACCTTACTAAATTGGCCAAGTCACCCCAGCCTAAATCCGCTGGAATCAGCTGTCTAAACTCTGCATTAGGGGTACACAGTCAGATATTGCCAGCCCAATAAGATGCCCAATATTGAGGGTATTGCATCAGGTTGGCAATATCCAGTGCCACAGAATTGGGAGTTATGTCAGGGAGATTGCAGCAGCCTGGGAACAGGGAGGACTCCCCAGCTCGGGATCAGGCCTTGGGCCATGACCAGGGGTCCTTTCGTAGAAAAAGCGGTGCAGGAGCTCATTAGCATAACTCATTAGCATATGCCACGTCCCCTGACATCACCAGAAGTGTGTCAGAAAGGGAATGTCAGTTGCAGCCCCATTATATCCTACGGGCCATTGAAATCAATGGCAAAAACTCATAGGGTATATGAGAGGCTGGAGGAAAGGGGGTTTGAGGGAGAGGCTTCAAACTTGCAGGGTAGCTGCTGGGGCCTCTCCTCGAAATACCCACTAAGTTTCAAGAAGATTGGACCACGGGGTCCAATTCTATGGGCCCCCAAACAGATTGTCCCATCCCCTCCATTGTTCTCTATGGAGGGAAAAATGTTAACTTTTTTCCTACCATAGAGAACAATGGAGGATAGGGGGCAACCTGTTTGGGGGCCTGTAGAATTGGACCCCCTGGTCCAATCTTCTTGAAACTTGGTGGGTATTTCGAGGAGAGGCCCCAGCAGCTACCCTGCAAGTTTGGAGCCTCTCCCTCAAACCCCCTTTCCTCCAGTGGCTTTTAAAGTTGTTGCCGAATTTCGGCAGCAATTCGGTGGCAAACTGAATCAGATTAGAGAATCAGATTAGAGAATCTGATTCAGCCCGTGGCTGCCCTACTGGCCAGTCCTGCACTGGCAGAGCTTCGCTCCACCTCACTCCGGCCCCAACGGACCCCTGCCCATGACCTCTTAAACGTTAAAGGGCTGTTGTTTTCTATGGCGGTGGACATGGCCTGGGGAGACTAGGTCTCTCTTCCTTATAATAACTCTTAAAATTTAAGGGCCCGATTCTCAGCCTTAAGGCATGCTGAAATAAGATCTGGACACGTCTACCACTAGGGTTGCCATCCTCCAGGTGGGGCCTGGGGATCTCCTGCTTTTACAACTGATCTCCAGCTGACAGAGATCAGCTCCCCTGGAGAAAATGGCTGCTTTGAAGGGTGGACTCTATGGCATTGTACCATGCTGAGGCCCCTCCCCTCCCCAAACCCCACCTTCTCCTGGCTCCACCCCCAAAGTCCCAAGGTATTTTCCAATCTGGACTTGGCAACCCTATCTACTACCTACTATTTGTTATTGCAGTAGACTAGGCCTCCACAGTCTGGACACCAATCCACCATAGGGTTGCCAGACTTCCAGGTGGGAGCTGGCTACCTCTTGGACTTGCAATTCATCTTCAGATGACAGAGATCAGTTCCATTGGAGAACATGGCAGCTTTGGAAGGTGGACTCCTTGGCATTATGCCCCTCTGAGGTTCCTCCCCTCACCAAACCCTGCTGTCCCCAGATCCCACCCTCAAAATCCTCAGCAATTGCCTGAGTTGTAGTTGGCAACCCTATAGAAAAGGGTCAAGAACTGGTGCCTACAGCTGATTTTCAACCCTGCTGGTGGCTTTGGGGCTGTGCTCCACCCAGATGGCAGCCTTGGGGTGTTCCAGGCCTTCCTGCCCCCCACTAGCATTGCATGGGAGCAGAGGCTGCCCCCAACATCTGGGAAATTCTCCCACTGTCAGGTCCTCCCAAATAAATGTCCTGAAGTTAAGACATGACCTTGGCCATGTTCTGTAAAACAACAACATTCAGCGGATTCCCACAATGTGGTCCTTTCATATTTACAATGATTAGGTGATGTATACATTCCCAGTGATGTGTGTGCAAGTGTGCAAAAACACGTGCAAATCATGGCTTTCAATATGTGTAGGAGGGACCGGCTAAGGCATTCCCTAAGCTGCCCTAGCCTTGGAGGTGAGAGGGGAAGGGGTTAGGTAGGCACTGGAGTCCTCCTTTTCTCTCCCTGGTGTCTCCTACATCATTAAGAGAGAATAACCAGCCTGTCCTCATCAGCTGTATCTCCATTGCTTTAAATGCAGCCCTGCTGGCTCTGCAGACCCTATGTGGCCTCCCATACTCCTGAGGGATAACGGTCTTTGGCAAGTGGCTGGGGGTGACTTTCCAGGCACCAGCTACTGGATACTACTGGCTAGCCCTTCCCATTCAATGTGTTCCCTGCAGAGCCAGGCGAGTCACCTTTTTTAACAATCAGCTGCACTGTTAGTGGGGATTGAAAGGTCCCAAGCGTTGGCAGACCCTAAGGGCCTGGGAAGACACAGCAGTCCCCAGCCACTCAGCTAGGGTTGCCAGCCTCCAGGTGGGGCCTGGGGATTTCCTGCTTTGACAACTGATCCCCAGTTGACAAAGATCAGCTCCCTTGGAGAAAATGGCTGCTTTGGAGGCATTGTACCATGCTGAGGCCCCTCCCCTCCCCAAACCCCACCTTCTCCTGGCTCCACCCCCAAAGTCCCCAGGTATTTTCCAACCTGGACTTGGCAACCCTACATTCAGCCGCCATCCTAGTAGTGAGCAGGGCCTCAAAAGGCCAATCATCCCCACCCAATGTCAAATGAAGTCATAAGGCTATCCCCATCCCTGAGCACCCACCAGTTGGGGAGGCCAGCAATTCCCCAGCAATACAAAAAGCAAAACAAGCAATCAGTTATGTCATGGGCATGCAATTAATGGGGAGTTCGGCTGACAAATTTCATTGAACACTGATGCAGTTTTGATCAAAGGCCAATGAACTCAGTGGTGCAGTATGATAGCTTATCATTTATCAATGGCAAAAAAGCCTTTGTTTTGTGATGACCAGTTTAGTCTATCTGTGTCACTTTTAATTTCTGTTTATAAGCTGGTTTGAAAACCAGAAAGGTGCAGAAAGGTGGCATAAAAGTTGCTTACATAAAATACATTGGTCAATAACCTGACAAGCAAAAATTTGGTGAGTTTTACGTCAGGAGATAACTGGAGTTGTCAGAAGTACCAAGGGCCAGCTTTTTCAAGGGCCAGCTTTTGGGGTTCCAACTATGCTTATGCGTAATTGTGTACCACTCTGCCTCTTCAATAATCATATGTGCCACAGATCACTCACATTTCCTATGTGATGGAGAGTGTTATTGTCAGGGGAAAGATTACTTTATACTGTACGACACTGTACCACGTCATTCCTCAGTACAGTCACCGCCATCAGATTTACGCTATAAGCTCTGTATGGCTGACCAGCTGTCCACTTGAATGACGGCCTCTGATCAATTGTCTGTCAGGGAGAATTCCTTTCCTCCTGAAAGAGGCCCTTGATCTGCTCTAATCCTCACCAGAGACAGAATCTCTTTTTCCAGCCTCACTTACTGCAGTATTCCATGCAGTCCTGAACTCATGGGTGGTGGGATTTAGCAACGACTTTTCTTTAGTAATGACTTTTCCTAACTGTGTGTGTGTGTGTGGTTAAAAGTGTATTTCTAAGGACAGTGATACAGAACGAAGGGGAAGAGGTAGAGATATCAAAAGTAAAGAAAACATACCAATATAAACACTAACAGCCAGAGGTCACTTCATAGAAAAAGAGGTGCAGAAGCTCATTAGCATAACTCATTAGCATAACTCATTTGCATATGCCACACCCCTTAACATACTGGAAGTGTGTCAGAAGGCACCAGCAGCAGCTGCATGCGGAGGAGTGGGGAATCAAACCCGGTCTTCCCAGATTAGAGTCCAACTCCTGACCACTACACCAAACTGATAAGGTGGAAGCTGCTGAAGGGTTGGTGAAATTTCTCCAGTACTTATGTGCCATGTGCCCAGATAAAAAATGGTATACTTAGAAAATTTATATGCCACCTTGAGCAAGTCTCTGGAAAAGCAGCACACAGTCATAAAAGGATCAATGATAAAATTATCAATATTAAAACAAAACATTAAAAACAATAAAGACCCTAGCAGGGCTTTCCCGGGGCGCTGCGCCTCTGGACTGCTCGGGAAAGCCAAGGAGGGGGCGGGGCTTGGTCATGTGCCCACCCCCTGGGCTCCTCACTCCTGGAGCTGCGCTCCTGTGCGCTCCCACTCCAATGGACCCCTGCTAACAGAATTTCTAGGCACCTTGTCTAAGGTGGGTGCAGTCTTCTGTGGGTATTCCAAGAGGCAAAAGCTGTCAGAAAACCACTTCTTGCCAGACCTTATTTTAAGGGTTTGTCAGAAAAGGGAAGTTTAACAGGACCAATCAGAGTGGTGGGTCTGTGAACTAATGTTTTCTTTAAAACCCTTTGGCCAAGGAAACTAAGTATCCACGGTCAAATGGGTTTTGCACACAAGGTATCCAGTATTAGAAGATTTTTTTGAATTTGGAGGCTGCATTAAAAACTAGGGTGAAAGCATGGCGGGAGACGGTGTGCACCAGAAGTGTGAAAACTAGAGATGCCATTTCCCAGTCTGGGTGGGATATCCTCCACCCTGAGCTCCCACTGACCACCACCACTCTAAGCAGCAGTGGGGGGGGGGAAATAGGGGAGGCAGTATTGTGGATTTGATGACATTATTTCTGGAAACTCTTTGAGTTTTACCCCACCATGTCCCTGCTGCTGGCTGTCAGGTTGCCAGTAAAAACAGAAGGAAAATTCTCAGAGATGGGCCTTTAGTTATGGAAGGGATTCCCATGAAGAAAATCAACAGAGTGCTTGAGACTCATCCATGGTCTCCAACCTTTGGGAGTTGTGTGACCAGCCCAGGAGAGTGAAATGAAGTTTTGATTTGCTGATGTCCTGGCTCTTCTTCGCAGTTCTGAGTGGGGTGTTTTGTCTAGTACAATTATGTCCTCAAGAATGGGACTCACGAAATGTGTGACCCCATCCTTACAAAGCTCAGCTTCATTGATTGCTTTTCATAGTGAAAAAAAAATATTTTAAAAATGATTTAGAGATCTTTCACCAAATGTCTTGTTAAAGAAATAATGCACTCTTTGGGATAGACAGGCTTTGTGATTTTAAGAACCTAAGAATATAAGAGAAGCCAATGTTGGATCAGGCCAATGGCCCATCCAGTCCAACACTCTGTCACACAGTGGCCAAAAATACCAGGAGCCATCAGGAGGTCCACCAGTGAGACCAGGACACTAGAAGCCCTCCCACTGTTGCCCTCCCTCAAGCACCAAGAATACAGAGCATCACTTGCCCCAGACTTAGAGTTCCTATCTATACCTAGTGGCTAATAGCCACTGATGGACCTTTACTTCGTATGTTTATCCAATTCCCTCTTAAAGTCTGCTTGTAGTTGCCACCACCTCCTACGGCAGTGAATTCCATGTGTTAATCACTCTTTGGGTGAAGGAGGATTTCCTTTTCTCCATTCTAACCTGACTGCTCAGCAATTTCATTGAATGCCCACGAGTTCTCGTATGGTGAGAAAGGGAGAAATTCTTAATATTGCAGACCCAGCTGTGAATGTAGACTTCCATTTCTGGGAGGGGGGGACTGCTTGCAAATCCCAATGACCTATTGTGCCCCAGTGATTCTATCTAACTCACTGAGAAAGGCAAGCTGGGGCTGTTGTTTATCCAGTCCGTGCATTCCAGCGGTGACCAACTGTTGAATACCCCAGTTGTTGAAAACCCATTCTATTCTAGTCCCTGCAGCTGAACAAGTAATCAAGGAAATGAAAGACATTCTATGGATAAGATTTTAAATGAATCTCTCTGTAATTGCTGGGTAGTGACATAATCTTAAACTAAAATAGCAGGTAACAGAATCCTTTCCGATTGAAAATACCTTTTAAAGAAAGAATGAAAAGCATAGGATACCTACAACAAGCTGTGCCTTGTTAGCATGCATTAGGCTGAAATTTATAGCTTCCCTGTAAAAGCTAATTTAATGCTACAATAAAGGTATTGTTTGTTCTAGCATTTTTGCATGTCTAGACTACTCTTGGGGTCTATTTTTTTTCTTACCTAAGCTGTGCCGTAAAGCATAACAGAGAGACAACAAATTTCCAAGTTCTCTTGGATTGCCACTATTTTACAAGTCATTAACCCCCAAAGACCTTTAAAGATGCAGAGAACTGCACTGTGTGGAACGTGCAAAGTTGAAAAAGTTAATTTCAGTGCACAATTTGAGTGGCCTTTCATTTCCCCCATCAAGTGCCTTTTAGCAAGGATTGACTGAAAAAGCATCTCTTGCTCTGGGCTGCTTTCTGCTCTGGTTGCATGGCTTTAAAGGTACCTGACCTGTTTCTCGGGCCAGTTCTCAGTGCTTGTCAGTCTATTGATTCTCTTGTTTGGTTTCCCTGCTGTCTTTAGACTGGGATATACATGATGGTAGAACTTTGTGCCGCTAATTAAGCTTGGTTTTTGATCTGCAAGGCAAACCCACTTGACGGATTCTGTCGCCTTGATCCAGAGATCTAATTCCGCCATGTGAGCTTTGGAGCACATGGAGAGCTTATCCTCTCACAGAATTCAAGGGAAGGAAATGATTCACTCCCTCTACTGAAATCAACGCTGTCATCCATGCACACAAAAGGACCAAGTGTGTACATGACAGCACATGGTTTTTTTTCTCCTTTCCTAGATACAGGACATGCAGCCTTTCTCAAAAAACAAACCATTTCCTTCAAATGTCCTTTATGAAACATATTCTGAATTATTTATGTGGCATTGTCATGAATACTGCTGTTATGTGACAAGTTTGTGATAATTGTGCTATGTTCTTACATTAGACTTCGTGGATTTTTTTCCAATATAATTTTATTTCCTCCCTATTGAGATATATTCTAGGTATTATGAGATAACTGAGAAGGCTTCACTAGCCTGATGAGTTTGTTCTCTGAGTGCTCAAAGGGAACAGAACTGTCGTGTCTATCTTATGTTTCATTTTTTTTTAAAAAAATGCAATCCTATGAATTCTTACTTGGGAGTAAGTTGCATTGAGCACAGACTTACATCTGTGTAAATATGAATAGGGTTGGACGAGTTACATTAAATGTTTAACGTTCCATGTCCAATATTCTAAATCCTCTGAATCCAGTTTAAAAATGTAAAACATCAAATAAGAATATAAATACAATTTTTCACATGCAAAGTTCAAGTTAGAGACATAGTGCTTTCCCTCACAAATGCACAACTGTCTGTGAGATGAATCCAGTGGCAGTTTCTGCTGACAGGCAGAATGGGATTTCCTTCACCTCTCCTGTCTTGCTGCGGCCTGAAATAATCCCCCAAATGTAGCTCCTAGGGGGCTGGGGGTCCTAAAAGCATAATAAGAGTGAGAGAGATTGCAATGGAGGATCTCTCCTTCTTCTTGACCCCTGAAAGGAAACACCTGATATCAGTAACCAATTAGCACAATAGTAGACCTTCAGCTTTCCCGGGCTTAGTGTTAATTGGCCAGCCACCAGGTATCACTTCCAGGCTAACAAAGGTAAACAAACAAGTTGCATAGGTTAACCCTATAATGACTAAAATTCTCAGGCCTTGTGTTACATACTCATTTTTCCAACAATAACTACATATTACTAAGCATGTGCCTATTACAGGGACTCACTGCCATATTGGAGTTGCGAGTATCCCATGGGAATTCCACTCCTAAGCACCAAGGGAGACCGATTTGACTTGGGACTGCAGCATGGTGGGAAAAGGGGTTCCTGCCTTCCCCTATTACATTTTCCTGAGCTGAAACAGTGTCGGGGGCAAAGCCGCTTACATCATTCTCCTCTCCTCCATTTTATCTTCACAACAACCCTGTGAGCTAGGTTAGACTGAGAGACTGTGACTGGCCCAGGGTCACCCAGCAAGCCTCCATGGCACAAGTGAGGATTTGAACCTGAGTTTTCCAGACGCTAGTCTAACGCTATTAACTAGTATACCACACTGGCTCTTTAACTCTGAAACCTCTTTTAGAAAACCCTCGAAGTGAGTAGGAAGGCAGGAGGAGCAAAGCACAGGCCAGAGTAAACCCACGGGGTGAAATGATGAGTGAAAAATCTCAGGATGGTTTCATATATCTCTAAGGCACCAACTGATGAAAAAAGATCACCTACCTTTGTCAGTCTGGAAGAGGTATGCTACACATGTGCACAGCTGCAATACAGATCAGGGATGTGCAAGGAAAGAAGGTGGGTTTCAATCTGTCAGGTCTTACTGGATTTCAATAATCAAAACTGGCTTCCCACACGTAGTTTGCATTTCATAGAGGGGGAAAAGAGAGGTTTTGAAACTGCCATTCTTCTGCCTCCCCAGATGTCCCCAGTGTGGAAAGCCCAGTTCTGATTAGTGGAAATAAAGTAAGGCCTAAAGGGTTAACTCCCCTCTTCCCTTCTGGCATGGCCCTAATGCAACTTGTGGCTGCACAGGCTCACAATTTAGTCTTTACTAAATGAGAGATTCATGACCTTTGCCCTGTCTATTTTTGCCCTAAATCAGATGCAAGCCATCTTTTGTTTGTTTCTTTATATCGATTGTAGTGTGTTGTTAGTGCCCGTGATCTACAGTTGTAGAAAAGCAATTTAGGAATTTTAAAATAATAAAATCGTTTGATCAGGGTGATCTTTGTCCACAAATGTCACCAACATATCAGAGGGCATCAGGACTTCTTGAAAGGATAACGTTGTTTTCTTCCTGCTCAGCATAATGCATTTGTTAGGTGGACACGGGGGGGGGGGGGTAGAGGAGTAGTATGATGTCTTTGCCGATTTCTTTTCTTTTCTTTTTTTCTTTTCTAGAGCTTCATTACTGTAAAGGAAGTGAAAGGTAATTACATTGTCATCAGCTAGCAAGCTCATTTACTCCACATAACAATGTTTACAGTCATACCCCCCCCCTTTCCCCTCAAATATAATTAAAATCCAACTCTTGGTCATTGCTGAGATGTGTTCTCCAAAGTCTTGGTGAAAACATAGGAGGTGCCATTAGCTCAAGAGGGCAGCATCTCCCAGCCCAGTAGTCTGGATTTTTATTAACTACTTATCTGCATCAACTTAGACATCTGGGGAAGCAGACAATGGCATCCTCCTCATTATTTGGAAGGATGTTAGAAAGGGTAGATCTGGGTGACCAGTTTGTTGCTCATTTTAAGAAGTTAAGAAGAGCGGTGCTGGATCAGACCAATAACCCATCTAATCCAGCATCCTGTTGCCCACAGTGGTCAACTACATGCTGCAAAAGGCCTAGAGAGAAGAACATAGCAGTCCAAGCCTCTTCCATTGTAGGTTGCCAGGTCCCTCCGGCTACTAGCAGGGGATGGGAGGGGTAGGATTGCCAGATCTAGGTTAGGAAACTCCTGGAGATTGGGGGATGGAGCCTGGGAAGGACAGGGACTTCAGTGGGTTACAATATCATAGACTCCATCCTCTGAAGTATCCATTTTCTCCAGGGGAACTGATCTATGTAGTCTGGAGCAGTGTTCCCTCTAAGCTGAGTTAGTGTGTGAGCTAGCTCACAGTTTTTTAGCCTCTGGCTCACACATTTTTATCTTAGCTCAGGAAGAAAGGCTCCAGAGCAAACTAATTAATGCAGTAGCCAAATCGCTCACTCACAACTTTAATGCCAGTAGCTCACAAAATAGAATTTTTGTTCACAAGACTCAGCAGCTTAGAGGGAGCATGGGTCTGGAAATGAGCTGTGATTCTGGGGACCTCCAGATCCTACCAGTAATTCTGGGGTACCCGGAGGCTGGCATCCCTTTCCTGTTGCCTTTCCTCACCATCAGGTTCTCTACATGAAGGTCCCATTGAGCTATACATTGATGGCCACTATTGAGCCACTGAAGTACTTACTCTGCATGACTTGTCTACTCCTGTTTGAAAGCAATCTTAAACTGGTGGCCATAATTACATCCTGTTGCAGTGAAATCCACAAGCTCATTTGGAACTGTGTATAGTAGATGGGCCCTGAATCTACTCCTCATCAGTTTCTCTGGAGGCTCTCAAGCTCTCGGTATTTACTATTCATCTATCAGTGTCACAGGAAGCCTCTTGGCCCCAATTCACTGCATTCCAGATATAGGAGTTGTAAGGCAGAAAATGGCCTCAACAATGACATTCTACGAATGTCCCCATATCTCTATCATCTTTACCATAGATGTTTGGGGAAATTCTAGAGTGTCACCTGGAAGTGACATCACATCCTCTCCAAGCCCCACCCTTCCTAGGCACTGCCTTTAAAACCTTCAGCATTTGTTGGCAACCCTTGCTTTCATCGTGCATGCCCATCAGGTTTCCTTTGACATTCTGCATTGATTTTTCTCCCTTCAGTGATCAGTTTGCTTTTTGGTTGCTGTTTCCCTGGGTTTTCTGAGAGTGCTTTTGTGCTGGTTTTTCTTTTGTTTAATTTCCTAGCTGAAGGTAATTCAAAAGCATACAGATTCCTTTGGATTACCCCCTGCCACCCTTTTGTTGCCCCTTGAAGGTCACTCCTCCACCCACATCGAGGTCATTCCGCCCCTCTGCACCTTCCGCCATTCTCTCCCCTTCATCAGGGTACAAGCACCATTTTCCCCATGTTTTTAATTTCTTTTAGCCCTGTGCAAAGTGTGGTGGAGTTCTGCCAACAATCACAGCTTGTCATGCCAGTGTCAGTGGGTTCTGCTATGCATTCTGTACACTCAACATGCTTCCCCGTGTTATGAGATCGTGCGACTCTTTCCCATTTTCCCCAGTGGCTGATAACACAGCAGAGAATCCCCTAGTGTGCAGCAAAATGGAAAATGGTTGTCAGTTTCAAAAAAAAAAAAGTCTGGCCAGTTTCAACATAGCCCCCCCCCCCTTTAGCCTGCCTCCCTTTTTGTTTCCTGTTATTCAGCCAAATAACACTAAAATGCATGAACAAGATCTTAACCATGAGGATTTAAATGGAAGGAGTTTGCTGGACACTACTGCACAGCTGCAACAGGGACACTGAGGAATTAAAAAAACCCTTGGCTAACACCACCCCAGTCACGTGACATTCCACCTCGATTTAGAAAAGTGCATTTTAAAAACTGTAGCTGCAGAATAAATACACCAGAGTAAAAAAGAATGGTGTGTAAGGTGGGCACAGAACGCAAAATCAAGATTAAAGGCTTACTGATCTGAAAATCTGCAATAAAATCTTTGTGTGTAATAGGTCCCTACTGAAATATGGTGCTGGTGAGAGAAAGATCTTCCCCGTTTAACTTTGCATGGGCCTATCATCTCATATAAACTCTGTTGCAGGGCAGGCAAAGTAGCTACGTGTGCTTACTTAGCGTGGCAGCGTAATACCTACAGGGATCTGAGTAGCTGCTTTGCATGTGTTGCAGCACAGTTTCAGCAAGATGCTGAGTCTATGCAAAGTGGAAGCTCTTTGCCTACCCAATAGCTTGTCACATTTGGGCCTAACAGGGAGCAAAAGGTGGTGGTAATCAGACAGCAGAATTCCAGGCTGCCAGAATGAGCTTCCACAAGTTATGTGCTCTTTAAGTGAAGCCATACTTTTCTATTGCCCCATCAATTTCATTGAGTGCTCCCCTTCATAATTCTAATCTTATGGGAGAGGGACCAAAAAAAAGTTACCTTTAATTTATGCCTGATTTTATACACTTCTGCCATGTCCCACTCTTGTATATATTCTATCTCTAAATGACATGTACATTATATCTCAGAGCCCCACAGCCAGTGCACATGATCCAGTCACCTTTACAAAATCTGCAGCAAAAAAAGGTGGCCAGCCAAAACCAACCAAATAGGAAAAGAATCAAAACAGGCAGCATTTGCTCACTTCCCATCTATACGCCTTTGGCTTCTTTTTCATGAAAAGAAGGCAGGGGAAGCCTGAGCACAAAAACACATTTGGAAATCCCAAGATGCAGTCACCGGGCTGATGTAAATTGATTGTAAATGTATCCTCAAAATAATATTAGTAAGTGGGAGATAGGCTTACTTATAGTGAGTGATGTAGTGGCTGAACCAGAATGCTTTTGCCTCTTCCTGACTCACTCTGTAAACACTAACTGGAAAGCAACAGGGAGATTGCTGCTGATTTTCGGCACAGATACTATAATCCAGCCCTCAACGACATGATGAATTGGGGGGGGTGGGGGGTGGGGGGAGAGAGACTGTCTGTTAAGCTGAAAAGGAATTGCTGTACACAGGCATTCTATGCCTTCGAAGGCCCGAGTGTGCTGCCTTCATTTCCGTGCTAAAAAAGAATTTTAAATTCATCTCCTCCTCCAGATAGCAAAGTTCAGACAAGAGAATTCTAAAGTGTTCTATTAATTACTTTCTTTCGCAAGCTTTATATACTGCAAGAAGATCACAAATCCCAGCAAACAACCCCAGATAACTCAAACTGTTAAAATAAACACTATTCATTAACTAGAAGCTACAAATCTTTTTGCAACTGTAATCCCAGAGTAGGAAAAAAAATGGATGTTTGTGGAAGGGATCGGCCTTGTGATACTGCACAGAGCCGTAAGAAACCACTTAGGAAACCCCAATCCTTGTCACACTTGCTTGCAAGTAAATCTTAAGTGAACAAAGGTGTACTTCTGCATAAACAAGCATAAGATCTGGGCTGTTAGTTTGATGTACTGATGTTTGGGCAACTATGTCAGAGGAAATAAAGGGAGGATTTGTGGTTGCAGCATCACTATGGGCAGAGTCCCCCAAACAATGAGCAGACTTGCTATTACAGTTGCAGCAGCTGGAGAGTTAGATTACCAGCTAGGGTTGCTAGCTTTCACCTGCGGCCTGGAAATCTCCCAAACTGCAAATGATCTTCAAACTAGCAAGATCAGTTCCCTAGGAGAACACAACTGCTTTGGAGAGTGGACTCTACAGCATTATAGTCCACTGAGACCCTTTCCCTCGCCAAATCCCACATGCATCAAGCTGCACCCCCCAAATCTCCAAGAATTTACCAACCAAGAGCTGTTGGCATCCTGTTGGCTTACTGGGATGCTATTTATCAGGTGGTTTCATTTACCCCATCCCATGAAAAGCTTCAACTGCTCATTTCTACACATCAAGCCACTATTAAAGGGACAGAATATTTTTTTCTCCAGGCCCATTGTATGTTCTGTTCACACAAGAGTTTTCTCCTAATTGCTCAATAGCGTTCATGTCTTTTACCTCCTAAATACAGGGTTAACTTTGTCAGACTTCCCCCTTCCCCTGACAGGATTACAGTTCCATTAACAAATTTAGAGTCCAATGGCTCATTTAAGACCAACAAAGGTTTATTCAAGGTATGAGCTTTCATGTGCATACCTTGAATAAGCCTTTGTCCGCCTTAAAGGTGCCACTGGACAAGAGACATTCGGAGATGATTTGCCATTGCCTGCCTCCGCTTGGCCCTGCTTAGCTTCTAAGATCAGATGAGATCAGGATGTCCTAGGGCTATCCAGGTCAGGGCTAGGCTGAGAGTAATGTGACTGGTCCAAGGTCACCCAGCAAGCTTCTGTGGCACAAGTGGAGGTCTGAACCTGGATTTCCCAGATCCTAGACTGATACTTTAACCACAATATCATGCTGGCTCTCACGATGGACTAGCGTGTTTGAATTTGATTTTAAAAAAAAAACCAACTGGCATGATTATACAAAGTTAAGTAAAAACTTTTTTCACTGTCTGCATTTCTTTTTTTGGCCACTGAAACAAAGTTTGGGACCAGGGGCACCTTTAAGGACAAACTTTGTTCTGTTGCTTTAGACCAACACGGCTACCCTCCTGCATCTATCTCCTGGCCATTATTACTATCTGTTTTATTTCATGATTACTAACTGAAAATAATTTTGTTCTGTAGAGGAGGGGCCCTGGCCTGGATTGCCCCAGCCGGTTCTGATCTCATCAGATCTGATAAACTAAGCAGAGCTGATGCAGAGGCAGGCAATGGCAAACTACCTCCGAATGTCTCTTGTCTTGAAAACCCTACCAAGTCACTATAAGCCAGCCTTGTGACTTGTGACTTGACAGCAGAAAAAAAAAAAAGAGGGGGGCAGGGCTTTTTTTGGTAGAAAAAGCCCAGCAGGAACTCATTAGCATAATAGGCCACACTCAATGGCAGAAACTCATTAGCATATTAGGCCACACCCTGACAGCACAGCTCATTAGCATACTGGGTGGGGGCTGGGAAAGCACAGGGCAGGCATGGGGAGGGAAAGAAAGGCATTTTCAATGTGCCTGGGTTCCCTGCCTGCCCTTTTCCAGCTGCCACATGTCAGCTAGAGAAGGAAAGACAGAGAGAGGCTTTTCCTTGTCAATTTCACTCTCAGCTGACTGGGGGGGGGGAGTGAAATTGATAAGGAAATCCCCATCGGCTCCCCAGAGGGAAAGATGGCATTTTAACATTCCTCTTTTCCCTCTTGTGTGTAACCTGGAGAGGGCAGCGAACTCTGTAGCCACACATGCCAGAGGTTTTGGTTGTAGGTGTGGCCAACTCAGGAGCCAGCTGGAACTCCATTCCTGTGCGTTCCTGCCCAAAAATAGCCCTGGAGATGTTAAAAAATTATCTGCCCTGGGCACCAAATAGGCTAGGTACACCACTGATGTATGGTGCCTGAGCTTCTCAGAGTAAGGTGTCATCTAAATATGGGGAAGGGAAAGGGATAAATACATGTGGTACACATAGAATTATTATTCTGTTTATGCTTCACAGCAAGTCATGGCTTTGTTTTCCAAGGATGTTTGGGTCAGGTCTAGGTAGTGTGAGGGAGGCAGAGGGAATATTTAGGGGCCTAGAGTGGCCAGGGCCCCTACAGAGAGCCAGTTTGGTGTAGTGGTTAAGTGCGTAGACTCTAATCTGGGAGAACCGGGTTTGATTCCCCACTCCTCCACTTGCACCTGTTGGATGACCTTGGGGAAGCCATAGTTCTGGCCAGGGGTCCTTTCGTAGAAAAAGAGGTGCAGCAGCTCATTAGCATAACTCATTAGCATATGCCACATCCCCTGACATCACCAGAAGTGTGTCAGAAAGGGAATGTCAGTTTCAGCCCCATTATATCCTACGGGCCATTGAAATCAATGGCAAAAACTCATAGGGTATATGAGGGGCTGGAGGAAAGGGGGTTTGAGGGAGAGGCTCCAAACTTGCAGGGTAGCTGCTGGGGCCTCTCCTCGAAATACCCACAAAGTTTCAAGAAGATTGGACCATGGGGTCCAATTCTATGGGCCCCCAAACAGATTGTCCCATCCCCTCCATTGTTCTCTATGGAGGGAAAAATGTTAACTTTTTTCCTACCATAGAGAACAATAGAGGGAATGGGGGCAACCTGTTTGGGGGCCTGTAGAATTGGACCCCCTGGTCCAATCTTCTTGAAACTTGGTGGGCATTTCGAGGAGAGGCCCCAGCAGCTACCCTGCAAGTTTGGAGCCTCTCCCTCAAACCCCCTTCCCTCCAGTGGCTTTTAAAGTTTCGGTGGCGAGCTGAATCAGATTAGAGAATCCGATTCAGCCCGTGGCTGCCCTACTGGCCAGTCCTGAGCTGGCGGAGCTTCGTTCTGCCTCGCTCCGGCCCCAACGGACCCCTGGTTCTGGCACAGCTGTTCTTGAAAAAGAGCAGTTTCTGTCAAAGTTCTCTCAGCCCCACCCACCTCACAGGGTGTTTGTTGTGGGGAGGGGAAGGGAAAGGAGTTTGCAAGCCACTCTGAGACTCCTTCAGGTAGTGAAGGGTGGGGTATAAATTCAATCTCTTCTTCTCTTCTTTTATGGCTCTCCACAGAAAATGAAGGGCTGAATGCTGGCTGAGGCATAGAGGAAAATTAGGCAGGGATAGGACCACATCTCCCTCCCCCCAGTTGGGGTTCTGTGCTTTTTCAAAGCTGAAAGAATGGCCAAAAAATGTTAATAGAGGATGTTTTCCCCAACTTCACATCTCTCCGCTGAGGAAAATGACAGTTGGTCCCTTTTTGCTCTCTTCATAAGCAGGGCTGCCATCTGGGAAACAGCCTCTATGGATGCCCCTTGAACAACAGTTCATTCTGCAACAGGTGCAACATTTTTAGTTCTATTCCCTAAAAGAAACAAGAATGAAAAAAATCACCTGCTGATTCTTGTATCTTACATTCAGATTCAGGCAGGCCAATCTGCATTCTGTAGCCTTACTTATATGTATGTGCCTGGTCACTGGGACTTCTACAGACTGAGGGACACAACAGGCTGGTAAAATGAGGCGGTAAACTGAACTGCACCACCAGAGATAGCGGTGGTGGATTCCAGTTCTGAATGTTTCTTTGAATTTAAAAGCCAACCATCCTTCAGACAGATGGAAAACTAGCTCCAGTCCCATTTCTTCAATCACCATGTTGATTCTCTGTTGTAGTTATTTTTATTTAAATTTTAAAAATAAATCTTGCATTTCAAGACAGTGTGTCCCACCTGCAGTAAGGTGTGTTGCAATCTTTTCTACTATTTAGCATTCTGCCACCTCAGGTGCAATGCTCCCTGTAAGCTGTGGAGTCTTGTGAGCAAAAATTCTACTTTGTGAGCTACTGACATTAAAGTTGTGAGCAGGTGATTTGGCTACTGCATCAGTTAATTTGCTCTGGAGCCATCCTTCCTGAGCTAAGACAAAAAATGTGTGAACCGGAGGTGAAAAAACTGAGCTAGCTCACACTAACTCAGCTTAGAGGGAAAACTGTTGAGGTGTAAAGCAGAACTGATGGGTGTTTGTGTTAGGATTTCCACTTGGCCTGAGAAAAAATGTCATGTCCTTTTAACAGAGGCTTAAATGTGTATGGAATTGGGCAAATGAAGCTTTTCCTGGCATGGAGGCAAATAATATCCCAGTCAGCATCTATTAAAGGGACAGAACACTTTTCTCCATGCCAGTTGGCGATCCTAGTGAACACCCTTTGAGGAGCGCCCAGGCCAGAATTAAGAATTGTATTTCATAATCCTGAGCTGCTAGAGCTCCCCACCATGACATTGGGTTATGGTTGGAGCAACTGGTGCTGGGCAAGTAATGCTTATTATCCAAAAAGGACAAGGTGGAAAAGTTTTGAAAGGCTTTGTCGACTGAGAAGTTAACTGTGATAAGGCAGCAGCATAGATGGGTCTTTTTGTATGCTGGAAGAATTGTTGTGACCATCTTCCTCTAGAGGAACATATTATTGTTCTTTCGGTTTGGTAGTGTGTGCATTTTAATTTAATGAAATGGTAAAGATGCTGAAGTGCTTCCTGGAAGGCCCGTCTCTGAGAAGGAGGCCAGACTTTGTTTGTGGGGGTGAGGTAGGCCAGGTCATGAAAGAGGACAACAGGCCTTCCACCCTCCCACAAAAGCAGCTGTGGCTTTCCCCCTCACTCTTGTGCCACCGCAAAAGGTGTGAGCTCTGTTTTATATTTTGAGTCTGCTTTTTCCCCTCATCAAAAATGCCAGTGGTGATTTTCACTTGTGAAAACCACCAGGTCCTTAAAAAAAAAAGAGGTGCCGGAACGCTCAAGAGGGAAATGAAGTTTTCAATCTGTACACTAAAAACTCACAAACTTTTAAACATTTTAAAAATAAATTTTGTCAAAGATGTTCCGGTGCATCCCCCGGGGGGGGGGGGGGGAAGCCCTGAAAACCACCTTACACCAAGTGGGAGAAAGCAGTCTGTACCTGCTGGCTTTTGTACAAAGGTGTCTGCATGGAGCCCTCTGTCAGAGCCTGCAAGAAACTGGAGCCCCTTGAACCTGGACCCAACAGGAGTGACCCTTCCTTAACGCCTACGTTGAGCATATTCCGTCTGCTCACGGGTTTGCTAGACTGCTGAAGTCAAAGAGGACAGGGTAGTTTTAAACCTGCGGTCTCAAAGGCATTCGCCAGACAGTCCGTCCCACTGAACTCCGTGGGATTTCCTTCTGAGGACACCGACGTGCTTTAGGAATGCCCTGCAAAGGCGCCTCGGCGGAAGGCTGCCGACTGCCCAGAAGAAAAGCAGCTTGCGCGCTCGGCTTCTCTGCCCCCCACAGGTGCTGCGAGGAAGTCAGCCGGCGGAGCCTTCCTGAACCAGCCCACCTGTCAGTGGCCGCCGCCCAGACGGCGTTCAAGGAACCGAGGCAGGGGCCGGTTGCAAAGAAGTTGGCGGTCTGACTTCGGCGGAAAGACGGGTGGGGCTCCCACGCGACGCAGTCTCTCCGCGCCTCCAACGCAGAAACGGCCCACGGCTGGGGAGAGCTCTGTGCACGCCCAGAGGCACCCTCGGCTTCATCTCCGACCCCTGAATGCGAAAGAGTCAGTCCCCGGGGCTCTGCCTGCATGCTCCTGATTTGATACGTGATGTCTTGATTTCTAAATATATATTTAGAAAAAATGAGCAGTTCCTGCGCTCGCGCGCTTCCCGGAGCGCAAAGCAACAGCAGCGGCTCGCGGAGCTCTTTAAGAGCGCGCGGGGGGGGGGGGGGAGACATCCAAACCCACCCGCCCCCCTCTCTGCCTCTCGATCCCCTCCTTTCCTCCCCCGCCCCTCTCATTTGCATTTTCCGCTCCACTCCCCGCCCCCTTCGCAGTGATGTCAGCGCCGGCGAGGACTTGCTGGCAGTGCCGGAGAAAGCGGGGCTCAGACGGCGGCAGCAGGAGCGTGGAACGGATGCAGCCGCTGCGTGGAGCGGGGACGGCGGGAGCAGCGGGAGCAGCAGCAGCGGCAGCCGCCTCGGGCGGGAGCGTGCGCGGAGTCTCCAACGCGCCCTCGGGGGGGACCACGCGGACTAGGCAGCAGCCCTTGGGTCGCGGAGTCGCCGGCTGAGCCAAAGAAGGGACTCCCCTCTTCTCTCAGCTGGGGGGGATCTGTGCCGCCTCCTCGCTTCCCGGAGTCCCCCTTAGAAGCTCTGTCGGGGGGCCTGATCCTGCAAGGGAAGAACTCAGACTGGCGGGCCCTGGGTCCCTGCAAAACAACCCCCCTCCCCCAAAAAAGCACAACGACGGTTTCTTCCCTTTTTTCGCTTTCCAAGTTGCCCCTCTCCTCCGGCAAGTTGAAAGCCGCCAGCCAGCAGCTGCCCGGACTTGGCACCTTCTTCAAGCACTCCGTTGGGGAGGAGGAGTTTGTCACTTGCCTTCTTCCCCCTCCTCCTGGCCAAGCCTCCGGTGTCCCCCCCCCCTTCCTTCCCCGCTGCGCCCCCCTCCTCCACACCGCTAAGCCAGGCACACTTGAAGAATTCACTCAAGTTAGGATCTCCTTCCTCTGAGATGCTCCGTGGGAAAGCACTTCGCGGTTGATGCTCTCGCCAGCCCTCGTTTCCTTCTCGCTTTAGCCTATCGCCTCCTCTCCTCCTCCTCTCCCCCACCCCTTCAATTTTGGACCAGACCAAGGATTTTGGTTTTATTTCCCATGGGGCGCCTGGGGTCTGACTTGAAGGCAGCAGGGAGGCATGGCTGAGGAGCTGGTGTAGCCGGGGAGTCTCTCGTATGAAGGAATTCAAGGTAAGGCTCGCGAAGTCGGTGGCGTGGGGAGCGGAGGGGCTGGGGAGGTTTGGCGCGGAGAACCTCGCCTCTGCTCCCTTCTTTAACCGCCCCCCTCCCCCCCCCCCCCCCCGGCACTCATCCTCCCTCGCCAGTGCAAGCCCTCCATCGGCGGAGACGCCTCCGGTGCATCCCTGAGTGGGCAGGCGACTCTCCAGTCTCCTCGCGTGCAGAGCGTGTGGCGCGTGGGGATTGTTGGCCGCGGAGGTTTTTGCAGCCGTCTAGGTATTGGGTGGTGCATCGGGGATTGGAAGGGACTCCCGTAGCTTCTGGCAGGATGGAAAGGGGGGGGGGGGGTGAGCTGTGCTGTGCCTTTTAGATGCTCCTGGAGATAACAGCCTCCTTTGCAAAGCTACCCCATGCTCCAGTGGAAACGGTTCAGGTTAGGGTGTCAGACAGGGGACATAGAGGGGGGGACGGACAGGGCAGGGTGGTGGAAGGTTGGAGTGCGTGTGTGTGTGGGGGGAACATATGGAGTATTTTATTGATGCAATTGTAATCTTGTAATGGAGACTGCATTAGATAGGGATTGCATTAAAAACCTGCTGGTGTGTGGGGAGGGAGCTAAAAGCCCAGCTCTGTGCTGGATTGTAAATGAAGTTCCCTGATTGAAGGATTCCCTTCAACTCCAATGATGAGCTTAAAGTTGCTGTGCATTTGGCTATTGGAATGAGATGCAAAGCAGATCAGACTGGGCGGACCGGGGGGGGGGGGGAGAGAAATATATATATATATATATATATATATATATATATATATATATATATATATATATATATATATTCATTTCCTTGAGCACTGGCAATTGGGAGGAGGGGAGATCCAGGCATTGCAGGGATTGAGCTGATATCTTCTTATGTGGACATGCTGCCCAAGAAGGAAAAAGGGGGGGCAGGTTTTTCCCAGGAGGAGGAAGCACAGAGCTGCTTCCCCTCTCATTTTTCAGAGGTGTTGGAAGAGAAGGAGGAAAGTTAATAAGGCTGGCTTCTGGCATTTTTTTTTTTAAGATAGAAATTGATCGTGGCATGGAACCCGGCAACCTGCTGGCTGCTGCGGAGGGGAGTGTGTAGATTGGCTGCAGAACTGAGGGGTCTCCCTTCTTTCCCTCTGCTTGCAAGCTTAGCATCGTAATAACTAGCGAAGAAGTCGCTCTGGGGTCTGGGGAAAAGGGGTGGGGGAGGTATTAACTTCTGCAGGATGGGGGGGGGAGAGTGAGGGGGTATGGACCCTGCTGGCAGCATCTCCCGAAAATAGTTTGCACTATTGGTGTGTAGGCACAATGATGGGACTGTTGCCTTTCAAGTAAGCCTCAGACTTCCATCCCAGCCTAGACATGACGGTGGAAGGCAGTCATGGTGCAGAAAGTGGGGCCCAATCCCAAATAGATGGTGATTACCTAGGAGCAAATGGCAGGGGGTGTGTGGCCAAATCTTGCTGTAAGGACAGATATTGAGGTCTTAGCTGCCAGAAGGATAAAAATGGGAAGGGTCCAAAAACGAGGAAGAGCTTGCGCTGAACATTATTTCACATTTTTAAAAGATGGAAGGACTGGTAAAATGTCAAAAGTGAATTGTTAGGAAGGCTGGCAAGTTGGAAGGTATTCTTTTGGTCACCCAACACCTTAAGGAAGGACCCCATATGAAGGCAATACTGTGAGAGAGTTTTAAATGTAATCTTCTTGGGGGGTAATCCAGACAGCAGTTTCCACTCAAGCCCATAAACCAAGGATCTAGTGCATAAGCTTACAAGTTACACAGGACTCTTCGTTGTTCAGAAAGTGTAAGCCTGCAAGTTATACTGAACTCTTCACTGGGTGAAAAGTGAGCCCTGGAAACCTCTCCTACAGCGCTACCAACAAAACTGTGTGGTTCTGCTTCACAGTGGGGATTGAGTTTAAATGCAGAGGCTGCAGTGAATAAATTGAAAGAAACCTCTACCGGCTTGTCAAAAGCAGTTAGTTTTCACATCTGAAACGTGCACGGGAGCTTGAGTTATGCCTTCATATGCGAATGCTTTCAAAACGGTAAATTTTGCATAAGATCAAGCCGAAGGGGAGGGAGGCATGGGTTTGTGTGAAGCAGGATGGTAGACAGACATAAGCAACCCCCCCCCCCCCCAAATCCACCAGTATTATATCAGGAGAGAATGTAAAACGAGTCCTGATTTGTGTGCTAGTGTGTGTGTGTCTGTGTTAATTGCAAAGGATGGGCTTGGAATTTTAATGATTTAAATGGTGAGTATTCAGGGGTTAGCTTGATAGGCAACTCTCTCTTCCCCCGCCCCCAAGCTCTTGTTAAGAGTGTGCTGAAAAAAGAGAGATGGTGAATTTGAAGTGTCTGTAGCCAGATCTGAAAATCAAATCGAACACTATTTTAAGTCCATGGTGTTTTGTTTTTTAAAAGAAATACTGGAGCATCAGCTGCCTTTTTTGGGAACAAAGTCAGGTAACAGAACGCTGTCGTTGGAGCAGGAGGTGTAACTATTCTCTACTTAAAACCTGCTTTTGCCAGCTAGAACTGTTAAGGCGTATGTCTCTCTCTTTTGCCAAATAAAACTGTTAAGGCACATGTCTTTCTCTTTTGTCCTCATTGCTTATCCAGATCTTTGTTAGCATTTTAATCCCCCCCCCAACAGGTCTTGTTGCTTCATGGCTCCATAGTTCCTCCTGGCAAGCTGCTGCTTCCAAAAGTGTGCGGAAGAGTGCCTTGCTTGTAGTTAGAGGATAATTTATATTCAGCATAGGACTGTCTGCTCAGTACATTTAGTTTTATACATCATAGCCTCTGCAAAACAGGAGAGATCAAAGATCCGGACCTGTAATCCTGTAAAGCATTTGTATTCTACGTGGGCCTAAGCAGTGTTCTGCCAATCCCTCTTGCTCGGCTGTAGTTAAGAACATGTCAGTCTCCTTCCTTTCCGGCACCCATTTGTTTATAGTCTAGCCCTACAGATTGTGCTCTGAGCTGTAACCAGAACTAACTGATGGGTGTCGGAATGCAGCCTGCACTATGTGTGTGTATTCCTGTCTCGTAGAGTCTGCTTCTGATCGTGGGCTTGGAAAGGCCACATGTTGAGGGCTGGGAGGAAATGGGGCCTTTTAAAAGATCCGAGTCTCTTTGTGTTCTAGGTAATGGCTCGATCCTAGAGCCAAGGAGGTTTGCTGTCACCGGACAGGCGCTTGCTGATTCTTTTCCTAGTGAAACAGCCTTACTACGGTGAAAGAATTAGTTTGACATGTTGACTTTTCACTGGGTTTGCTTTGGTTCGCTTTGGGGATTTCGGTGGCACACCTTTTGAAGACTGCCTTTGATATTAAGTTGGGGTATCCAAACCGAGTTAAGGTGCTTCAGGGTAAAATAACCTCATCTTTTGGGTGGGGCAGCAAACTAAGAGGGGGGATAGTTTGTTGTTAGTGCACAATGTCAGGGACGCAAGATGATGTCGTTAAGGGAGCCCAGTAGACAGTGAAGCTACTTTATCGGTAGTTGAATGCTTGGAGCACCTTCTAGAAAGCATTCTTTTTGTAGATTTTCTGCTCATGAGTTCTCCCTGGGTAGCTTTCTGCCAGTTGTTCTCTTAACCTTGCTGCATGGTTCCCTAAGCACATTCACTTGGTCCCCTTGGGTTGAATGGGGCTTGCTCCATACAGAGTGCGTTTAAGGAGAGTTGCTTTTGTTTGATGGGAAGGGTAGAGACTTGCAGTGTTCCCTCTAAGCTGACTTAGTGTGAGCTAGCTCACAGTTTTTCCCCCCTCCGGCTCACACATTTTTGTCTTAGCTCAGGAAGGATATGCAGTAGCCAAATCGCTTGCTCACAACTTTAATGCCAGTAGCTCACAACGTAGCATTTTTGCTCACAAGACTCCACAGCTTAGAGGGAGCATTGGTAGAGAGTGACTTACCTCTTCACAGTGACCCTATGGGGTCCCATACAGCATCAAGCAAACTGTAAAAAAAAAAAAAAGCTAGGCATGGAGAAACCATCTATTTTACTTGGCTGTATGTCTGTGTGGTCATATTGGCACCCCAGAGCTTTATGGTGCAACTCTGTGCTTGTGACAAGTACACTGCGGTAGGGATCTTCTAGTTCTTGGCATAGTGATGTGAGGATTTGGGGGATGGCTCCTTGGAGTTTTTATTTAGTCTTTCCTTAAGTAAGAGTCATGCTCAGAGTATTCCTCGGTAGGTGCTTTTCCCACCTCCTGTGAGCTACCTAGAGGCAATCTTGGTACGTGACAGAGATAGCGCAGAGTGTCACCTTTTGGGAGTAAAGCATAATTGGCAAAGAGCAGTGCTATGTGTGAAGTATATCCACTGCTCAGAGTCTGGGACACTATTTTGCTGAATGTTGTATATAGTCAAGGGGGAATGGGAAGGACAACTCCATCATTTTCAGGCTTGGAAGTCTTTGTCCTTGATGGAACGCACGCCCTTGAGAAGAAGGCGATTCTTTGATAAAGCTGCCTTAAAACTCTGGCACCCAGATCCTGATTTGGTTGTTTGGAAGTAAGTGCCAAGTAACAAGTCTTGGGGCGCAGGCCTGCCCATCGTCAAGCAAACAGGATGCAACGCATTATGTTGTCTGCAGCCCTTCATGCATCTGTGCGTGAAGAAGTCCACAGTGACATCACTGGTATTTACCCTTCAGCAGCTGTGTAGAGGGCTGCAGCCATTTTGGGTCCTGCAGTGGCAAAGAGCAAGGGATTGAATCTTGCGTTGGCTCTTCTCGAAGGCTCCTGCCCGTGGAGGAATGAATTGCCTAGACACAAAGGATGAAATATGGAACAGAGGAATGTAAATTGGAAAGGTGCATTCCATTATCCCAGTGGGCTTGTGAAAGAGACTCTGCTTTTCATTATTCCAAATAGTTTGAAAGTCAGGTCGCTTTCAATTATTGTCCCTGAGTTTAGTAGAGTGACTTGACAGAAATTGTATAGCTTGCTATTACCTTTTTGCTCTTGTAAAATCCCTGTTGGCAGGTTTTAAACCTCACTTGTAACTCTGTCTTGCGTGCTGTGGAATGAATTAAAATGGTCCCAGTGGAATGTCAGTTTATTATCTCCAGAGAGATTTTTTTTTTAAAGCACACGTTTACCCCCCCTCTCCCTTCCACCCTGCCATTTTCCTTTCTTTTTCTAGTTCGGCAAAGGAATTCAGCTGTGTAGCAAACCCCCTTGCACCTCTTCACACATGCAGAAAAGAAACAGGTACATAAGATTAATTTGATGTTCCAATGAAGAAACAGCATTCAGGAAGCAGGAGTGTCACCCAAAGGCAGACAGCAACTGTTGCCAAAGTCATCCCCAAATACCGATGTGATGAAATTACGCCAGCCTAGTTTCTTATGGGAAAAAAAGAGAAATTCCAAGTCCAGACATGCTTCTCATTACTAACTGGATGCAGAACTCCAAGTTTCTGGGAAGTTTGACTTGGACCTTGCTGGACATCTGAATACATTGATCTGTGGGACCTCCTTGAGTAATTCTGATGGTTTTTATAAGAATGCTTTTTTTTTTGGGGGGGGGGGGAGATTCCCTTGCAATTTCTCTAGCTGCCTTGCCTGAGGATGAGCCTCCACATTTGCTTCAAGCAACGATCCTTAATTATGACTTTGCAGTCTGTGAGTGGCAAGCTTCAATGCGTTTATTCTGAGAAGGAAGTCACTGCTGCAGACGGTGCTGGAGTGAGTCAGGGCTGCAGAATTTGGCTGCATGGAGGCTTTGTTGAAAAGAGAGAACCTTTATTTTGGGAATTAAGGCCCAACTTCCTCTGCTTGCTTATTTAGAAATCTCTTTTTTAAAAAATGCAGTGTGCACTATTTTCTGTGGAATTTAGTTTCAATTGAAAATGCGTGGTGGGTTGAATAGGAGAGAGCCTGCTTTGGCTCTCGCAATGCAACGCTGAATGAGAAAAATGCTGATTTGCGATAGGCCCCACAAGGAGTCCCATTCTAGCCTGGGGGTGCTCATGGGATGGATGGGAGGTGCTAAGATCCCTCTCCCTCATTGGCTCACTCCAACCCTGTCAGCTACTTTGATGCTCATTATGTGTCTCCTAGTAAGTAAATATATTCTATATTCCTTTTATTAAAATATATTTATTATGAAATTTTAAATGCTCTTTTTTGCTGTCTGTTTTGTTCTACGCAATATAGCTTTATCAGTTCATAAGCTCAAAGTGATTACCCAGAAAATGTTCTAAACAGTCTTGTTAATCACTTTGAGCTTATGAACTGATGAAACTTACATATAATAGATGTGTATAAAACAAAATGGCAAAAAAGAGCATTTAAAATTCCATATTTTATATATAAAAATACATATTTTATATGTATAACATATATTTTATTAAAGGGGCTACAGATTACAGTTACTAACTAGAAAGCCTAAAACACAGCATTTCTCATTGAACATTGATCTAGTGGCTGTGAGTCTTTTGCTTTCATTCTGTATGTTATATGCCATCATCAGTATTGGCAAGGCAGCATGCCAGGGTGGTGTAGTGGTTAGAGTGCTGGACTAGGTTCTGGGAGATCTGGGTTCAAATCCCTATTCTCCCGTTTAAGTTTACTGGGTGCCCTTGGGCTGGCCAGTCTTTCAGTCTGACGTACCCCAGAGGGTGCTGGTTCTGAGCCAAAAATGGAGGTGGGGAGACAATGCTGTCAGCTGCTTTGGGTTCCCATTAAGGAGCAAAGCCAGATATAAACATCTAAATAAATGAGGCCAGAAGAGAGCAAGTGTGGTGGACTTGACTAAGAAGACCCATTAGCAAATTCCTTCCATTCTAATTCCAGATGTCCTTCCATTCTAGTTCCTCTCTCTCTTGGATGAGCATGACCTGCCTAGCAGAATTTTTGTGAGGCCTGAATCCAACAATAACATGTATACTACCCTGATTTCCTTGGAAGGTAAATGGTAAGAGAGACAAAGCAATTAATAACATGCTTGCAAAAATCCCTGCAGTTTAGCTCCTTGGTGGTTGGCCACTGTGTGTATCAGGGTAGTCTTGGGTGGGTACGTAGACAGTAGAGAAACAAGGGTTAACCTCTGTGTTGGGGAGATAAAATGGAAACTTCTCCTTCCCCTCAATTTCTCTCTCTTAAGTTTCATTAAGAAAGCAGCAACTTCTCCAGTGCCTGAACGCCTTACTGTATCTATGAGACTATTGAATGCTTCATACCTGTAAATCAGTGTCTGGTAACTTCAGACAAATGACATGGTTGGAGTGCATCATCCAAGCTTCCTTTACATAGTAGTTTGCAGTGCTCAAATGTGTATAGACCTTTTCAGATATTAAAGTCAAGCAGACCAGGAGCCCACCTACTGAGTGTAACAACATGTGCTACCCATGATCCTCCCAATATACTTAGTTATCATGTTGCATGAACAGGGACAACACACATACGTCACATCTAGGTGTGCACAAACTGAACCCTGGATCTTTCAGGACTTGTTTTCATGTGTACTGAAGCTGGGTGTGCATTACCCCTGTTTATGCAACATGGAGTCTATATGTATTGGGAAGATCATAGGTAGCATGTGTTCCCATTGATTATTGTTGGTAGGATCTTGGTATGTGTGCTTGTAATGTCTAGAAAGGACTCATATTGGTTGAAGTTCATTCTCCATCCTTAGCTGTTTGGAGTTGGTTTAGATCAATGGTACTCAGTTTGTGGCTTGCGGAGCGCTGGTTTTGCATTCACCCTCAACCAAAAGAGCCACATTTACTTCCATCCCTGCCATCATGAGGCTTGCGCTTTAGGGATGCTTGTGGCTTGCCCATTCATCTGGTGGGGGCTGTTTCAAGGTAGGGACCACCTGCTAGCTACAAGCCCCACCGGGCAAAGGGCTGTGCCTGTTTTCCTGAAACATGGGACAGGTGCCACATTGGGCAACAGTACTCAGAAGAACCACAGGTTGTTCCCGAGCAACTGAGTGAGGATCACTGCTCCAAGTGCTTATCATACCTCAGATACGTGCAAAAGTATTGGAGGGTGGTCAGGAATTTATCCCATAATGTGTGGGGAGGAGCAGCAACAGAGCAAATATTGTCCATGCAGAAGAGCCAAGGTCCAAGCCTTGTTGCCTCCAGTTCAGAAGGACCAAGGTTCCAAAACAGTGCTCAAAAGAGCCACAGGTGGCTCCCAAACAAGTGAGTGAGCATCACTGGTTTAGCCCAATATCTTGGTTTGGGGAGTTGTTTATTTCTTCCTGGCAGCATCTCTGGAAACACGATACTCCACATTTGCAGGATGCTTGATGAAAATGGTTCCATCACATGGAGCATTTTCACAATGTTGTTAGCTGTTGCCACAGGGATATGTAGCACTGAGAATGTTAATTGAGAGAGCAGGCATCTGCAAACCTTGCACATCCCACAGTGCGTGCTCAAGCCTTAGCCATGCCTAAAGGAGTTGCTTGCCTTTCAGTAGAGGCACACCGTTCGTTCTTTTCTTGCTCGCAGAAATTAGGGTACAAGCTGACACTAATAGCAACGTTTTGCTTACTTGCTTGCCATTGTTAAGCACAGGAATGCTAGCAAGAACAGACCTAAAATCGTTGTTTTTGTTTGGTAACATTCAGACTGATGAAGAGTTCCGGTGAGCTCAAGAGTCTGCATACTTTTTTTGGTGTCATTTTGGTCAGTTCTAATAAAAAGTATTGTGTCGCTTCTGCTTTCTCTTTAGATCACAGCCTGCAAGAGTAGCTTTGTGACTGGACAAATGAGCAAACTCCCCCTCTTTGCAATATACCTCCTGGGTGCCACTGTACGGAAAGCCCTTCTGTGTGCCAGTGTTCTTTTCCAGCCACGCCAGAGGCCAGGAGGCACTAAGCTCTGGTTGCACTGGATACAGTGGGGGAAGCAGAGCTGTCATATCTGAGTAACAGATGGGTGATGCCCATAGAGGAACTTGGGAGCAGAGCTGCATTTTATGGATAGCCTAAACCCAGGGTTCCTATCTTCCAAATGCGACCTGGATTTCTCCTGGAATAAGAACTGATCTCCCAGACTACAGAGATCAGTTCCCCTGGAGGATATACCAGATCCAGAGGGTGGACCTCATGCATACAGTCTAGGGTTACCAACTCCAACTTGGGGAATTCTTGGAGAGTTTGGGGGCAGCACCTGGAAAAGGCAGTGCTTGGGGAGGGGAGGGAGCTGATCAACCTCTGGGGAGGGGAGGGAGTCGACCTCTGAATCTGCCATTTCTTCCAGGGGGAATGAACTCTGCACTCTGGAGATCACTTATAATTCCAGGACAACTCCAAGACCCTTCTGGAAGTTGGTCTCCCTAATGCAATAATGAGGAGTGATAAAGCTCTGCAAAAGAGCAATGTGCACGACTGCACATTGTTGATGGGTGAGGGGATGTGCAACTTCACTGAAAGCTCATGGTGTCACCTCAGTGGCAAAATTCATCGGCACAATAATCAAATGTGAGAGAAATAATAATGAGTAAGGTATTTTTTTAAAAAAAAATGGTCCTAATTTCTGCTTTAGGTGATAGTTGTATGAGCAGTACTAGATAAATTATCCAAGCTATGCACAGTGTTGTGGACAACATTCGGGAGGAAAATCCATTTGTCATGGGACTGTATATATATCTGTGTCAGGTTTTATGAAGAAGAGGAGGAGGAGGAGATTGGATTTATACCCCACCCTTCACTATCTGAAGGAGTCTCAGAACAGCTTACAAACTCCTTTCCCTTCTCCTCGCCACAATAGACACCCTGTGAGGTAGGTGGGGCTGAGAGAGCTCTGACAGAAGCTGCTCTTTCAAGAACAGCTCTGACAGAACTATGGATTGCCCAGGGTCACCCAGGAGCTGCAAATGGAGGAGTGGGGAATCAAACCCGGTTCTCCCAGATTAGAGTCTGTACACTCAACCACTACACCAAGGCACATGATGTGCCTGTGCTCATCAGTAGAACATCACATCATCTTGATGATGCAGTCATTCAGTTGCATCAAGATTGCTTTTATTTTTTGCAGTGTTTCCTTGGTGTGCACTAATTTGATAAAGCAAATAGCTCATCATCTAACTTCAGAACTGATCTTAGGAATCCCCCCCGTTTATTTGAGATTGAAGAGTCGAATGTAGCACAGGGTGAAATAATGGAACAGACCAGGGGAAATACAGTCATCCATGTTGTTCTTCATTAGTAAGCATTCTGGTCTAGGATTGCTGGGATTCTGCCTAGAGAATTCTCCTGTCAAATGGATCAGCAGCATGAAGGATGATACAGTAAGTAGCATTTTTGTTTTGGCCCACAGCACTTGGGAATGGAATTGCAGGGAGGAGAAGAGGTATCTACAGAACCAGAAGAGCTAGAGGGTCTTTTGCTCTGTCCCCCCCCCCCTCCCATTTGCAACATTCAAAAGAGTCAGATGGGGGAGCGGAAGAGAACTTCTCTCCATCCAAGGTCTTATGGCGGAATAACCATCATTATAATGAATACTCCTGTGTTTGAAATACTTTAAAATGCCAGACATGCTAAGCATTGCCAACAATGGAGGGGCGGGGGATGAAAGTGGAACTTCTTTGTATCTAGTAAGATGTCCTCATTGAGTTAGCATTTTGACTTGAAATTTCAATTTATTATGTTGCAGCCTGTCGAAACAGCTTGGGACTTCCATTCCACTCACTGTAACTCGGCACAGAGTTTTCACTCTGTCTGCATCCACCACAAGTGTAGAGAATGCATTCCTGACAAGCCGGAGATACAAAGACTGAAAGAAAAGGAGCAGTGCATTAAATGGAGTAATTGCTTTTACTCTTGTCAGTCACTTAAGTGACTCCTGGAATATTTATCTGGGCAGTTGGTTCTAAGTAAGGCTGCTTTATACGAGAGCACAGCAGTCGTGCTAATATAATGAAACCTTTCCCCACAAGATTGCAGGAATCTCTCTCCACTTGCAATTCATTTCTCTTCTGTTTAGCAATTCTTACCTCTTCAGCAGTGGCTTCCCAATTTCTGAATTCTCCTTCTTGGCTAACAGAAATTTTGTCTGTGTTTGGTGCCTTCTGTTCTTAAATGCCTGGAATACAAATGTACTTAATTAATGGGATGAATATTTTAAAATAGTAATAATAATACTAAAAAAACGCAGTTCAGCTGCAAAGTTGTCAATAGTGTTTACTGCTAGGTGGTACGGGAAAGGATATTGAATGAACTGTAAAGGTGAATCAGCACAATCATTCAGATAGGTCACTGTTGTGTAAAGGGATCACAGGCCCAGACCCGGTAATGTTCTGGGTGTATCTTCAGTTAGCATTGATTGTGCTGTTGCTTGGCTGATGCCCAGCTGCCTGAAATGGCTGTGGGGAAGTGACCATGCTAATTTCTTTTTTTTCCTGAAGGTGCTTCTGGGAGGGAAGAAAAGATGCCTTCTGAGAAACAGAGCTTCTTACCAGACTTTTTCTACACATCTAGGGGGTTGGATCTAGCCAGGTTTTCTGTTGGTGATTAGGAAAGGAAAGGGGTTCCCTTTGACCACTCCAAAGGGCTATGCTGGGGATCATGAGACCTGCATGGACAAAAGGCACATTGATAATAAGGCGGGGGATTTGTGTGACAAAGCCGGCTGGACAAGCTTCTTGCAGCTTGTCTCTGCTCTGCCTGTCCTTACATTTTTTCATTTGTGTGTCTGGCTTGGCTGCTGAATAATAGACTGTGCCATGGTATGTCATGTATTTTGCATGCTTAAGGTTAAGGTATGTTCCTTAATATTTCCAATTAGAAACTTAATGGGTAGCAGTGCTGGAGAAGACCTCATTCTGAGAGTCCTTAGAGCTGTTGCTAGTTGAAATAGGAAGTACTTGGCATGGTGGACCAATGGTTTGAGAAGGCATATGCCCTTCAGAAAGGTGAATCCTGTTGCTCAGTGGTGGATCAGTTGCTTTGCATGCATGAACTCTAACTCCTCGCCTCTCTCCAGTTAAAAGAGCTTGAGCAGTGGGTGTTGGAAGAGTTTTTTCACTGCCTAAAAGCCTGCAGAACCACTGGCTCTCACTAGATAGACCAGGTTTGACTTGGTAGTTTCTTATTATTGGTAATTTCTTGGTAATTTCTTATTATTAGCCACTGTATGACAGAGCATTGGACTGGACGGACTATTGGCCTGATCCAACATTGGCTTCTCTTATGTTCTTATATTATGTTCTTATGTCCCTTTGCAAATGGCATCTTATACCTTCATATCTTCCATCTCTGGTTCCCTCTGCTGGTGTCTGGAGACTCTTGATTTGAACCTTCCACTTGCCTTCCTCCTAATTTATTCTAGCCCTTGTTCAGTGTCTTATCTATGTGCGATATGCCAAAAGTGAAACATGAATTCCAATCCGAAGTAAGCTGGAATCTCGATGTCATGATTCAGATAGGATGACACATCTGGAACAAAGCCGATCGTGTTTTTTTAATGTTGAGGGGGGGGAGTTTTGTCTTCATCATGAAATCAGGATGACTGTTGATATTCTGTTTGATTGAAAGCAACAATTCTAGTGTGATCCTGATGAGGCTGCAAGCCCGGAGGCCTTCCTTCATGCTCACAGATGTACTTGTCTGGGAGTCACTGCTCCACATAAAAATGCAGTCTTTGAAACAGCTATAAATAGTTCCTTGCTTATCACCTGCTCAAAAGGCCAGTGTTTCAGGGTAACTCACCATTTCTGTCTATAGTTGTACAAAAATTAAATAAGGGCTGGTTTCACACAGGGTGTGAATTTGCACCTCCTGTCATGAAAGCACTAGCAAGTGGGTTAGAGATGAGCAGGGAGTGCATTCACAGGCCACTTTCTCCACAAGGCTTCCTTCTGGTCCCCTCCTCCTATCACATTGGCATAGAAACCCTGACCTGATAAGGATCTTGTTGAACCCTCGTACAGCCTGGCATTAGTCCTTCCTCCTCCCTGCGAGGTGGCTCAAAGCTGAGCTCTCCTAGCTGTTGAAAAGAGGGGGGGAGCTCTGTTAAAGAGCTGAAGGGGGGAGAGAAAGAGCTTAGCACTGCCATTTTGAAGGTGACCCTAAGCTCCACCCCCCCCCCCCATTGGCTCAGGCACAGTTTTCAAACCCAGGCTCTGTCCATAACTGTAGTGCTGTTTCCCCTTTAAGTCAGAACCATGGAGTTTTTCCTTTAACCTGGCTTAAAAGAGAAAGCCCAGGGAGCTTCATGAGTCATGCTCAAAAAAAGCACAACATCATGTGTAAGCTTCTCAACAGAGTGGTGGCATGCTGTGTTCTACCTGAGGAAAAGCCCCTGTGTGGAAACAGGCATGGATACCAAAACCTAAGAAGAACAATGGAGGTAATCCCTTAAGACCCTGAACAGTATTTCAGCTTCTTGGGGGTTCAGAACTGGATTATATTTTTAAAGTCACCCCTTTAAATATTGGGAAACGTGGCTTTACTTGTTGCAACGTTGAATATTGGGATAAGAACACCATGTCATTTTCTTTGTATTTGGTCAAACAGTGTGTGTGTGTGTAAGCAGAGGATATTGTCGTCTTTTCCTCTGCATCAAGTGTACAGAGAGATGAAAGCAAAGGATTCCAGTTTTTTCTAGAAACACACTTTATGTTCTGAGGCATCACAGTTGCAAAGCGTATTCAAGATTTCAAGCTGTTTTCCTAACTACACTCGTGTTTTGTTTCTGTTAGCAATTTTTTTGATGGAAAGATCAGTACCCTGGTTTTCTAATGATACCGGATTCCCTTAGGGCAATTGTCTGCGAAATTTTCCAACCCCAGTGCCTGCAAATTATATATGCATATTTGTGCACCTATCAGGAGAATAACGGTAGAGGTGGTTTTAGTTGGAATGCAAGTCATTTTGTATTAACGCTGGCTTTAGTCTTACAGTTCTGTAGTTCAGGAAATGCCTCTATATTCTGGAGTTGTCTTATGTCTTGGATGAAGCTGATTCTAACACTTTAGTTGTGCCCCTTCTACTGTCTTCTGCATTTGGAAGGCAACATGATAGGTCCCTATGAGGGCCCCGTCTACTTCCCTCCCTCAGAGACAAGATTTTCCCTCTTTTTTTCTTTCCTTGTATGACTGAATTTCTTTAGTAATGAAGAACTTTGGCTGTCCCACCCTGTCAAAGTACAATATTTTAGCTGTTGGCTTAGCCTAGGAACCTGAGGGAAGGATCGGGAGCCCCCTTTAGCTTAAACAAATTAAATGGCATTCGAGGCATTTTGAAATTCAAAAATAACAAAATATTTTATTTAACATAGATAGAAAAGATCAGGTGAAATCAGGGGCTGAAATTTCTGAGGTAAAACCAGTGCATGCACAGACTTTAGTTCTTATGTTTCAGGTTAATGAGAGTTTCTTAAACTATTCAAAGTTGCTCAAAAGCCTTATGTTGAGAGACTTTTGTTCCAGTGTTTTCCTCATACAATCCAGTATACTTTCCTTGAATATTGTTGGACTCTTTTGGTTTCCAGAAGGCTGGTACACTCTTTCCAGTAACCAACCCCCTTCTCTTGAAATACCAGTACTTGTCTTGAGTGTTTAACTGACTCTTAAGGTCTCTAAAGGCAGTCTCTTAACTACACCAGACCAGGGATCACTGCACTCTTCAGAGCTAACTGGGTAGGGAAAATCTCCTCTCACTAGAAGATCTATCCCCTTTCTTTGGCTCAGATGGGAGTCTCCATCTAACTACCCACTCATCCTTGCCAGCTTTCCCCAGATCTTCTGTCAGTGTTAAACTGCTCTCAGTCAGGGCTGAATTCCAAAACTGTAAGTACTCGATTCCTCCTCAGCATCCAATTCTGAAGTCTTTCTCTGCTCAACTGATGATAAGCAATTAGATTGCTTGGAGCAGTCTGTCAGTCAAGGCTCTCTGGCTCTGTGAAGAATTAACCCTTTACAATATTTTGTTTACACAGTACTTCTAAGCATTTAAAAGTGCAGTATTTCACAGTCCCCACTTAGTTGTATGCTAGAAAACCATAACTTTGTTCAGATTATTAAAAAGTATATAATTTATTTTTATAAGTCTCTTCCTCCAGAGCACTTAGGGCTGTGGACATGGTTCTCTGTGTATCTGCTTTATCCTTGCAGGATCCTTTTTTAGGTTGAAAGAAGGTGACTGGCCCCAAGTCATACAGTGACTTTAATGGCAAGTATGGATTTGAACCAATTTTCCCAATAATATTTTAATGGTTACTCCATAAGAACATACGAGAAACCAATATTGGATCAGGCCAATGGCCCATCCAGCCCAACACTCTGTCACACAGTGGGCAAAAGGAGCCATCAGAAGGTCCATCAGTGGGGCCAGGACACTAGAAGCCCTCCAATTGTTGCACCCCCCCCCAAGCACCAAGAATACAGTGCATCACTTACCCCAGACTGAGAGTTCCTATCTCTACCTTGTGGCTAATAGCCACTGATGGACCTCAACTGAACTCCATCAGCCAGCTGTTAGTCCAACTAATGGTCAAATCTTCAGTGACCTGAAGGAAGGTCTTCTCTTCCTCCCCCAACAGAAAATCTGTACTGCTTCTGAAAAGTGGGATTGTCTGTGAACAATATAGGGTAAGCCTTTATAAATGTTGTTTAGGGCTCTGTTCTTATTTTAAAGCTGTTTCTTAGCCACCTGCATTTGGATATCTATCCTAGAAAACAAACTGAGCACACCTGTTTACTTAACTTTGGGAGGGTAATGAATCTGAATGACATTTCCTCTGATATGGAGATCCAAACTAAGCCTGGTTGTTTATCTGGCAATGCCACAGTATCTGTACTTGTGTTCTGCTTTCTATTTCCAGTTCCCACACTAAGGCTGCAATCCTAAGAATGCTTTCCTGGGAGTAAGTTCCACTGAATAAAGTGGGATGTACTTCTGAGTAGTCCTGCTTAGAATTTCTCCCTGTGTTTGATCTTCCGTGATAGTGAGGTACAGGGAGAGAACAACTTGGCAGATCCAGGCCTGGCAGACGTGCTGGCTGACAGGAATACATAGTCCATGTTCCTGCCAAACAGTAACCCTGTTCATATGTTAAAGTGGCTAGACATACAACCTGCATATACTAGTGTACATATGTATGTAATGAAGAGCCAGGATATGTTCACTTTACGTATAAAAGGGGATCAGTACCTGGATAAATGACAGGTGTAAGTTATACACCCACTTTCTCCCCAGGCTCCCCTGCAGCCACCAGACCCACTGCCTCCCCCCCAGCTCTTGGAGGCTCGTCTGGAGCTGCTCTGGACAAGATCAATGAGGCTCCCCCCTTCCCTTCAGACTGTGGCCAAGCTGGGAGCAGCAGCCAGCATCCTCCACCGCTGCTGCTGGGCCCCTCCATGGCTGGGCTGGAGCAGCTGCTGGTGTGCTCCTCTTCTGTTGCCAGACTTGGAACAGTAGCTGGCATCCTCTGCCATAGCAGCTGGGTCTAAGCAGCTGCTGCTGGGTCTCCTGAGATGTGTTGTGGCTGCTGCCAAACCCAGTGTGGCTCCCCTGCCCCACTGCTGATCACCAAGGTAATTTTAATTCACTTTATTTTTGTGGGATTTAACCCCCTGTGCATTTTTTAAAAAAATTCAGATTTTTCTGTAAACCCCAAGTGTACAGAAAAATCTCTTTAGCCTTCACATGGCCCCAGTCAATGGATTTAAGTATCCACAGATGGTGGCCAGGGATTGCTAATAGTGTATAGAGAAGTGGAGACCTGCAAGGATCCCATTTCCCCACTTCTGCTTCTTACCCTCTCTTTCTTTTTCTTTCACACTCTTTCTCCTTCCTGCCACCTCTTTTCTTACTCTTTCTCTCCTCCATGCCTGTCACTTCTTTTCTGCCCCCACCCCTTCACTCTTTCTGCCCATGTCACTCTCCTGGTCACCCACCTACCTCCTCCCCCCCAGCATAAGTGGCAGCAGCTGCTCTCCAGGAATTACAACTGATTGCCCAAATACAGAGATCATTTCTTCTTAGGGTTGCCAGCTCCATGTTGGGAAATTCCTGGAGATTCGGGGATGGAGCATTGGGAGAATGAGATTTCAGCTTGGAAGAGACCTCAGCAAGGTATAACACTATTAACTCCACCCTTCAAAGCTGCTGTTTTCTCCGGGGGTACTGGTCTCTGTCATCTGGAGATCAGTTGTAATTCCAGAAGATTTTTTTAAAAACTTTTTGGATTTTTCTTTAGACCCACAGAGTCCCCTTAGTTTGTAAAAGAATCTGTTGGGGGAGAGTGTGCCCTCTGTTGGTGGAAATAAGTATGCACACAGAGGGGACTGTTGGGAATTAGATATATAGATAGATGTTGAGATGCAGATGCATTGAATGTATCATGAGAATTGCTTGACATGTATATAAAGAAATACCATGTGAATGAGCAGTAGCACTCGTTATAGCTTGTGAACAGAGCTAGTAGCATGCATGACTGGTGTATGTGCACAGAGATTTTCCACAATAACATTATAGGTTACTTGGGGAGGGCTCTGAGTTATTATATGTAACCAGAATTGGTGATTACTACAGCCACATCAAATATTGTGAGTGAGTAAATACTAAGAATGGAATAATGGACTAATAAACTTGCTTGGAACTGATGGCAGAAGGCAGAGGAACGACAACTAATGTTTGTTTACCTAATTTCCCTGCCCCTAGGTAGTCCAGCACACATCTAGTGCCTTGGTAAGATGGAAGTGCTGCTATGATATTTGAGGATGGGCAGATAAAGAGCCAGATGTTGGTCATGCTCTGCTGTATTCTCTTCTCTCCCTCAACAGCAAAGAACAAAAAAAGGGGGGGATCCAAAAAATGAATTGAATTAAGAACCAAAAGGGTTAATTAGAGCAAATCTAAGGGCCAAATGATATCAGTTATAAACAAACAACATAAATATGGTTGAATACACAAAAATACATGTATTTATTACAAATCAGATAAAAACAGATATAGGCCCAAATAGTAGCCTCTAATCAGGATAAAATCATACAATATTATCAAGCATAAACCGTATGTGAGCTCGTACGGCCGTACAGGTTTCGGCCAATTTGGCCTTCCTAAGTGGTCAAACAAATTCATTGCACATTGGCCCCAGATAATTCTATAAATAATAAAATTAGGACCAATTGAAGATTATTTTGCAATAAATCTCTGCGACTCAAGGCAGAGATATGATAAAGAGGCCTCATTTAAAATACTTTCTGCCCTGGTCATATACTTGTATCTTGAACAATACTTCAAGCATGTGTCTTTCTCACTTGCTCCAAGAAAAATATACAGTTTCAAAACTATATTCCTAATATATTCTTGGTCCAAGGAAAATATATTCTCAAAATATATTCTCAGTGTAGTTTGGAGCCAATAGAAAATGGGAGAGGGGAGACACATAATTGAGAATTATTATAAAACAATCTTCAGTAAGTCCTAATCTTAATATTTATTGTGTTATCTGGAGGAGCCTTTGTGCAATAATATGTTTGACCACTGAGGAAGGCCGTATTGGCCAAAACCCGTATAGTCTTGGTCACATATGTTTTATACTTGATTCTATTGTATGATTTTATCCTGATTTGAGGCTACTATTTGGGCCTATATCTGTTCTTATCTGATTTATAATAAATACATGTATTTTTGTATATTCAACCATATCTATTTTGTATGTTTATAACTGATACCATTTGGCCCTTAGGTTTGGTTCTTAATTCTCTTCTCATCCTCCCCAGTTGGCTGCTTGTCTGCTTTGCAGAGCAAAGTCTGTTGGGCTTCCAACTCTTAAGAAACTGAGGGGGGAGATCAAAGGGGGGCAGTGCAAGATGAGAAAAGGACCAGCTCTTGCCCAGTGTGCGAGGATGTGATTAAGTAGAAGTCTCTCCTTTCGTGTGTGCAGGGGTCATTTCAAGCAGGAGCTTGGGGGAGCTCAGCTCCGGGAGTTGGTGCCAGCCCCCCCCCTCCCCGCAGGGGGATGCCTGCTTGTGTCATGGTTGCAGCTAAATGACCCCGTCCCCTGGAAAGGTCCTTGTTCTTCCGACCAGTTCTGAAGGCTTCAGCCACCACTGAAGTTATCCTCCCAGAAAAGTGGTATTTCTGAGGCTTGGATTAGTAGCTGTCCCCTCTCTGCCAGCTCCTCCCTCCCTCCCTCTCTCTCTCTCTCTCTGTGTCTCTTCTTTTTTTTTCTTGCCTTCTGACATACTTCTGGTGATGTCAGGGGGTGTGGCATATGCAAATAAATTATGCTAATGAATTATGCTAATGAGCTCTTGCACCTCTTTTTCTGTGAAATGACCCGTGTGTGTGTGTGTGTGTGTGTGTATGTATGCATGCAGGGGGGCTGGGGGGTGGGAATTGGGTGTATATATTTGTGTTACAGAAAAAGGAGGCTGCAGGAGAAGGGAGATAGTAGCTTGCACCTTATTCCATTGTAGGAAGCATTTTAATTTCCTCCGAGTAGCCCACTGACTTCTCAATGGATAGACTGAAGTATAAATTAGGCATTGGCTGGAAGAAGAATGTCAGACTGAACAAAACTAATTCAGGTTTCTTGTCTGTTCAGGGTTTTGCTCTTCTTACTCTTTCTGTTAGCTGTGAACATAATGCAGCCCCTCCACACTATCAGGAATCCTGAAAGGAAGAGAGAAGGCTCGTTAAGGGACATTTTCAATGGCTTGTAGATTTGGGTAGAAGACTCCCTTGAGAGAAGGTGCCGTCCCTGAAAATTTCATCCTAGTGAAAGAAGTTAGAGGTGGGAATATATTGCCTGTTGAAACAGCTCTTGAATTAACCATCTGAAACAGAAGACATAGTACTATTAGAGTCCAAGCAAAATTTTTAAAGAATAAAATGAACCAGCCCTGAAAAAGCATATCTGCCCATCCCTTCTGCTTATTCTGTGATTGTGCATTTTGGGGAAATTTACATTCCCATATTAAATTTAACACCACATGGAACTCATGGAAAAGACAGGCATTCAGGACGGATTCTTTAATATTGAATAGAATATTAATATTGCAATTGAAATCAATGCTAGTTAGCAGTATTAGGATCTCTAGGATGGATGTCTTTGGTTCTGGGGCCTGGATGTCTGGTTTAGAGTTCAAGGTGGTAAGATGAGGACAGAATGATTTGACTACTGTGTAAGTGACCAGGACATCAATCACTCAGGAGGGTTCCATATTAATTTTGCTGCTCTAGAGAGTTACACTGAGGGGGTCTGTCTTTTTTCCACAGGGGTGTTTACACCAGTCAGTCTGTCTTGAGAAGGGCTTTGGCCCAGTTCTTTATAAGTAGAATGGCTCTCGTTTGATGTGTGTGCTTGTAGCTGCATCTTTCAGTCACAGGGTTAGATGTTTTGCGCACACAGTTCTGCAGTCCTGGGAGATGGAAGCAAATTCTGTGTCCCTCCCCATGACTGTGCTGTGCATATTGTTAATCAGTATTGGAGGGGGGGGGGACTAGGGGAGGTGACAGCCATTCCAATGAGATGTGATAAATCTGTGGTGTGGATGTGTTTGAGCACTAACACCTTTACTTTTTAAAGTAAAGCACATTGTGACCTCACAATGTGCTCCCCCCCCCCAACAGCAACCTAGTAGGAAAAGACAAGGAACCTGCCCTTTACGTATCTTATTTACTTAGTGCAGCTTTACTCCACTCTTCCTCTGAGGAGCCCAGGGTGCAGTACCCATTCCCATTTTATCCTCACAACCCTGTGAAGTCTGGGGTAGAGAGTTTGGCCCAAGGTCAGCCAGTAAGCTTCATGGCAGAGTTGGGATTTGAACTTACGTCTCCCGAGGCCAACACTCCAGCCACGGTGGCTCAGAGGTTAAGACGCTGAGCTGTAGATGGGTAGGTTGGCAGATCGGCAGTTCAAGACCCAAGTGCCACATGACAGAGTGAGCTCTCATCCCTGCTCCCAGCTCCTGCCAACCTAGCAGTTTGAAAGCAAGAAATTGCAAGTAGATAAATAGGCACCGCTTTGGTGGGAAGGTAATAGTGTTCTGTGCCCCATGGCGTTTAGGCATGCTGACCACATGACCACATGAATGTCTTCGGACAGCACTGGCTCTTTGGCTTGGAAACCGAGATGAGCACCACTCCCTAGAGTCAGATTCGACGGGCTTTCGAAGAAAGGAAACGGTTACCTTTTACCCCTAAGGCCAACTCTCCAACCACTACCACCACATTGGCTCTTGAAAGCAAGCAGGGAAGAGATCTAGCTTTAAAAGAAAAAAAAAGTACCAGGGTAGGGGAACTGAACCCTGCCCCCTGATTGCAGCTTACTTTATTCAGCTCAGGTGCTTGAATCATCCCCCCCCCCCCCCGGGAGTCTCATGTCTGATGTTAGAGCCTGGCTTGGAAAAGGATGCCTCAAGCACTGGAGTGTTGCAAGTTATGGTGCTTAGATGTGGGATGTGTAAGGTCAGTAATACTTGCCTTTTTGGCACGTGCAAAGAGTTGGAGAATGTTTCTTCAGGTCTCTTGGTCAGTGGTTTGATGTATTTCTCTCTCTCCCTCCCAACTGACTGTTTGCAAATTGTTCATGATTAAGCTCTTAGTGAATGATTGCATGCACGAGGGAGAAGAGCTGGATGATGGTGGCAGGCTCCACCCCTCTAGACACATGTGCATGCCTTGTGGTACATGGATACTGCCTATGCATGTACACACCTGTGCTAGTAGTGCGGTTGCCATTGGGAGCCATGGGGAAATGCCAGGTGTGGAGGGAAGTCTCCATGCATCTGTGTGCCTCCTCTTTTTATGTGTGTTCCAAATAATGCATAGGGCGCTGCTGTGAAACCGCTTGTGCCCCCACACCTGTTCATTCTCCAATCTTAGAAGGTCAGAGAAGGGCAGATCTGCGTGCCTTGTGGGACTAGTGAGCTACTATGTCTAGGCTGAAAACCAAACAGCATTGCAACATCCTGTCCTAGCTGGTGTCTGAGATGTTGTTAAATGAGTAGGTGCAACTGCTGCCAGAGGAAGTTTATTACCCCAGAATGTTGACAGGGAAGTGGGAGACAGGACTGGCCAGGGGGCGGAATTTTTCACAGGGCCTAGAAAAGAGTTTGGATTGGGAGGCAGGACAGACAAGGTGTTTGAAGCCAGTGGAGGAAATAATGAAAAATGACATAACATCAGCTTCAGGGATTAGGAGGGCTTCACTGAAAACTATCCTGCCCCCTTCCATGGATAGTCAGTCAGCCAGAACTTTGAGCTGCAGGCCCCTTGTTTGGTACACAACTGCTGTTACCCACCCTGAGCTTTTACGTTAAGGCAGGCAGGCAGGCCTGCCAAAAAAGAAGAGGAAAATAAACAAAATAACCTGTGAATTCTTTCCCATCTGTGCATGTATCTAATTCGTGCTCCCTGTGAGCGGGGGAAAGAATCAACAGCAACTGGCATTTAAATTTTTCTCTCTCTGGCTGGCCGGATTTCTTGTTCGGTGAGATTGCCTTTAAATTGGGCCAGTAATTTCTCAAACTCTGACCTGGAGATGCCACCCGACAACAGTTAATTAGAGGGAGGCTTTCATTCTGTTGGTGTTTGTGTAACTCCAGTTTATATTGATGGAGGCTTTGTGTGCAGCCAGAGAGCCCAAAGCCCTAGATCATGCCAAGTCCAAACAGATGAGCGCTTGTTCAGCTTCTCCATGCATGGTGGTCCGTGCAATACACAGGCCGGGGCTTTCCAAGTCAAGTTCCACTGACATTCTGCAGGGCTGCTCAGGGTTTGAGGGGAATACTGCAGCCCCGCTCTGAAAATTCCGGGAGCTGTACCAAGGCGCAAAGGATGGTGTAGAATCTGCTGCATGCTTGTGATTCAGGGATTTTTAATTTTTTTTCTATGCTCATGGTACAACGTTGAGGGTCCCATATTCTTTCAGCATCTGTATTTCATGATGCTGTAGAAATGTGTGCTTGGCCAGGGAACATTTGGTAGGTTTTGTCCATGCTGTGTCAACCCCCAGATTCCTAGTTTTATTTTATTTATCCCTTATTCGAATCAAACTCTTTTTGTGCCACTTTGTTACTTGGTGGTGACTTTTTCTTCTAAAATAGCTTTTTAAAAGAGTAGGTTATTGTATTGGTATTATGTATACTCAGTGTGTCACTTAAATGTACAAACGCGCTAGAAAACAGCAGCCCACAGAACATGTGTACGAAATGCAAATGAGTTGACAAACCGGCAACATAAGTGGAATATTGAAACCACTGACAAATTTTTATTTAATTCATTTGGACCCTGCCCTTCTCCCCCATGGGGACCTAAAGAGGATTACTGTTTTCTCCTCTCCTCCCTTTTATCCTCACAATAGCCCTGTGAGGTGGGTTAGACGAAGATTGTGTCACTGGCCCAAGGTCTCCCAGTGAGCTTCCATGGCACAAGTGTATTAGTGGACATAAAAAGTAAGGAAAATATACCTCTGTATGGTTCAAACATGGCTCTGTGTTACAAAGGCTGCAAATCTCATGCTGCATGGTGACATATATGTGCACAATGGCAGTTTCTGAATTCACCGTTGAGTATGCATAAAGAGTTGCACTGAAGCATATGATTTTTATTCCACGATGTTAGAGATCTCCCAGTATTGTGAGATTCCAAGTATCCAAGTAGGCAAGCACCAGTGATGTGGAGTGGATACATTTTTCAATGCTGTATTACCCCCCCCCCCCCGGTGCTTGTACATGGTATATTTTCTTCCTTGTGCTAACATTAATTAAATATTAAAATTTCCAAAGTTTCCAGTGATCCTGATGGATTTTTTCTAATAAACCTGCAAAGTTTGGAGAGAATGGATTCCATGAGTCCCGGTGACCGTAACTGTCAAGGAATTTATTTAGGAGGGCATGTGGTAGCACTACCACTTGCAGCACAAAACAGTAGAGGTGTGATTCTGAATAAAAGCCTTTTAAAGTAGTTGGTTAAAGTGGCCCTTTTGTGTTCATGAGCGTGTGTGGCTTCACACTGCATAGTACGCTCTGCCATTGATGACACCAGTGTTCCCTCTAAGCTGAGTTAGTGTGAGCTAGCTCACAGTTTTTTAGCCTGTGGCTCACACATTTTTGTTTTGGCTCAGGAAGGGTGGCTCCAGAGCAAAGTAATTTATGCAGTGGCCAAATTGCTTGCTCACAATTTCAATGCCAGTAGCTCACAAAGTAGAATTTTTGCTCCACAGCTTAGAGGGGGCATTGGAGGGCACCAAGTCCTATGCCCCAGCCCCATTCCTTCACTCGGTTGCATGCCATCGACACCAGGACAATGTTTGAAGTGACTGAGAACTAATATGGTGTTCTTTCCCAAACAAAGATTAAAAATTGGGCATGTTTACTTCAGAGGGGCAAAAAAGTGACTGAGGGGGAACATGGTATAGACAGTGAAATACAGGACATGGAGAAAACTGGTAGAACTTTCTCCCATCTCCTATAAATAATAATTATTGCATGGCAGTGTGTGTAGTATAGCCAGGAGATCCTAAGATTGTCAGTCAGAAGTTCTAGCTCTTTTACCATTATGCACCACTAGGTGGCGAGCTAGACTTGTTACTAAAGGTAAGAGACATTTTCGAGGTGGTTTAATATTGCTTGCCACTGCATCACACTCCTGGTATTCCTTGGTGGTCACCCTTCCAAAAATTAGCCAGGGCCAACCCTGCTTAGCTTGGGCTATCCGAATCAGGGCTCCCATCTCCTGCAATACTGGAATTCTTAGCACTTAATGAACCGGATGGGTGGAAAGTTTAAGATGGGCAGGAAAAAGCACTTCACACAAATCATAATTAACGTATGGCATTCACGGTCTGAAGAGGTGATGATAGCCCCTAGTTTTGTTGGCGTTAAAAAGAGGGCTTGTAAAATCAGTTAGGGTATAAGAGCTTGTTATATCTAAGTGAATGCGACATTCATGAAAGCTAGCATAGTGGAGTGGTCAGTCGCTCAGTGATGTGAGAGAATTCTGGTTTGGGGCATGCTCTGTCATGGAAGCTTGCTATGGGAACACAAGAATGCTGCCTTATTCTATTTACTCCACTTATTTCCTCATTGCGCCTCAGTGGGGACTCAAAGCACTGTAATGTTCTCCATTTTATCCTCACAACAGCCCTGTGAGGGAGGTTTCTAAGTCAGACCATTAGTCTGACAGAGGTCAGGACTGTCTGCTCAAGCTGTCAGTGGTGCTTCAGGGTCTTGGGAAGTCTCTCACATCCCCTGCTCCCTGGTGCTTTTAGTGGAGATGCTAGGGATCGAATCTGAGACCTTCTGCTGCAAAGCAGATGCTCTGCTGCTGTGCCAGAGCCCATCCCCAATGCTTCCCCCTGTATAAGAAAATGTTCTTCATGCTTGGAGGGGACTCGGGTGTCTTGTTATTTAGGTGCACAAAGGAAAGTGAAAATTGACTATTGGCATACCACTGGTTAGCTGATAGTTGGGTACTAGGAAGAAGAGATTAGATTCCACCCCCACCCACCCCACCTCTCTTCATTACCTGAAGGAGTCTCAGAGTGGCTTACAATCTCCTTCCCTTTCCCCTTCCCACAATAGACACCCTGTGAGGTAGGTGGGGCTGAGAGAGCTCTTTTTGAAAACTTCCCATGAGAAAACAGTTCTGAAAGAACTTATAACTGACCCAAGGTCACACCAGCAGCTGCATGTGGAGGGTGAGGAATCAAACCCGGTTCTCATAGATTAGGGTCCGTGCTCCTAACCACTTCACCAAACTTGGCCTGCCATTGTCCTTCTGTTGACTGGCTTCCTATGGCATCTAACAAGCTAATGTTTGGTGAAAAGGGCTGGGCAGAGATATTGGATCTGAATTAGTGTGGCTGTTTTTTACATTCTTCATGCGCACAGACTGGCATCCCCCCCCCCCCCCCTTATGGTTTAGTATTAAAGTATTTTGCCGGAAGCTCCTGTTTGGGTATGCTGTTAGTTTCACCTCTTGATGTGTAATTCATTTTTGAGTGTGCTGTATTTTCAGGATTTATTGTATTATAAACTTTTGGAAAGAAAAAGGGAAAGAAATAATTGGGGTGGGAGGCTGTAGAGTAAGTGATTTAGAAGAGGCTGGCAGGGGGTTCCGTATGACTGTGGCAGGATTAACGAAGTTGTGAAAACGTCACTTCAGAGAATTGGATCTCTTGTCATGATCTACTCATGGTGGGGCAAAAAGTCCTCACCTTTTGCTGAACTAACTGAAGGATGACACTGGTGGAAGGGCAGTGTCAAACAGAAAGAGCCAGGGGTGCAGACTTTCCAGTTTCGGGGGGGGGGGGGGGGCTGGGGCTGGGCCAGAAACATCACAGTCCATTGTCTCCAGTGGAGGCTCAGCACCTCCTGGAAAAGTTTGGGGGGGGGCTCCAGCTCCCCAGCCCCCCTGAAGTTGACACCTATGGAAAGAGCTGCACTCGTTTCTGATCAGCTTTTGGAACTGGTGCTTGACATATCAGCTGGAATGGCTTAGTTTGCACATTTGTCTGAGGAGTTGTATGCAGGGTAACTTTATGTGTATGTGTTGTATGTTTTTAAAGGGGGGAAAAACCCAGAGAGAATAAGGAGGGGTGAAAGATCTCGCAAAATCTCAAAGGAATGCTAGCGGATGATGATGAAAGAGAATTTTTAGAGGTCTTGGAACTCCTCCTAAAATATATATCTGACAATCCAATTTTAGGAGGTGTTGTGTCAAAGCAGCAGTTTATAGGATTTGACGTAAAAGTCCTGGAGCTGGCAGCTGCTCTTCATTTCGAGGGCCTGATTCTGCTGCAGGATCAGTGTTTTGGTGGTGGTCGGCTGGGGCTCCATGCCTTGCGTGGCACCGTGCTGCCCCAGACAAGCTGTTGTGCCATTTCAGCGTGGGAAGGATGGATTTGAAGAGGAGAAATGCAGGCTGCCAATTGTTTTTTTCTCCCTGCTAGGTAAGTTCTCGGTCCTCCATCTATCTCAGCTGCGGAGGTGATGATTCAACAGTCCTGTGAAACAGACAACTGAGGATTGCTGAGAGAGAACGTGTGTGTGTGTATGCTGCATGTTTGGTCTCTGCAAGTGATGTGAAAACGTTTTGTAATCGTGTTAGCAACATGTTGTGAATTTCTGAGCCCCATTGCGCCGGCTGCTAGTGGTAGGGAATGGAATGGAGCAAAATGGGGAGGAAAAAGGGGGGATACTGTGAGAAAAGAAAAGCCTCACATCGTTTTCTAGTTTGCCCTCAAGACAGATTCTTGTGAGAGAGATGCGTTATTTTATTCTGTACAAAATCCTTTCGGGTGGCTGGGGAGGGGGGGGAGCATATCCCTACCTTGAATGTGTCCGGGGTTGGTAGGGACTGCCTGTTGCCCTTCCAGTTGCATGCCTACTGTCTTTTGGAATAAGGTTCCTACCTTCTGTCTAGGTGTGAGATTCTCGAAAGGCTCGGTTTACAAATGCTGGGGGTGGTAGTTGTGATTTGTTCTACTTAACAGTAGCAGAGCTGGTGTGTCGCGTTGAAGGCTTCTTATTGCTGTTTATATTGTATGTGCCTGGGAGCTGAGTGACAGGTACATTATAGAAATGGGAGGAAATAATTTTGTTGCTGGATTTTAGCAAGGTGTTTGACAGGGCATTATGGCATTTCCTTGAAAGATTGGTGAAGACAGCGGGGTGTATGTCTTTTACATGTTTGAATGGAAAGTTATGGGGGGGGGGGGGGAAGAACAGTGGTGTGGGGCTGCTGAATGAAAAGATTAGGCTGGTTGCTACTGAGATGTTTACCAAGGTGGTAGTTCCTTCTGCAGAATTTGCTTTGAGGAAGTGGGGGGGAGATAACTCCTGGTCCTATTGAGTTATTACGAAGACTGTTCAAAGGTTTTCTTTTTCCCAACTTTTGAGGAGCAGGCCTTTTGAGATCTGGAGACAAATGGGGTTGCCTCCTTTTTACTGCCAAAACGATTTCTGCCAACTGAAAAGCTGATGCAATGTCATAGCTAAGTGTCTGAGCCAAGCAGCTCCAGATTTGATTCTCGCCTTTAGCGATGAATTCACCAGGCAGCCATTGGCAATCGGGGTGTGCAAAATGAAAGAGCTGGATTTGGGTCACTTTTTAAAAACTGGAGCCTGACTATTGAAAACCAGGATTGAAGCAGGCCACACTAAGACATCAATTGGATGGCAGTGTCCAGTGGAAAACATTTCTGGGTGTAATTTCCCCTTTCACTGCTCCTTTTGAATGAAAGTCTCTGGAGCTGCACCCTGTCATCTTTCGGATTTCAAGAAGATGTGGAGACATTCTCCCTGTTCTATAATCAATTAAAACCCTCACTTGCAGAACAAACACGGGAAGATGTGAACTGGCATGTTAATGAGCGTTTCCCTTCCTTTTTGGAGTCATGAAGCAGGGGTGTGTTTCCATCTGTCTTTTTCAAAGGGGCAGTGCAAGCAAAACCCTGCCTTGTGCCTTGCCACAGTTTGTTTCTTTCAAGCTCCTGAACCTAACCAATTAGTGATCTCAGGCCTACTGTAGGAAGCATAAGCTATTAGTGATTGTGGCCCCCACCTGCAGATACCTAAATCCACAAATTGGGGCCACACAGACGTTAAACAGATTTCTTTTTGCAAACTTGGGAGACTGACTGCCCAGGTTTGCAGAAAAATCTAAAATGTTTAACTTCCTTTCCAATTAAGAAAAATCAGAACGTTAACATGCATTGTCTGCATGTGCAGTGACAATACACTTTGCAGCTGCAGCAATTGGGAGGTGCTCCAGAGCCTGATGTTAGCTGCTGACGGGCCCAGCCATGGCAATGGTGCATGCCACAAACCACTCTGGGCGTCAGGCACCGGAAGCCACTCCAGGCTCGGAATGGCTCGCAGATACTGCCGCCTCTGCAGGTGGGCTCTGAAGTGAGTGGCTGAACCTGGACATGCTGGATCAACAATGGAGGGGATCAGATCCTTCCCCCCCATGAGTTGTGTGGGCTGCCCGTAGTCTCTTTTAGTAAGGAATCTAGTAGGGTAAGAACAGGTAGGGAAACAGGGTTATAAGCACTTAACCATGATCTCTCTTGGTCTAGAACAGGGATTCTTGTTGAGCCTGATGGCATTTCTGGGACTTTTAGAGGCAGTGGACACCACCACCAAATGGCTGCCCAAGGGGTAGGCAGTGTGAGAGCTTCCAAGCCAAAGCTGGGTATCTCTGTACAGTTGAGGCTGCTACATCTGAGTGGGGTTTGTCCATGCAGTTGCAAACGAATGTCTCCTGAGTTTGTTTAAGGCCCAACCTAAATTTGACATTTAACACATGACCACCATGTGCAGTCCCCAGTGGGGCAAGTAACAGCTGTGTGGTGGTACTTCAAGTTAGGAAACCAGCATTGGGTGAAAGTTGAAGCCCCTTCTCACCCTAGGCTATGGTCCTGATCCACATTGGACACTTAACTTTGGAATGGAGTTCCCATGGGGAACTAGCAGAAGCAGAATGACTACTAGTAGGGGTCATTTCGTAGAAAAAGAGGTGCAAGAGCTCATTAGTATAACTCATTTGCATATGCCACACCCCCTAACATACTGGAAGTGTGTCAAAAGGCAACACCCACCCCCCAGGCTCCACTCCACAGGTGAGTGAAACTGACCTGCTCTTCCTCCATTCCCTTCCCCATCCAATACTTTGTGCAATAAAAATAAGCGTAAAGAACACACCCTCATTCTCTTCCTGCTCCCTTGAAACCACCAGGTTTCAAGTAGACTTGAGATACCCAGGACATGTGCACCACCCATCCCTTTCCCCTTCCCCTCCCCACAACAAGACACCCTGTCAGGTAGGTGGGGCTGAGAGAGGTCTTTTGAGAACTGCTCATGAGAACAGCTCTGAGAGAACTTGTGACTGGCCCAAGGTCACACCAGCAGCTGCATGTGGAGGAGTGGGGAATCAAACCTGGTTCTCCCAGATTAGAGTCCAACTCCTCACCACTACACCAAACTGATGGGGTGGAAGCTGCTGAAGGGTTGGTGAAATTTCTCCAGTGCTTATGAGCCATGTGCCCAGATAAAAAATGGTACACTTAGAAAATTTATATGCCACCTTGAGCCAGTCTCTGGAAAAGCAGCACACAGTCATAAAAGGAATAATGATAAAATTATCAATATTAAAACAAAACATTAAAAACAATAAAGACCCTAGCAGGACTTTCCCCGGGGCGCTGCGCCTCTGCACTGCTCGGGGAAGCTGAAGAGGGGGTGGGGCTTGGTCATGTGCCCACCCCCTGGGCTCCTCACTCCCGGAGCTGCGCTCCTGTGCGCTCCCGCTCCAACGGACCCCTGACTACTAGTCCCTGTGATGGTCGTGTGTTAAATGTCGCATCTAGGTTGGACCTAAAGAACTTCCTGAACAGAAGAGGTGCAGTAAAGTAAGGAGCAGCTCTTAGCTGTGGGGAAAAGATGTTGCTTCCCTTCAGTTTCCAAAGAAAGCTAAGGGATTGCTCCCTGTGCAACCACATGATGAAATTGCTGAGCACAGATACGTAAGTATCAGTGTTCCCTCTAAGCTGAGTTAGTGTGAGCTAGCTCAGTTTTTTAGCCTCAGGCTCACACAGTTTTGTCTTAGCTCAGGAGGGATGGCTCCAGAGCAAACTGATTTATGCAGTAGTCAAATCACTCGCTCACAACTTTAATGCCAGTAGCTCACAAAGTAGAATTTTTACTCACAAGACTCCACAGCTTAGAGGGAGCATTGATCAGTATGTGTCCATGGCAGAGCCGAGGCACATGGGCTGTGATGTACCTGTTTGAGTTTGGCACTTTGTTATTTAGCTTGGAAGGAGCAACCTGAACCTCTCTGATTATTTTTTTTCTATTCCATTCAGGCTCCTTTGAATTTTATCCCTAAGACTCATGAAACGCATTGACATGCATCATGTTGGGGATTACTGGTCTCAAAGCACTCGCTGCGGTGGTTGTCTTGTAAAGGAAGTGGAACCGTAGTCTCTGCTTCTCCTTTCCTTAATTGACAGGTGAGTTCCGTATCCCAGGGGAGGGAAGCCATTGTATCTCTTCTTATCTGGCCTGCATGGGGAACTTCCATCCCTGCCTAGTAAAGCTCTGGAAGACCTGTGCTTACCTACACTCAGAAAACTCTGCCACTGTCCACTGAGGTGTGGTGACTGACATTTCTGCACCCAGTCTTTCTACTTCCTGCCAATCTGTTTGGTGGGCAGTTGTGTTACCAGTTATGGTTAAACAGTGTTACTGACTAGCAGCCACAGCTCTCCTCAGACCCGAGCACTGAAAAGTCTTTCTGAGCATTTATTACCCGCCGTTTTTAACTGGATATGACAAAGACTTGCATTATGGGATAAATTCCTGACCATACTCCAGCAATGCTGCATGGGTTTGTATCTGATGGGGTTGCCAGGACCCCCTTGGCCCCTGGCAGGGGATGGGAGGGTAGGGTTGCCAGATCCAGGTTAGGAAACTCCTGGAGATTGGGGGATGGAGCCTGGGGAGGACAGGGACCTCAGTGGGGTATGAGATCATACAGTATATCCTCCAAAGCAGCCATTTTCTCCAAGGGAATTGATCTCTGTAGTCTGGAGATGAGCTGTAATTCCAGGGGATCCCCGGGTCCCACCTGGAGGCTGGCATCCCTAGTTATCCAAGCTATGTGAAGCACTTGGTGCAAAAATACTCAGTGGAGCCATGCATGATTCTTCTGAACACTGTTCCCTAATGTGGCACCTGTCCTATATTCCAGGAGAGTGAGCAAAGCTATTTCCCAGTAGGGCTGATGGTTGGCAAGTGGTATTATTGTCACTACTACTACTACCACCACCACCACCACTACTACTATCATTATTATTACTGTTACTACTATTATTCGCCCCATCCCGACTTACTCTGGGCGATTTATAATATGGCATTAAGCCTCAGATACATGATGTTTTTATATTGTATCATAAAACTGATAACATTAAACTAATTTTAAACAAATTCAAATTCAAGATGGCACTGGTAGGAACTATATAATTGAAGGGTTTTTTGGCGGGTTGGGGATGGGGGTGGGGTGCCAGCCATGTTGGAAAACTGTTGCCGCCCCTAACCAAAAGCCTGGTGGAAAATCTCTGCCTTGCAGGCCCTGTGGAACTGCCCGAGGTCCCGCAGGGCTCTGACTGTATTAGGCAGAGAGCCCCACCAGGTTGGGGCCAGGACTGAAGAGGCCCAGGCCCTGGTCAGGGACAGCGGGATCTCTTTGGGGCTAGGGATCACCAGTAAGTTGTTATCTTCAGACCGTAACACTCTTCTGGAGACATAGTGGAGGAGACGGTTCCATAGAGACATTGGTTCCAGACTGCTCAAGGCCTTGAAGGTTAATACCAAGACCTTGATGTAATTCCTACTGAAGGGACTTCCAGTGAGTATTCTGTGAGCTTCCCTAAAGTGCAGGCATCTGATCTTCCCAGTAGTCTCCCAACCTTTCTCTGCAGCCTCTGTGCTCTCATCCCAGCACCTCGGCAGCTTTTAACATAGAGAAACATGTATTTATTTTTAGCTTCCAGACTAGTAAAGAGTTCTGAAAGCTTGCAAACTGGTTTGTTCCCGAAGTCTTATCTGCAGGCGTTCCCCCTTATAAGGGCTGTCTAAGTTCCAGCAATGATGGGGAGAGACAACCCTACATGCTCAGAGGTACTTTGGTCATTAAGGAGGTTATAGCTCTACATATTGAATATTAATAGTTACATAATAATAGAAGGTATTATGTGTTCGGTAGGGTAGTGCAAAGGTCCAACAGTGGTCAGGTTGCTCTTTTGGTTGGTGGGAACTGTCAGTGCACCTCTCTGTGAGTTGCTGTGACTTGGAACATTTAAAATACTTGACACTGCCAAATTTCCAGTTTAGGACGAAGATAAGATGGGACATAACTGGGCTTTATTAAAGATGCATGGTTTGAAAAGGGGGGTAGAGAATTTTCTCCTTGAACCCCAGTATGTTGGAGCTTGGCGGTTCCCAATGAAATTGACGAGCAAAATGAAGACTGGCAAAAGGGATTACTACTTCACCTAATGCTTGTTAATATGTGGAGCTCACCACTGCAGGATGTAGTAATGGGCACTAACATAAATGGCAATAAAGTGGAGGGGGTTAGATAACTTCATGGAGGATCAGTCCATCCACCTCTGTTGTGGTGGCTAACTGGAATCTCCATGTTCTGAAACAGTATACCTTTAAACACAAGTTGCTGAGGAGGGCAGCAGTGGGAGGAGCCTCTGCCTTCTGTGTCCAGCTTGTGGAATTCCCAGAGTCTTCTAGTTGACCGCCATGGAAAACATCATGTGGACTGGAGGTATTATTCACCTGTTCCAGCGGGGTTGCTCCAGCGGGGTTGCACAGACTAGGGGGCGGGGGGAGGGGTGGCAATGCTCATTCAAGAGGCTTACTCCTTTAGAGCGCTCCCGCCACAAGATATTATGGGCCTAGAGTGTGTTGGCGTGGTGTTGGAGGCCAGGGAGAGTGTGGCGATTTGGCTAGTGTACTGACCGCCTAATGCACTGGCCGAGAGCCTGCCGGCCCTGATGGAAGCCGTAACAGGCTGGGCGCTGGAACACCCAAGACTGATAGTCCAGGGTGATTTCAACATCCATGCCGATGACGTGGCTTCAGTTCAGGTGTCGGACCTGATGTTGGGACTCACCCAGTTTGTAATGACCCCTATGCACCAGGTTGGAGGCACGCTTGATCTGATCTTTGCGACGGGGGTGACAGGGTACTGGATTACTGGTTTGGTAGTACCATGGTCGGAACACTATGCTCTGTGGGCTCGTCTGAACATTCCACCCCAACCCTGTTTAGGCAGCAAGCACATTGTAGCTCGCCCTCGGAGCCTGATGGACCCTGGACGGTTCCTGGCGGCACTGAGGGAACTGATGCCCCCTGGCAGCTCATTGGATGAGCTGGTGGAGGACTGGCATAGCCGACTCTCCACAGCCATCGATGAGATCGCTCCCAGGTGCCCTCTGTGCCCCGCAGTAGGCTTGCTCCTGGGTATACCCAGGAGCTACGGCTTATGAAATGGGAGCTCAGATGGTTAGAGAGACGGTGGCATCATGCTCGCGATGAAGCAACAAGAGCATCTTATATGAAAGCCTATGAGGTGGCAGTCAAGGCCGCTAAGAAGGACTACTATGCGGCCGAGGTTGCATCCGCTAGCTCATGCCCGGCACAATTATTTAGAACAATTCGGTCTATAACTGCTCTGCCCCAGGGCAGACCAAACAATAGGGAATTGGAGATTGGCTGTGAGGCTTTTGCGAGCTATTTTGCAGATAAAGTCTTGGCGCTCCACCGCGACTTCCCCACCACGATTGAGACAATGAGTGAATTTGAGGCCCCTTGCACATCGGTGATTATGGGTTTGGATTCCTTCGGCCTGCTCAGCCTAGACAAAGTTGACACGTTACTCATGACCGTACACCCCAACCTCATGCACCCTTGATCCGTGCCCTTTCTGGCTCGTTAAAGTGGGTTACAAGGTGCACTGAGGGAGATTATCAACCAGTCCCTCCTGCAGGGACGGTTCCCAAGTGCACTCAAGGAGGCGATGGTCCGCCCTCTCCTAAAAAGTAACCATCCTTGGATCCAGCTGAATTGACCAACTATTGGCCGGTGTCCAATTTGCCATATTGGGCAAATTAATTGAGAGGGCAGTTCGCCCCTTTGCCCAGTTTGTCCGGAGGGAGGGGCTGGGATGTCATCAGTACGCTGATGACACCCAGCTTTATTTGATGTTGGGCAGCCAGTCTGGCTCTGGACTGGACGATCTTGCCCGGGCATTGCATGCTGTGGCTGGATGGCTCAGGCTGAGTAGGCTGAAGCGGAACCCGGTGAAGACGGAGGTCCTGTGTCTGGGGAGGGGCGGCCCATGGTTGGGGCTCCTGCTCCTGGCATTTGACGGGGCCCCGTTGATGCCTGTGCTGTTGGTGAGGAGTTTGGGAGTGCTCCTGGACCCCTCCTTAACTATGGAGGCCCAGGTAGCAGCCGCTGCCAAGTCAGCCTTTTTTCATCTGAGGCTGGCGCGACAGTTGGTTTCCTTCCTGGACCGTGCTGACCTGGCCACAGTGATCCATGCAACGGTCACCTCGAGGCTAGACTATTGTAATGCTTTCTACATGGGGCCGGCCTTGTCACAAATCTGGAGGCTGCAGCTGGTGCAGAATGCTGTCTAAGCCAGGCTTGCTACCACGAGGGGGAGGGCTTCTTCGGTGGTGGCCCCGACCTGGTGGAATGAGCTCCCGGAGGAGATCAGGGCCCTGCAGGACCTGATGCAGTTCCACAGGGCCTGCAAGACAGAGCTCTTCCACCAGGCGTATGAATAGGGGTCGCTACCTTCTCCTTTCCCTCCCCCCCCCATAGTACATCCACCAATGTTCGACCGCTGACATTATCATCTGCCACTGGGGATATGACACCTGGTTTTATCAGAGAGACGCCATCTGTTTGTACTGAAAGTTGAGCGCTTTAAATTGTTATTATGTTTTAACTATGTATGTTTTATACTGTTTTAATTATTTTAAAATGTAAAGTGAATCCTGGTATACCAGGTCTTATAAGGCACTCTGAGCCTGTGAAATATGGGGAGAGTGGCCTAGAAATCAAATAAATAAAAATAAATAAAATAAAAAATAAAAATATATTCACCAGTTCAGGGGGGTGGAATGAGGAGACAAGGATAAAATTATCTTGTTCACTCAGCTTGGTAGAAGCAGTTCTGAAAATCAGGTAGGAAAGAATCTCAGCTGTTCTTGGGAGAATCAGGAGGATTTCTAATTCCCTTTGGGCCCAATTCTACATTGCTCTGCATGCTGTCCTTTTCCAGTCCCCAGGTCCTGGCAGGAGTTCCCCAGTTTTTGGTCTTCATTCTGCTGGTGGGATGAAGGCCCACCCCCAAAGAGCCACATCTCTGAGTGACTTCTCTGATGAGATGACATCACCTGGAAGTGACACCATCACATTGGGGATGTTGTGTGGGATGTTCTGATTTGAGGGCAAAACTCCATGTTAAATTTGGCCTGAAACCATAGAGTTTTGCCCTCAAACTAGAGCGTTGCCAACACAATGACATCATGTTGGGGATGTCCTGGAACACCCTCAAAATCCTCTTGCCAATGTGGCAAGGGGAAATGGCAACCTTAGTTGGACCCCTTGGCATAAAGAAATTAGATTTTAGCCTATTGTTAGCCTGATGGTGACTGTCTACAGTCTGGATATGCATTCACTATTTCACTCACTGCAGCCATCTTGAAAGCTTGCTTTTGTGGGCCAGACAGCTTGCTGGCCTATGTAGACTCTGGAGAGAGACACTTTGGATTGCTGAGAACCTTCAGCTGAGACTGGGTAACATCTGGTAATTTGGAACCAGTGTTACTGTTTTAGTTAGCCTTAAACTCTTAGTTTTCTCATTTTATTTTCATAGTTCTAGTTCTTTTTGAAATACTCTTGCACCTTAATAAATATATTTTAATTTACTTTTGTGGGTATTTGCCTTCAATTGACCTCAGTCTAAATCCAGAGTCTTAGACATGGTGACTGCCTACCAAGATAATTGCTTTTGTGAGAAACTCATTCTGCAAGCCTACTTTGCAGGTCTGACTTTCTTGTTTAGTCCCATGAAGATTGGAAGATTGCCCTTTGGCTTCAAATTGTTGGGATAGTCTAAAGATCTGGTGGCAGACTACCAGATAGGTGTGTGAGTTCACACTCCAGGGTTTTGTAATTTTATGTTCTGCAGCCCTTAGAGGTTTTTGGCCCAGGACTGGGCTGGGAACCTTTGACAGAGATGATTTTGAATTTCTCGTTCTGCTGTTTCAGCCTGAAAATTACCATCTCCGTCTTGCTTCTCCCTTATATAACTTGAACTAGTGATCTTCATACCCTTTGGGGGGTTTTGTACCATGTTTTATCCATAAAAGTCCCTTTTCAGCATTATTTATGCATCAGATAACTGGCATTGCAATGTTCCCTCTAAGCTGTGGAGTCTTGTGAACAAAAATCCTACTTTGTGAGCTACTGACATGTAAGTTGTGAGCGATTGATTTGGCTACCCAATAATTAGTTTGCCCTGGAGCCATCCTTCCTGAGCTAAGACAAAAATCTGTAAGCTGGAGGCTAAAAAACTGCGAATTAGCTCACACTAACTCATCTTAGAGAGAACACTGTTTATAGGTATAAACACACCTGCCCTATTTGCCACATTGTTATATGTCTCTTTCCTCCTAATACCTCAAGATGGCAGGTGGAGTTCTCCTCCATCTCCATTTTATAACTCCTATAACTTTGAAAGTGTGACTCATGATCATAAAATAAGTTTCATGGCTCAGTGGGGATTGGCATGTAAAAACCATACGATCTGCATGCACAGTATGTGTAAAATGAAAACAATGACAAAAATATGAAAAAGGCAAAAACACAATGCAAAAACACTGGTTTATCCCTCGTGGTGGTTCTGTCTTGTACACCTGGCTTCCTCGCCCCCACCCCCTTTTCTCCCTGGCAGCCAAACTGGAAAGCCCAAGACCCATTTACAAACACTACTACAGGTAATGTTCATGGTTTGAACTGTGTAGCCCACAGGGAAATTGCAGAGTCTAATTTCCCCTGGAACAACTTCATTATTAGAAGGCATTACCAAAATATCATTTGTTGTCAGAGAGGCAATCCCTGTTTAGGTTTTTAATGAATCTCTTGAGAGAACTGGTAGATTTAAGGGTAGGATATATTGTAAATATTCTGTGAGGGTGTCTGTTAAAGGCAGGGGGAGATGGAGCCGTGGATTATTGGGAAAGAAGGGGAGGGGGTGAACACGCAAAAGTGTTTAAGACAAAGGTAATCTAGTGAACTTTTATCATGTGGAATGTTATGTTCAGCGGTATATTCAGAAAAAATTAAAAGGAGCAGATTCAGCCTTTCTCTTTTTTATTGGGAGAGGCAGAGACTCGCAATTTAGATAGGGCCCAGAGTGGACTTCAGAAGCCTGTTGCCTTGTTTTCCAGACCAACCGAAAGGCTCATAATGAAAAAGCAAAACTTCCTTCCTGTGTAGTTCATCAACTCTGGCAACCTTTACTGGGCAATCTCTTTCCCCACACATTAAATACAAGCTGAATGAACCACATCTCTGTGGAAGAAGTGAATAAATCCTGAGAAAATACAGACTAATCCTCTAGCAAGTGTGCTGTCTTCTTACTGTTTTAAAGAGAGAAAATGACAGCAGATGGCTTCAGGAATCACTTTTTGTGTATGAAAGAGGCTATCACTTGATCTTCGGTGGAAAGGAACACTGGTTAGTGTTAACCAAGGTCTTGTGTTTTCCTTAATTTGGGATGGGGTGCTTGTTCGAGACAGGGGAAGGGAGAAGTGAGCAATGCAGTACAGTTGCCGTAGATGCTCTGTATAGCCAGGAAGGGCATCCGTTGATTCCTAGAGGGGCAACTAGCAATCCTCTCCCTACTACAGTGCGGCAATTTCAAATGGGAATACAGTTAAGAACATGGAAGAAGTAAAGAAATGTTCCAGTATTAAACACCTATCCCTTTCATTTTAAGTGACTGCTCAGCCCAATCCTCTAACTTCTGGAAGAGCATGATATTGTGAATGGATTACTGGAATTCATGTACCCAAAAATTTAAACATTGCATGAATATACAGCCTCATGCTAAATAATTAAAAACGAATCCTTATTTCATGATGAATAACCTTTGGACTATAATGTGTCTTAAATAGAAAACTATCTTTAAATAGATTTTTTTGCAAAAAGCATTTTATTTAAAAAATCCAATTTAAATAAATTTATTTTTAAAAATCTGATTAAAAAAAAATGAAGATAAGAAGAGGAGATTGGATTTATATCCCGCCCTTCACTTGGAGTCTCAGAACAGCTTACAAGTATTTTCCCTTTCCCTCCCCATAACAGACACCCTGTGAGGTAGGTGTGGCTGAGAGAGCTCTTCCGAGGACTGCCCTTGAGAGAACAGCTCTGACAGAAATATGGCTTGCCCAAGGTCATCCAGCAGCTGCAAGTGGAGTAATGGGGAATCAAACCCAGTTCTCCCAGATTAGAGTCCGTGTACTTAACCATTACACCAAACTGGTTTTTATCCACCCTGCCTTTGAGCAAGAGTGTTAACTCTGTGAACAGGGAGTTAGTGACCTAACAATACAATTTGGAGTTAGTTTTACCAGCCTGGTAGGCAGTTTTGAGAACAAACTCTCTTGTTCAACCTGGTAATGTTTTGTTCAAGTCAAAGGTTTCTTTTGACAGCATTGCGCTTTTACTTCCCATGATGGCTTGGTGATTCCCTGTCCCTTGCTGACAGGCAGGAGATACAGGGTACAATTTTGTCATGTTATGCATTTGCTTGGTAGCTACTCTTAAATTACTTGGCAATTCTTGGTAACGTGTGGTTTCTTGCCAGGAGCGAGGGCTAAAGAATAGCAATGTGGTTTGAAATGGTGAACGATGGGCAAACTTTCCCTGATGCTTCCAAGGTTGGCCACTTGCCAGTTCTGGAGGAAGTAACAGTGATAGTGGAGGAGCTTTGCCATTTCCCCACATCTGTTGAGATCTGAATTGAAATGGCTTCCACCCTTGGATTTTGTTCTGTGTTGCCGATCTTGACATTTGGAGTAAGCACAGGGCATTCTAACAGTGCCTTCAAACAGTCAACTTGCTGGGTAGCTGGCTTGATGTATCCCCTTCCCCATTGTTCTCAGTTTGGCCACTGGTCGTGTACCAAGTTAATCTCTTTGGCTCATCCCGCAAAGGCTTAATTCCTTATTCTATGTGCATGCAAAGCACTTTCTGAAATGTTGACTCCTTCTCCCTCCTGTCACAAGAGCTTACAAGTTTTTAGGAAGGATGCCAGAAACTATGCTGGGCGTTTGGCAGCTACAGCCAAGTGTTAAGGTTAACAACTTGCAAATAGCTGTGTGTTGCCATTATCTAAAAACCCTGCTGCTTGGTGAAAAGGATGAGGTCCTAATAAGATTGCTGTCTTTTCTGCTAAATGTGAATGCAAAGGCCAAGATTTAAAAGCCAGGCAAGCTTTATTGGGATACAAAATCCTGTTGGACCCATTTCTGTTACTTCCATGGTAACAGTAAAACCACCATAGTGCAGCATTGATCCCTCTGGTGCCTGAGAGATTATCCCAGAGGTCTCTGTGACACAGGGTCCTCACCAATGTTCTCTCTAAGCTCCACAGTGTTGTGAGCAAAAATTCTACCTTGTGAGCAAAAAAAGCTAGTAGCATCAGGCATCTGGAGAACAGGTCTACCTGCCCCTTTTCTTCTATATTGGTAGACTTGTTCTCCGGAGAACAGGTCTACCCACCCCAGTCCACTATATTGGTAGACCTGGCCTCGGACCATCGCCCAGTGCTGAACCTTAGAAAACATACCAGCACTTGCGGGGGGGGGAACTCTTGCAGTCTACTTTTGTTTTGATTTTAGCAAAATATGAAAAATTACAGGTCAGGTAATAGTGGTGGAACAATCACTGTCAGAACCCCGCCTAACCTAACAAACACGAAGTTGCTTAAATGTTATCAACCTGCCCAAACTATTTCTTTATTCAAATATTTGTATCCCACTTTTCCTGTGACTTAAGGCAGCTTTTAGATCATACTGAAAAGTATAATAGGGGTGTGCTGTATATGTATAATTTTTCCTGCTCCATTATAGCGTATGGGGACCATTACAGTCAATGGGCCCCATAGGCTATAATAGAGAATTGATCTGAGGGTATCTGGGGCTCTGGGAGGTTTTTTTTTTTTTGAGGTAGTGATGCCATATTTGCTGCTGGTGCCTCTCCTCAAGAAACCCTCCAAGTTTTAAAAAGATTGGCCTGGGGGGGTCCAATTCTGTGGACCCCAGAAGGAGGTGCTCCCATCCTCCATTGTTCCCGATGGAGGGGGAAAAGGCTTGCGGGCAGGAAGCTAAAACCTGTGAGCAGCCAGCCAAAACACTGTGCACCAGCCCCCCCTAGCACAGTTTAAAGGGAACACTGGTCTTCACAGGTGACAGTCCATGCCTTGGTGGGAGGGTAAGGTTGCCAGGTCCTACCTGGCAGCTGGTGGGGGGTTCTCAGGTCCTTTGTGCATGTGGCACAATGATGTCACCTGGAAACAACATTATCACATCACTGATGTTGGGGGGTGATGCTCTAGTTTTTGGCAAAACTCTATGGTTTTTTGCCGTCAAAACTGTAAGAGTTTGTCCAAAAACTAGTGCGTCACTCCCCAGCGCTGATGACACGATGGCATCACTTCTGAGTGATGTCATTGTGTGATGTCCCTGTTTGGGAGTGGGGATCCCTCACAGCCAGGTGGCTGGATTGAAGCCCTCAAAAGCAGGGGAACCCTTGCTGGGATCTGGGGGTTGGGAACCCTGTTGGAAGGACCTGGCCAAGCATCTCTGGTCAGCAGTGAATCCTCTGCTGAGCAGTGGGCCCTGATGCTTGCCCCAGTTTTAAGGGAGTACAAATGTGCCCAATATTTTGCAGGAACTGGCAAGTCTTGTTCCATATTAACATGTTTTCAAGAAGAATTCATATTTAACATTGGGTTAGATTCTAATAACTATGGCCACCAAAGCTGGTGAAAAGGGTGTATGTAGTACTTGTAAGGGACTCAGGAGTAGTTCCATTCTTCCAGTTGTGCAAAAACATCTTTGGATTTCATGTGCAGCGCTCCATTTTGTGGTGTAAAATATTTATAGTCCACCTTTCTCATTGAAACTCGAGGTGGGTTGCACAGTGTAAGTAATACAATCAATGGCTGGGGCATCCAATAAACAATGCAACAGTTGTTTGTATTGCAGAAATTTGAAAACAAGCAAAAATCCCACACAGAGCTCAAACAGTGCTGAAACAAAGCATAAGCATTTACACACACGATTTGTTAAACAATGCAGAAAGTACCTAGTAGGAGCATACTTGGAGCAAGAGACAGTATACTGTCTGTATAGTATAATATAGTTCATTGTCCCTGTCCCTCTACCAACTCAGCTTTCTGAACCATTCCCTTACAGTACAGCCCTCTTACTTGTGTAAAACAAAAAGCCCTCCTGAATAATGCAATTTTCTAACATTTGTGGAAATCCAGGAGAGTTGGTAGGCCATTCCATAAGATGGTGGTCACAGCAGAGAATGCATGTGTATGGACAGTTGATGGGCATGACCATTTGTGGATAGCTTCTGCAGATGGCCCTGCTCAGAGGAGTGAAGCTGCCATGGCGGCACATAGGGGGAGGGAAGGTTTGGCAGCCATGAGGGTCCAATCCATGAAAGGTTTTTTGTGTTACGGCCAGTCCTTCAATGGAGTAACTGCAGAACGGGAGTAATACGCATGCTCAACCTGAAAGGGGGGGGGGGCATTTTCTGGGCTAGGCTTGAGTTGGAAGAGCACAGTTTTGGTGGCTGCATTAATTTGCTTCTCCATCATTAATGCTGGATCCATTTTAACCCCAGGCTCTTAACTGAGTCAGCAAAGGTCAACTAAACCACACTGAAAGTGGGAAGCACAATGTACTTCAAGATCTCTGCCTTCCCAGCCTGCATCACGTCTGTCTTGTTTGGGTTTCAGCTGTTTGATCACAGCAGTCAGACAGTGACCCAGGACGTCTACTGTATAACCAGGGGATTTGGATGGCAAGATAAAGAACTGGATGTCATTTGCATATTGATGACATCCAGTTCCAAGGCTACAAATGATTTCTCATAAAGGTGTTACATAGAGGTTGAATAACATGGCGGATAAGACTGCAGCCTGTGGAACCCCCAAGACAATTCACTTACTGAAATGGGCAAAAATCTAAGCTTGAGCATTGTTCAGAATTACTGTCATACGTGTTTGACAAAAGTTACTTTGGATGGCTTACTGTTAGTCAGTACAGATGACCAGTTTACCACAAACTGATTTTCTGTCATGGGGTGTCCTGATTGTCTTTGTTACTAAGAAATGGTATAATCTTTGTTCCTGCTGTATATTCTTATGTATGGTAAAAGTTGAGGTTTTTTCAATAAATGGTAAGGCTCTCCCACAATTTGCACATTTCTGGAAGGATGTCTTTGTTAGTAACTTGTTGCTCATGACCCTGATTGTGGAATGTATTCCTTCTGAAATGTAGAGTTCCATGGCTGAAGCTGTGTTTTAAAGAACTGTTGATGTTGATTTAGTTTTTACAATACCAAGTGTTGTTTATGAACTTTGGAAGACTTAAGTAGCCATTTTTATGAGGCACGTTTAAGAGATTGGTATATAGGCTGCCAGCTCTGGGTTGTGGAATAACCTGGAGATTTGGGGGGTTGGATCCTGGATAGAGAGGGTTTTGGTGGGGGACTCAGCATGGTATGATGCTGTAGAATCTGCCGTCCAACACAGCTATTTTCTCCAGGGGAACTGTTCTTGGTTGTCTGGAGATCAGTTTGTAATAGTGGGGAATCTCCAGGTGCTGCCTGGAGGTTGGCAACCTTATGAGGGTTTTTCTTTACTGAGAGATTATAAACCGATTTCTGATCTGTTGTGTGATGTGTGCGTGCATGGGCACTCCTTGGAGGCACCATTAAGTAAAATAAAGCAAAACCCATTTGGTGTAAGGAATGCACACAGAGAATGTGCAGTAATGACAAATTATACCCAGTGCAGGCTTATGTTGACTGGCCATTTTAAGCAGATTTACATCTGGTGATTTGCCAGTAAGAGAGTACAGCAGTGTACGAAGGGATCGGTCTAACCTGGGTCTTCATTCTGTTGCAACAGAATGAGCTGGTAACTCTGGAGCAACAACAACCATGGATTATTATTACAAGACCAGCCATGGTCATCTGTGTTGTTAACACTTTAGCATATGTTTCTGAAGTGAGCAAGCTTGCATGTTTCCCATATGGTAAACTGACCGCCCCACTTTATAAGAAGACTTGGCAAGATTTTTTTTTCTTTATTGGCTTACTGCTGATTTCACTGGATGGTTGGCTTCTTTTGATCCAAACCTTTAGTCTGTGCCTGCTTTTCATGGACATGTGTTAGTGGAGATGACATGACTGTTTCTATAGAAAAGAGAATTGCCTTTCTGGATCTAACCAAGACCTGCTCCATCCACTGATTTGGTTCTTACGTTTGAGTTGCATCTGGTCACTCTGCTCAGTGTAGAGTGCAGGATATGATCCATAAGTTGATGTGTTATGAAGAGAGCATGATTGGAGAAGCCGGAGAACAGAAATCAAGAGTGGTCTTTCATAGACACACAAAAAATGTCCCAACCAAATTGTATGCCTGTGTTCTAGCTGCAAAAGGCTGGAGCCATAAAAGGATGGCCCTGAAAGATTAAATAGGCAGCAATGTGACAGAACGACATAGCATAACATCTCAAGGTAACATCCCAACTGTCTGAGGCAAGTGCTAGTAGTAAATTTGGAGGAAAACCTTGGTTGAGATCTTGGTTGTCTTTAACTCTCTGGTAACAGGTTTAAATGTGGAGCTTTTGGAGTATAAAGTGAAGTGTGGAGGCCTTCGTAGTTTAGGTCTAAGTTAACCATATTTAGCGTCACAAGCAGCAGTAATATTTTCCCTCAGAAAGATAAAAGTTACAGCTGCTTGGGCTGACGCAATGTAACAAAACACTGACCTCTAGGCTAGTGTTAAGGTTAGTGTTGAGTTTTAAAGCAGCAGCCCTGCTGGCTCCTCTGTTTTTAGAGGTTGCTGTGTGAAAACAGTTTTTCTTCAGCTCTGAAGGAAGAAAGAAAAGCCCAGAAAAACCTGGAAGCATTTTAAATAGGTGGCCTTTGTTTCAGCCACCCGAGGGAAATATGCCCGTTTACACTCTCTTCCTAGGAAAAATAACAGTTTTGCACTGTTTGCCTGAAATCTGACAGACCTGGAGACCTTGTCCTTGGCCTGGCTAAACCTGCCTAAAAACAGAAACTGTCACTCCTGTGTCTGGCTTCTACCTTGGAGGTTGAGAAATATTAACACAATGTTATTACAGAAGAATGTTCTGTCTAGTAGAAATTTCAAATTGGCCTTTCTGAGATTGATTTTCCTATTTGTTTTCCTTCTATGGTGGCACATTTCCAACCATACACCTGTTATATGAGAGCATATCCTTTCAGAAGCATCTGCTTGGCACAGGAAGTCCCAAGTTCAATACAAAAGTTCAGTCCACAGCACCTCCAGCTAAACGGAGATCCTAGATTGCCCAAAGAGCTGCTGTCAGTCTGAGTTGACAATAGGGTTGCCAAGTCTTACCATTTAAAAAGCAGGGGAATCCTGGCCCCTCTCCAGGAGTCCGGAAGTGACGTCATCAAGCTGGGCATGTTGCCGGGGCGATGCTCTGATAATCGCCCTAAAACTCTATGGTACCATAGAGTTTTCAAGGCAACTGCTAGAGTGTCGCCAGGCCAACATGCCCTCTCTTTCATTTTGTTCTTTGTGTTTTTATAAAAAAAATATTGAAAAGGGGGGATGTAAAAAAGCAGAGAGCCCAGGAAATGCTGCTTTTGACAATATCTTTAATAAGCATCTGTTTAGTTTTCTCATGGCATCTTCTGCTTAAGAAAAGTACGTTTGAAGCCTGAGTTTATTGTTGTGTCTTGTTGGGAATGTTGCAAATATATGTGTGTCTAAAGTCTGTATTAAAGTGGTTTGGTGCTTACTGCCATGCAAGAGAAAACATTTGAAAAAGTAGCTTCATTGTTGTGTGTGTTGGCAGAACACTTGACTGTTGCATGGGGGACTTTGGGGGACATCTGCAGAGAAACAGAGATGTAACTAAAAATGAGCATGGTCAGCAGCACTTTGGAGATTGCCTATTTTGTGAAATTTAAAAAGTGGGCAGAGTTTCTGATGAAGATGATTGTCCCTCTTCTCCTGCCACTGGGCTGACATCTGCCTTTAATGGGCCAGCAAAGTTGATGTTCTTAAACCTCCTAAGAGATTTCTGCTTCTGAGGAGTTGATTTCCAACGATTGGTGATCTTGTGATGTTAGTGATACTTTTATGTGGTAAAGACCACCTGTTCACAGGATAATTTTACCTGTGGGACAGACTCTGCATGGTAACCACTCCACTGGTACATAATTGCTTGTAAAAAGTATTATAGTGTAATAATTCAGGTGGGTAGCCGTGTTGGTCTGAAGCAGCAGAACAAAGTTGAAGTCCAAAGTTTCATCCAAGGTATAAGCTTTTGTGTGCATGCACACTTCTTCCATCTGAAGAAGTGTGGGTGGCACATGAAATCTTATACCTTGAATAAAATTTTTTACCTTGAATAAAATAGTCCACAAACTACTCCCGTCCAGTGCATCTACAGACCTGGAAGAAGAAGAGATTGGATTTATACCCCGCCCTTCACTACCCAAGGGAGTCTCAGAGCGTCTTACAAACTCCTTTGCCTTCCCCTCCCCACAACAGACACCCTGTGAGGTAGGTGGGGCTGAGAGAGCTCTGAGACAACAGCTCGTACAGAGCTATGGCTTGCCCAAGGTCATTCAGCAGGTGCAAGGGGGGGAGTGAGGAATCAAACTTGGTTCTCTCAGATTAGAGTCTGCACACTTAACCACTACACCAAACTGGCTCCTAGGGTTGTTCTGCCAGTGAACTAGGATTGCCAACTCCAGGTTGAGGAAATCCCTGGAGATTTGGGAGTGGAGGGTGGGGTTTAGGGGAAGGAGGGACCTAAGCAAGGCATAATGCCATGGACTTCACTTTCCAAAGCAGCCATTGACCTGATCTCTGTAGTTTGGAGCTCAGTTTTAATTCCAGGAGATCTCCAGACCTCACCTGTAGGTTGGCAACCCTAAAAAAGTCATATTTAGTGTACTAGTTCTGCAGGAAGGCAAGCTGATTTCCATGGGAACCTAACCTTTAGGAATTGATTCCAATCCAGTGTGGGAATAATTGTTGGACATAAGATATTGGTTCAGGCAAGATTTTGTATAGGTGGGACAGAAAATAATGTTTTTATTGGTTTTGTCAAAACTGTTTTGACAACAAGGTAAACAGGATAAGAAGCAAAAGGTGGATGTGGCTGGATGACCACACTTCTGGTAACATTGGGTGTGTCCTAATATGTTAATGAGCTGTGCTGTCAGGGGTGTGGCCTAATATGCTAATGAGTTCTTGCTGGGCTTTTTCTACAAAAAGAGCCTTGAAAAACACTATACTCTGGGAGAGGCTGGCGGCACTCTGCGTAGGGGGGTACTGCTTCCTGTATTGTCCAGCCTATCAGTTAAGACCTTCTTCATAAGCCCTTCCTTGCCTTCAGAAGTGAGGTGTGTGGTGACAAGAGACAGGGCTTGTTCAGCAATGGCACCTTGCCTATGGAATGCCTTCCCCCTTGAGGCTTGCTTAGTGCCCACTGATTTTTATTATGCACCTGGCCAGAACCTTTCTGTTTTTAAAGGCTTGCTTTTTAATACAATTTCACAGTCTAGTTTTTACCCTGGAAACTGTAGAACTTAATTTCAAACTGCCAAGAGTTTTATATCTTTATGTCACGGCAGGGTTCCCCCCCCCCCCCCCAAATGGCAAGTTTTAATTAAAAGAACTTTCATTGTATTATATCTCTATGGATTGTTGTTGTTTTGTAGTCTACCTTAGGCAGGTTCTTTGGAGAGGAGGCATAGAAATTCTGTAAATAAATGTGGAGGAATGACCTTGACATGGCCTCAGCATAAAGCCATGGCCTCTGGCATTGTGCCCTCCCCCCACTTAGCCCTCTTGCTTTCCTCTGTGATGTTGATAGGGACGTGTGATACTTGTCTTTGTTTCTTTCTCCCCACCTGCTGGCATTGCATATTTGGGATGTGCATCCTCAAAGATGATTTGAAGACTTTGCACTGTATATCTCAATCTTTCTGGTGCGTCACATATCGATTGCTCACTATTGGCTTAATTGTGCTTCATTTTCCTCGTTCCAAAAAACTGACATCTCCAAGTAGGATAATGCAAATTGGACTCACTGTTGTGAACTGATTGGATTAATTGCATGCACTCCTTCCCCTGTGCCTCCTCATGATCTTCGCAAGCTTGCTGCCTGTTTGGAACAATTATCCACCACAGCAAATACATGGCTGTTGTGCTGGAAGAGAAGGACGACAACATTCACAGCAGCCCTAGCGCTGAGTGATTATCAGTGAAAGCCATAGAAAGAAGTCCAACATGGAGCAGTGACTAGTTTGTGGAAATGTCTGAAGGCAAATCCGGTGTGTCTTCAATCAGAATGGAGGGAGTTGACTTTTCCTCCTGGATAGATTTCCACTGTGACAGGCCAGGCCCTGGCAAAGAGGGAAGTTGGCCTAAATTCACTGTGGCTCAACTCAGCCTGAATTAAACTTGTCTCGCTCCAGTCAAGGTTCGGGAACCAGACTGACGGCAATTTGCGTGTGAAATTGTGGTGATGTGAAGTAATGCACATTTGTCATGGTTCAGTGTGCCACACAGGAGAAAATACTCCGTTTTCCTATATGTGTCTTTCTGGTCCACCAGTTGTTTCCAGTTTTTGATTTCCAGTTGTTGATACTGTATGGTAAAAACTGAAAAGTATTTTATTCCCCACCTCTATGTCTGTGTACACCAATGATCTGAAAAGGTTCTTGTGACCCAAGAATTACTGCTAATGTCATTTTACCAGTGCTTCCTGGAGAAGTATCTCCACTGGTGTCAGTGGGAGGACAATATTTCTCTGACCTTGCCAGGGCCGTGGTCAGATTTATCTATTAATGTTTGTTACCTTTAATTTGCATTGTTGTTTTAGAACTGTTTATGGAATACAATTGTCTTGACTGCGGAGGGCTGGATTTGTTACACAGTAACCATAGTAACATCTTACACTTCATTAGCACAAAAATCCAACTTAACTAATGCATTCTTCCTTTCTTATGGTTTGACAGGCATATCTATCCATGTACTTTGATGAGCATATCTGTAGTGCATACAAGAGCTTTGCCTCCAATCTTTTTTCTTCAGACACTTTTTGAAAGATCAAGTTGGCTTTATGACATCCATAGCTGTGGAAGCATAGGTACGCTGGAGTGCACACAATTCTGGTCTGTGTCTAGTCTGTTGCATAAATGAACACTAATGAACGGAAAGCACTTGTTGGGCTACACTTTTCTTTGTTTTTTTTTTTAATTGCCTTTTTGCTGTTTACTGTCCAAGTACATTAGTACTTCTACCAGGCACCAAACACAGTGGTCTTCATTAATCAGGGTCATCAGCTGGGATCTAGTGGGACAGAATTTTGAGACCCTGGTCACTCTGTAGGTTTTGGAAATTGGACAGATTCTTCTGTTTAGTGAGATGTTAAAACTCAGTTCACAAGTTACAGTGAACACATGTACAATCCATATACAGTGTATACTTCACAGCTCAGTTTAATGTGCTAGGGAAGATTACTTCTCCTTAGTCACATTTGTCTGATAGTTTTGGCCTGGTATGGGTATGCGGAGAGGACTTTCCCTCCCTCTCCTCGCTCTGTCTTTTTTTGTTGAGGTGTCTTAAGGCATTTTAGATTATATAGGCATGTGCACATGTGCACACACACACACACACAATGTTTATGTTTGAGGGTTGCCATTAAAATTGTTGAATGTTCCATATCAGGGAACAGAGAATTGAAACCCATACTCACAAACAAAAGACTGCCAGATTTACCAGTGATTTGGAAAGGAGGCAGGTATTAGCGTAGAGGAACAGTGCCGATTGGGCCACCAGCAAGGACACGACTAGGTATGGAATGTTAGAGGAAAGCAGACAGCTGGAAAGTAGGCAGGGGTTTCCTCTGCATCAAGTGGCTCAGACCAAGGGAGTGGAGGTAGCTTGGGACCCTTACAGCAGAAGTACAGTTGGTTTGGCTGACTTTGGGTCCCTTGATGTGCAGCACTCTGACCTATGGTGTCTGCTCCGAACTTGTCCCCTTGCCCTCTCTGATCTGGTGGTGCAGGGAGTAGGTAATTAGTGCCATACTCAACAAAGTCTTAGTTGGAGCCCTGCAACTAAGAATGTCCCATGGGTGTTGCTCTTCAGTTCTTCCCTTTTCCCCGTGGAGGTTCTGCTCTTCCTTCGCTGTCTGAGCAGATTTCAAGAGTAAAATCAGAAGCTCTGCTGTATGGAAAGCAGAGTTTTGTGTCCTTAGCACACCACCGTAACCCAGGAAGGCATTTAACGGGATTCAAAGCCATTCGCCTGCAGAGTGTCCTTCCCATTTTGTGGCTTGAAACGTTGGGATGCATATCGAAGGGCATTAAAAATAGATGAGTTAAAATGAGAGAGATTAAACTCTGTGCAACTACAAGCTTCTGGTGCTTTTAACAGGGCTCCATACAGAGATCAACCACTGTATGTTGGAAATGGTATACTGCAGAAATTTTGGTTGATTTTTTAATTAGTAATAGTACTTAGGGAACTTTCCATGTTTGAAGCTCTTCCTGTATTTTACCCACTTCTGTATTTTATAATGGCAAACAGCTTTCTACAATAAACCTACCTACCTACCTACTGTATTTTACCTTTTGCAAATCTGTAAATCAAACCAGTATTATCCCTGTATTGCAGATGAGAGAGAGAGTATTGCATAAGGTCATGTTTAGAGCAGTCCTAAACAGAATTTCAGTGTTCTCAGTCCATTGAAGTCAATGTGCTGCTTTGGTGTAGATCTGCTTCGGACTATGCTGGATCGGGTTGCCAGCCTCCAGGTGGGGCCTGGGGATCTCCTGCTTTTACAACTGATCTCCAGCTGACAGAGATCAGCTCCCCTGGAGAAAATGGCTGCTTTGGAGGGTGGACTCCATGGCATTGTACCATGCTGAGGCCCCTCCTCTCCCCAAACCCCTCCCTCTCCTGGCTCCACCCCCAAAGTCCCCAGGTATTTTCCAATCTGGACTTAGCAACCCTAATGCTGGAAGAGTTTATTGCAGACTTGAATTGGTACCAATATGGAAAATGGTTTGTTCTCTCAGCTCAACTAGCCAAGTGACTCTCTAATGGTAAAAATGAGAGACTGACTCCAGATTTGTATGAGAAATACAAGTACGTGTGACCCATGTTTGCACATGAACAGCCAATCCATGATTTGCTATTAAATCTAAACAAAAAAATATAATTACATTCAATGTGTTTTACTCTTTTTTTTTTTTGCAAGGGTTTAATTGTGATATATTTGAGTGCATATGCTCCCTCCCCCCATGTTCAGCTTTATGGTCATTTAAATGATTGTATAGGTGTAAATCTATAATTACAGAGCAGTGTGATGCAAAACCATGATTTATTTAAACCATTGGTTGCCCGAGTGCAGGTCACTCCACTAACTATGGGCTTGTCAAACCAGGGTCTGATCCCATGGCCTGATTTTGGTTTATTAACTACAGTTAGTCATAATGATAGGTTTGGATGATGCACAAATTCAGACATCCTGGCTTGTTTCCTGGTGCTGAATCAAAAGAAATGGCATTGCTGCAACAGAAGCCAAATCTTAAAAGCACAGTGTTGTAGAAAAAATGCACATGCATGTAAATATTTCTCAACACAATTGGAGAAATACCTTAGAATTATAAAAAGTCTCAACAACCAGGGAAAAGGGACATTTATACATCAAACAAACAAAAAAACCCCTATGAATGTGCATTTCACAAACTACACCTTCAATTATAGCAAATGGTCAAAATACCAAAAACGTTTCAACAACATTGTTCAAAATTAAACACATGCACCACTACTGGAAAAGAAAATGAAATGCCTAGGAATGATATGATTAAGAATAAAGAAACTAAAGACATTTTAAGACAAATCAGAAAAGGAAGTTGGATGTTACAAGTACGTCTGTTAGGGCGTGCAGGATATGTTTGACACTCCATTTGGGAATTGCCCTTTTGATGCAACTGCCAAAATATTTTTATCAATCGACAGTCCCAAAACTAAGAAGATCTTTTACTTTGGCAAGAATGAATGTTCTTCCCTTGGGGATTTTGGAGGGCAGTTATAATAGAGTATCATCCTCTAATAGAACATGTAGATGCTCATATGATAAAATCAAAACCATTGAACATGTGATTATGGAGTGCCCTATATTCAATGAGTTGAGGGCTGATTTAGCCCTTTACTTAAATAAATAAATAAAGATACGGGATTGCTGAATGTGTGAGCCCAGGTGTCATGGCTACTATCAGATACCAATGATCATGTCACCCTCTAAGTGGCAAAATTCATAGGTACTAAGTAAGGTCTTTTTAAAAAAATATTATTTTTGTTCTAATTTCTGCTAAAGGTGGTAGGCCTTACTAGAAGTACTAGATAGAGAGAACACATGCACACATATATAAAGTTTGATATAGTAGCAAACACCCCCCCCTTCAAACTTCCTTTAAGTATTTTTGGGTGTTGGAAAACTGTGTTTAGAGATATTTAAGTGTGTGTGTGTGTGTACAAATCCCCCCACACACACACACACACAATTTAAGGTATTCTGGTTAGGATTGCTGAAATAAATTGTCTTAATTTTTCTTTACCTGGTTTCTCCCTGAAATCTAACAATCCCTTTCTTTTCTTCTGTCTAGTAATTTGCTTAAAAAGAAAATCAAAGCGAAGAGAGGGCAGCAAATAGGGTTGCCAGCTCTGGGTTGGGAAAGACCTGGAGATTTTGGAGTTGGAGCCTGGGCAGGGTGGGGTTTGGGGAGGGATCTCAGCAGGGTAGTGTCTATCCTCCAAAGCAGCCATTGTCTTCAGAAGAACTGATCTTGGTTGTCTGGAGATCAGTTGTAATAGTGGGAGATCTCTGGGTGCCACCTGGAGATTGGCAACCCATAAGGAAGGTTCTGCAAAATTTCAGAATTTCATTTCATAGGTGCTCAGACGCTGATAATATCTTCCTAAACTTTCCTGCTAGAGTACCATCCTGTGGGTAACATAAAAGCCACCACAGGGGCTAAAGTTACAAAATGGTGTGACTGGTTTCTCTGCAACGAGGAATAAAAGCTAAATCCTTCATCTAAAAGAGGGGGAAAGAGATTAAGAGGAATTGATGGCTATATCTAAAAAAATGAATTTCAGGAAAAAGGAATCCCCCTTCTCATAAGAACAGCAATCCTGGTGTTCCTCTCCCAGCCTCCCTGGTTGCAGAGGTGCCTGGCCTAAGCAAAGCAATAAAGCAAGCATTTGGTAAACTAATCCACGTTTTGAGGGAGAGCCTGTGACCCAAATCCTAGTCCCACAAACTAAGCATACTTAAAATAAATCACAGTCCGCATGAATTTTTGGACAACTGCTTGCTACTGGCTTTAAAAGTTGTGACATTTACTATTCAAGCTATAAGACTCCTGAAAAAGTTCCTAAACAAAAATATCTAATCATTTACTGGGTCTAAAATTTTAGTTTTGGTATTGGAATTTGTTGATCCAGGTTTTAAACTGTGTCTGCTTTGAACTGTATATATCGATATCGATATTTGGTTACTTATGGTCATATTTGGATGTATTATAGATTAGTCATGAAATGTTGTGATTTGTTGGGTCTGACCATAACAAACAAGCTGATTGATTGATAGAGGCTGGCAAGCACAGCTGTTAATAGTGGAATGTAGGTTTGCCAACCTCCAGGTCAGGCTGCAGGTCTCCTAGAATTGCAGCTGATCCCCAGACCACGGAGATCAGCTCCCATGGAGAAAATGGCAGCATCAGAGTATTGACTGGATGGGCATCTCATACCTGCTGAGTTCCCTTCCTTCCCCAAACTCTACCATCTCTAGGAATTTCTGAGCTCGATGGGCCAGCTCAAGGTATTGCTGGGGGGTGGCAAAAGGGTACAGTTTTGCTTCCCCGCCCCCACAGGGGAATAATGAATGGACCAATTATGTTGTTATGTCGATTACCAATGTAATAAAAAGCCTCACAGTGCAGGTAGTGGGGGGAAATGACCACTGCAGTGATTGGGGCAGAAAAAAGGGTGGTGATGGGGGGCAGGACTAGGAAAACCTGGACTTTCCCATCCGCATGGTATCCATCCTAGCTTCGGGACAATCTTTCCCAAGGAATCACAGCCAGGAAGGGTTGAAAAATATCAGAGAAAAGACTGGGAAAGCCAGGGAGGTGTGCTGTTTCCCAATAGCATCCATGCTGGGCCAAGCAAGCCATGTATAAGTTTCTTTAGGTGGGATTGTCAAATGTAAGGGCTGAACCTACCGCCCTTTCTCCGGGGGTGGGGCACTGTCGTTGATTCTTTCCTGACACTTTGCTTTCTTCCAGCTTCCAGTCTCTTAGAAACAACGAGAGTTTCTTTTTTAAAATGTTGATTTTGATGTTTTCCCAATAGATTTAAGTTTGTGCAAATGTTTGAAAAAGCCCTTTCTTTGCCTGAATTTTTCCTCTCCTCCATTTCAAATCTCTAGAAGCCGCTGCTGGAGTCCCTGGCTAGCTTCATTTACCTGAGTGGGCTGGAGCTGGAGGAAGCCCGAACTCTGCATTTAACATTGACATTTATGGGAGGAAATTTCAGAGAGGGAAGTTAGCCTGTTCATAGAAGAGTGTTTTGGGCAAGCTTCTCTGTGTGCATCTTAACTGTTGTATCTGACAACTATAAAGAGAATAGGAGTAGAGTTATATTAGCATAAACTTGAAAGGTTCAGATCAGAGTGGCGTATATATTCCACATATTAATTATTATTTATTAAAACATTAAAATGCCTTTCCTCGTGGTTCAAGGCAGCTGACAGTTGAAGTTATTGGTAATAGTCTCCACTTCATCTTTATTTGAACATAGAGTCCTCTGCAACTGCCCAGATAGGCACTCACTCCCTGACTGGGTTGGGAAGAGGAGGCTGGTGCTCTTACTTCCTGGAGTGGTGCCCCTGTTGCTATGGTACCCAAAGCAAGTTCCTGTGCACAGAGCCAATATTGAATAGCAGTGAAGTCAAACTAAGGGAGACTGATGTACAAGTGAGGGCATATGGTAAAGGTTTTTATGCTGGATGTAACGAAGTGACATTTAATGAGTCTAAAAGAAGATTTCAAATGTTCAGTTCTGTGCTGTTGCCAGTGTTCTGTTCTTAGGCTTGCAAAAGGGACTTGTGTGAGCCCTATAGAATTATTGGCTCTTTTCTTGGTTCTGAAGCTTAAATCACACTTTCTTCTTAGAGCCGGAGTCAGCCTTATTGGATTTAGGGAGAGGGCAAAGTGAAGACACAGAGGATCTTGAGCTGACTCCCGTCCTCTCATTGGGGATGGTCCTATGATATTTTTGTATGGCTGATGAAATAAGGATGAGAGCGCAAGTCAAACTCTTAGGAGGCCATGGCTGCTAGCTTTGAGAGGCAACCTGGTGGGGGTCTGTTCTTTTTTTACCTTTTATATGAATGATTACACTGGAGGGGCTCAACCCTTTGACTGGTTAAGGGAAAATAAATGTCAAGATCTCTTTCACCGATGCAACGGGTTTTTGTAATTCCTTGGATATTGTCCTGTGCTGATGAGGTTGCCAGCTTCAGCTTTGGAAATCCCTGGAGAATCGGAAGTGAAGCCTGGGGAGGGGGAAGGAGCTTAACAGGGATGTGATTCAGAAGAGCCAACCATCCAAAGTTGCCATTTCTTCCAGGGAAACTCACCTCTGTAGTCTGGAGATGAGTAATAATTCTGAGAGCGCTCCAGGCCCCACCTGGAGGTTGGTAGCCCAGTCTGTGTTCTTTAACACATCCCAGTTGAGGAAGTTCTTATAACACCCCTATTCTGTTACCCAAAGAGCAGCCCAAGGTCTTTCCCTAGCCATCATTACCTATTTCTGAAAGCTCTCTTCCATCTGCTGTTTTGTTTGTATTCATTTACTCCCCAATAGCTTGTCTTGCACTGATTTAAAAGCCAAGAGGGTGTTTGTTCTTTGGGTTAACATAATTGTCCTACAATAGGTTATCAATAATGCAAGCTATACTTCGTCAGCTGCTGTGTGTGAAATATCATTGCGCAGTGCACCGCCTGCCTTAGTAGTCTCATACATTAATTTAGATGTATATGCACTGGGGACACATCCTTGCCCTACTTGGAGGTTTAACTGCTAGAGGCTAGGAAAGGGGACTGAACCCCATACCTTGACAATTTTAGCAACCTGCAGGGTCACCACTTTTAATAAGCCATTTTTCAAATGCAGAAAATAGGGCAGAACAGGGGAAGTGTTCACCCAAAAAACAGGGGCAGTAAACTTATCACTTGTGTATGGCTAAATTGCCTTAATACTTGAGGCAATGTAACATTAAATGTTTAGGTACTGGGACAAGCTATTAAATTTAACCTGAGCTGGCCTTTTTTCTTTTAAGGTTGTTTTCCAATTTTATTGCCAACTTCATTAATGAAAAACAGACCAGTATTTATAGTCCTTACTAAAGTACTTGTGAATGACCTGAAATGCACTCTTTGTTAGCAAAATACGTTGCACCCCAGTTTCCAGACTAGGAGGTATTTTCTCACCTCTGCCTTTCATATTGTAAAGTTTCCCTCTTTTTATTTTTGCGGGTATCAAATGCATGAATAAAAGTTTTGTCTAAATTGAACATTTTTATAATAGATGCTCAGAGATATGAAGTGAATTTAAAAACCTTGATGTGGAGCCAGTGCACCTATGAACTACCTGAGCAAGACCCAGTGGTTTCTGGCAGGTGGACAGCCAGACTTGCCACTTTACTGTCCTCAACTTCCAGTACCCACCAGCCCTCTGGTAAAATCATGCCATTTCTGGTGATTCCTAGAGAGATGTGATGTCACTTCCAAGTTTTCTCCAGAGGTGACTTCATGCCATTAGCCACTGGTACTCCAAATGTCCCTGCCTGTCCTCAAGTCCTGCTGCTGGCTGACAGCTCTGCAGAAAAGAAAGCCTTCTCAGAGGACCAGTGAGATCCAGGCCACTTCCAGCTGGTAAGGTCTCTAGCAATATGGTTGCCAACCTCCAGGTGGCACCTGAAGATCTCCCTCTATTATAATTGATTTCCAGGTAACCAAGATCAGTTCTCCTGGAGAAAACGGTGGCTTTAGAGAGTGGGATCTATGGCATTGTACCCTGCCGAGGTCCCTCCATCCCCCAACCCCACCCAGCCTCCAACCCCTTAAGTCTTTAGGTATTTCCCAGCCCAGAGCTGGCAATCCTAAATGGTGGTGGTGGTGGTGGTGATGTGCATTAAAAAAGTTACAGAATTTATTGTTGTTATTATTTTAATCTGAGGCCGTAGAACTGTAGAATCACAGTGTTGGAAAGGGCCATACAGGCCATCTAGTCCCAACCCCCTGCTCAATGCAGGATCAGCCTAGAGCAGGGGTGGGCAATTGTTTTGGCTCGGGGGCCACTTTGTGGGAGCAGAGGTTAGCGGAGGGCCACACCTTTTAAAATGATTGCATTCATTAGTTAACTCTGCATTTCAGAAAAGGTATAAATTATATCATAAAAATCAATAAATATAAATTAAATAAAATAGTGGTAGTTTATTCAATTTATTTATTGTGCTAATTTCATATCATCTATAGCTGCAAGCACATTTAATTTTAGAATCAGTTTAATGAGACAAATGTACCCTATCACACTTTTCTACAATTTTTTTTGAAATCAGGAGTGAGATTGCTTGTTGAGATTCCCAACAGAGGCCTGACTGAAACCACGTGGCCGACTGTCTTGGTGGGCCGCAAAAAACTCTGTGGCGGGCCGCATGTGGCCCGCGGGCCACTATTTGCCCACCCCTGGCCTAGAGCATCCCTAACATGTGTTTGTCCAGCCACTGCTTAAAGGCTGCAAGTGAAGGGGAGCTCACCACTTCCCTAGGCAACTGATTCTACTGTTGCCCAACTCTTTCTATAAAGTTTTTTTCCTAGCATCCAGCCGGTACCTTCCTGCCTTTAATTTAAACCCATTATTATGAGTCCTATCTTCCGCTGCCAACAGTAACAGCTCCCTGCCCTCCTCTAAGTGACAGCCCTTCAAATACTTAAAGAGAACAATCATGTCCCCCCTCAACCTCCTCTTCTCCAGACTGAACATTCCCCAATCCCTCAGCCTTTCCTCATAAGCTTGGTCTCTAGGCCCCCGATCATCCTCGTCACTCTCTGCACCCACTACATTCTGTCCACATCCTTTTTGAAGTGAGACCTCCAGAACTTCAATACAATACTCCAGGTGTGGCCTGACAAATGCAGTGTACAGCAGGACTATGCCATCTTACAATTTGGATGTTCGGCTTCTGTTGATACATCCCAAGATCATATTAGCCTTTTTTTTTGTTGCTGCATCACACTGGCTGCTCATATTTAACTTGAGGTCCACACATACCCCAAGATCTTGTGCACACACACAATACTACCCAAAAGTGTATCCCCCATTCATTATGCATGTTCCTCATTTTTGATACTCAGATGTGGAACTTGGTATTTATCCTTGTTAAATCTTGTTCTTCATCTTTTCACATCCGCCCACTTTTCCAGTATGTTCAGATCTTGTTGAATTCTATATCTGCTGGTGTGTTTGTTGCTCCTCCCAATTTGGTGTCATCTGCAAATTTAATGAGTTGCTGCTCCACACCCTTATCCAGAACATTTATTAAAAAATATTGAAAATACTGGGCTCAGAACTGAGCCCTATGACACTCCCACTGGACACCTCTCTCCATTCAGACGAAATGCCATTGGCAACTACTCTTTGAGTGCGGTTCTCCAACCAGTTCCCTATCCACCTAACCATCTTTGAGCTTGAGGCCCAGAACATATGGCCCGCCTGCAGTGCTTCTCCAGCCTTCCCCAAAATCAGCCCTGGTGGTGAAACAAGTATGTAATCCTAGGGCCTCTTAGGATCTGAACATAGACATAATTCCTAGCTCCTATTACATAAGCTGTCTTGGTGCTGTCTTGACATGCGTAGGAATGTAGGAGTTGCCTTACAGTGGGCTGGAATTAATATATCTCAGAGTTAGGCAGATGTTGGTTTACATGCATGAAATAAATGTCCAAGTGTGAAACATAACTGAGGGCAGGGAAATAAGGGGGGGAAACTGGCATTACAGGCAATGCATTTTTGGTTGTGCCTAACAGGAAAGCCTGACCCCCTAGTGAATACCCAAATTTGCACAGTGGGGCCAGCTTGACCCGTCACTGAGTGGCTTTGCAAACCAGGGGGAATCTCCAGGTTTTCAGAAACATCTGACTATTTTATTGTTTAACAGTTTAGGTATCCTCTCTACTGGACAACTTAATTGATAGCATCTGCCAATACACAAATGTAGCAAAAAAAGAAACTGTTGGAGTTCAGGTGTAGCTTTGAGTTGCCATAGCAACCCCAAATGCCACATGGAGACTTTGGAGAGGAGGTCATTCCTGTGGTGGCAAGAAGCCAGCCACCAAAGATAGAGTTGGACTTTCCTTGCACTTTTCTTGTAGATTCCCCACTTATTACTGTAGAGTACAAGAGAATATTAAGTGCTGCTCCATGATACTATTAGCATGCTTCACACATGTTTTCCCAGCTGACAATGTAGTGTAGCAGTTAGGCTGTTGTCCCAGGGTTGGAAAGATCAGAGTTCTAACTCCTTAAAACATGAGGCTCATTGGGTGACTTGCTTCCAGTTACTTTTTATTTCTTCCTCATCACTGTCACTGGATAAAGTGAGGGAGGGAATATTAATACATGTAGTCCTGAGTTCCTTGGGAGAAGGGCAGGGTGATTTAGCCCAGTACACTGCATTGGTATATGTTGCTGTAGCGTGTGTGTTGGGGGGGTAGTGGGGGGAAGCAATCAAATGGAAATGAAATATGAGTACAGATGGCACATGAATCTTAGAAATAGAACTGTTTTGACACATTCCTTGTGCAGCATGTTCTGCAAAAATGTGTTTATCACTGTTATACACCGGCTGCCCCCTTTCTTTTACTACTTTATTGTCCTTCCTCTGCTTTCCACTCCCAGCTTGGAGGGCCCCCTGAATTTTGCTAAAATACTTAAGGTATATTTGAAGAAACAGGACACAAGTAGGAATGTTGAGAGAACTTCTTAGAATGCCATTAGGGTTGCCAAGTCTGGGTTGGAAAATACCTGGAGACTTTGGGGGTGGATCCGGGAGAGGGCGGGGTTTGGGGAGGAGAGGGGCCTCAGCATGGTACAATGCCATAGAGTCCACCCTTCAAAGCAGCCATTTTCTCCAGGGGAGCTGATCTCTCAGCTGGGGATCAGGTGTAAAAGCAGGAACTCCCCAGGCCCCACCTGGAGGCTGGCAACTCTAAACGACATTGAAATGAGGGCAGGTGAGACATCTTTGGCTTGCTCTTTACTGCCATTTATCTATAAAATATCAGCCATGTGCGGCCTCTATCTGCAGGTATCTAAATCTGTGGGTTGGGGCCACATGGAGACTAAACATATTTTTGCAAACTCGGGGGACCCTCTAGGTTTGCAGAGAAATCTGAAAATTAAAAGTGTTGTTTAAGCATGCACAGACCACGTACTTATTGGTAGTGCTGGCTGTGGCTGCCACAAGGAGAAGCTGGACCTGGGCTCTGGGCCTAGCTGCCACAGCAGAGGATACTGGGTGAGGCTCTGGGCTCAGCTGCCACGATGGAGGTACCAGGTGTGGCTCCCAGTCACCACTGTTGAACTTAAAGTTAGGTGGTGGGGGGCCCCTGAGCCACACCAGGCTAGGCAACGGGATGGGATCCCCCCCACTCAACTGGCGAGGAGTAAATCAGGCAAGGAGGTGTGGGAGTACTTGCTGCCCCCCTGCCGAGCCTGCTGAACCCACCTGCCCACAGAGCCATATAGCAGGGATTGGGTGTGGGATGTGCAGGAGTCTTCACTGATCCTGCAAGCTCACTATCCCACAGAACTGTAAGACAGGACTGGAGGGGGGGGGGTGGAAGTGTCCTCGCTGGTCTCCCAAACCAGCAAGTTCCTCTGTTTACCTACTAAACAGGCAATATGGTGATGAGGTGAGGGTGCCTGAGTTCTCACCGCCCCTCCCAACCGGGAAGTTGGGTGGGGAGCAATGGCAATCCTTGCTCCTCCACAGCTGGCAATGAGGGAGCCAGATGACAACAGCTGCAATGGGGGGGGTTGGCTGGGAGACGCAGAGGCCTGGCAGTGGCAGCAATGGGGATAGGGGTTCCCCTCTCACAGCTATTGCAGGGCCCCACTTGTGTATATACATTTGTAAATGGACAGAGGAAAGAATGTGTTGGTGTTCTTGATTGTTCCTACTGACAGCTGCAGAACAGTTCAGGGGAAGAAGGAGGGTTGGATTTATACCCTGTCCTTCACTTGGAGTCTCAGAGTGGCTTACAATCTCCTTCCTTTCTTCTCCCCACAACAGACACCCTGTGAGGTGGATGGGGCTGAGAGAAGGCCAGGGTTGTGTCCTGGGCTAGTTGCTCTCTTTCTCCCCCCTTCCCAACCTAACAGAGTTGTTACGGTGAATGTTTGTGACTGGCGAAGATCGGACTTAAACTAAACTACTACTTTTAAAAAGAAAGTTTGAGTAATCAAATCAGGACAAGCAATTAAAACCAAGTTGAAATACACATACCACAAATTAAAAACAATTACAACAGGAAAGGAAGGAGAGAATGCCATATGCAGCAAAACAAAAACTATTCACAGACTGGCAGAAGAGGACCAGAGGAAAGGACAGGTGAGTCTCCCTAAGGGGAGAAAGTTCCAGAGTTTTGGTACCATGAAAGAGAAGGCCCTCTTCCAGGTGGCCCGCTGCCTAATATCAGAAGTTGGGGCACCCAAAGCATAAGATGCCCATTGTGGTCAAGCACAGTCAGTCAGGTATGGTGAATATAAACTCCACTGGAAATGAACTGATGCCTGATGATATGAAAGCACCATGCTGTTCTGATCTGCATTCACAACCCATCTCTTGATGTGACAGCTCATGTCTGCATTAGCCTGTCCAAACCCGTCCTCAGGACTCATTCATCACTTCACCGCAGCATCAAATGGTTATTTGCCTGTGTCAATGAGAGAGTGACTTTTAGTCCGCTCAAGCACCTTTCTAAAGAGAATTATTTAGCATATTTTAAATTAAAGTTAGTGTTATTTTGTCCTGTTACTTTGGCCCCTGAAGATACTTGACTATTCCTTAGGAAATCTGCACGTTAGGACAGCAACTGAATGTCCTGGAAGGTTAAAATGTTTCCCCGCTGGTTTTTGAATGTTGTGGTTTCTAATGTCTTTGTCATAGGGATGGCCTGTTTGTCCAGTGTAGAAGGGCATTGCTGACACATGACGGCATGAATCACATTATAAAATAAGTTGGAGTATGAACCTGAGATGGTATGGCTGAAGTTGCTGGGTTTATGTAAGAGCAAAGTTGGCATCTTGGTTTGTTGCAGCCTTGGTACCAGAGTCCATGTTACTGTTAAGTGGTTTGTCATTGCAGGTGATAAATTGTTTTAGGTTAGCAGGCTATCTGTAAGCAAGAAAAGATTGCCCCCCCCCCCAGTTTATGTGTGCAGGTTGTGGGTCATTAAATAAACATGGCCTGTGGGTCATTAAATAATTTGTTGAACTGGCTTGAGTTGTATAGTGGTGTTCTGATGTATAGTGGTGTTCTGTGTATAGTGGTGTTCTGATGACATTTTCTTTGGGCTTGTCTTGTAGCAGGCTGTCCCCAGGTATCGCTTGGACCTTTCCAGTCATCTTTCTCGCCATATCAGGAGGATATTGTAGTTGCAAAAATGCCTGCTGTAGATCCTTCAAGTGAGTACTGTAGCATAAGGCTTGGCTATACTTATGCAACCGTAGCATAAGGCTTGGCTATAGACAATGGATTGTTTGATGTGGTTGGGGTGGTAGCTGGAGGCATGTAGATATGTTTGCCAGTCTGTCAGTTTCTGGTATAACGTGGTACTTACGTGTCCCTGCTGAAACCTCTCGAGGGCTTCTTTGCCATGGTTCCAGACACTGAAAACGTCATCAATGAATCTCATGTAAAGGAGAGGTGCCAGTGGGTAGGAGTTCAGAAAATGCTGTTCTAGATCCATCATAAAAAAAGTTGGCATACTGTGGAGCCATGCGAGTGCCCATGGCTGTGCCATTGATTCGAAGGTATAAGTTCTCACGAAACCTGAAATAGTTGTGAGTGAGAATAAAAATACACAGTTCAGTGGCAAGATCTGCTGTGTCAGATATGGTGTTTCTAATGGCTTGTAATCTATCCTTATGGGGGATGTTGTTGATGTACAGAGATTCAACATCTATGGTGGCTAGAATGCTGTTTTCTGGAAGATGGTCGATGGACTGCAGTTTCCTTAGGAAATGGTCTTCCTTTTCTGTAATCTTCCCAGTCTGGCAAATGCTTGTGGACTGTCTCTACATTGCCTTCTGCTTTTAATAGTATGTTCTCATCTTGGGGAAAAACAAATGTTGCCAGTGTTGCATATGTTTTATTGCTATTAATAATAGCAATAATAGTGTTGCCTCTTTTGCCAGATTTGCTAAGAGTAGTATTAATAAAAGGGTGATGTTGCTGGAATAATGCATTTGGGATACAGCTCATTACATTGTTAATGCTGTGATTGTGAGTATGGTCTGCCTGATGATTTATAGCTAGCTTCAGGCTTCTGGGGTTTAAGTAATTATGGTATAGATGCAATGACAACATTAGGACAAGACCAGAATACTTAACTTCCTGTCTGTTGTTGGTAGCTTCCCTTCTAATACCATCGGATTCTGCACATCTTTCTAGACTTACGCTGAATGCTGTTGGAATCGAATCAGAATAATTATTTTATTACACTCGGAATTCCTGATTAGTTGAGCTGCTCCACAATTGCATCAAAACCTTATTGGCTGATGATGAAAGTATAATTTTTTGTAAAAAAAAATCTCTCATCAGTGTGTTGCTCTGACTGGAAAGCACACATTGATTGATGCACTACCACTGACTTCCAAAACTTCAGCAGGTTCCCATAGCAATCTGTCACTTTTGTTCTTTGCCCCTTTAAGCACTGGGATGGAAGTGGAAGATTTAGCAGTGATGTATTTTGATCTGGTGGTGGTGGTGGCTCATGGCACCCCGTGTAGTGAGTGGATATAGCTAATGCAGTGCAAAGCAAAGATCTATCGTGTGACGCTGAGGGACTCCGCTGTTTGTGTGTGATGCGGAGTCAAACCGAGATTCTGTTGCATGCACTGTCACATGCTTTCTATTGCTAATTTTGTCTGATAGGTTTTGCAAACGTGTATGTGTGTAGACAGACAGACAGACAGAAGAAGAGCTGGTTTTTATACCCCACAATTCTCTACTTTAATGAGTCTCAGAGTGGCTTACAATTGCCTTCCCTTCCTCTCCCCACAACAGTCACCTTGTGGGGTCTGTGGGGTTGAGAGAATTCTGAGAGAACTGTGACTGGCCCAAGGTCACCCAGCTGGCTTCATGTGGGGGAATGGGGAATGAAACCTGGTTCTCCAGATTAGAGTTCACTGCTCTAAACCACTATAACATGCTGGCTAGATAGATAAAATTTCTCCAGGTGGGGTTTGTGCAAATACAGTTAACAGTTTCCTCTAAATTTGGGGGTGGCTTACGCTGTTAGAATGTTATAATGCAGCTTTTCCTGATCTGTACAACTTTAGGCCATGGATTATGAATATTTGATAACCTGTGGAGCTGCTGGGGATAGTGTCCCTCCCCCATGCCAAACTCCTAGCAGGTCTCAGCGGAGCCCTTTCTGAAATTCCAATTTTATATATGCAAGGGGTTTTTTTTCCCTTGCCCCCCTCCCACTGTCTTAAGGGGTGTGGCCCAGGAAAAAAAGTTTTACCCCTTGCCTCTTGCCTGTGGTGTAAGCTGGTCTTCCTTCAGAGCTGTTGGCTGCCAGGGAAGATGACGAATACAGAAACGACGAGGCTTCTCTCCAAAAAATGCCTGGTTTAGTACTATAAACGGTGCCTAGATTACAAGGAGTACTTGGAGCACAGACCAGACACCGCCTCCTGGTAGGAGCCATGTTTTGTTTTATTTTTAAAATGCCAAAGCTCCATCTCCAAACAGGCTGGTACATCTACTGTAGAACAGAAGACTACTAACCCTTAGTTTGCCACAGACAGTACTTTCTCTGTGCCATGCAGTACAATTTACGTTGTCCCCTGACCAGGGCCGGTGCCAGGCTTCTTTGCACACTAGGCGAGGCTACCTTCTGCCCCCCCCCCCCCGGTGTGCTCACCAATTTTCAAACATAAATGCATTTTAGGAAGAATGAAAAACACAAAGACGAGGATTCCTGTTAGTAGTCAGGGCTGCTCTCCCCATCGTCCTCACCCCACTTGCTGGCCTCTGCGCCCATCAGGTTTCTGCAACCCTAGGCAGTCACCTAATCTTGTCTTATGGTAGCACCGGCCCTGCCCCTGACATTATATCAGGCATTTCTCTGCCAGCATGTGTCAGTGATGAGGGATGTCTCTTAATCCAAGGTCTCTTTAAAAAAAAAATCAATGTTAAGTTTCTGGCTGTAAGAACAGACGGATCGGTTTCTCACAAGGAGCTGTGGTGCCCTCGCTCCTCCCTTTCCACCCGGTTCCATTGGTCAATTTCCCGGTAATCGCTGCACGGCCACATTTTGATCTGCGGCTTCATGTGATTTTCCCCACGGCTTCTCGATCCTGTTTTTTGAGGATCTAGAAGGGAAAGGGAGGAGCGACTGTGCTGCAGCTCCTTGTGAGAAATCAGTCCCGGGGCCTTTTCAGACTGGCCAGTTGCCTCTCACTTCCTCCTCATTTCCCCCTCTGCGACTCCTCCTGAGCAAACCTGCCGTTTTCGCACTAAAGCAATCTGCTCCTCTCCCCCCCCCCCGAAGTTTTCTGTTCCCATTTGGGTTGCTTCGATGCTCTCTGTGCCCGCCCCTTGCATTTCCCCTCCCCTTCCCTCCCCTTCCTCCCCCCAGCTCCTCCCTCGTTCCCCACTTTTCCTTTTTTTTTTTTAAACGCATGCGTGGTAACATTATAACGTCATAGTGGAATGATGACAGTGCATCACCCACCTTCCTCTTCCCAGAGTTCATCAAGTCCCTCCTCAGTATTCAAATTTTCCCGTCGTTCTGGGTTGGTGCAAAACGATTGGCGGGCTACAAGGAGGACCCCCCCCCCCCCATGGGTGGATTCTCCGATGTGAACTGAAATGTCGTGTGCTTAACCCAATCAAGGCAACAAAATGGAGGATGGGCAACATGGCGTCAGCTGGCCCGTGTTAAGAAAAAAAAAATTACATAAATGGTGGTGGTGGTGGTGGCGGCAGCTGAGGAGGAGCAGCATGACAATCAGAGCAGTCTCCCCGCTCCGCAGGAATAGTTATAGCCCCTTGAAAACAGTTCAATCCATTTCTGTGACTTTTCTGCAAAGAAGCGCGCCCAGCCTGCTCTGCAGGGGCTGCCAATAAACAGCAAATTAACCCCCCCCCCCATAGTAGATGTGAACGTGTGTTTATTATATAAAGACAACAATTGTGCCGTCTTCCCTTGCTGCATCAAAATTTCATTATGATGTTATAACGTTATAAGGGCCTTTTTTTAAAAAAAAAAAAAAAAGGAGGGGGGAAAGTGTTGCTTCAGGATCGTGGGACCGCACACAGGGAGCGGAAAGGAAGGCAAGTTTCCCCAGCCCGCCTGCCCGCTTGCCGCGGCTTCTCCACGGATTGCTAGAGGAAAGCACCCACCACCAGCTCTGCACGGGCTGTTGCCGGGGAAGCCCAAACAAAGGGCAGCAGTTACCGGGGAGCAAGCACATGGAGCTCTCGGGCCAATGGCGCCCGGCTCCTGCTCCCAAGAAACGGCAAATCCACCTCGCCAACGCAGTCCCTGTGGTGCGATCTTGCCTCCCTGCCTCCTTATTTCGATATAACGTTAGGAGGGCTCGTTTCAAAAAAAAAAAAATTCAAGAAACGCCCACCACGGGGCGGGCCAGATGGAGGGCGGGCGAGTGGGTGTGTTCTCATCTAGGTTTCTCCAACGGAGTAAACAGGAAACACCGCCAGGAACAGGATTTTCTTGCTCCAGGGATACTCCTGAGCAGTGTGGTGAAACTCCAGAGGAGTTTGTGAGCACGGAGCAACTGATGTGAAACTGACCAGAAACTCCGGTGCTCACTCCGGTGCTCGCCCCGGAAAAAAGCCAGTGCGAAAACGCCCCCGGTGTTTCCAAGTAGAGATTGCTTTGTTAAAACAGGAAAAAAACGAATTGTAATAAAAAAACCCACCCCTTCCAACTCCCCCCCCCATTAAAAGGCAAAGTGTCCATTCCCATGGATACATAGCTTAGTAGGTGCTATGTGGCTGCAAAATGTATCTGTGTACATATGTTTTATTTTAAAACACAAGCAAAACTGAGATGCTAGCAGTGAAGCCTGCCTGAAAGTTTGGATCTGGTCCATGGCAAAGGCTTACTGGGCAATACTGAGCATGAGGTTGGATGCATGCCACCCGGAATGAGTGTGTGGCTGCAGTTTGCTTCAGCTTGAGCAGGACTGACTGAGGGCATCGTTAGATTTTGGACAGCAAAGGAGCCGTTCTTTCAAGTTCTTGCTGAAGCCGAGCCAAGAAGCTGAACTGTGTATGCCTCATGCAGTTTTGTTCGCTAGGAGGAAATTTATATGCCGTGTATTAAAATGCCAGCGGAAGTGTTCAGTGCTAGAATAAGTTACCCGGGTGTGGAGGTGGGGGAAGGCAAAGGTCTAAGGCATTGAGGTAAATGCTGAATCTCTCACTAAAATGTGCGCTGTTCCATAATGGCAGAATGATGTTGACCTCTGGTAAAGTGACAATAAAAAGACCAGAATGAAGATGGCGCAGTCCTTGTTGTTGCACTTAAAAGTTTTCAAAGACCAGGAAATTACAGACTGAATTGAGTTGCTCCAACTCGAAGGCACACTCTTTCCTCCACCCCCACTCTTTTCTTTTTTCTTTTTGCTCAGCAATATAGTAGCTGATAATGTTAGAATCCTGATGCTAAACAGAATTGCGGGCTTATCTTTGGCCCCCAAAGGTAGACTTGATCGGACAACACTATCTTAGCCATTGTGAAGCATTATTAGAATAAATCCTGTGAAGTGTGATGTTTGCCTTAAGAGACCATATGGGTGCTGACTTTGTCCTTTGTCAGCAGAGGTTTCATGCACACACCCCTGCTTAATAGGGCTACAGTTTATCAAGACGCACAAGCAGGTTCTGACATCAGTGGGGCCTACCTGTGCGTTTAATCTTGGACCCTTTGCTAGAGATTAAGAGCTTAAACACCTCTATGTAGATAAGAACTAATTAAGTTTGCTGAACGCTGATTGAGTTGGAGCCCATTCACAGAACACGATTTCCATTAATGGGGAGGGGGGGGGAACCCAACAACAATGTGTTACAGAAATGCGATCAGCCCGTGAACTACAGATCAGTCTCTGGAGTTTGTGGATTAGTATGGAAGTTATTTGGATGCATAATTATTTATTTCCAATTTTTATATGCTGTGTTTTCTGCTGAAAAGATACTCAAGGCAACCCCATCATCCTCATCCTCATCCTCATCATATTTCAATAATCCACTTGTGGCCACAGGGTTCATTGTCAGTACTTACTCTTAGTTAGTAACTTAACACAGGAATCTTTCCCCCCAAACACCCAGCCTTTGCTGTTTATCTCTGTTCCTGCCTCAGCCTATTCACCCAGGTTGGCTTGAGCTCCAATTCTCTTTGTGAAAATTAGATGTAGGGTAGAGAGGGTCACTCTGTCTCCCTCCCTCTTGAGAACTTAGGCACCCTTATTGAAATTCTGTTTGGGAAAGTCTTTGGAGCTCAAGTGTTCATGCACCTTTTTAAATTTTAACTGTATACCCAAATGGCACTACTAGGTTGCTCAGTGGACCCTGCACGTGGCAACCCATATGTGGATGCTACACACATGGTAAGAAATATATGAATTCTATAGTTCCAATATGTCACACTAGAGTGAGTAGGAGCTGGAATAGAGAAGAAGTCCAATGTGACAAATCTGTTGCTGGGCAATAGAAGCTGAATGCCCCCCTCCCCTGCATATTCAAAGCTAACTGCAGTTTTCTAATGCTGTCAGCATTCATCATGACTAATTGGAGTTGGTTGAAGACTTAAGATTTCCATCTTGGCATGCTGCACAGGAGGAGGGAAATGGGAGGCTGGCAGTTATCTAAATTTGTGCCAGCCACAAAGACACCCAGGTTGGTTCACGAATCAAGTCTTTCCTGTGGCCTGTATGTGAAAAAAATAATATTTAAGTCAGAATTCTAGTGAAGTCGAAAGCTTGACCATTTTCCCCCTTTTTTGGTTACCTGCTGTGCTGGTGCAACATCCTTTCAGTGCTGGCCAACTTCAGATATGCGTGCTACCCTGAAGCAGCGTGTCTTTGCATTGAACCCTTGGAGAACTAATTAACAGCCCTTTTTGAAAAAAAAACTACTATTCCCTCAAATAATTGGGATTGGCTGCTTTTTTTTTCCAAGATAGGGATCTACCACTGTAACAATAGAGAAGACTAGCCCATTAAGAGGGGAATTGTCTTCTCATTATTTAAGGAAATTGGAAATGCATTCATGATTCCAAAATAAATCCACCCAAATGAGTACTGTGCATACTGGCTTAGTTGGGAGGACATTCTGGTCAGAAGAAAGGCATGAAGTAGCTTAGAAATAAGAGCTGAATGTGGTGGGAATGTGGTGGGAATGTATCTTGGGGAAATCAGGTTCTTGAAAGCTTGATTCATGATTCCATTCCCAAACGGCACTGCTCTCCTCCCCCTTCTCTGGGAAATGCAGTTTTAATAATCTGTGTAAAAGGGTCATGTAAAGAAAGTGCTGAAGTCCACAAATATTGGTTGAAAAATGAATATAGTGTTTGCTAAATAAATGGTTGTAAATCAATTAAAATGTTTAAATTAGTGGGGGGGGTTTAGACTTGTTCACAGATTGCACTTCAAATGAATGAATTGCCTGTTAACTTAGATGTAACAATTAGCTTGGGTACCATTTTGGTTGCATTAGGTTATGAAATGAAATAGATTGAAAGTTAAATGCGATGTTGCTGAATTCTAACTACATTATTCCTCTTAGAGGGTTTTCTTCTCCCGGGAGGTGGAGGCTCAGCTTTGTTATATATTTTCAATAGAAGTAAAGCGATCAAGGGTCTGTCTACGGAGGTCATCCCAGGCATTGGTTTATGGTCATCTAATGCATTCATTTCACCCCCATAGACAAAAGAAAGAGTCATTGTACAACAGTAGTTGGGAAACTAAAGGCCACTTTATTTATATACCAAGGGCAAGGGCAAGCAGTAAGCAGCGACATGGTCAAGGCCTGGGGTCACCTAGTGCAAAGGGCAAAAACACGAAGACTATGCCTTGGTGTTCTTGGTGTATTCTTGGTGCTTGGGGAGGGGCAACTGTGGGAGGGCTTCTAGTGTCCTGGCCCCCCTGGTGGACCTCCTGATGGCACCTGGTATTTTTGGCCACTGTGTGACACAGAGCGTTGGACTGGATGGGCCATTGGCCTGATCCAACATTGGCTTCTCTTATGTTCTTATGTTAAACTTACCAAACTAGTTCAGTTCATCAAAGGCCATTTGGGGTTGGGGTTGGAACTGAGCACAAACCACAAACCAAAGCACTTTTTTCAGTTCATGCCCATCTTTACTCCAATTTTTTGCATGGAACCAGGGTAGTTAATGAACGTTGGTAAATTCTCTAGCAGACTTGTGTGAGAGCTGTACCACTATGGATTTCAGATGAATAATGAAATGCTTCTCCATCTGCACCCCCAACCTCCCCCCCCCCAAACCCTCTGCTCATGGAAAACAAGTACGTCAAAGAAAGCCTTAGTCTAGAACCTCTTCTCCTTGGCATCTAGCTTTACATATGAAAAGCAGCTTTTATGTGTCAGCTGTTATCTGGGCTATCCCACCTCTAGTAGAGAGAAGAGCGTAGAGAAGAAACTGTTCTCCTTTTTTGTAATTTCTTCCAACACTGGTGCTAAAACCATGCCCCATTGCAAATGATCATCCTTTCCCGCTAATACTCTTGCCTGAATGTATATTACTATTATTTCTATTATTTAAGTTCCCACACTTTATCCAAGAACCCTAGGGCACAGAGTGTTCTGCTCCTACATTTTATCCTCACAACAACCTTCCAAGGTTAAGCTGGGGTGAAGAGACTGTCCCAGGGCCTTCCGGTAAGCTTCATAGCAGAGTAGGGATTTGAACCTGGATTTCCCTAGCTCTTCCTCTGATACACTAATCCGCTATACTCATTAACATGCATAGCAGCATGGGTGTACATGGTACCTTAAAATTAAAAAGAGAGAGAGAGAAGGTATCCCAGTATCTTGATTTCTTTTTTGTCTCCTTCCCTCCAGCATGTTTTTTATCTTTGTTTTATTTCAAGTAGGGGGGGAAATGGACCGCTGAGGTTTTTTTTCTCCAGGTTTCACATAATTAGTAAACCCTTAGAATACTCATTATAAATAGATCAAAGCTTTTCAATTCTTCGTTACAAAGGCAGTCATCTTAGATCTAACTTGAACTGCTACCTCGTCCTCCCCCCACTGTAAGCCCTGCTGTTTTGCCACTTTGTGTTCCCTTAAATTATTAACGTTGAAAATATTAAATTATTCAGCATGCTAAAAAATCTCAAGAAACTTTGTTTCGACAAAAGGAACTTTCGTGCTATTCAAGCTCTCTTAACTTAACTAATTTGCCTTGATTGCAGCTGTGATTTCTTTCCTGTGTCTGATGTGCTGCTAACCACTGTACCCAGTGGGCAGCCACCACTGTGGGCATAGTGAATCTCCTCTCACTCCAGCTGGAAGGAAAACTCTGCAGACAGTGATGGAAAGGGACCTTTAAAAGGACTGGACACAGCCTAGTCCTTTGAAAGGTGGAGGATTGTTGGCGAGGAAAGAGAGAGGGGGAGGGCATAGGATTTACAACTCCTGGTTGAGAAGTAACAAATTTGGGGGCACAACTTGGAGAGGGTGGGTTTGGGGGAAGGGGGGGCCCTCAACAGGGAATAATGGTATAGAGTATGCCCTCTAGAGCAAGCACCTCCTCCAGGAAAATTGATCTATGTTGTCTGGAGAACAGTCATAATTCTGGGAGATCTCCAGGCCCCACCTAGAAGTTGGCAGCCCTGTGGGAGAACCAGTTGAGTTAAAATTATTTTTCATGTCTTTGGATATACATGAAACTGAGCAGCCCATTGTAGCTTGGTTGGGCCACATCAAGGCTAACAGAACGTGGCCTCAAGGTAAGAAAGGGAAGGCTGCTAGTGCAAAGGGCAAAAACACGAAGACTATGCCTGCTTAGCCCATACCTCTGCTCAGGTAGCCAGGGTAGAGGCTGTACTTTTCAAGTGGTTACTAGTTCAGGTGAGCCATAGGCATCTCATCCTTTAAAGAAACGTTCTATCAGGACCTGGGAAGGCTCCGCCAAGGAAGGTTTTCTCCTTCCAACAGCTGCTGACAGTGGCCACCATGAGTGATTTCACACATCCATCTTGTGGTAAGTTGCACTGTGGTAAGATGAGGTGATCCATCTCTTATATTTTTGGAAGTAAATGTCAATTCAGCTGCTCCACAGAGTACTTTACAGTTTATTTGTTTAAGAAGTTTATAAGCCAACATTTCTCCTGACAACTCAGGACCCAGTACAGGTAACAGCCATTCAACGATACACGCAAAATATCGAAACATTAAAATTACATTCAAATATCCAACATAAGATCACTCTGTTCAGTCACAATTTTTTTTGGCAAACTCAAAATTGTCCCCAAAGCTCTGAGACCAACAGCCCACCCTTTTCAGGGGGACTATTACACAATTATGGGGTTGTCACCCAAATAGCTGCAGAATGAGCATTGACAAAAGAGGCACAGATAATCGATGTTGTTGCATGGAGTGAAACTTCCTTACATGACCATGCTATGAGAAGTGGTCCTGCAAGTATTTGTTTTACAATGTGAAAACCAGCTAACAGTGGTCACAGAGTTCCCTAAGGGTCAGCATGTGGAGAAAGTCTCTGTGCTTCAAATTAATTTGGAAGATTAGAAAACAGAACATTTCTTGTAGATGTAGGAAGGATCATGTTACTTCCATCGGAAGCTTAGTTCTTTCCATTTGGTCACAGTTTTCTTTCTTAGGAATCAGGGAAATTCAAGTCTAGATCTCTGGTCAGCAACAAGCTTAGTGTCAAGGACTGTTCTCAAAAGACGTGATGGGTGGGTCTACTGATATAACATTACTGCAGCTATCACTCTGAACATCTCTGGATGGCCAAGCATCATTACCTGAAGGAGGCTTTTGAAATTAAAATCGTAACCAGATTTTGTGCGTGCATAAGCACCAGGCAAACTTTTCTTAGGAGAGATTTTGTATGGATGAGTGCCACCAGATAGCTAGACCTGTTAACTGGTGTTCAGAAGGCTGTGACACTTGAAACAGCATCTCAGAAAGTGACCTCAGCACATCAGTCAGGTTCATAGGAGAGGTGTTCCCTGAGATACTCGGCCCAAGAGCATGTCTGATCTGGAAGCTATGTTAAGATTTAGACCTTAACTTAAACTGACTACACGTGGTTGTTTCAACTGGAAATGCCAGTGATTGAACTTGTGACCTTCTGCATATTCTGTACCATTGAGCTGTAGCCACTTCCTAATCAGGTGGACCTCTTTAACTTGTAGTTTTGGTGTAAACCCAGAGGTTTGTGGATATGTGCATGCAAAATACCCACTAGATGGTTCTCAGACTTTTTCTCAGACTTGCTAGTCTGAAGTCCTGAGAATATCCTAGGCTCTTTTCATCATGCCTTTTGGTTACATTCACATCTGGAGTCACCCTGAGAAGTAATGTCTGTTGATATGCATCACAAAACTGTGTGTGTATATAATTCTCATCTATGATATTCATTTTAATCCTCCATAATAAGAGAACAAATGGCTAAGAAGGTATAGACAGGGTTTATGTATTCCAGGGATTCAATGATAGGCAATTCTTTCCATGCACATCAAAAGCTTGCAAGAGTCAAAAGCGGCACAATAATAAGTGCATGTAAAGGATTTTGCTAAATGGTTTCCAGGATATATCAAGCAAGACCGAATGCAGGTTTAATGAGGTATGCAGCATGTAATCGTTTGTATGTGTTCTCTCCAAACCCTTGCGAAGGGCCTACGATGGTAAAAGTGGGGTGTGTTTTTGTTTATGCAGAATGCTGTTGTTGGAATTTCGATTTATGATCCATTTAGATGGATAGTAGGCTATCTAATTGGATCTACTTGGGAATATAGTCAGTAATAGTGTGTTCTTAAAAAAAATGTTTAACCGGAGACTACTTGTCCTCTTTTCATAAGTAGTGCTAATTTAACAAAGACTGCCCATAGATGCCCCCACCACTCTGAAGGAGGACAAACATGCTCCAATCCACCTTCTCTGTTTTTCACTACTCCTGTTGCTACCCAGGAACTTCTACAGGCTGACCTGGTCTAGCAAGCAGGCAAACCTGTCTCATGGTGAGTCATTCAGTATCACCACCTCGAACTGGCAGCAGCTCTTCAGGATCTCAGATTCCTCCCATTTCCTTCTACTTGAGAGTTGATGCTAGAAACTGAGCCTGGGACCATTTGCATGCAAAGCAGGTGCTCTACAGCTGGATTACAATACCTCTTCCGTCAATGAGATGAGTAGGGTAAAACTCTTCTCCAGGGCTTTTTTTTGTAGAAAAAACCCAGCAGGAACTCATTAGCATAATAGGCCACATGCAACAGCAGAAACTCATTAGCATATTAGGCCACACCACTGACAGCATAGCTTATTAGCGTATTAGGCCACACCCCCATGTCACCAGAAGAGTGGTCATCCAGCCACACCCACCTTTTGCTTCTTATTCTGTTTACCTTGTTTGTTGTCAAAACCCAGGGCTTTTTTTGTAGCCGGAATTAATTTGCATGTTAGGCCACATACCCCTAATGTAGCCAATCCTAATGAGTTTCTGCAGTTGGGTGTGGCCTATTATGCTAATGAATTCCTGCTGGGTGTGGCCAACTCAGGAGCCAGCCGGAACTTCGTTCTTGTGCGTTCCTGCCCCAAAATAGCCCTGCTCTTTTCTCTGATAGCTTGTTTCTGTGTTCAGTCTGGTGCTGGATACTGTGATGTGCCATGTCTGTTGTGTGCAATGTTGTGGTATCTCAGGAATGTTGTGTAAAGGAATATCATTGGGAGCTCATGAGAACAGGATTGGATCTCCTGAAACTGTCTTTTAACACCATTTTTTTTAAAAAATGAAGATACGATACTGCTACAAGGGTGGGGAAAAACCTTCCCTCTAATACTATGTTATCTCTCCTGTTGCCTATTTATATTGTGTTGCTAAGTGAAACATAGCAGCATGTATTTTTTTTGAAGAGCACATCTTACAGTTTACTCTTCTTTAGAACTGCAGATTGTTTAACGTTTAACTGGAGCCTCTATTTAACTTCAATTCACAGTTTAAAACAGGCATTCCTTCCGTGTTGTAATATATGGAGGCAGATGCACTTGATATGGACTTGATAGTAACATTTGTGCTTATGTGGGGAGATTGGTGGGTGGGCTTTGTTTAATAGACTATAGGCAATGGCAGTGCTTTATATAAATAAATACAGTATGGTATTTGCAGACAAAATAGTTCATAGCTAAAGATGTCTATTGGGGAGTACCAGTAATACTAATTGTTTAGTACTAGTACAAATAGAAATGTTGTTATTACACTTACTAATGCTCTGATGGCAATCTTTGAGGGAGTAAGTATTCTGCCCCCCTCCATTCAATCTAAAATCTGCATTTTATATGGGTTAGCATTGAAACCTGGATGGTTAGATAAAAGTTGATTTATCTGGTCCAAACCCATTTTTGGATCCAACCCAAGCCATTTTCTTGAAAGCTGGCTTGCAATATGCTCTCTTGTGATAGGCCTAGGTTTCTCAGGTCATGTTCACACGGGCAATTTGATCCGTTGCCCTTGCGGTTCCTTTATGGATTTAATGTCCATGTTCAGACAGCAGCATCTGTCTGTCGTGCCCCAGTTGTCTGAGTTTCATTCCCTCCTCCCCTTGCCCCATGTTTCTTTGATACCTGAGAAAGTCCAGTCCTGTTGGTCAGAGCCTCTTCCAAAATGGATTCCTGTCATCTGGTCACTCTGACAGCCTCATGAACTACATATCCCAGCAGGCTAATTCTTGCTTCTGGGCATGCTCCTAGGACAAAGTTCTAAAAAAAATGGCTAACAGGCTGGCTCCAGGCTTGGTGCTGTCTGGTCAGGCCAGTCAAATTGCTTTGAAGAGTGCTAAAAGGGGTGAGATTCTCTGTAACAATCTGGCTCTGTTAGAGGCGGAGCAACAGCCGATTGAACTGCCCATCTGATCACAACCTCAGCCTCAAGATTAATATCCCCCCCCCAGTCAAATGAGGCTTAGTGCAGAATGCCGGGGGTGCCGGGGGCACTCAAGAAAGTGATGGTCCACCCTCTCCTGAAAAAAACTATCACTGGACTCGGCCGAATTGGCCAACTATCGACTATAGTCCAACTTGTCCTATTTGGACAAGATTTTGGAGAGGGCAGCGGCGGTTCAGTTGCAGAGCTTCCTGGATTACACTTCCGTGCTAGACCTGTTTCAGTCTGGCTTCTGGCCAGGTCATGGGGTGGAGATGGTACTGGTCGCCCTCACGGACGACCTTCGGCGGCATCTGAATTGGGGCTGTACGGCGGTGCTGGTGTTGTTAGATCTGTCGGTCGCGTTCGACACGGTTGACCACCAGCTACTGATCCACCGCCTCGTCGACACGGGATTCAGGGGCTTGCCTTTCAGAGGCTTGCCTCGTTTCTCCAAGGTCGGGGACAGAGAGTGGCGCGGGGGGAGCAGATGTCCCGGAGGCACCCACTAGTGTGTGGAGTGCCGCAAGGGGCAGTGCTACCCCGATGTTGTTTAACATCTACATGCGCCCTCTTGCCCAGATTGCCCGGAGGCATGGGCTGGGCTGTCACCAGTACGCTGATGACACCCAGCTATATCTGTTGTTGGGCGGCTGGTCTGTGGCTACCCAAGATGACCTGGAGCGGGTGCTTCAGGACATGGCAGGCTGGCTCAGGCTGAGCCGACTGAAATTGAATCCAATGAAGATGGAGGTCCTGTGCCTGAGTTGGAGTGGACCGGGGGTAGGGATCCTATTGCTGGCATTCAGGGGGTCACCATTGGTGCCAGCGCCAAGGGTTCGGAGCTTGGGAGTACTCCTAAACCCCTCATTAACGATGGAGGCCCAGGTAGCAGCCACTGCCAAGGCAGCCTTTTACCATCTGCGGCTGATTAGGCAGCTGATTCCCTTCCTCGAACGCAATGACCTGGCAACAGTGATCCACACATTGGTCACCGCGAGGCTGGACTACTGTAACGCTCTCTACATGGGGCTACCCTGGTGCAGAATGCCGCGGCCAGGCTGTTGATGAGTCTCTCAGTGCGAGACCACATCCAGCCTGTGCTGAGGTCACTGCACTGGCTGTCTATAGCATACCGGATCCGGTTCAAGGTGCTGGTTTTAACCTTTAAAGCCCTGTATGGTCAAGGGCCTGCTTACCTACGGGACTGCCTTTCCCCGTACATACCCCAGAGAGCACTGCGGTCAGGCACACAACATCGCCTGACCCTTCCTGGCCCAAGAGAGGCCAGGCTGGTGACCACCAGTAATAGGGCCTTCTCAGAGGCAGCTCCCTACTGGTGGAATGAGCTCCTGGAAGACATCAGGGCCCTGCGGGACCTTTTGCAGTTCCACAGGGCCTGCAAGACAGAGCTCTTCCACCAGGCTTTTGGGGCCGTCACTGGGGGAAATGGCCACGGGTAAGTGGCCAGTTGAAGTATTGACCCAGTACATCTGCAGGCGGTAGTCTCCTGGCCGTGGGGCTGTAGTTGCTGCGCTGGTGTTGGATTTTGCATTTGCCGCCATTTTTAGTGGGTTCTGTGGTTTTATTGTAATTAGTTATTATCTGAATTTTTTGTATGTTACTGATTTTAATGCTGTGAGCTGCCAAGAGCCGCTTTGTGCTGGCTAGGCGGGATATAAGTCTAAATAAATAAATAAATGTAGCAACACTGAATGTGTTTAGAGCCTGCCGTTTTACACAGATCCAGTTGCCAAACCTTGTCCTGAGGCCTTATTAAAGGGACCAGGTGAAATAAAGCATTCCTAGGCATCCCTTTTGCATTTTTTAAAATATTTATATCCTGCTCTATTCTAAAATGGGCTCAGGGTGGCTCAAAACAATTAAGATCTAAATAAATAATAGTACCATACAATAAAACCAAGTTAAAACAATCAGATACTGAAACAAGATGGCAGCAAAAGCAAGACAAAAACTCCAGGGCAATCCTTAATGCCTCCTGTATGATGAATTAGTTCAAATATGTATTTCTGTGGACAGGGAAGGCCAAGATGGCTTGGATGTTTGCTGCCTCAGCCAAAGGCCTGGCAGAACAGCTCCATTTTGAAGGCCCTGAAGAATTGGAATGGTTCTCCAGGCCCTGATCTCACACGGGAGTGTGTTCCACCAGGCCAGGGCCAGGGCACAAATTGTATGTTGTTGTGGGATAGATCACAGTTGTCTAGTCCTTGCATGAGGAGTCATGGTTCCCCTTAGTCATACCAGCCTTCAGCTGCAAACTGGTCAAATATCATTCTTGTTTTCCTCTGATTTGTTTCCTTGTTGTGAATCAGAATATTATGATGCCATTAGTTTTTTTTATCTTTCAGAAAGATCTGTTTTATAGGTCAGAGGACACTGAAGGAAGATGTACAAATAGGTCCATTTTCATTGCCATTGTGAACCATTTAAGTCTTGCCATTTCTGTTGCTGGTTCTACTGGTCTTTTATGGCATATATATTCATTGGATCCAAAAACAGTGCTCAAAATTGTGCCCCCTGAATGAGGACAATGTAACCCAAGGAAACACAAAATGACCACAAAATATTCCTTGGTAGGTCCCTAAGCAAGGTCAGCCCTGGTTAGTATTTGGATGGGAGACCACCAAGGAAGTCAAAAGTTGCTGCGCAGAGGAAGGCATTGGCAAACCACCTCTAAACGTCTCTTGCCTTGAAAATCCTATGGGGTTGCCACGAGTTGACTGTGATTTGATGATGCCCCTCCCTCTCTCTCACTAGGGTTGCCAGCCTCCAGGTGGGGCCTGGGGATCTCCCGCTTTTACAACTGATCTCCAGCTGAGAGAGATCAGCTCCCCTGGAGAAAATGGCTGCTTTGAATGGTGGACTCTATGGCATTGTACCATGCTGAGGGCCCTCCCCTCCTCAAACCTCACATTCTCCTGGCTCCACCCCCAAAGTCCCCAGGTATTTTCCAACCCGGACTTAGCAACCCTACCTCTCACTCTCTCACACACACTTTGCACAAAGGGGATGCAAGATCAAAATAGGATGTTCTTAGTTAAAAAGGAAAAAAAACGAGAGTGCAAAATTTGGTATCATCCTAGACCTGGTTGTGTTAAAGGAATTTCTAGCTGTGGCTTCCCCTGCATGCTTCTCATGAGTATAGAGACTGTGTTAAAATTAACTAACTGCTGAGAATAAGGTGGCAGGTAGCTCTTCTTCCCTGTCTACCTATACACGAGTGATTAAATTGTTGAAACGCTGTTCATTAGCACAGCCAAAGGCCGAGGTGAAGCCGACCATTTCTTGCAATAAAATATAATTTCTTAAAAATGGCCTTGATTAGTATTTCTTACTTTTAATAATGCAGACTGCTTCTCAAACATTTTCGCTTGATAATCCGCTGATATTCTGAAAATTAGACACATCTTTTCTGAGCTGACACAAATGGGGTTGCTGTTAAAGTATTTCTGTGTTCCCCCCCACACTGTCTCAGTACCTCGGTATTAGAGATATTAAGCTAATGTATACCCCTAAATTAAGGGGGGAAAGATTTATACCTGCCACTTTTCCTCGAGCCTCAAATTTTCCATCTGTGTGCAAAGATCGTCACATGGTTCAACAGTCTTAGGTCCCTCTAAGGCAGGAGAGAGGCTTTGCAAAATTATGTCTTCCAGGGCCTGCTGCAGTACTTCTGATTATGTATTCCCCCACCCATTGCTTGATGAAGAATTCTTTAAAAACATAGAACCAATACTCTCATTATCTACTTTCTGCTGTTCCAACCATGCTGTAGCTTTTGAAGCTATTGCACTGAGGCCAGAGGTCTTAATCTCCGTGTCCCAAGGGTTGCACCTTGAAACATGCAGTTGGCCTCCTGCCATCCTGGATGGTATCTGCCATGAGGGTTTCCCAAATGCAACTGCTGCAGGCGGAGGAAGAGTGCTGTTGCTGTGGGCAAAAACAGCCCTATGGCAACATCTCAGCAGGCCGTGGGTGGATTGCAGTTTACTACCAGCTGAGGGGGGGAAGAGAGACTTGGTTTCTAAACTGTAATTATTAGGACTATCAACTGTGATATGCACTGTGGAAAACATTACCTTTCTGGTGTTGGGGGACAGAATGTGGATGGTGCTTAAGATAGAGGTTGTTTTCACACGACCAGTGTGTGGTATGGTTTGACCCAGTCCTTGGATGTCTTTGGACTACCCTCCACACACCATTCCTCATGAAGGACTTTATGGTTTAGAATTAACTACTTGTTTGTTGTAATGTCAGAGTCGGATACCCTGTCAAATGATGGGGTGGGTCCAGGCTAAACTGGCCATTTCCTCAGAATTCCTCTTCCCACTGCAGACTCCCCTCTTGTTGGTCCTTTGTCCCCTGAGAGCAGTGTTTTGCTCAGATCAGTCGGCTCAGGTTGCAGTTGGGAAGGGGAAGGCAGGAGACTCCCATTCTCCTTTTGGAACACTTATTTTGGATCCAGCCCATCAGTTTGGGGCTTCCTCTACACCCCAGAATTCTAAACACTGATGAACCTGTAGTCTGTAATCCTGTTTTGTTGGCAAATGACAAATTGTGGTTTGTTAAAAGCATCTGATTCAGATGTCTGGTCCAATTGTGGTTAGATCTAAACCAGTGAGCATTCTGAGAGCCAGTTTGGTTTAGTGGTTAAATGTGCAGATTCTAATGTGCAGATTCTAATCTGGGAGAACCAGGTTTGATTCCCCACTCTTCCACTTGCAGCTGCTGGATTACCTTGGGCAAGCCATAGCTCTGTCAGAGCTGTTCTTGAAAGAGCAGTTTTCGAAAGCGCTCTCAGCCCCACCTACTTCACAGGGTGTCTGTTGTGGGGAGGGGAAGGGAAAGGAGGAGGAGGAGGAAGAAGAAGAAGAAAAAGAAGAAGAGATTGGATTTAATCCCCGCCCTTCACTCGGAGTCTCAGAGCGGCTTACAAACTCCTTTCCCTTCCCCTCCCCACAACAGACACCCTGTGAGGTAGGTGGGGCTGAGAGAGCTCTGACAGAAACTACCCTTTTAAGGACAGCTCTGACAGAACTATGGCTTGCCCAAGGTCATGCAGCAGCTGCAAGTGGAGGAGTGGGGAATCAAACCTGGTTCTCTGAGATTAGAGTCCACACACTTAACCACTACACCAAACCAAGCCGTTCTGAGACTCCTTTGGGTAGTGAAGGGCGGGGGATAAATCCAATCTCTTCTCCTCCTCCTCTTCATGGGAGGGTGGAAGCAAGCTCTCTGGTTTGTTTTTGTCACTCTTGCCATGTTTTGTTTCTTAATATCTCAGTGTGGCCAGGGAGTCACAGGGACCTACCCCATGCTATTCCTATGAACTTGGTGGTGGTGGGGAAATCTACTCTCCCCGTGTCTGGAAATAGTGACCTCTCCCCTTTGATGCAGTGGAGATTCTCCAACCAATGATCATCCTTTCTGTAACATAAGGATGTGCTGCACATAACTGTGGTAGTACTGTGCAAGAGAAAACCAGGCAAAGATTTTTTCAGGGTACGTTCAGTTGTAATTTGTGTAATGCTCATCCTGACTTATTCCATCCAGCCACTGTGGTATGGTGGCTACAGTTTTGGACTAGGATTTGGACTAGGACTAGGAAGACCCAGGTTTGAATCTCCACTCTGGGGGTCGTTGTGAGGTTGAAATAGAAGAGAAGACAGTGATGTCAGCTACTTTGAATCTCTACTGGGGAGAAAGGTGGGATATAAATGATGCAAATAAAGAAACTCTAGCAATTTCCAGAACTGTGCAGTTCAGTCTAGGAGTGAAATCCCGGCAGAATCGTAACCTGCCACCACAATGGGTGGAGTGAGTGAAATGGATCCACAGGATGGAGTGGGTGATCATGGGCCACTGAGAAGTGGTGGGGAAAGATATTTGGGAGCAATCATGTGGTTGTGGGACTTGTCCAGCAATATATGGACGCTTCTCAAATTGTGATTTGATGACAGAAAAGGAGCATCATCCTGGAATGCTGTCTTCTAAGGGGATTTTTCAGTGAGATTGCACATAGTTTGCATGCGTGCCCACACTGCCATTTGGGAACTGCAGTTTGTGTTTTGGGGGAGATATACACAGCATTCCTCAAACAGTATGACATTTGTTCTTGCTGAAGAGAGGGTAGTGATTTTTGCCAGTTCCTTCCTCCCACTGCAGACCACCACTTCCCCCCTTTGTGCTGTTCCTCAGGAGCGCCACTTGCAGCAGCTTCGGCGAGAGTGCCCAAGTCTCACTTCGCAGAGTCTGCAGATGGTTGGATACACACCATTGTGGCGCAGAGGCAACCCTGAGATGCTGTATGCACTTCGTGTCTTGCAGCACCTTGCCCTGTGATTCTAAGCGCATTCCAGCTGCTGCTGCAACCATTTATCTAGTATGATGATGGATGCCAGTAACTGGGCAGTTACACACGCAGCGTATAAACTTGAAAAACAGCTTGTTTAAAATTGTGAACATGTCAACAGTATGAAGGCTTTGGGCATTTGACTAAAGAGGAAAGGCATAATAAGCAGAGTATGTTTGATATCCCCCCCCCCCCCCCGCACAATATTTGCTAGGGTTGTATCATCACTAGCTCTGAGCAAGAAAGTCCCACAGTTCATTGTGGTTAGAGTGTTAATCTGGGATCTGAGACCTGGATTCAAATCCCCAGTCTGCCATGGAAACTCTCTGGGGGACCTTGTTCTCAATAACGTACTTAGTGTAACATACTCCTCACCTGGATGGTCCCGGCTAACCTGAACTCGTCAGATCTCGGAAGCTAAGCAGGGTTAGCCCCGGAATGTACTGGGATGGGAGACCAGCAAGGAAGTCCAGAGTTGTTATACAGTGGCAGGCAATGACAAACCACTTCTATTTATCTCTTGCCTTGAGAATCCTATGGTGTCACCATGAATGTCACTTTCCACCGCCACTGCCACTTCCCAGGGCTCTGCTGAGGATAAAATGGAGGAGGATATAACATTGTAAACTTCTTTAGCCCCCCCCCCCCACTGGGGAGAAGAGTTGGATAAAGTAAATAAAATAAGAAAAATAGATTCATCTCTCTAGGTGGTAGAGTAACCTGTTTTGAGTTGGGAAATTCCTGGAGATTTGGGAGTACTGATTCTGTAACCTGGAGCTCAGTTGTAATTCCACGAGATCTCCAGGCTCCACTGGGAGGAATGGCAACCCTATTAGGGGGGATTAGGAAGCTGCTGTCACAACCTTGGCAATATAGTGTTAACAATACTGATCTACTTTTATGGTGGAGCCGCAGTGGCTCAGAGGTTAAGATGCTGAGTTGCAGTCCAGAAGATCGGCAGCTCAGCAGTTTGAGACCCGAGTGCCGGGTGACGGAGTGAGCTCCCATCTCTGGCCCCAGCTCCTGCCAACCTAGCAGTTTGAAAGCAAGAAATTGTAAGTAGACAAATAGGTACCGCTTCGGTGGGAAGGAAACAGCGTTCCGTGTGCCTTGGCGTTTAGTCATGCTGGCCACATGACCACAGGGAAGTCTTCGGACAATGCTGGCTCTTTGTCTCGGAATCGGAGATGAGCTCTGTCCCCTAGAGTCGGATTCGACTAGCTTTCAAGCAAGGGAAACCTTTAACTTTTATGGTGCTGTGTATATGGTTTAAAGAGAGTTCAAGCACTTTGAATACTTGAGACTGGCTAGGTAAATGCTAGGGTACACTATTATCATCAATTCTGTCGTCTGTGAAAAGTTCAGCCTTCTCTGTTGCAAAAGATTTGATTATTTTGTTGCAAGGTAGTATGCGGCTACAACAATGGGAAAAATAAACACAACAGAGTGTAAAGCATGCTGCTGGAGGTTCACACTGCAGTCAGGACGGGGTGGGGGGAGCAGCGGCAGAAAAAAAAAGATCAGCAAGTGTAGTTGGCTGTGCTTGAGGAGAAATGTTTAACATTAGGGGTTGCATCTGCTACACGGTTTCCGTAACTCAGCAAATATGTCCAGTAATCAATTATTTAATTAGCATAGTTCTATAACTAGACATATTTCAGCAAAAAATCAATAAAGCAGCCATTGTGCGTGCTAATTAAATACAGATGATTATAGCCCCCATTGTTGATGGAAACAACATGGTTGGCGATAGGGGATGAGTTGGTAAATGTTGGAGGTTATCACCATTTCACAGTAAGTGGCAGGTCAGAGTTGATGATTATGAATAGGGAGGATGGGTCCCTGGGGGAGGCAGGGGAAGAATGGGAGAAGATTTCCATGCCAGAAAAATCATTGCTGCTCTTGTTCTTGCTGCCGCAGCCAAGCAATAATTTAGCTTTACACAAACTGCTAACAGGGGTCAAACATTTTACCCAGAGGAAACTCACAGGCTTCATCATTCTGCTTGTGTACACATTAAACCAGCACTTTTCTTCTTTTGCTCTCCCCCCCCCCCCCCCTCCAGCCCATTGCCTGCCACAGGCCAGAAGCAATTGGTTTGAAAAGCAATGTGACTGTAGAATCACTGTATGTGGGGCTGGTCCAGCTATAGACAAAATTCCCTCTCCTACTGAGGTGGCCAATCGCATGTCAGTCTCATACGTTCAACAGTGTTGTTTCTAGGCAGGATAAGAAGAAGAAGAAGAAGAAGAGATTGGATTTATACCCCGCCCTCCACTCCCCAAGGGAGTCTCAGAGTGGCTTACAAACTCCTTTTTCCTTCCTCTCCCCACAACAGACACCCTGTGAGGTAGGTGGGGCTGAGAGAACTCTTTCCCAAGCTGTCCTTGAGGGAAAAGCTGGTACAGAGCCATGGCTTGCCCAAGGTCATCCAGCCAGGTGCAAGTGGAGGAGTGGGGAATCAAACCCGGTTCTCCCAGATTAGAGTCCGCACACTTAACCACTACACCAAACTGGCTCTCCATAAAGAAGGGTGCCGGCAGAACTGAGATGGCAGGTAGATTCTCAGTTGCATGGCAGAGATCCTTGTAGGATGCAAGCTTGTAAATGGGTAATTTCTTGGCTTGATCAAGCTGTGGCTTCTGCATTTGCCCATGACTGTTTTCCATGTACCGTTACCTTCTCTCACTTTGGTGGACCCATGGATCAGACAGTGGCAGCTGTTCGGATACAAGGAAGGAGAGGAAAAATGAAGGAGAGAAAAAATGATGTAAGACCCTTTGGCTCCTGACTGGGGGAAAAGGCAAGGTATAAATGAAGTAAATAAAAACTCGTGAATTACTAGTGTTGCTATCCCTCTGGGTTTGTATGCTTCATCTAGAACCAGAATCTGTACATGGTGGGCATGTCTCATCCCTTCTGTGCATACATGTGCATAAATGTGGGATCCCAGTCCAGTGCATGGCCTGCCATTTCACAGCTTTTTGTTGCTGAGTTACATTCTGAACAGCAGCTAGGGTACAGCAGGGCAATGATATTTGTAGCGGATCCTGAACTAAAAGAGCAATCAGCCTCTTGGCTTTTATATTGGTGGAGAAAAAGCTATTGGAGAATACACCTGTTCAGACTGCAGGAGCCAGAGTAGAACCTTTAGGAGTGTACAAGAACAAGAGGCAGATGGACTTGGGTAGTGATGGTGGGTATAAGCATTGGGGCATTGCGAACTTCTGCAGAAAATTGGAAGGTATCCTGGCACGGGGCTGAAATGGGAGGAGTGTTCACAGTAGTATGCCTGAACTACTTTCTGGGTACCTGCAACAAAAGTCTGTAAGCAGACACAAAATCCAGTTTATTCAGAGTTCAGAGTAAGTAGACAAATCAGCTTTCAAAGTTACAGGCCACAGATGGTTCTTCAGCAGGGAAATCTATAATTAACGGATCAACAAGGCTTAAGACACATTAAATTAATGTATAGTTTATAAAATGTGAAATGCCATCATTTCATATATATATCTCACATTGAAACATCAGTACTGAATCCAAATGAAACATTAGCAAATGTACAAAACAAGGAGATGTGCTAATTCCCAGCCCCATCTAAAAAAAAATCAAGCTGTCTTAATGCAATAATTATTTCTTAGTTGTAACATCTTTTGAGAGTTAAAGAAAATACAAATGCTTCTGAAATCCATATCTCTTGTTGGATTTTGGAGTTTGTGATGTAGTTCACAAAATAGAATGGATACACTGGGATTTCTCCATTGGTCAGTATTTTTAAAACTTCATTTTTATTATAGAACTCTGTACACGCACAATTCCTGCAGATGTGAGATTTTTCTGTTGTTTCTATTTTGCATAGACTGACAGTTGGCAGCACGCAGAAAAGAGGATGAATTTGATTCTATAATTTCTGGATTTTCTTGAGAGAAACTGTTGATGGTAGATGTTGTCAGTACAAGAAAAGGTTTTAATCAGCTACAGTGGCTCTACACTTATTTATAACCCTGCAAATATCAAAACTGCTTTGTCACTTGTGATAATGGGCTGAAAAAAACCAGATAGGGTTTTCCTAGTAATGGCCTCTAACTTCTCTCTAGGGTTTAAAAGTGTTTGATCAAAATGAACAGTGACTGTTCAGTAATGATATTGGACTTTGTGATCTTAAACTGGGTTTGTATGAGATTCATACTTGTAACCTTGCATTCATTTCTGGTGTCTGCAGTTTGTTTGCTTTTGGTCACATTCAGATTACTCTTTTTAGCCACGCCAGGTACGTCCAGACAGCAACGTCTGGGGAATGTGCCACTTCCGTGATCAGCCTGTGGATCCCCACCGGGGAGCCATACTTAAAAGATAGTGGTGAAAGTCCAGTTCAAAGCTTGCTGATGGGCCAGTGCCGGACTTTCCGCTGTCTGGTTGTTCTATTGCGCAGTCAGCCCGTTGAGATGGTCTGACTCCAGACCATCCTGAACGGCCACCATTTAAAAAAAAATTCTTAGTGATGCACGCATATCCGCTTAAACAAGCGACGGCTGCAGAGCTCTGCTCAAAACGGACTGGACAGTTTCATGTTTCTGAAGGTCTTGTGAAAGTTATGAACTTTGTTAATTGGCATGGTACTTAGAGGAAGGTACCGCTGGTGGTGCTTTTACCATTTAAGTCCATGCATGCACAGAAAAACAAGTAGATGGTAAGACACATATGCACATGAGCAGATTTTTAAAAAAAACAAACAAACACCCAACCGCACCACTCCTTAAGGTGGATGCTGTCTAGACAATCCATTGCGGAGTCCGTGCATGGTAAACCGATTCATGGGGGAGCTGTCTGGTTGTGCAACACTGGCTAAAAAAGATCTAGATCAAATCAGAGCCTAGCCAATGGTGGGATTAGCTGCCCGTCTGAATGCACCCATAGATATTTATACCCTACTTTCCTCCCCAAGTGGCTTACAACATTACTACCCCCACCTTCATTTTACTCTCAGATCACCAACAACAACAACAACACTGTGAGGTAGGTCAGGCTGAGAATGAGTGATTGGCCCCAGGTCACCCAGTTTAAATGCGTTTATTACAGAGTTTTTTTTTTTTAATGGTGAAATTCTGAATACAACTTGCAGAATTCAGTAGGAGAAATAATCTGGGGCATGAGACTATTCAACTTTAAATGGTTTTCTGCTCTTTGTAACTCTTCGTCTGTTCCTGATGATCCTTCATAGTTACAGTCTGAAACTAACTTAACCCTGTGAAGAAATTATTCAATATCTCATGAGGCTGGGTTACTAAACTAGTACAATCTTTTTTTTTTTTAATCACACATTCACCATTTTTTCTAGGTCTCCTTTGATATTTTAAAGAGGAGTCACAGCTGTGGGATTGGGGGAAGTGCTTAACCTTTTCATTTCCTCATTCTAGGGATGCCAGTCCCCAGGTGGGGGTGGGAGGATCCCCCGATTTTGTGGACTCCTGCCTGCTCCTGGCCGGCTGGCCAGTGGGGGGGAAGTGGTGGCCACCCCTCTCCCTCCCCTCCTGCAAGATTTAAAGTGCCCTCCAGTTGATTGGCTGGAGCACATGGCCCACTGATCAGCTGGAGAGCTCTAAAACTTGCAGGAGAAAGGAGGGAGAGGAGCGGCTGCTGACCGCATGCCTGTACTGCAAGTGGCAAATCTGCCACTTGGAGTTCAGGTGCTGGTGGCCCCCACTTGTCAAAAGCATTTAAAGGGACACCTGAACTCCAAGCGGCGAATTCACTGCCTCCTGTTCAGGCTGCCTCCCTAACATGATGACATCATTTCTGCATGATGTCATCATGTTGGGGATGTCCCCATCCCCTCCAGGGAACCCCCCCACCCCAAAGTCCCCCGCCAGCAAGTGGACATGACCTGGCAACCCTACTTCAAGCTTTCACTTAAACCTCTTTGTGCTGTGCTGTTGTAAGGGAGGAGGGAAGACAGATTCTTGGTTTTAGTTTGCAAAACTAGGCTGGAATTGAAGGGGTGAGCCTCTTCCTGTATGGTCCTGAGATGTATCCCCCACTACTTTATCACTTGGCTGTAATTTTCCTTTAAGATGCTGGGAAGATCTCATCACAGCTATACCAACATCTTGCCTGTTTTGACTCTGAGTGGGATTAGACATTCCTCAGACATCATCGGAAGGGTTCTGCTTCTTTCTTTGCTTTAGTGAACAATGTAATAGTAGTTTAACAGCCACATTGCAAAGTTGTTAAGTAAAATATAAGACTTTTCTAGCTTCAGATGTGTTATTTAGCTTAATTGCTTCCTATAAACCTGTAACTACTGTTCAGTAGTTCTGTCTAAAGTTTATGCAGCTTTGTGCGCTAGTTCACTATCTGCCATCTTCCTAGTCTCTCTTTGGTCTACTGTGTTCTTATGTTCCAGTGCTTCCCTTTCTGTTGTTTCTGGAGCTCTTTGTTCTTCATTGTTCGATTTCATTGGCCTTCAGGTCATGTCTCTCTTTGGAGCTCTTCTGCATGCATGGTGTTCTAGTTCTGAAGCAGCTTCTAACGCATTCTTCTCCAGGGCCATCTGCTCATCCTAATTGTTTCTTTATCTGAAGAAGCTTTTTAAAAATAAATGGCATAATTAAAATGTATATACACATGCACACCCGCCACCCGCAAGATAACTGTGTTTTAGAAATCCACTAACAGGTACAGCATCGTTATTTTTCATGAGCTGCTTATTGTGACTGTAATGCCAATTTACAGGCCATTGGTTGCATCTGTTCATCCTTTCCATGGGGGGCGGGGTTTGAACACTAAAAATCCCCTATGTTTGGGATGATGGGACCTGCATACACAAAAACCATAAAGGATGAGGGGGTGTGGTAAGCAGGGGAATTAGGTGAGGTTGGCTGGATCCAACCCTATTTTTGGACTGATGCTCTATTCCAAGACCTTTGCTGTTGCTGAATTCTTTCCGAGAGGTAGACTAATTTATAAAAGATGGGATGTGGATGTTTTAAAAACTGTTTTTTTTAAAAAAAACCACAGATTGAGCACATTTCACTGTATAATGTTCCTCATGGAAGTGATTCTTAAGTAGGCTTGGTAGTAGGGTAACTGGCTGCTTCCTGTTCTTCCTTCTAATGGCTCCATGGTTGGCAGTTGGAGAAAAGGGCATCCAACTGAATCTGTATCCAGATCCAGGAATAATAGTGGGATGGGAGGGGCCATGACTTAGCTGATAGAGCATCTGCTTGGCATGCAGAAGGTCCCAGGTTCATCTCCAATTAAAAGTATGTGAGACCCTGGAGAGCTGCTACCAAAGTTAGCAAGACTGAACTAGATTTGGGGTGTCAAACTAATTTCTTATGAGGGCCAGATTTGACATAAATTGGACTTTGTCAGCCTGGGCCATGTGTCATAAAATGTAATGGCCAAATAACAGAGATATAAACTCTGACACACATGGCCCAGCCCAACAAAGTCCAATTTATGTCAAATCTGGCCCTCATAAGAAATTAGTTTGACACCCCTGATGAACCAACGGCTTGATTCAGGTAGTTTCATGTGTCCGTGTCTGTCTGTTGTACAGAAGTTTGCAGCTAACTTTCAGCCTTGTATGCTAGTTTTTGGTGTACAGTTGTTTTTGTTTTTTTAAAAAAGGGTTTATTTTAACATATACTTTTCCATCTTCTGCCTAAAGTTTGTATAGTTTAGCAAGAACTACTTCATCTTACAGTTTCTCCAATGGAGCAGAGTCACATAAAATTGCTTCCAGCTCTAGGCCCTTTGCAAATGTTATACCATATGCCTTGGTGGTATTAAATTCCACCAAACAATGTGTTGTGCTTGGAATCAGGAGTCGGGCAAGGGAGGAGGAGAAGAGAAGTGAGAAAAAGGAACTGGCTACTTTGCTGTCTTAGATCTTGATTATTTTCCTTGGCATCACTGGAGGAGGAAATAATGTTAATTTGGAGCAGCTCATCTATATCTTACAAAGGGGTGACAATTTCATATAATGAGCCATAATGGTGACAAAATACCGTCTCCAGTCTTACGGGCAAACACTGTGTCATTTTTCCCAATTACCAGTCTCTTTATCGAATACAGTAAGAGATGTAGAAGGTAGAGAATATACAACAAAAAACAGGAAGTAAAGCAAAAGCTACATTTTTTTCTCTCTAAAAACCACTCTGTCTACATTGTCTAATGCCATTGTGGCTCATAATCAGGTCCATTGCCTGGCTGCATAAAAGTTGTTTTTACTCCCCTTTGTCTATAATGAGGCTTTCCAGGACCTATCTTTTCACGAGTTTGCTGTTTATAAGGTGCAGCCACACCTTCATCTGTCATTAAAACAAAGTAGCTTTGAGGCCAGGATTCTATTAAACCATCTACGGCTTCCGCAGATGAACTCAGTCAAGGCCTATGGGTGGACTGTGGAAGGAGGCTAGGAGTACCTTTTACCAGCTTAAACTACTTAGACAGCTGCAGCCTTTCCTAGGCAGATCTGGCCAGTGTGGTATATGACCAAGTTACATCTAGGTTAGATTGCTGCAATGAGCTCTCTGTGGGGTTGCCCTTGGGAAGTGTTTGGGAACTATATTTAGTACAGAATGCTTCAGCCATGATGTTGACTGGAATGGGTCATAGGGACTACAAGAGGCAGGACCCACGATACTCGTGGGGGGAGAAGGAGCTCCACACAGCGGAGGAAGCAGCCGCAAGTAAGTCTTCTCCCCTACCCCACCCCGGCACTCATGGCGAGGCCTGGGCCTGCCAATCCTCTCCCCGTATTGATGGTGAGGCGTGAGGCTTCTAGCCACCAGGCTCACCGATCCCCCCCCCCCCCCAGCACTGGCGGCAAGGCCCGAGCAGCTCTTAGCTGCAGGGCCACCTATTTCCCTCCCCCACCCCCCCTGGCACCAGTGGTGAGGCCTCAGCGCCTCTCAGCCGCCGGACCGCCACAGAATTCCCAGAGCATTCCCTGCACATCCTAAATATCCCCTCAAAAGTTTTTTTTTAAGTTTAGGATTTTTCTGCACACCTGGGGAGTCCCCCAAGTGTGCAGAAAAATCTCTTTGCCCTCCAAGTGCCTCTGATGTGAAAATTTAGGTATCTGCACGGAGGGGGCACCTTGGGAATTAGTATATAGATATCATTCCTGTCATTAGTCTATCTACACATGTTCCCAGTTTATTTCCAGGCACAATTCAAGGTGCTGGTCTTGACCTTCAAAGGCCTATATGGTTCGAGGCCAACATCCCTGAAGGACCACTGCTGCCTTATCAACCCACCTAACCATTATGGTCATCTTCAGAGGCCTGCTTTGGGTGCCCCTGCCTTTTCAGAGTTCAGGCAGGTAGCAACCCAGGAGAAGGGGTTATTCAATCAGGGCACCAAAGCTCAGGAGCTCTCTCCCCAGGGAGATTGGGCTGTCCCCTTTTTATTGTTTCTTATTACCATTTTCTGCCAGTGAGTGGATACTTTTTTTGTTGTTTCATTTGGCATTTTCTCTTCCTCATAACCAGTATTTTCATTTCTCTTGTTAATGTCTTGTACATATTTTACCCACTAACACAAGGATAAAATATGTACAAAACATTAAAAAGAGTAATGGAAACACATTGGTTAGGAGGGAGAGAAAAATGCCAAATGAAACAAACAAAAAAATGAGTTTTGGTGCTGGAAAAGACTTTTGAGAGTCCCTTGGACGGCAAAGAGATCAAGTCAGTCAATCTTTCAAACCTGACTGTTCCCTGGAAGGACAGATAGTGAAGCAAAAGGGGGGTGGAAATCTAAGGGAGAAGAAAAGGAGATTTAAAATTCCTACTCTGGAGCTTTTTCTCTTTTCCATTCCATTTGAACATGTGGAGTTGCCTTATACTGGATCAGACTATTGGTCCATCAATGTCAGTATTGTCTACTCAGACTGGCAGCAGCTCCTCCAGGATTTCAGGCAGAGGTCTTTCATATCAGCTACTGCCTGGTCCTTTCAACCGGAGACACCAGGGAATGAACCTGGGAACTTTTGCATGCCAAGCAGATGCTCTACCACTGAGCCTCAGTCCTTCCCCTCTCAACGTACACCCTTCCTCTGGCTGGCTGGGGTCTTGGCTTGTATCCTAGTACCTCTCCATGGATTGAATCTGGGACCTTCCACATGACAAGCAGAAGCCTTGACCCCAGTAACCAGGGAGGCTGTGGCACTGAGGGATGCAGAAGGTTCTTTGGGCTCAATCCCTGGCCTCTCCAGGTGAAGGATCTCAAATAGCAAGTCTTGAGAAAGTCCTCTTTGTCCAAGACCTGGGATGGTCACTGCTAGCCACAACAAACACTGCTGATGAACACAGACATTATTATTCTGCAATCTAACCCTATGTTGTGTTTCATTCTTTATTAGTTCAAGTGGGAGCATTTCAAAAATTGGAACCTGCAACTTTGTTCCAAGTTTTCAGTTCCATGTATACTTTTTAGAAAATTGTTTCTTCTTCTATATTGCCAACATGCATGTGTGTCAATAAAACATCACAAAAGAGCAAACATTGTGAAATTATATGTACAAAAGCAGCAAAATGCCTTTTAATGTTCTTTTTTTTTTAACTTGTCAACATACGCAATCCTGTACAGTAGTAAAACAGCACATTGCAGAACTGGATACAACGGTAGAATGGTGTCACAGTTGTTCTCCTGTGCTGTTTTTTGGCTTCTGATAGAAAGGATGTGTGCAAATGAACTTTAAGAATTGAAAACTATGGCAAACTACATGCACTGTGTGAAATTTGAAAATAAAATAAATAGTGCAAGACTCCTAACTTCAGAATGCACAGAAAAAATGAGATGAGAATTTTGGAAACTTCCCTGGGCCACTAGGGTTCCTAAGGTTGCAGTCACACGCCCAAGATAAAGCAGGGGGGAAGAGAGGCTATTTCCTCTGGCAGATTTTGACCTGCAGTTGAACAATCACACCTCCCTTTGCAGCTGCGGGTGCAGTCTGTCAGTGAGTGATCAGATGCAACTGTGGGTGAGTCATTTTTTTTTGTCCCGTTTTCCCCATGCACTTAAGTGAGAGATCGATGAATCGCACCTCCACACTGAGGGCTCTCTATGGAGTTTACGATGATGCACATACTGCAAAGGTGGGAAAATGACAGCACTGAATCGGGATGGCCTGATCAGACCATCCCAATGCCATGAGAGTGCGCTGGAGCAATCAGACAGGGGAAGGTCTGCCCGTAGCCCGTCGCAATCCATTTACTACCAGTTTTTCCCTGGTGTCTTTTAACTCTGCTTCTGCGGCAGAGCAAAACAGGTTGCCATCGGCTGCAGGATTCTTCCCAGACGTTGTTGTCTGATTGCTCCCATTAAATCCGCCTGGTATTCATGCCTATGGCAGGTCTAATTGTGTGCATCATTGCAACCTAAGCGGCCTTTGGATAAATTGCTCTTCACATTTACCCTAAATAGTCTTAACACATAAGCTTGACCATGGATGTGGCTTTGTGACAAAGTAACTGACTGAGCCGGGACTTAGACTTGGATCTCCTTTTTCCACACATGCCAGTGCTTCACAGTTGGGAAGGGAAACGGCTTCAGATTCTGAGATTCAGAAAATCTTAAGAGACCAGATGGAACAAGAAAGATGCTCTTTTCACACTGGGAAAACTCCCATTAAGCCTTGTTTCTATGTAGTTTGCCATCCATATTTGAGAATCCAAACACAGGGGTGGGGTGGGATGCCAGTTTGTGATTCTTGTCATCTCCCAGGGATGGTAATAATCATCCAGCCCTCTTGCTTGTTTCACTGCCCTATGGGAGATGCTCCGTTAAGTTATGGAGGCATTTCAGCTTTGCAAAAAGAAAAAAAAAATGAGTGGAAGCAAATTCCAAACCCTATCTGAAATGGAACAGCTTTGATCGAAATGTTTAGCCTTGAAATGGGCATGTGCAGATTCAATGATGTCATTCCAAGCAGTGTTTCCTGAAAGTGGTGTGCAAACTCATGTATCTTAGAGTAATTGCTTTGCCCTGTTCTAGCCTCCCTGAAGTCTTTGTAATTGCTCTTCTTCCTTTAAAAATAATGATGAACACCTGCAGTTTTAAAAATACTTGTTGCTGAAGTAGTTAACCCCATTGGGAGCATCCTGTTTTAGAAGCTTACATGATTATTTTGTAAGACGCGCCTTTGTCTTTCTCTCCTTGCAAGGCATTTGTCAAAGCTGCTGGCTTGTGATTTTGGGACACAATGGGCAGGAGTGAGTGAAATGTTGTGAAAATTTGTTTCTTTTTGGCATCTGCTGTCAGTTCTGTGCTCCTGTTTTTTGCTGGCTGTTTTGAAGATGGTATTGTGTGTGCATTTTGTATGGTCTGAGGACGTGAAATATTGATGCTTATACTTACAATGTGTGTCGTGGATCTGTATATTACATTGCAGAGTATAGTGCTGAATTGTTGATGCACAAATTAATGTTTTAAAAGGTGCATGTTTTGAGGGTGGAAATGGTACTAGGAAATGGTACAGAAAGTAATGAATCACCATGTCGGTACACACAAAGCCAAATCAGAATAGGGAGTTCAGGGCTGAGATAGAAGGGGTGAGGAATTTTAAATCATCTGTAATATCGGCTGGTGGTTTGGAGAAAGGGTAGGATTTGGTTCTCAGACTTGTACCCCACCTTCCCAGGGCAGAGCTGGGATCATAATTTTACCCTCACAGCAATCCCATGAGGTCGCACAGACTGGTGCCTTGCTGAAAACCTCCCGCTGTGAGGTGATTCATACTTTATATAGCGTGCTTGCTGTAGCAAGGCTGGTAACCGCTGAAGAAGAGGCATATGCTTTCACTTGTGTGCCTGGAAACCTTGGCTAATGGGATCCGAGATGAGCCCTAAGATTTCTTAAGGGTCTCATCTTGTGTGATACAAGTGTGGCACCTTGCATCCCTAGTCACATGGCAAATGATCTTGGGGCTCACCTCTTTGATCACATTGTGTTACAGCCTTGGGGTGCCACATCTTGATGGCACCCAGATTTTGAGGTCTAGTTTTCTTTTAAATAAGCGTGTGATTTAAGTTTATAACATGTGCATCTACTGGTTCCCAAACACAAGACAGCATTCACTTTTGCCCATCTCAATGTTCTTCCATTCACTTTATTTTAACAGAGATACCCTGGTGTACCACTTCAGGGGTGGTTATGCCCTTGCACTACTGGGAAGATTGAAAAAATTGGACATGTGCTGCTGCACTGTCCCTTCTATAATGACCTTAGATCCATATCCATTACAGCTATCCTCCAGAAAATCCCAGGAAGGTTGGAGGAATTAGTCTACCTCCTTTCTTCTGGCAGATTTTCAATCTGAAACGTCAGATAGTTGCCAGATTCTGTGTAGCTGTCAAAGTTTACAGAGGTTCAGTGTTGATTCAGTGATGTGTGTGTGTGTGTGTGTGTGTCTATATCTGTCTCTCTATCTCTCTGTGTGGGTAAAGGTTTCCCTTGCTTGAAAGCTAGTCGAATCCAACCAGGGGGCGGTGGCCATCTCTGTTTCCAAGCCGAAAAGCCAGCGCTGCCCGAAGACTTCTCTGTGGTCATGTGGCCAGCATGACTAGATGCCGAGGCGCACAAAACACTGTTACCTTCCCACCGAAGCGGTACCTATTTATCTACTTGCAATTTCTTGATTTCAGACTGCTAGGTTGGCAGGAGCTGGGGCCAGAGACGGGAGCTCACTGCATCTCATGGCACTTGGGTCTCGAACTGCTGATCTACAGACCTTCTGGTCTGCAGCTCAGCGTCTTAACCACTGAGCCACCATGTGTGTGTGTGTGTGTGTGTGTGTTGCAGCCACTCTGTTCATGTATGTTTTACTCTGCTGGTCTCCCTTGTTTCTTTAAAAAATGTACATCAAAGCAACCAAGAGGAGAACTAAGCTGAGATGACTTAGGCACACCTTTTAATTGTCATCAAAATAATAGCAATGAAAAGAGACTAAAAGTGATTGTTCAAATACATGATTAGTGATTCCAGGGTCCTGGGCAAAAATGTGGGATGGTGCCCCACATTTATTGCCTGTCCCCTGCCATTGGGGTCCAAGCAAGGAGTAAACCTTGCCCTGTGTAAGGCAGGCAGGAGCTCCTGCTACCCTTATAAACAGACTGGCTACCCCTATAAACAGACTGGTTCAGGCCCAGAAGAGCAGGTTTGCGTGGCCGCTGCCACTAAGCTGGCCCTCCATGCCCTGTGGGGGGGGGGGGGTGAGCAGCTGCTGACCTGGCTGGTCCTGTCCATCAGGCAGAGAAGGGGTTGAGAGTGGGTGGGGCCCAGGGCAGCTGCCCCTGTTGCCCTGGACTCCTGCTGATGACAGGGGTTGCAATGGTGAAATCCTTGCTGTGTCCTTGTAGCAACATGACTGGGCTCTGTTTATACTAACAGACTGCCTAGGCAAGTTAATGACAGCGACACATCATGTTTCCAAACAAGGCAAATGGAGATCCACGGGGTTGCTTCAATTTGTGAAAGTGGCATGGGGTGGGGTGAGTCTGAAGCCCCTTCTCTATGCACACACAATCACAATATGGCCATACCTGGCCTTGAAGGTGTGGAACTTCCTGCACATGTGTGAAACAAACTCTGTGTGGCTTCTGTAAGAACTTTATGACATGTGAATCAGCCCTTAACTTCTAGCAGACTGATGCCGGGGTCTTTCCCCTTCAGTTGGTGTCTTGCAAGAGACAGAAAAAGCTAGGAAAAGCAGCCAGGAGGCTGTTTTCACCATATAATGTCTGTCTGTGCTCACAAATTGGTGCCTGTCATTTCAGCAGAGGAGAGGGAATCTCTTTCTGATTGGGTAGGGCCATATTTGCCTGTCCTAGAACTGCTGCCCTCACTCTGACTTGGCTTTATTTATCCCTGCTGATGTCTGAATATGGACAAATATGTTTGGCTACATGACAGGTCTTAGTCCATATTGTCTTAGAATGTCAACCATATGCACAGTAGGTTATGTCAGAGAGTCTCTTTATAACAGACATCTTTAGCATACACATGAGATCCAGAAGTGTTGTGACTTCCCAAACTTGTTGCTCCCTGCTTTGGTAAAGCACCTCTTCTCTTCTCTTCCCTCCCATCCCCATTTGACCAAACATTTAGAGGTTAAATACACCTCCAGTGATGTAGATATCTGAACCATAGCCCTGCTGGAACAAACTACTAATGGTCCATCTAGTTCAACATCTTGCTTCACACTGGCCAACCTGATGCTCCAAAGCCCCATGACTCTGTGTGTGTGTGTGTGTGTGTGTGTGAAGGGGGGGGGGGGAGATCAAATCTTCTTTTGCTTCTGCCTCCCAGCTACTGCTATTCAGAGGGACCATTCCTTCCGGACATGGATGTTGTCTTGTTTAGTCATTATAGCTAATAGGCATTGCATGCACCCAGTCCTCTATGAATTAGTCTGAATCCCCCTTTAATGCCATGTTAAATGGTGGCAATGAGTTCCACAGAATAAACACACTTTGTGTGCTTAAAATAATTTCTTTGTTCTGTCCTGAACCTACTGCCAGTCAACTTCATTGGCCATAGTGGTGTGAAAGTTGGGGTTAAGCTGGTGTTAGTAGTCATGACAGAATCACAGATGACTTTAGCATTTTGTGAACTTCCCCAAGACCACAAGCAATTTATTAGAAGGGAAATGTGGCAGGAGACCAAAACAATGGTTAAACTGTTATTTAAGATTGATGCAGGCAATGCCAATGGGTAATCTGTGTGAATTCTACCTTGGGCAAATGGCAGTGTGTGTGTGTTTGTTGTGTGTGTGTGTGTTTTTTTAATGGGACTGATCTATTCAAATATTGATATCAAATGATATACCAGCAAACAACAGAATCAAGATATCCATGTTGACAGGGAACTTCTAAAGCTGTGGTGATGATTTTAGGGGAAACAGAGATGAGATTGCGGCTATGGGCTTCCCTTATTATTTTTCAGTATTTTCACTGATGTCTGTCCTCTTGTAGTTCAGTGGCCACGAAGGGTCACTTGTGTTTCTCTTGCATGAGTTCTGGATCAGAGTTCCCACGGCTGCTCAAAGTCAGCCATGTAATTAGTGCGGAATTCTGAGGCCACTGCGCATAGTGGTTGTCACTGACGGTCTAACAGCTTTTAATTATCTTCACCTTTTTTCCCATTTAAAATGATCAGCTTTGTCAGAGCTGAATATGCTTTTATCACTATTTTTTTGTTCTCAAAATGAGGTGGCACTTTTTAATATATGGTTAACTGCAAAACCCAGTTGAAATCTCTGAACTGTTCTTCATGCTTCCCTATGTTGGTTGAACACAGCAGTCAATTCACAGTGCTCAGATTTGCCTTTTCTTTTTCTTTGAAACTGGTCTTCAGTTAAAACAGCTTCCTGTTCTCTTTTCATGTCATTCTACCTGCTTTGTAAAAGGAGAGAGCTAATTAAGGTAAGTTCATAAAGAGCCGGAAAGATGGACAATTTCTGTATGCCTCGTTGACCAAGAAGGGAGTGTTTTGATCACAAACGTTGGCAGTTTGGGGTATGAGCATGTCTATACAGTTATGGGAAGAGCTAGGAAGTTTTGAAAACCTGAAGACTGGCAATCTTTTAACTTTGCATGGCTGCTCCTAAGGGTGCAGTGATTTATAATATGCATGAAACCCAAACTTGCCAGCTGTTCCCACCAATGCTCCCTCTAAGCTGTGGAGCAAAAAATTCTAGTTTGTGAAGCTACTGGCATTAAAGTTGTGAGCAAGCAATTTGGCTACTGCATAAATTAGTTTGCTCTGGAGTCATCCTTCCTGAGCTAAGAGATTTAAAAAACTGTGAGCTAGCTCACACTAACTCAGCTTAGAAGGATTGTCCCCGCACACACTCTTGGGCTCACCCCTCCATATTCCCCAAATGATGATAGGTTTGACATTTTAAAAAGAGCTCTGGTTTTAGTTTATGTGCTGACTTTTCACCTCCTTAATGGCAGTCACGTTCATTATAGCATTAGACAACGTACCAGGAGCTGTCTGTGATACAAGCTCAGAACTGTGTGCTATGATGAGCATGGGCCATATTTTTGATGAGCATGAAGTGCGTGAACCGTATTTTTGAAGTGGCACTATGAGGATACACAAGCACAAAGTATTTGCCATCCACTTTAGAGCATTTGAAAAGAAACAAACATTTTGTCAAGTGCTTGCGAGGCGACTGCTTGAAATCTATGATCAGTCAAGTGGGGGACCTGCTAGATTCGTGGGATGAAGATGGAATCACATCCTCCCCCTCTCATTCCATCACCAGGCTGCAGCACCTCTGCCTGCCAGATGCTCCAGGGTTTTTAAAAAAAATAAACTTGTTGAATTTCTGTGCAAACCCATGGGTTTCCCAAGCTTGTCATACGACAAATCTGTGGAGGTCTTCTAAGGCAAATGGAGAAGATTTTGGTGTACATGGGCAGGAGGTACATGCTCAGTCTTTGTTTCACTGAATAATTTTCCAGTCCAGTGACCCTGCCCCTTCTCATTCATGTCAACTCAGTAAACATGATCTTTTGAACATAGGCTGCTAAACGTAATGTGAAGTTCTAATGGAAGTTCAAGCTATATTGTTGTGGTGCTTTCCTGCCACTCATCGAGGGGGAAGCTTGGCAACTGGAAGGCTTACACCCCTAGATCTGCATTAACTATGTATTATATATTGATACTCTGCTTTTCGTCCCAAATGGGGGACCCAGAGTCCCTTAAAACATACTTCTCCTTTCTTTTATTTTACCCTCCCCGCAACCACCTTGTGAAGTAGGTTAGGCTGAGAATGTGTGACTGGCCCAAGGTTACCCAGCAAGCATTCAGACCTGGCAGAGTAAGCATTCAGACCTGGGTTTTCCAGATCCCATTCCAAAACCAGTGAGCCACACTATTACTACAACCATACATTATTTCCAGTGCTAACTTGCTTGCTGTTTTCCTAGGACTAGAATACTGCTTAAAAGATTGGTCTGCACAACATTTCCCCTTTTTGTACAGTGGGGATCTTTTTTTCTTATTCTTGCATGGATACACAGTCATGCTTACTATATGTAGCTTTTGTTTTTGGACTTGAAAAGCATGGGGAACTTGTTGCATCCTTCATGTATACGATTACAAGATATTCAAGATATAAGAAGCAGCTGTCTCTCTGTGAAGGGGTGTCTCTTTCTGATGGTTCTTTTGCTGTAGTAATTGTCTGAAAAGCAGCGTGTGCAGTGGTTCTGAAGTGGGGGGAAGGGTTGTTATTAGGGCTGCCAAGTCCAACTTGGGAAATATCTGAGGACTTTGGGGGTGGAGCCAGGAGACTTTGGGGGTGGAGCCAGGAGAAAGGAAGTGACATCATTTTGTGATGTCACATCCTGTGATGTTGCTTCCACATGCTGACACATGAACTCATGAAGTTTCCTAATACTGAGCTTCTGCTGCTGCCTTGAGCTTTATAGGCTTGCAAGCAGCATTACCCAGACTGTGACTTTTATGCCACTGTTTTTTGTCGCTGAACAAGAGTCAGTGTTATGTAGCAGTCAGTTTGTTTGGCTGGGATCTGGGAGAGCCTGGCTCAAAACCCTGCAGTGCCATGGAATCATTTTATTTAATACTGAATCAGGCCATTGGTCCATCAAGGTCAGTACTGACTACTCAGACTGGTAGTGGCTCTCCAGGGTCTCAGGCTGAGATCTTTAATGTCACCTATTACCTGATCCTTTTTTAGCTGAAGAAGCTGATACCTCCTGCATGTCAAGCAGATGCTCTATCACTGAGCAACGGCCCTACTAAATCCTTCCTCATCTCGGCAGAATATGAAGCACTAAGTGCTACACAAGTGCTAAATATGATTTCATATCATAAGAACAGGAGAGAAGCCACAGTGAATCAGGCCAACAGCCCATCCAGTACAACACTCTGTGTCACACAGTGGCCAAAAATACCAGGTGCCCTCAGGAGGTCCAGCAGCGGGGCCAGAACTCCAGAAGCCCTCCCACTGTTGCCCCCCAAGCACCAAGAATGCAGAGCATCACTGCCCCAGACAAAGGGTTCCATTTAGACCTTGTGGCTAATAATAGCCACTGATAGACCTCTGCTGGATGGGGACAGAGAGAGAGAGAGAGACAGACAGACAGACAGAAAAAAGAAAGAAAGGGGGAGGGGGAGAGAGAGAGAAGGAAAAGAGCTGGTAGACCCCAGCAGCTTACCCCAAGCAGCTTACTCCAGCAGCAGGCCACATGCAAAAGCAGGCCCTTCAGCAGAAAGAGCCTCTCTGGGCGGGGCTCTCTTGTTCTCTCTTAAAGGGGAAATGTCTGTTGAGGCTTTTTACTGCAGGGCAGGCTCTCTGCAGACATTTCCCTTTTAAGAGGCCAGGGCAGCCTTCGACGTTTCCCTGCTGGCAGCCATTGCCTCCCCCGGTGGCCAATTTTGAAAAGGCGGGGGAAAGCTTTAAAAATCGGTGTTTCCCCCGCCCTACCGGGGGACTTGGCAGCCCTAGTTGTTATCCCAAAGTGGGAGCCGCAGCAGATGGGTAAGAACAGATCAGATTCTCAGTGCATTATGGCGTGGTCCATGAAGGTGCGCAAAAAAAGAAAGGGGGGGATTTTTCTAATGGGTGTGGGTAGTCTCTTGAGGGAATTTTTTTGCATCATTTGAGAAGCGAACAATGTAAACCATAATGTGTCAAAATTGCTAGGGCTCGTGTTTTTTAAAAAACTATTGTCTGGAAGCTTTTTCCATGAGAAATACCTTGCAGCGCTTTCAAAATGGAACAGTTATGCCTGGGTTGTCTTTATTCTGAAGCACAACTTGCTGCCTCTAAGAGGTAGGAAGTAGGCCACAAATTTTTCAGAAAGGTAATTTCCTTTTTGCAGATGGATGAGAAATAACTATTGGGAGGGAAGAGGCTAGGGGGGAAAATCTAGACCTCGCTATTTTAAAAAAGTAATTTCGGGGCATTCACCTGAAGTGATGATTGTTGATGTTGCTTTAAAGCTTGGAGGGGGGAAAACCTCCTTCCACGGAAAACTTCTGCCCTAGTTACATTAATATGAATTGGAGATGCGCCACAGGAAAAGTGGACCATGTTCATATTTCCCTGTGATGGCACGAAAGACATTCTGTGTGCCATGGTTCCATGCTGTGTTTGTGTCTCACTTATGTGCACACATAAACACTAGCCTACAGCTTTGAAGGATAGAGTTGTTGAGTGACTTCCCCTCTCTGCAACTGTTGTGGGAGATGTAGCCTGTTGGAGTGACAGTTCTCTCTTTCTCCTGCCCTCCTCTCTGATATGCACAGAGTAGGATCAAATCCTGGGAAGGAGCTCCCGCATTACTGCAGGTGGATATGGAGGAGGCCAGTGAGATAGAAGATTACAGCTGGGCCAGAAGGATCTGCTTTTGAATTGCCAGTCTGCTGTGGCAGTCACTGAGGGACCTTGAACCAGGCATGCTCTGATCTAAACAAAAGAAGTCCAGTGGCACCTTAAAGCTATCAGTATTTATTCTGTCTTTTTAGGAGTCAGAGGTAGCTCATGCTAGGGTAAATACTGTTAGTATTTATTTGTGCTTTGTTTTGCTACAGTAGACTAACACAGCTGCCCCTCCCCCCTGGAATTCTGATCTAATCAAACTTGCAAGTTATAAGATAATGAGATAACAATTTATATTACTTTCCCATGCTCTTGGGAAGAAGGAAGGTGTGAAATTTCAGTACATTTCAGTATCTATTCTGCATTATTTTACAATGTGCTGCCATGCTAATTTTTTTTTTTAAACTTTGCAGAAAAGCATTTGAATGACTTAATGGCACGAGCATCATTATCATTAAGATGGTTAACCTAAATTGGGCTTAGACATTATATACCTGGACTTTCAAAAGGCTTTTGACAAGGTACCACCAAAGACTCCTGACTGAGTAAATTTAGCAGTCATAGGATAAGAGGACGGGTTCTCTTATGGGTTAAAAAGTGGTTAAATGACAAAAAGCAAAGAGTAGGAATCAATGGACAGCTCTCACAATGGAGGGAAGTAAGCGAGGGGGGGGGATCCCACAAGGATTGGTATCGGGGCCAGTCCGGTACTATTTAATTTATTCATAAATGATCTGGAACTAAGGGTGAGCAGTGTAGTGGCCAGCGGGAGCAGCAGGAGTTGTGGGGCATGGGCCATGACTGGTGGGGCACATCCTGAGTCTGAACTTGCTGAGACTGAGAGGAAAAAAAGATCTTGGGGTTGTAGTGGGGAGCTCAATGAAAGTGTCAACCCAATGTGCTGCAGCAGTGAAAAAGGCAAACTCTGTATTTGAGATAATTAGGAAAAGGATTGAGAATAAAGTGGCCAATATCGTAATGCCCTTGTATAGATCTATGGTGCGGCTTCATTTGGAATACTGTGTACAGTGCTGGTCACCATATCTCAACACTGGAGAGCTGGAGAAAGTACAGAGGATGGCAACCAAGATGATTAGCAGGTCACAGCACCTTCCCAATGAAAAAAGGCTGAAGAGTCTGGGACTTTTCAGTTTAGAAAAGAGATGACTGAGGGGGGACGTGATAGAGGTTTATAAAATGATGCATGAGGTAGAGAGAGTTGACAGAGAGAAATTGTTCTCCCTCTCCCAAAATACTAGAATTCAAGGGCATCCAATGAAGCTGATGGACAGTAGGTTCAGGATGGACAAAAGGAAATACTGCCCTACACAGAGAGTGATTAAATGTGGAATTTGCTTCCAGAGGATGTAGTGATAGCCACAGGAATAAACAGCTTTAAAAGGGTGTTAGATAGATTCATGGAGGATAAGTCTATCAACAGCTACTAGCCATGGCAACTGAGGGGAACCTCCACATTCAGAGGCACTGATCCTCTGAATCCCAGAGGCAGGAGTCAACATCAGGGGAAGGCCTCAGTCTCTATGCCCTGTTGTTGGCCATCCAGAGGAACTGGTTGGCCATTGTGTGAGACAGGATGCTGGACTAGATGGACTATTGGTCTGATCCAACAGGGCTCTTCTTATGTTCTTATTTACTTATATCACTGTAGGTAGGGATTGTGGTGAAGTGAACTCTATGTCTACCATGGGATAGGTGGCATTTCTTAGCTGACCCAGGTCTCAAGCTGCTAGACCTCAAAGAGGAGTTCCCCTCTCCATCTCTATTCCTTAACCCTTCCCAGCACATCTAGGATTCCTTCTCACTGTAGCCACCTGGTCATGAGTTAAAGGTTTTCTGGGGAAATTTTCTGGATTTTCCCCCTGATTCAAATTTTAATAAAAAAATTTAATATTTAAATGAGGTAAGAAAAACATAAATAATGCTATCAAAAGAAGGCAAATACACCCGGTACGAGACTGGAGCATGTACAAGCCTTGGAGCTTGACCACACTTCATAGCCCATGTTTAGCTCATCTGACATGATTGACTTGTAGCACAACCATCATGACAACTATAGATAAACAGGCTGTATTTATAAATGTGGGGTGAAACATTTTCCATGTAAAAATATAGCATCAGAAAATTTTCTACCCCTGATAAGATCCACTAGTAATGTGGACCACAGACCCTCTATTTTTGTCTCACAAGAGACTCATCTCCCAGTTAAAACTTGTGTTCCTACTGCTGACCACCATGGAGGTAGGGAAACCCTCAGAGATCTCATTTGTTAGGACAAATTTAGAGTCCAGTGGCACCTTTAAGACATGAAAGCTCATACCTTGAATAAAACTTCATTGGTCTTAAAGGTGCCACTGGACCTAAACTTTGTTCTGCTGCTTCAGACCAACACAGCTGACCACCTGGATCTATCTCACTTGTTCGGGAGATGTGGAAACTGTGGTTGCAATCAATGTTCCCTCTAAGCTGTGGAGTCTTGTGAGCAAAAATTCTATTTTGTGAGCTACTGGCATTTAAATTGTGAGCAGGTGATTTGGCTACTGCATAACTTAGTTTGCTCTGGAGCAATCCTTTCTGAGCTGAGACAAGTGGGCGTGAGCCGGAGGCTAAAGAACTGTGAGCTAGCTCACACTGACTCAGCTTAGAGGGAACACTGGTTGCAATAATCCTAAATCACAAAGGACAAAGCTTGTCTATATGGTGCCCAGACCAGTCCCCTGCTACCTAGTGGAATACCACCAGGAACCTACAATAATGTAATGGGTTTCCATTGTTTGTGTGAGGGCTTTCCTCAGGGCAGCTCACAAGTTTACTGTTTTCTGGGCTACTTCTGTTAATCTGTGAATTGCCATGTATCAATGCAATCTAGATTTTTAGAAAGAGAAATAAACCTGGGTTATCAGCCTTATGACCATTAGCAAAGCTTACCTTTTGAGGATAAGATTAGGTCTATCAATGTCTACTAGCTGTGGTACCTAAAGGGAACCTAGATTCAGGTGCATAGCTGTGTTAGTCTGAAGCAGCAGAACAAAGGTTGGGTCCAGTGGCACCTTTAAGACCAACAAAGTTTTATTCAAGGTATAAGCTTTCGTGTGCATGTTTTGTTTGCACACGAAAGCTTATACCTTGAATAAAACTTTGTTGGTCTTAAAGGTGCCACTGGACTCAAACTTTGTTCTAAAGGGAACTCTCACATTCAGAGGTGGTAAACATCTGGATACCAGAGCCAGGACACATTGGCGGGGGGGGGGGGTTGGCCTCCATGCCTTGCTGCTGACCCTGTGTAGTAACTGATTGGTCAGTGTGTGAGATGGGATGCTGGACTAGATGGACCATTGGTCTGGTCCAGAAGGACTCTTATGTTCATAATATAAATTCACCATTCACCTTATGGTGCTGGAAGTTTTTATACAAATAACTGGATATACAAATAACAAATAAAGTGCTATGTGTCACTTTACCACAGAGGGTCTCATGACTGAATGTTTCTCCATATAGAAAACCAGATGTTAGAAAAAATACTTTTTTTTCAAATATGTGGCTTTTCTACTACATAATCCATTTTTTCCCCTGTTTTGATGAGCATCCAAGTTTTGCTGTGTTGCATAGCATTTGTATGAAAAGAAGTTTCACTTTTACTACTAAATTCCATTGTTCTGTCCTGGGGGAATAAAAGGCTACTGTACCCCCCCCCCTTCCGTGCTTAGAAACCATTACAAAATGTTATTTTCAAATCAGCCCAGAGTAGTCATGGAGATATGGGAACATGGGCCCAATCTGCATCTAGCATTTGCTCTGTTGTTTTACCAAACTCAGACTGGAACAGAAAAAGATGCGGCTCAAAACCACATTCAAATACCCCTGGCCAATGCTGTACTGACTGCAGAGTCACACCTAAATGGCCATAAAATGGCCATAAATCTATGCAGACAATCACCATAAAACCGAGAGATCAAACAAAGTGAAAGTGGCATGCAGTCAGGACACTGCCATAAAATTTGACAGTCAATCAAAGTGAAAGTGGCATGCAATGCAGATGGGAATCTCTGTTCTAGTGTGGGTTTGGTAAGACAGCGGAGAGATGCAGACTGGGCCATAAGTATTTGGAAACCAGATTGCCAGATCACCCTTGTTTTAAATGGTGGCTCCTTGATTCAGAAAGATTATAGCAAAACAGAATCTAATACTGTCCTTCCCCCCCTTATTGACGCAATGCCCTCTAAATTTTGCTGGTGACATCCATTTGCCGAACTTGCAAGACACCAGTTGAATCTTGGGGAAAAGATGTTGCGAGAAGTTTAAGGGAATTTTTTTTTAAAAAAAATCCTCAATAATCGCCAAAAGTGGCAGTGCAAAATGCATGCTATTAATTCTCCAACTCTCCGATGTTGGTTTTTATGCTCATTTGATTTAATATCAAATTAAATGTAGCCAAGGGCATTGGGAAAAAAGTATTTTGAACACACAAAAAGCTCTATTCATTATCCTTGGGCTGTGAGGTTGAACAATTAGTGTTCAAATTCCATAATAGCTATGTGAAAGCTTTTATTATTATTACTATTATTATATTGTAAACAAAAAATAATAATAATCTAAAGGCGTTTATTTTGTTGACTTTACAGTTGTGTTTAGGTTGCCATTTATTATTTTCCAAGTGCTGTTGTCATTCTTTGTATAATAAAAGCAAAGAAGCCGGATTGTGATGGCTCCCTTAGGGGAAGGAAGACTTAATTATTTTTTTTGCTTTCCCTTTGTGTGTGTTTGCACTGCTCTTTGTATGAGTACCACTGAATGCTCACATCCATGCACGCGTGCCAGCACTTAGCCCTCAAACCGACTCTGAAATGCTTGTGCCGGCATCTGTCTGCATGTAACATTGGTGAGATTTGGTAAGGCACAGAAGTAAGAACGGAGAAATCTGTGCTAAGTCCTTATTTTGCTGGTGCAGCAAGTCTTAGAATTGGGCCGCAGCATTCTAAGATGATTTTAATAATCCCGGGAAGAAGCTTCTTAATGACCTTCAGTTGTTGTTCTGCTACATTTCAGGAACCCTCCCCTCTAGGAAAAACCTCATTACACAGCACTGTTTTTTTTTTCTCGGTTTCTCTTTCACCATCTCTGTGTTGGGGTTGTTTGTTTGTTCATTTTTGCAAGGACTCTGTATCCAGTTCTTATTTTTATTTAGATTTCTTTTCTGTTGTAAGTTGTGTGTGGCTGGAATGTTCAGTGTTTAAATTTAACCAGGCCACATTTTGGGATTGGGGGGCAAGGTAAAATTAGACTGCATCCATCCTGGCATCGTTTTTGGTTCTCTCTAAGAGATTGCTTCATGTTGACATAGCCACTGTTCAAGTGCAGAAGCCAATAATATCAAGATGCACATCTGATATTAACACACTGATCAGTCCTGAGTACAGATTTCTCATCCCCCCCGTATTGGAATGGTTTCAAGAAAGCCAAACTTAATCCCCCCCCCCCCAAAAAAAACTTGGCAAATTCTAAACCTCAGTCCTTCCTTCCTTCTTGTTCCCCCTTACATGGTAGCTGTGGTGCTCACAAGGTTGCCTGCCAGCTAACACAGAGTAATTTTCTTTCCTATTCTAGTGCCTTGGATGTTATTTTAGTAGTATTTGAGGCATGCTCAGGGCACTCCTGAGAACTGTGATCCTCAAATTGTGACAGTAGATCAGGGGTGGCCAACCCGTCGGAGACCAAGAGCCACTTTTTTTTACTGTGTTACAGCAAAGAGCCACATCATACACATGGGCACACTTGAACACCACCCATCCCTTCCTCTCACACACAGAGAGAGACCTCTGCTCAGCCAGATGTATTGTCTCTGTGAGCTTCTTCCCTTTATCACCACACCCCACCCTTCTGTGCCTCTCCCATTGCTCCTCCCTGCTGTCAATCTTCTTTCCTTGTGCTCTGTCTTTCCCCTCGTACTTCCCTGCCTGTGCTGAAGCCCTCTCCCTGTGTCCCGCCCCCTCACGCAGCTGGGGCCGATCGTCTTCCAGCCGGCCCGGTCTCCCTCTGTTGGTGGGAAGTGTGTGGCAGGCACTATCCCGGCCAGCTTCAGGTCCTTGCTGCTCCCGGGGCCGGGGCCTGGCGTGTCCTTGCAACCCCGTCTTCCGGTCCTGGCCAGTCAATCGGGGCTAGGAGGGTCCTAGCGGCGCTCCTCCCAGCTGTGTCTCCCTCGTCTCGCCTGGCTTCTCTGTCTTCAGGAGTTCTTCTGAGCCCGGCATCAGCCGCAGCTCCCCCGCTCGGTGAGTCCCCGGGAGGCTCTATGCCCGCCAGGTGACCCGCTTCGGGACATGCCCTAAGAGCTGCATAAAACCAGGCAAAGAGCCACATGTGGCTCGAGAGCCGCGGGTTGGCCACTCCTGCAGTAGATATTGGTGCCCCAATCACAAGATAAGTGAGAGGAGGGGCGTTCTTCTGTGATTTGTCTTTAATTTAGCCAGGGAAGAGATTACAGCAGTAAGATTTTTCATGCTGAAGTTTAAATGAAGAGCTGACCAGAGAACATTGGCGGAAGCTCTAGTCTTGAGAATGCAAAGATTGCATGTTGGCTCTGTCAGCATTTTAAAGGTGTTTCTGAAAGAGACCTCTGGAAGTAACCGAGAATCAGCTTTGGAGAAAGATGCATGATGATGTGAACCAACTCTCTCTTTTCCATTCCTCTAATATTGAAAGATGCATGGCTCAGCCTTCCGATCCTCAGTTCTGTGGAGCAGGAGGTGAAACTTCTGCTGCCCCTGCCTGCAGGAGGGGCTGAATCTCTCATCCCTTTGTTTATACAAAACAAAGTGCTATTAATTTTGCCTGCCAGGCATATAAAAGGCAGCATTTCCATTCTTACTCTCAAAGTCTAGTGGAAGGGTTGTTTGTTTACTCTTCTAATGAATGATCACCCATTTTGCTGGGTAAGAGGGGATGATGATGATGTGAGGATTTTAGCTGACAGTATTATCCTAAGCAGAGTTATGTCCATTGGAATCGATGGACTGCAGAATTCAGTTTCACAAGCTGGGTTACTCCCTGTAAGCCTCAAAAATGTGAAACCAAGATGGCTGTCCAGTAGCCTGTTGAGTACCATTCCCGAGGAATCCACACTGGCTGGCCCATTGCAAGCAAGTCCCCCTCCCCTACAGCTGAAACCTCTGAACAATGCCCAGGGGAGTCTTAATATACTGTCTTAGCTTTGTATGTAAAGGTAAAGGTTTCCCTTGCTCAAAAGCCAGTCGAATATGATTCTAGGGATGCAGTGCTCATCTCCGTTTTCAAGCCAAAGAGCCAGCGCTGTCCAAAGATGTTTCTGTGGTCATGTGGCCGGCATGACTAGACACAGAGGTGCATGGAATGCTATTACCTTCCCTCCAAAGCAGTATGTATTTATCTACTTGTACTTCCTTGCTTTCGAACTGCTAGGTTGGCAGGAGCTGGGACCAGAGATGGGAGTTCACTCCGTCATGCAGCACACGGGTCTCGAACTGCTGAACTACTGACCTTCCGGTCTGCAGTCCAGCATCTTAACCACTTGAGCCACTGCAGCCCCTTGGTTTACAACCCCAAAAATGTTGAGTGCAAGACTGGCATGATTTAGGGGAAATGGTTCATTCACTGGGACCTTTTGGAGGGCACTTTTCATGAACACCTTACTTTCTGACATTTATTTCCATGGAACCCGTAAAATAAGGATGAGCAGGAGGTCTTTCTCATCGTTCTGATATGACATTGGGCATGCCTGTCCCAATTTGCAGGAGCCAAAGAATCAAAACAAAATGTTTTGAACTAGCTGGAAACTTCTATGTTGTTGTCTAAGTTCTGTATTTTCCCTTCCCCAGTCCCTGATGCTTGTCTATCCTATGTATGCTTAGGATATGATATACACATTTTCCCTCCTTGGCCTTCTTGCACCATGGGATAGCTGCTCAACTCATGCCACTTTACATATAGGGAAGGTTGAAAAGGAGTGTAGGCAGTTGCCTTGCTGGATACAACGGACTTGGCTGAATATCTCGAGTCACAAAAAAGACTTTCTCTGTAAGGCACGCACACACAGGTAGTTGACTGTTCTGGGGCAGTCAGTCAAGGCCACAAACAGTTAACCTCTCCTTCCAGTGTTGGCAGTTCTTCTTGGAATCAGAGGATCCAAAATACTGGGCACTGTGCTTAAACCTTGATAATCACCTGCAACCCAGGTGAGTCCTGCATTCCTTTACAGATTTGTTTCCTTTCCGTCAAAGCATCCAATGCAGTTCTCAATGTAAAGTTTAATAAGGCAAAGCTAATCAACAGTAGAACATGTCTCAGGCCATTGGGTGCCTTCTCAGGAGCTAATGACATAAAATTTCATGGCCTCAGTGCCAATCTTTCCTTCTCTAGTCATGCATGTCTGGTATTTTTCTCAGGTGGTGGTTGGCACTGAGGACATGGGCTCTCTGGCCTTGGTTTCTCCTCTTTTACCTTCCTCACAGCTTTAATGCCAGTAGCTCACAAAGTAGAATTTTTGCTCACAAGACTCCACAGCTTAGAGGGAGCATTGGTTCTAAGCAGTCATTAACTTTCCTAAACATGTTTAGGAAACAAGTCTAAACAACTTGTTTAGACTAAACAAGTCTATCATTTGCTAGCTCTTGCTTCAGCTGCTGTTGATTTAACTTTGGGCAATCCATGTTCGAGAAACAGTTCAAACAAGAGACGTGGGAGATTCGAATATGCTGCTTTTAAAAGGAAGTCCATTGGGCCAGACTGTTCCTGAAGGACTTCCTGAGTTCCTTTATGTAGTTAAAGGATGTTGTTTTTGAAAACTTGAATCTAAGCAATATATTTTTTGTGCACTCCACTAGTTGTGTGTTGGTCTTGCAAAGATTTACATGGCTGCTTTATTCTTTATGAGAAAGCATTGCTATGTGGTTTCTTAAGGCATAGAGATGGAGCAAACCAGCTCAAAAGGATCCATTTCTCATAGCAACCTATTACCATATTGGGTGGGTCCATCTTTCCCAGACAGGCATTGCCTGTTTAAGGTATCTAAGCAACTTTATGATAGGTTAAGGTTATGACTGGAAGCCAAATAGTCACAGGCAACTGTAATTGGATTTAGTTAAGCAAATCGGCTAATAGGATAAATTCTGTTTATATTTTAAGAACCGCTTCATCTCTTATTGCCTCTAGTTTTGGCAGTTCGACAGTTAACCAGAAATGCTATTTTCTGAAAGTATATCCCGCGCCTCTGAAAAATGGAATTAATCAATATGCATGTCGAATAAACTTTAGGTCTGCTGAATTATCTTGGAAATGCTGCCCTATATCAAGCTGTTAAAATCTGCTTGCTTGCTTTTTTTTTTTTTTTTAAAAAGGAACTTTAATCAGTCTTTTCAGAATCAAAACTAGAGTCTATATATAAAATCAAGGCGGAAATTGCCACAGAAGATCCCCTTAAATAAAGGAAACTTTGAGGCTATTGCTTAAGTTAAAAGAAAAAAGTTTTGATTGGTAAGGTGATTTTTATTGGGTGGCAAGGGTTTGATTCTGCTGCTGCATACCTTCATTCTTTGCTTGAGATAAGGTTTACAGAAAATTAGGGACACCAATGCTTCGCTAAGAGTGATTTCATCAGTGGGTATTTCCTTCGTTGTGTTGTGATATCTTCTGTATTAGAGGGAGAACCTCCATTCAAAGTCATATGGCATCTGCACTGTGCATAATGTAGAGAGGGATATGCTGTGCTTTGATACTCACCACCAGCAACATCAAACAACTTCTGATAACATGACATATTGTCTGCCAGTTTGGTGTAGTGGTTAGGAGTACAGACTCTGGGAAAACCGGGTTTGAGTCCCCACTCTTCTGCATGTAGTTGCTGGGTGACCATGGGCAAGCCACAGTTCTCTCAGAGCTGTTCTCTCAAGAGCAGTTCTAGAAAGAGCTTAGTTCCACCTACTTGACTGGATTTTTGTTGTGTGGAGGGGAAGGGGAAGGAGATTGTAAGCTGCTCTGAGACTCCGAGTGAAGGGAGGGGTATAAATCCAGTCTCTTCTTCTCCCCCCCCCCCCTATTATTCCACCACAAGTTCCATCAACAAGAAAGATATAATTGATGCAGTTCCGCAGGGCCTGTAAGACGGAGCTCTTTCGCCAGGCTTTTGAATAGGGGCCGCCACCCCCTATCTTTCCCCCATGTTATTACCATCAACAGGGGCCCAGTGAATATCATCTGGCTCCTTGACAATGTTATTGTCATTGGGGCTGCGAAGCGTTGGGGCAGACAGTCCGCCATTTAATTTAACTGTACTTAATTGTACTGTATTGTACTGAATATCTTATATAGTAATACTGGAAGATCACCAGGTCTCAGCATTTCTACCATCCTTATATGTTGGCTTGTCACCTCTCCATTTATGCAGATTCCCCCCCTTTTTTTTGGCTTTTTAATAGTTTATTGATAAGAAATTTTTAGAAAACTACATTTATCACATCACAGCATTGTATAAAAACTATAACAGATAATGAGTAAGGTACAGCTGATTGAATCCAACCCACTGGAAGTCCTACTGACTGGGATTTAATCCAGACAGTCTGTGGAGTGCAGAGAGGGGGTTGATACAATCCTAAACCTGTAGCAGTTTTCAGTTAGCCCCAGTTACAGCGTTTATGCATGGTGTACCTCTGGTAAATCCGTGCACTTTCCAGATTTCTAGATGTGTCCCTGTGTCACTCAATTGAATTTCCTCTGCCACTTAATTCTATAGAATGATGGTCTGTGTGTTCTTGCCCACGTCAAATATTTCAAGGCTCCAATTTGGGAGCTGTAGATAAGTGAGGGTGGTATGATACGTGGAAATGAAATGGCCCTGCCAGCATGTTTTGCCAACATGCGCTAGAAACTTGATTTGCAATTTCGAGCCCATGCTTTGCAATAATTCCAGCTGCTGTTCTTAGTTTGAGGAGGAAAAAAAGAGAGAAGGAAATAGAGAAATGTGAAGTGCAGGAAATTGCAAGAGTATAAGGCAGTTTGGAAGACAATGAAAATCCCATTTCAGAAGAGATTGCGTCTCCCATGGTTACTTTAACAAATGGACCACACGGGTTTGCAGTTTTGTTGACAGTATTTTTTTCCTCATCTCTGCAAAGGTAAGTCCTTCTTTGAGGAAAGAGAGGAAGGGGAAAAAAGACACCCTTCCAACTCTGATAGTAATGTGTTCATTTAAACAACAGCAAAATAATCACACTTTTGTCTTAGGTGGGGAAAGTGTTTGGCTTTGACTCTGGCTAAAAAGTAGGGAAGAATATGTATGTTTTTAGAAATTCCATATTCTGGTTTGATGTGCCTTAATTAACCATAGGTAAACATGGACAGTCACTCCAACCATCTAATTCAGAGGTGTCAAACTCATTTGTCATGAGGGCCGGAACTGACATAAATTTCACTTTGTCGGGCCGAGCCGTTTGTGCCATAAAACGCAATGCCGAGCTGTTTGTGCCATAAAACGTAATGCCAAGTACCGAAGGCATAAACTGTGTAAAGGACAGCAGCTGGTAAGCTCTGAGTTGGTGTATCCTTGCTGCAAGGCGGCCCCATGGGTTGAGAGGGGGGTGCAAAGGAAAACCCGTATGGGCAGACTGGAGAGCCAGCAGTGCAGCACTGGGCAGATGCTCCCACCCTGCTTGACTGCTGCAGACAAGGTTGTTCTGCCATGCTGAAGCCGCAATCGTAGTGGCTCCTCCCACTCCCCCCTTGAGCAGTCTCCTCTCCCTTTTATTAGCTGCTCGCGGGCCGCATAAGACCCCTGGGTGGGCCATTTCCGGCCCCCGGGCCTTATGTTTGACACCACTGATCTAATTAAACCATGGTTTCAGTTGACGCCCATGTCTGGCTTTCAACAGTCTGAAAGCGTCAACAGCACTGAGAAGGGCTTATACCAGACCTTGCTGCAGTATCATGTCTTGCAAGTCAAACGGAGGAAGAACATGTTTTGGTAGTTGTGGCTGTGTTTTAAATAGTTATTTCAAAACATTAAGCGCATATATATATATATATATATATATATATATATATATATATATATAAAACCATAAGAATGTGTTATCTTGCCTGGAGGCTCAAAACCCCCCCCAGAGAATGACCCTGAGAGAACTCTTCAGAATGTGACCATGAAGGAAACACATGCTCCAAATCACCCTCCCTGGAAACTGTCAACGTGTATGACCATGTCACTGAGCCAAAATGGATCAAGTTGTAGCTATCCTAGTGCCCCAGAGAAAGGAACAGTCTTGCTGAATTTCAGTAATTGCCTTCTGCCCTACCTCAATTCCCTTGCCCTGGAATTTCAATTGGATAAATTATTTCTCGATTCTTTTCCCAAAGCCACTTTAGTGCCCTGTTGCTGGCACAGAATTTCAGTGATGTGAGAAACAATCCTGCCACTTAGAGCCTGTAAAGCACTTTGGGGATCTTTCAGGATGAAAGGTACCATATACTTAAATGGAACTATTAAGCAGGAGTAGTTGCAATATGGTGCCAGGCTGTGGGTTTTTTAAAATGTATATTGAAGAGAGGTGAAAACTTAACCTACTTTCCTTTCATTAGCTGCAGGAATAAAATTACAGATGAAAATGGAACACAGTTTATTACAGGCAGTCTTTCCAATATGTTAACTAGCGGATCTTATATTTTTCATTTAATGAAAGGGAAATTATTTCCAGAATTTCAAATCCTTATTAATTCCACCCTCACAAATTAACGCATCATTGCTAAAGTTGAACGTGTAGCTTTCAGCTTGTTTTAAAAGCTTAAGGAAACACATGAGATTACCTTGATGGCCTCATCCGGATTTAACTATATCATTTCCACTTTAAAATGTTCATCATGGCTTCAGCCTTGTTTATATTCAGCTTCAGTGTGTTTGTCATCATCTCTGCAACACCTAGCCAGATACGTTGCCGGTAGAGACATTTGGTTGGCTCTTACCAGTTTTTCCACTGACAAAGGAGGGTTGAGGGTCTCCTTTTGACTACTGAAGAAAGGCTATGCTGGGGAACACGGGGGGCTGCAGTGAGAGGGGAACTGGGAGAGATCCAGTAGAAAATTTGGTAGAATTCAGCCTGATCAATTTAATAGACCCATTGAATTAATGCGCTTTTATTGATGAGATAGCAATACAAGGAAAATCTGGAGAGAATCCAAAACTTCAGTTTAAGAGTTCCTGGAAGTGTGGCTTCAGAGACATTGACAAGTTGATTGGGAAGCTCCCACAAATGGCAAGAAGACTTTACATCAAAATATCCAGGATGGCATGGGAATTCGTAATGAGAAAGGGTTTAGTGAAGTGCAAGAAAGGAAGGATGGGAGAAAAAAAATACAACCCTGTGACTGATCCATAGGCATTTCACTGCAATGATATAGTGTTGGTCCAGGACATTCTTTTCATAAAAATGTGAGTTTGGTGAATTTGGTTAAAATAGGGATGCTGTGAGCACACTGGTTGCCTCTGAGAAAGGAAAGTTACCTCTAAAGAGTATGAAGGAATAGCTTATACCAACAGTGTATATCTTGTTTGGGGATTTCCATGCAAAATCTGAAGACTTTGTGTCATGGTTTTTGCTACCCTTTCCCTACCCCCAAATGGACAGTGTACGTCAACATTTTTTGGGCATCGGTTCGTTCCATTCAAGTATCTTGTGGAACCTAGTAGCACATTCTGTACTTTACTCTCATGTATACCAGGAATCTCCCACCTCTGTGTAGATCCTCCCAATACATGTGGTTACCATGTTTGTCTCAACAGGGCGATTCACATCATTTGCATGTATTAACAACTTGAGTGTGTGTATACCAGCCTGAATTTTCCAGGTTGGCATGTACTGAAACCATATGTGTGTACAAAATACTTGTGTTCCCCTGTTCAGATAATGGCCCATTACTGCAGATTTTTAGAGCAGTAAGCCTTTTATCTTGACTTCGGATTCTGTGCCCGCCTTACACATCATTCTTTTTCATCCTGAGTATTTATTCTGCAGCTACAATATTTTACAAAACGCACTTATCTACATTGGGGTGGAATGTCGCTTGTGATGCAGTTGTCGTATTGCAGCTGTTCAGTAGCATCCAGCAAGCACCTTCTATTTAAATCCTCGTGGTTAACGGTTTGTTCATGCATTTTGGCATTAGTTGGTTGAATTAAAGGAAACAAGAAGGAAGGCGGGGGGGGGTGTTAACCCTATGTTGAAACTGACCAGACTTTTTTTTGAAACTGACAAGCAGCTGCAAAGCCCCATTTTCAATTTAGCTGCACACTAGGGGATTCTCTGCTGTGTTATCAGCCACTGTGAAAAATGGGAAAGAGTCACACAGTCTCATAATATGGGGAAACATGTTGAGTTTACAGAATGCACAGTAGAACTCACTGACACTGGCATTGCAAGCTATGATCATTGGCAACATGTACAAAGTTGGCTGCAATTCCACCACACTTTGCACAGGGCTGCAGTTTGTCTGGGGGAGAAGTCCTCTGACAGAAGCTCTGGAGAGCTTTGTTTGTCTTATGAAAAATTGAATTGGGGGGGTTATTTTCATCGAGGCCCAGCACAGATTTATCATAATGCTGATTTCCTGTCGTTCCTTGCAAATTTACATGGTTTTCTCTTTGTGATTCTCTAATTTGATTCTGCACACTGGTTGTGATCTTGGCAGGTTTTTTTAAGCCTGTTCTGTGTGGAATGTGCTCTTCCTCCAAATGGATCGATTCCAAGCAATTCTTAAGTTCAGCAGTTTGCAGAAGGTCTATGTTGCTCAGCCACCATTTTAATGTTAGGCTTCCAGTGACTGCCAAAATGCCCCCCCCCAACTTTGTTCACTAAAGCATTGAAGGGGAAATGTTTTAGGCTTCCCAACCCAGTGTGTGTGTCTCTCTCTTTACATCTCATGTCAATTTTATTCTGTGCTGACAGTCCCCCCCCTTTATTTTGTTTGCATGCAGCACTGAAATCCTTTCCTTTTTTGCACTGTTGATGCTGTCGTTTGCCTCTTCTCCAATCCCCCTTTCAGGTCAATACCACCAGAGAACTAAACCTTGCACAGCTCCTTTTAAACTTTTTCCTAGTCATTTGTAATTTTTTTTAAAAAAAGTTCAGTGACCCAGGACTTGCCATAGTCTCATATTGCTAGACTCATGCCAGTTGTAAAAGAGAGAGAGAGAGAGAGAGAATTAGGGGGAAATAGAGCTTGTACACTGAAGAGGGAGGATGGCCAAAGGTGCAGAGTGGATGAAACAACCTTGATGTGAGTGGGGAGTGACCTTTGAGGGGTGACAAAAGGGCGGCGGGGGGGGAATCTGAGGGATTCTGTACATTGGATTACCTTTGGCTTGGAAGCAAAACAAGGAGGAAATCGGCTCAAAAGGACTCTCAGAAAACCTGAGGAAACAGCAACCAGAAAGTGAACGGAGTACTGAAGGGAGGAAAATCAATGCAAAATGCCAAAGAAAACCTGACGGACATGCACAGTGAACTCGAGGGAGAACACCCATGCATAATAGGCCAATATAGAAGCCATGCATATCATGAATATTATAGGTTGCTGAGCTGCTGGTATGCATAGATGTAATAGTGCAAGAGGGTTTCTGTTATGGATAAATGCTTCACAGCCCCAGTTTGAAGTTAACAATGGCATTCTCAAACAATTTTTAACACCATGTATTCAGATAAGGAATAAGGAATGATTCTCTTTTTCTCTCCTTTTTATACTATTTATTTTTGTCAAAAGTTCCGTTTCCCCATTTTTCAATGTTGCTATGTGTGGTTTCATATGCAGTGAAGGCAGTATTTATATGTACAACAAAATCAATCCTTCATCCCTATAATACATGTGTAATGTCAAGGGCTGATTTAGCGGTGCATAAATAATAATATCAAAAATGTGTAAAACTTTTTGACCGAAATTGCTACAAAACAAAGTAGGAATTCCATGGATTCTCTTGAAATCAAGAGGTGATGGGGGAGAGGAACAGGAATGAAAAACTTGAAAATCAACCCTAATTAAGCCCCATTTTTTGAAAAAGTCTCATGTCCTACAAGGGCTCCATCAAGAAGCTGTCCTACATATTGCACATTTTCTTTCTTCTGTTTTGTAAGAAGTAGCCAGCTTCTTGATGGAGCCCTTGTCCTCATGTATGTGTTCTTAAGGTTGGGTTTATAGGACTGGGGCCTATGAAGTAGCTGCCTACATGGCCACGTGGTGCTGGATGGAAGGGAACAGTTGGCTGCATTATCTGACCAATGAAGCCCTGTGTGGCCACTGCTTCCTATCGCCTCTGAAATCTGGAGAAGATACAGAGGGAGTTGCAACATTGGATCTCAATGTGTGGCCTTTCTCCATACAGTTAGAGGAATCAGAGAAGCTAGTCAGTGGCTGCTTTATGTTTTGTAGACATCTGAATGTAGTAGCCATAGTCTTTATTATCATAACCAGCATGCTTTCCATTGAATCCAAAAGGTTGCTTAGGAGCATTTGCAGAACAAAAAAAACAAAACAAAAACAAACCAAAACCGCTAATAAATCAGGACTAATAAAATATAACCAGGGAAGCAAAGAGCAGATATAATCTAAAATACCAATAGCATATGATGATAAAAAGCTAAGACTATTAATAGCTCAGGAACAGATACTGTCATCTATTGGAGACCCAGTGCTCTCGGGAAATGAATTGTCCTCATTTGCCATCTGATGGCTATTAACAAAGGGCTAAGCAGCACTCCCTTGGGGAAGGAGTTATGCTGTGTCAGTACCATCATGGGAAAAACCCTGCTGAGAGGTAACCCTTGGTGGCCTTGACTTCCCTTTCTCTGTAGGTCTGATATTACAAGCTTCAGCTTGTTCTAGGAATTGGATTTGATGCCAGGCTGTTTTAAGTAAGCGTGTAGTTCCTAGGGGTGTATGTGTGTATGCATTACTTAGGTGTTCAGCTAATAATTATAATGCTGCCTTATCAGCAGCTACATCTTTCTTTACCCTTCCTTTCCCTTAAAGAGGGAAAACAGCAACAATGAGACCAAGGAAAGAGTTCTGTGAAACTTCAGAACCAGACTATTATTCTGTGATTTTTAATTGGTCCTAATAACGGTTCTGATATAATGAGAATAAGTGTGCATCGGATTAACAGAATTGATTTGCTGCTTAAAATAATGCACACAAGTTAGGCAGACAATCTTCATTTCATTGTTTTTGATTTCTGTAATTTATGGAAGGAAATGGGACTCTTTTGCAGGGGAAGATTTTCTTAGATGGCACAAAGACACAGCACATTTGTGATGTCAAAGAATGTTGCATATATTTTCCACATTTTATTCTGAAAGAAATCCTTAATGTCTTATGCACTGTAAATATAGGGCTTGCTTTTCATGTCCATTAAAATTCCATTGGCAGAGAAAACTGTAGTGGAGGATCATTCCCTACTTATTGTCCCTGGATGCACAGTTTGTTTCATTTTAATAAAATAAAATAAATTGAACTGTTTGCTGGCTGCAGCGAGAGGCTTTGGCACAATATGTTTGTTTAATAGTGAATGCAGTGAGAATTTCTTGAGCAGTGTGCATTTTTGTGGCCTGCTGCTTCGGCATGTTCCCATTTCTCCCAATGCAAGCTGGATTTGAGTGTGTGAAGGGGGGGAAAAATAGAAGTCTTATTCATCATTATATCCCATACCAGGTGGACTGAGTACCATGCTGGATCTGTCCTAAGCATGCATGTGGACAGATATGGTGACCAGAAGAAGTGGTTCTTCTACATGTGAGCCAGGCTGTGGAAGGCTGTATTCTAAACTCAACTTTGAGCTGAATTGGGATGCAAATAAGCCATCAGTACAACTAACAAAATAGACTGTGTTATGGGCATGCCTCCAGTCACCACATGAACATGCACACTCTGAACTAGTTAAAGCTGCCAGGCTACTGTTAAGGTCTGGGCCCATGTAGAGTATATTGCAGTAGCCAAGACCTTGACAGTTACATGGCATAGATCAGGCTATCTGGTAAAAAGAGCACTCTACTTTTTCAAGAGCAAGCCAGGGTCAGGAGTACCTCTAGGCTCATCACCTGATCGGATAGGGCAACCTGCTCGCTGTCACTCACAGGAAAATACTTTGCAGAGCAGCAGCATCCCCAACTAGTGTCCCCTCCGTCTTTTCTAGATTCAGTTTCAACTTCTGCCTGCACATTCATTTGAACAATGCTGCTATCCTCTGTTGCTAAAAGTTTCAGTGTCTCACTGTTAGCCAGCAACAGAAAATAGCTATTAATGTAAGTGTTTATTTTATGTGACTTTATGCATGTACTGGTGTATAGCATTATTGTAGTCATAGCATTAGTTGCCTTGAGACCCTTTTGGGAGACATTATGGGATGTAAGTGTTAAACAAACAAAATAGTAATTATTTAAATGCGTGCATTATGTCATTATCTAGAAGGCTCGGAGCAAGCCACAATTTAAATTGTGTTTAGAAGGAAATAGTTTTTAAAGTTTTGTTTAAATTCCATAGGAAATAAGAGAGGGATACTACACTAAATGACTACCCAGGCTCACCCCTATAAAAGCTTTACATCAGTTATGGAAGACTCTAGACCAAATCTTTGCATATAACATAGAGTGCAGGATAGGTCCAGGGTCCTCATACTGGGTAACGGTCACACATCTTGTTGGCTTTGCTCAGTTCCTGTGTGTGTGGTGCCAGATTTGGATCATGACTGTGGCACATATTGGAGAAAGGGATTTCAGTCTTCCACTCCCATGCCACGTTCCTGGTTTGTGATGGTCTGGTGGAGGGGGATGCAGTATTTGGCTTGTTGAACAAACCCACTGGTACACTTGCAGGTTTTCCCTCTGAACCAGCCAGTGCACCCCCCCCAGAGTTCCCAGTTCTGGCCAGCAGGGGGCTCCTGATGTCTTCCAGAAGACCAAGAGTGATGTCAGGCGACTTCTGGTAATACTAGTTCAGGCCCCAACATGATGATGTCACCCAGAGGTGGTGTTATCACATTGGGGGTGACATTCTGGTTTTCGGGCAAAACTCTATGGAAAATTTGGCTTCAAACCACAGAGTTTTGCCCACAGACCAGAGCATCGCCCCTGACGTGATGATGTCACTTCCAGGTGATTTAATCAAGTCAGGGCCTGCACTTCTAGTTTTACTGGAAGTTGCCGGGGAAGGACAGTTGGAGGTGAGATTTCCCCGCTCTGGCTGGGTGTGGGCAAGAACCCAGTGAAAGCGGGGTTTCCCTCGCCCCCACCAAAGGACTGGGAACCCTAACCCCCTGACTCTTTCAGGTCCAGAAAATTCTGGGGGGAGGCTGAAGCTCCTTCACTTATGTCACAGTTGTGATCTAAATCAGGCACCACGAAGGGAATTGAAGAGAACCCATGAATCACATGTTAGTATTGCACAGGTCACAGGGTAGCAGCCCTAGACCCAAACCAGTACATGATGAGACTTCATGGAGAGAGAATTGCTTCACATGCTCCACAAGTGGGGGCATAGGAACAAAAACTGTTTTTCAGGAGTGGTTAAAGCCTTGGGAAAATATTAGCTCACCTGAAATGGATTTTTTTTTAAAAGAAATTAAATGAGCAATACTTCTTCTTTCCCTGCTCCCTGGCAGAAGTACATTCAAACATTCCTAGAAAAATCATTAGACTCTATGGACAATTCCAGGATAAGTAAATGGCAACACAGTTTTGCACTCTTAACTGTGAGGGGTCCCATGGGGGCTGTGCTACTGTTAATTTTTTCCTGTACTACTGTTCCCACACTCTGCAAAGTTTTTGTTAGAGGAAATAGATGGCTTGTGTGACATTTCACTTTCTACAAAAGTGCTCAAAGGGAAGACTGTGAAGAGAGGGGGTTTCTATCTAGAGAAGCGACATCTTGAAACATTCTCCTTTAGAAAAGCCGGAGAGCAAAGAACGAACCTCATTAGAGTTTAAATAGAACTAAGGTGTAGAACTAATACAGTGATCTTTCTTATTTTTTTTTTAAATATGCACAATAGCGTTCATTTGGGGATAATGAGGTTTTAGAAGACTGAAATCACTGTTGATTTTGCCTCTTCACTGAAGGCTGGGGTGCCTAAGAATGTGGATCATGAGCTAAACAGTTGTGAGTTCAGATATCACGATCACTGCCATAACCTTGCTTCGGGCGAGGAATTGTGTTCTCCTCCCTAGCTGCCATCTTGCCTGTCTTGCAAGATTATTGTAAGAATGCCCAAACTAGTAGCTGAAGTGCTTTGGGTAATGTGAAAGTGCTCTAGACTAAAGAGTGCCTGCATGGGGTGGTGGGAAACGTTTTGTTCAGGCCAAGCTCGGGAGAGGGGAATGGCTGCAACTGGCCATGCAGCCCTGTCAGCTCAGGAAACTCAGCAGCCTTTACAGAAACACTGTTGTTAATAATAGAAATGGATAATGTGATTAGCTGAAAATGTTTTGCTGAAGTGACCTCCTTTTTAAGGGCCCTAAATTCTTGTTCATCAACCACTTGTGGAAGTACTAGGCAAACTTTGAGAGAAGCCTGTCTGAAATAAGGTGAGCAACCATCAAGACTGCGGTAATGGGACAGACGATTCTGAAGCCAAATTTGGATCCGAGACATACCCAGGCTACTGTCAGGATCCTGCTTCAGTGAACTGACATTCCCTTTGATGTCTTGCAATTGACTGCTGAGAGATTGCAGTAGGATCAGGCAAATTGGGAGAGTTGGTGCCAGGGCCGTAGCTACAGTGGGACAACTCGGGGCTAGCCCCCCCTAATTACTGGCAAGGCCCCACGGCTTCCTGTCCAGCCCAGGACCCTCAAGCGGTGGCGGATGCAGGGAAGAAGCCGGGCATTCCTTTAGTTCGATTCGCCAGTGCCCCCTAAGAAATTTAAACACCCCTCAACTAAAAAAAAATCCTGGCTACAGGTCTGGTTGGAACAGTGGAAGTTTAAGTTAAGAAACAAACATTAAAGTGAAATAGTGTCTGTTTACTTAGTTTATGTGCTGCCTTTCCATCCAATGGGGAACCAAAGCACCTTATGTGAAGGTTAGTTTTTATATTCTGCTTTTCTCTACCTTAAGGAGTCTCAAATGGCCTTTCCCTTCCTCTCCCCACGACAGACACTTTTGTGAGGTAGGTGGGGCTGAGAGAGTTTGGAGAGAACAGAGACTGGCCCAAGGTCACCCAGCAGGCTTCATGTAGAGCAGTGGGGAATCAAACCTGGTTCTCCAGATTAGAGTCCGTCACTCTTAACCATATACCATGCTGGCTCTCTTCTACATCCTCCTCTTCTCCATTTTACTCTTGCAAGAACCCTGTGAACAAAGTTCGAGTCCAGTGGCACCTTTAAGACCAATAAAGTTTTATTCAAGGTGTGAGCTTTCATGTGCACACACACTTGGTCTGACTATGAAATGGAATTACATTTAATTTTATTGTCTGATGAAGTGCATGTGCACACAAAATCTCACACCTTGAATAGACCTTCGTTGGTCTTAAAGGTGCCACTGGACTCTAAGGCTGTTTTTACATCTGACTTTCCCGCTGGAATCATTCTAGTTCCAAAAAAATCTGCCCACACCTCTGTGCGGTGTGAAACCGTGCTGCTACTGAAATGTCCACATCTACTAATTGCCCTCCTGTGGTCAAGCTAGTATTCAACCAGCTTGATTCTGCTTTAAACAATTGTAGTTTCTTAGTGCACTTAGACCCCCTGGAGTGAAATTTCACACCACTGTGAAATCAGCACAGGAAAAGACAGCAGTCAAACTACTTTAGAGGGGAGGTGTAAAATGACCCTAACTTTCTTCTGTTGCTTCAGACCGACATGGCTGCCCGCCTTAAACAATCCTGTGAGGTAGTTTAGGCTGTGTGTGTACAACTGGCTCCAGACTGTTGTCGGACATACTGATCACTACATCACACTGTCTCTGAGAGGATATCAGGAAGCTGGTAAACTTGCCAAGTCATCATCATGGAGAGTGGATGAAACCTGCTACTCTAGAACCTGATCGGCCTTGGAAATCCCTCAGGATGGTATACCTACTGTGTACCTTTTCCATAGTAAACCCCAGAAGGTCAGCAGTTCAGCAGTTCAAGACCCGAGTGCTGTGTGACGGAGTGAGCTCCCGTCTCTGGCCCCAGCTCCTGCCATCCTAGTAGTTCGAAAGCCAAAAATTGCAAGTAGATAAATGGGTACTGCTTCAGTGGGAAGATAGCAGCATTCCGTGCACCTCGGCATTCAGTCACGCCGGCCACATGACCATGGAAAAAGTCTTCAGACAGCGCTGGCTTTTCGGCTTGGAAACAGAGATGTGCACCGCCCCCTAGAGTCGGATTTGACTGGCTTTTGAACAAGGAAAACCTTTACCATGTAATAGTGACTGACCCACAATCACCCAGTGAGATTCATGACAGGGAGGGAATTTGGATCTGGCCTTGCCAGATCCCTGCCTGATACTCTATTAATATACTGTGCCGCACTAGCTGCAGTTCTCGGCAGTGTCAGGCAGGGCAGATTGTGTGGGTTTTTCTCACTGGAACTGAGAATGTTTGGTTTTGGTCCTTTGGAGCGGCAGCATCTCCCAAGCCCTAAATAATGATGGTTAAGTGGAGATCCAGAGGATTAGATAGAAGCTAAGCCCCTGTCCGTTGTGTGTCGTGTGTGCCTGAGCCGACATGGCACTGTAAGCATGAGCCCTTAATTCACCGTCTCAAGCAGATGAGAACAAGGGGCAGCAAATGATATGAAAGGGCCTTAAGATGGCTGGAGCAAGAAACCAATATTAAAATACATTTTTCCCTAACAGTATTACAAGAGTAATCTCCAAATCCTATTTAAGAGGGGCAGGTTTGTCATCTGGGTATGTTGCAAGTCAAGCCGGTATTCAGCCGAGATCCAGCAATTGTCCTCCCTGCCCCGCCCACCCTGCATTTTTCACCCTCATGTTCTCTCATGACAGCCTGTTTTACAAATATATTACAAGTTGGGAAGCTGTTCTCCTGCAAGGTAGGCAAACAGATATCTGTCATTTATACCAGTGGATCTGGGAAATGGATGCTGTAATTTAAAGCAGCCTTTTTTTTTTAAAAAAAAGGATGAAGCTAGCAAACTTCCTTAAGCTGTGATTAGAAGTCTGAAAATTGAAATCTAAGATGTGAATGCTAAGACACAATCCCTGGAGAGCAAATATCTTTTCCTGTTCCTTGCTGGGAAGAATAGTTACAATGTGCACCAGAGTGAACTAGATTTCTTAGACCAAACTACACTTTGCAGTCATGAATATCTTATTCTTTTTCGCAAGAATTAGATTTTTTTTTCTTTTTCTTCCACCCTGCTAACTGTTTCAAAAGCAAAATGCAATTTTGTTTTTGCTTTTTTTTTGTTTTAAAAGCCAAAGCTTTTTTTTGTTGTTGTTGCTGTTAAACAGGAGAGTGTGTGTCTGTGTGTGTAGGGGAGGAGATGATATTTTTACTCACATAATTGACTACGATGCTTTAGCCAAAGTTGTGCTGGAATTCCCCATATGTGTTTTTATCCGTTCAAAATCACTTCCTCCACCTTTGGTCCGGTACTACTTGTTTATATTGCTTATGCTGTTTCAGTGCAACAGGCTTTTGCTAGCAGTGGGGCGGTGTTGGTATTTAAAGGGAAAGTTCTGAAATCCTAAGACATGATCATTATCTGCACGCTGAAGACAGAATGGAGGATCGGATATGCTTGCAGGCTAAAAAATAAATACCCCACAAAAAGGAACTTTTGGGGAATCTGCCGAACTAAGAAAATTCTTGGACTGATCAGATGCTAGGATAAATCCTGCAGTCGCATTTCTGGGGGTTAAGACATTAGTTTGAATTGAACTGACCCAGAAGGCTTGCACCTTCCCAGACAGCACTGAATTCAGAGTGTGCAACACTGGTCAGTGTCCCAAAGAGATCCTGAGTTGCCAGTTTCATCAGTATTCTCCATTTATGGTGCAGCCCAGCCCTGAGGCGCTGATTCCTCCTTGCATTGAGTGCTGGTGCCAAGCTGTACTGCTCCATTGGCTTAATTGCTATTGGGAAGTGCTTCTTTAAAAAAGAAAAGAAAATACACCCCGACTGGTGCCATTTTGCTGCATTATGGACTTTTTAATAGGCTGTAGTTTTTCCATCTAAGTAAATTGAAGTAGACATCTTATCAGCAGGGAGTGCTTCACCTTTTCTTCCATACTTCATTCCGTGCATCTGACGCTCAGGCATGGGGCATGGCTATTTACTTGCTAGCGTGCGCTGCCCTCTATTTTCTGAGTGTTACTGGTTTATCAGGGAAGTTAATGTAGCATGTGATTATGAAATAAGTGACAGTCATAGTATATCTGAAATATTTGCACCTCAGTCACCTTCTTTTCCCTAGACACTGAGCCATGGCTGCGTTGGGGAGGGGGTGGAGAAAACGAATGGCCTCGTTATCCTGAGCACATCTATTTTGAAGCAAGCAACATTGATTCAGCGAAGCATGCATTTATGGACATGTGCGTAGGCCCAAGGCCCACTAGCTTAATCCTGTGTGTGTTTCTGTTAGGGGGGCTCTGTTGAAATCAATACTGCTTCCTTTCAATCAAATCTGAGCAGATTTATGGCATTAAATTTTAGGCAGGTCCAAGTGTGTTGTGTGCCTCTGTGATCAATACCGAGTGAATGCAGAACTTGGTTGAGGAGGCAGAATTCAGCAGTCTTAAGCTTCTGTTTATTACGATTATTGGGAGAAATGTATAAGAAATTTCAAAACAGTGTCAAACCTAGAGGCTCCATTTGTAGGCTGCGGTGGCAGCATGGGTTTCTTCCCATGCAAGATGCTTTACCCTAGTTTCTGGGAGACAAGGATGGGCATTATTTAACAAGCAAGGGAAGGAGCCATGAGTATGATATAAGTAAGGATGAGCCATGAGTACAGTATAAGAAAGGAACCTGAAATGCTTAAGTTGTATGGGTAGGTGGGGGAGGCTGAACAGGCATTCCATTGGTAGGTGGATAATTTCAGCATAGTTTATGTTGAATTAGGAAATATGGAAGAGTAGGATACCATCTTCGCATGTCTTCCAATTAAGAGAAGAAGAGAAGAGAAGAGATTGGATTTATACCCGGCCCTTCACTTGTAGTCTCAGAGCAGTTTACAAACTCCTTTCCCTTCCCCACCCCACAACAGACACCCTGTGAGGTAGGTGAGGCTGAGAGAGCTCTGAGACAATTGTCCTTGAGAGAACAGCTGGTACAGAGCTATGGCTTGCCCAAGGTCATCCAGCCAGGTGCAAGTGGAGGAGCGGGGAATCAAACCCGGTTCTCCCAGATTAGAGTCCACGCACTTAACCACTACACCAAACTGGCCCTCAATTAATGTTAACAACATGGTGGTAGCAACCAACACTCCCTTTAAGCTGTAGAGTCTTGTGAGCAAAAATTCTACTTTGTGAGCTACTGACATTAAAGTTGTGAGTGAGCGATTTGGCTACTGCATAAATTAGTTTGCTCTGGAGGCATCCTTTCTGAGCGAAGACAAAAATGTGTGAGCCGGGGGCTAGAAAACTGTGAGCTAGTTCACACTAGCTCAGCTTAGAGGAAACACTGGTATCAACATTTCTGTCTTGTAGAACTGTGGGTAGGACTGGGTCACAGGGAGCACACAATGCTAGATTCCAAGCACGACTGCTTGGATTCCTATTGGCTTTTGTCGTAAAGCCCTAAATGGCTCAAGCTGTATATAAACTTAGATTTGGCTGCCTCTCATATTCTGATAAGTGCACCTGGTTCAAAAGCATATGCACTTCTAGAAAGGTTAGCCTGCTTCCTTTTTTAAGGCGCCCATTTCTTCTGAAGTCTGACCTGATAGAGTGGTTACAGTGCTGGGCCAGGGGGTGGGGATGAGGAGGAGGGGGGGATTTATACCCCACCCTTCACTCCCCAAGGGAGTCTCAGAGCAGCTTACAAACTCCTCTCCCTTCCTCTCCCCACAACAGACACCCTGTGAAGTAGGTGGGGCTGAGAGAGCTCTGACAGAAACTGCTCTTTTTCAAGAACAGCTGTGCCAGAACTACGGCTTGCCCAAGGTCATTCAGCAGGTGGAAGTAGAGGAGTGGGGAATCAAACCCGGTTCTCCCAGATTACAGTCCGCGTGCTTAACCACTACACCAAACTGAGCTCAGGTCCCTTCATCGCTATGATGCTTGCTGGGTGATTCGGGGCCAGTCACCTTTTCTCAACCTCATCTGCCTTGCAGGTTTGTTTTAAGTATAAAATGGGAGAGGGAGAACATGGTATATACAGCCATGCATTTCTTGGATGCCGGGGAGGGTAGCATGGTACTAGAAGGCATTTCAAAACAACTGTGACTAGTCCTTTTTTATCTCTAGGATTTTAATAACTGCTTTAATCTGAACTGGGTCTGTGAGTGTGTTATTTTTAGATAACCACCCACCCACCCTAGCCCCTGCAAACAAATTCTGCACGATCAATCAATCAAAGCATAATTATTCCAGTCTTCTGGGTAAAAGATATCTCGTGCCTTTCCCCAGATAGTCCTGTGCAAATTAATCACATGAATTCTTGTTCCCCAGATGTTTTGCACTTTTCCCTCAATTAATTCAGGTGTATGATATTGTATCTCATTCTTGTAAAACCTTACTTTACAAAGTTTCTCTTTTTTGACGGGTAATAGCTCTGAAACCGACCTTCCATCTTTTGTTTCTGTTCAAGTGAACTAATTTGCTTGAAATCAAGGAATAATGAGTGCCTATTCAGTGGACTACAGATGAAGAATCCTGGAAATCCAATTTTTGAATGGCTTTCTCATGTTTTAATAAATAAATACCCCCCCATTTGAAAACAATTAGAAAACCTGCTTATGCTATTGTCCCATTTACTTTGATGTTCCTTTTTAATGAGGAGGGGAATTCAGAGCTAGAATCTACCACCTGCAGTCAGAATAAGGTCTGTCTCATTCTTATGTTATCCTCCTGTCAGCTTGGACCTTGTGAGAACTTAACTGTGAAATGGTTCTAACCTGTCATGTTGCATGTTTCCATTATGTTACAGAGGTCAGACATCAGGTTTAGCATTTTCCCACTCCAATTCATTGACTGACATTTGCAGGGAACAATTGAACTCCTATCCCCTGTCTCTTTGACAGGAAGGAAATGCAGGTCGTTGGCAGCCAGGTGTCCCACTAACTTCTTGTTAGGCCCTTTTGGAGAAGCCATGGTATGCATTAACATTCTGGGGAATGTTTTCATTTCTCCGCCTCGGCAGCAAGCAGTGTTCTCTCTTCCCAAGAACAAAATCCTTGATTATTGATGGATACCAAAAGTGACAGAGGAGAACCAAATCGGGGAGGGGAGCACCTTTTAATTAAGAGAATCTAGTAAATATTTGAGGAGAGAAGAGGCTTGGCTTCTGAGTTTGCAGGCATTTGATTCCATCCTGGCCCAAGGACAGCTTTCCCTCTTTGACTTCTGGTTTGGGATTGATGAGAGCTATAGACTGCAGCTGTCCCTTCTCTTGAAGTGTTTCATTCATGCAAACAGGTAAGCTGCTTGAATAAAACATGATCTTTGGAGATGACAAACTGCAGAGTTTGTTGTTTGCAGATAAAACCCTATTGATTTCCTGCAAACAAACCCAAACCTTTGCAGCATGTCCTAACAATCCTGCCATTGCTATCTGGCGTATAGTTTGATCATCAGCTGTTGTGAACTGTCAGTGTTACACAAAAGAAATCCCAGCATAAGTTTTGGCTTGGGAGTATATGTGTCAGTGGCTTGTGTGTGGGGAGGGCTCATGTTCATCTAGCTCAAGTGCCTAGTCCTGTGACTGCCCCCCCCCCTTGCCTATATGCTATTTGCTCGTACCATATTTGTTGTGGCTTTGCCATGAGATGCATGGGTTCAACATTCTTTGATGCAAATGTTTCTCATTCCCAAGTCTGATGTTGTTGGAGAACAGACAAGGTGCTAGAAACATTTTTTTTACACAAGTGAAAATATCTCCATACTAATTAACAACAGAGAACCAGTGTAATGGAGTTGTCAGAGAGTCAGTCTAGGACTGAGGCGATCCAGGTTTAGATTCTCATCCAGTGATGTAACTCCCAGCCACACATCCTTAGCCCAACATGTCTCACAAGCTAATTGGTGAGGATAAAAGGAAGGAGAGAAGTATGTAACTTCTTGGAGGAAGGGTAGGATAAAAAGGAGGGCGGAGTATGGGGTCTTGGCCTAATTAAACCCCTGAGACCTTGGTACGGGGCTGTGGCCTAGTAGCAGAGCCATCTGCTTTGCTTGCAGAAGGTCCCAGATTCAATCCTCATCATCTCCAGTAAAGATCAGATAGGAGGTGATGTGAAAGACCTTTCTCTACCTAAGACCTTGAGGAGCTGCTGCCAGTCTGAGCAGACAATATTTATCTTGTTGGACCAGTGGTGTGATTCAGGATCAGGCAGCTTTGTGTGTTTTAGAATGCTGAAGAGGGCAATTTGGGTGTGTAGAGAGGATTTCCATATGATCGATTTCTCCTTCGCGGATACACAGTGGCCTCCGCCCAGCTTGCTTCTTCTGATATTACTCAACCGTGGTTTGCTGTTGTGAAGGCAATGTTGGGGGCTCACTGATAAACAAGACTGAAATCTTTGCATGCATGAGGCTCTGTAGGTACACAAGGGGGGGGGGAATGTGAGTTAAGGCTCCCCAGACAAAAAAGACAGCCCGATGAAGACTGAGTATGTTAATTATCCTCAGGATGTTGAGAGAGGCTGAAATCAAAGGGAAGAAAAACAGTAGTGGAGGGGAGATATGGAAACTGAACTGTTAAAGCCCTAAAGTGTTTATGGTGTCCTGCAGGAGAGAGAGACTGGGGAGCTGATTTCTCAATTGTTTCTTTCCCTTACCCTGGTGATTTCTCACGCACACACCCTATACCTAGTGATTGCTGCTACAGAACGTGCTTAGGACATATCGTATTGAGAGCACTTCTGCAAAAATGTTTAGAGAATAATATTAGCATCTCTTTTCCTCTTGCTTTTTCATTCTTGAATCCAATCCAAGAGGCATCAGTAAATATATATGATAAAGCCTAGATGTGACTATATTGGATGCCCATGCCAAAATAACCCTATATTACAATTCCCATGTAGGCAATCTTTGTGGATCACACATAGAGTGTTTCAGGAGATCAGTCGTGGTGGCCTTTGCCCATCATTGGTCTGCCATTTATGTTTCATGTGGAAGTATCTCCAAAGTTAGAAATGAAAATATGCCCCACTCAAATCTACCTCAAAGAAAATTGCTTAAATACTTGGTAAAACCTAACCATTAACATAAGGGGGATGTCTCTCTGAGACAGTTTAAGGGAACATGACAGAACCATTGTGTGAACTCCTCCTTAAGTTGGCCCGAGATGTTGAACAGAATGCTGTATTATTCATTCACTGAAGGAGTATATATCCTATACTTTCAGCCCTTCTAGGTTCATGAGACATTCTTACACATTGTACTGAAAGACTAAAAATAGTGTGAAGCAGAAACCCTTTGTAAAATATCCTCCATTAAAAGCCTGGGTAAAAAAAGTAACATTTTAGCTTGGCACCTAAATCTAGTAAGGCTAATGAGCACCAGATGAACCGCTGAGGGTGGGTGTTCCATAAGTGGGTCCCCTCTCTTGTGGCCACCCACTTCTGCAGGGAGGTTCTGGCTGGAGCAGCTCAATTGACAGGCAGCAGTGTATGAAATAAGGACAGTCCTCCTTGTTTGAAGGTTCCTCTAGTAGGATTGGAAACCTCAAAGCCAAGTCCCTGTATGGAAGCCACAAGCTCTCCAAGCATCAGCATTTTTTTGCTCCTTTCCCTTCATTGTGCGAATTCCCCTTGACTCCTTTTTTCCTTTCATCTTTTCTCACCATTACCTTCTCTCCAACCTGCATCATGAATATCTTGGTCTTTTTTTTCCTGTTCAGCTTGATTTTCAGCTTCACTTCTGTCTTGGATTATTCTGTGACCCATATTTCTAGAATTGCCACCCAATTTCTCTTTGAAGCAAAGCTGGAGGAGAAATTTGAAGACTCCTGCTCACCCAGATCATCTCTTGTAGTTTGGACGGTTGGAAAAAAAGTAAAACGATTGCAGGCTGTGTAAGCCATTTGCAGAGCTTCTCTGTACACTCACTGGGCTCAAAAGTAGGGTGTAGACTTGCTATTTTTCCCCCTCCAATGAGGAGCAAAGTTTCTGCATGCAGTGTTGGCCCTTCCCCCAGACTCTGCTATCCATAGCCAGGGCTATTTTTGGGCAGGAACGCACAGGAACGGAGTTCTGGCTGGCTTCCGAGTTGGCCATGTTTACAGCCTCCCCCCTCTTGGGTTCCCCAGGTGCCTCGCAAGCTGCAGGGCGCCTGGGGAAGCCAATCCAGAAACTAACTTCCTTCCCTTGGGTTCCCCATGCACCTTGCAAGCCATGGGGGACCTGGGGAAGCCAGTCATGGGAGGGAACTGTGCTGTCAGGGGGTGTGGCCTAATATGCTAATGAGTTTCTGCTGTTGGGTGTGGCCTATTATGCTAATGAGTTCCTGCTGGGCTTTTTCTACCGAAAAAAGCCCTGTCTGTGCCGGGTAGCAGTAAATGGGCTTAGGTTAGAGTAGCTCTGTGATAAACCCAGCTTGCTGTGGGGAAGCAAGCTAAACTTCAGTGGCTAGAGCTGTTCCTGTTGGTTTTTCTACTTTCTTAAGTGGCTGTTAAAAGTGCAGAATAGGGGGTTGTGGGGAGACTGAACTAAAGTTGAAAATGAGAAGCTCTTCGCCTCCCCTTAATTCAGAGTGTTTTTTTCACAGAATTTGGGGTAATTACAGACTTTTGCACAATCTTTTGAGGTTCTGAGAAGAAAAACATTTGTGGAACAGCTGAGTGAAGTTTGAAAGTGTTTCAGTAAAAGCGGCAAAATGTCTCAGGTGGAGAGGAGGATGGTCACCTCTTTAAATTATTCTAGCAATTAATCCCATGGGTGGAATATTTTTCAGAAGCCACAACTATACTGAGTTCCCTGAAAATGGTTCCCCCCCTGCATGTCTTCATCTAGTAAATGGTACCCTGTTTCTATATAACAACTCCCTTTATGTTCTCTATTTCTGCGGCTGTTGTCATAGCTCCCCCCTTAGTCCATGCAGAAACAACTGGCCGACACTGCAGCTATGGCAGTGGGAGTATCTCTCCCCCCCCCCCCAGCATTGCACTCTTATACTGCTGGCGTAGAACCCTGTTCCATCTAGTTAAGTGGGCAACTCAAATCTTGTCACAGTTGACACTTGAAGCGTCTTGGCTGTAGAGGATTCAATTGGACGTGGTTTTGTGGGGGAGCACTTCTCTCCCTCCCTGAATCCACTGACATCTGGCAATTTTCTTGACCTGCAACACACACAGTGCTTTAATAAAAGATCAGTCCCTAGTCAATTCTTGCAATAGATTGGGAGAGAAAAGTCGCATGCTTTAGATCAACATAGCTCATGGGAGGTCATATTTGTATTGATTTAGTAATGTAGGTTCAAGATTAGTAACACAAACACGGGTGACCTGGTCTGAAGACTTGCGCTGCAGGCAAATGGCCGTTGGGTCTTATTTGGAAAGAGCACGGTTGTCTGTGACCCTTTTGCCTGTACAGACATACTGCCGGCAATGTCTTATTATGCAAATGAGTATGAATTACATCGTTAATTTACAAGCAAAAGTTCAAGGGAAAAAATAGAAGATCCAGCAAGCTTCCACAAGCATTCCTATGGGAAGCCATTCTAAAAATAAAAAATGCTTCAATGGAAATGGAATTCATAAGCAGCTTGTCCAGTTTAACACCTTCTCTTCACTTGTACCCTGTGTGTACAAAAGCTTGATTAACTTGGATTTGGGGTGCCGAAATGTGCAGCTTCTGTGAGTGCTTTAATGTTCTATTGCAATTGCACTCTGTTGTGTGGATATATGAGAAATATGTAGGGTTGCCAGTCCCCAGTTGGGAGCAGGGGATTCCCTGGTTTGGAGCCCCTCCCCCTGCTTCAGGGCTGTCAGAAAGCCAGGAGGGGAAATAGCTGCTGGGCACTCCATTTTACCCTATGGAGACCAGTCCCCATAGGGTATAATGGAGAATCAATTTGTGAGTATCTGGGGTTCGGGGGGGGGATTGAGTTAGAGGCACCAAATTTTCAGCATAGCTACTAGTGCCTCTCCTAAAAAAACAAAACCAAACCTGAAGTTTCAAAAATATTGGACCAGGGGGTCCAATTCTAGGAGCACTAAAAGCAGATGCCCTCATCTTTCATTATTTCTAATGGAAGGAAAGCATGAAGAAGAAGAAGAAGAAGAAGAGATTGGATTTATACCCCGCCCTCCATTCTCCAAGGGAGTCTCAGAGCGGCTTACAAACTCCTTTCCCTTCCCCTCCCCACCACAGACACCCTGTGAGGTAGGTGGGGCTGAGAGAACTCTTTCCCAAGCTGTCCTTGAGGGAACAGCTGGTACAGAGCTATGGCTTGCCCAAGGTCATCCAGCCAAGTGCAACTGGAGGAGTGGGGAATCAAACCTGGTAGTCCCAGATTAGAGTCCGCGCACTTAACCACTACACCAAACTAGCTTTAGAAGGAACACAGTCCCTTTAAATGTGATGGCAACAGCTCACCCGGAACTCACTTCAGAGTTCCATCTCCTGGAGCTTCTCTCCCCTCTCCCAGAGCCTCCTGATGAGTCGGCCCGCTTGTCAGCCTCACCTGGCAACCCTAGAAATATATCCTGTTCAAAATGACATAGTGTTGTTTTGGTGGAAAAGATTTAAGCACGTACTTATGTTCTTTCACACTAGAATGGCATAGAAACATTAATTACCTTTTTGGCTTGATTATACTCATACTTGACCTCTTCTAGTAAAGACTCTACTGTTGTGATTCTTTCCCATGTTCATTTGCCCCCATTTTGCCTGTTAACCCCCCGCCCCAAATACTGCAACTGGATGACCAAGTTTGGATGTTACAGCAAACACCACCTGATGACTGACAAATTAACAGCCAATACCATGTTTGTTTACTTGGGTGTAGGGATGGAACTTACTCTTAAGTATAGATCAGCTTATACCCCGAGACCTGTAGTCCTGAAATTCTTCAAGCCTCAGCTTTGTGTCGAGGAGTAGATTTGGGATGCAAGGAAGAATGTCTCAACAGCTGCCTGAAGGGTGGAGCGGATGCTGTTGTGGACTCCACATGGTAGCTTATCCAGAAAGTATGAGTTTAGAATCAGTTGACAACGGAACCTTTCACCCAATCTGGTTATCTGCTGCCTGTCACGTGCTTATTCCACCATTCTTCAAGGAGTCCGAGCAGCATACATGGCGCTCCTCTGCTCTCCGTATGGCCGGAGATTCGAATTAGGGTCTTCTGAATACTAGATCAGTACTCTAACCACTGCACCACACTGTCTCCACTTGATTGCTACCCTGCCACTTGCCGGAAAAAGGCATTCAAGCGAGGGTACTCGTGGTGCGGTTGATATTCTAAATCCACTGAATCATAGGTGTGACTTGGATTGAGGAGAGGGTGGATAGTAAAAAAACAACAACACAAAACAGCATTGGGAGGCTCTTCCTTTCAGTAATCCGAGCTTTATTGAGATCTCTGGTGCATAAACTAAGACTCTCAAGAAATCTTGTCTCCTTTTTTTTTCCCTGTGCAAATATCTGACAATATGATGCAGAGGCATGCTCTTGTTCTCGCTTCTGTTGACAAACCTCCAGCGCCAGGCGGCTGTGGTATATCATCACTAGCAACTCTCTCTGGGAATATAGTTTTATATTATCGTGGCTGGTTCTGCTTCCTTCATTGGAATCGGGTGGCAGGAACCTGATTACCGTGTGTTTTGTTTTCTTGGTGACTTTGCGGGGAGTTTGTAACAGTGTCGCTTGTTTTTTTAATGTGAACTTTTTAATCTCCCCCCCCCCCCCTGCGCCCGTTCAGAAGCAAGAAGATGGGAGAGGGAGAGAAATTTAACAAAGCATATTGCATAATGCAAACCCTCTTAAACCGTAATAAAGCAATAATTCAAAGGATACATTCTGTCCACACTGGAGGCTCCAAAAATAGTCCTTTTGTCTGGAAAGCTGTTTCTTTTTTTCCCCCTTCTTCTCACTTTTCCTGTACTGCTTTATGAGTCAATGTTGTTAATGTATTCCACATGTTCTTAATCCAACCTTTGACTGACAAGTCTTCTCCTCCTCTTCCCTGTTAGCACATAATAATGGAGTACTTAATCCTTTATTGCATATGGTTATTGGTCATTATAACTTACCCATGAGGTACAAACCATCTTGCATACAAAGAACAGAGGCCCCTTTTTTATAAAGAAAACCAAAAGCTTTCATTCATCACGCTAAATTAATCGATCACCTGCACAGTGGTGAGGTTGGAGGCAAAACATGGGCCTGGATGCAAAGGTTCCCTTCCATTCCTGGAAGGCACTCTTTGGCAAGTTTGAATCCAGTCCCGTTTCTGGCTGTCCCAGCAAATAATGTCATTCTATATGTGATGAACATAGTCCCTGACAACGGAAGGCAGATTATATCATAATCAGGTGAGCCCCTGCAAATGTCTCTGGGGCCTTCTATAAAGGGGTATAGTATAGTGACAGCAAATTATGGTATAGCATCATGTGCTATGAGCTCCTTGCCCAGATGCCCCTTCAATGGCTGATGATTGTGAATGAGTGGGGGGTAGGGCTGCCAAGTCAGCCTGGGGGCGGGGGATCCCCCGCTACAGAGGTTCTCGATCTGCCGGCCAGCATTTGGCCAGCGAGGGGAACCCCACCCCCCTTCCCCAACGTAATGGCATCACCCAGAAGTGATGTCATCACGTTGGGGGCGTTGCCAGGGCAACGCCCTGGCAATTGCCCCAAAACTCTGATACCATAGAGTTTTGGGGCGATTGCCAGAACGTTGCCCTGGCAACGCCCTCAATGTGCTGACATCACTTCTGGGCAATGTTACCGGGTGCGCACGCTTTGCGCGCACGCCCAGGAAGTTCCCAGACGATGGAGGACTCTCCCCCACCGGTAAGTAAGGAAGACTTGGCAACCCTAGTGGGGGGCAGTGTTGTGATATCCCATCCTGTGTTGCCTGAAGACTTTTCACATGTTACATATGGAGGAAGACAACCATGCATACAGGAAGTGTGAACTAAATGTGGTGCTCCTGGTATGCGTGGCTGCCCCCCCCCCCCCAGGCAGGAACCCATATCCTGAAAAATATGCTCCAATTGCATGTACCAAAGCTTGAAAACATGCACGTTTTCCTATTCAGACAAAATGGCAACCATGTGTCCTGGAACATCACTATGCTGGGTGTAGTTGGACCTCCCCAAATGTAACATTTGAAAAACCCTTATTACTGTACATTACTAAGGGAAAGCAGGAGATGTACATTTTTTTGTGGCAGCCAAGGATTGCTTGCGTTGTCTGGTTTGGCTGTTTTTAAGTTCAGAATTTTAAACAAATGAGAATTTGGGCATATCAGAGTAGTGGCCTAAGCCGGAGCAGTGATAACATTGACATTTCCCCCACCCATCCCATTTATAACTCTTCAGACAGTAGTTGCATAGCCTGTGCATTGCAATATAATTTATGAAGATATTTGTTCTTGCGTTAGGATTATTTTTTTTTTATCCTTATGGGTTTCAAGCGGGCTTAACATGGAGACTGTAAAACACAAGAGGGGAAGACTTGAGTTAGTTTTGTAATCCCGATACTCGCATGTCAACTGGTAAGGTAAAAAAGAAAGAAAGAAAAAAACAAGGGTGGGGGGGGACTGTCTATAGACATTGACATGGTTGACTGTTTCTTTTCCTTTAGTGTGTGGCTATTTACAGAACAGTCTAATAAAAAAAAAGGTGACAAATAAGCTGCAAGCACATGGAGAGACTGCGCAAAGCAGTGTTTTACTGGGAGAGGGGGGGATTATTGTGAGTCACTGTGTTTAATTCTATCTTTCTCTTTTCCTACAAGATAATATATATTTAGTGTGTACAAATGCAAGCCCCAGCCAGCTTTTCTGCTGGTGAAAAAGGGACTGCTTATGGCAGGGATCGTGAAGAACAAAGCCACATGAGACAGGCTCTGTATGGAAGAGCTGATCAAAAAATCGGCTGGATCCAGACCCGAAATCAAATGCAGTGATTTAATTTGCAAAGGGATGCGTGTCCTTTAATGTGTGGGATACAACAATCCTATATAATACGGTTGGTGCAGGGTGACCATGGCTCTTGCCTAGCTTCTCTGTATCTCCCTCTCTCTTAGTATATGTGGGAGCATTTATTTCAGTTCTTAATTTATCACGGTTGTCCTGTTCTTCCTCTAAGGAGCTCAGAGTGATATACATGATGGTTTATCTTATTTTATCCTCCCAACAATTCTGTTAAATAGGTTAGCCTGAAAGAGAGTCAGGAGACTGATCATCTCAAGGTCACCCCACAAGTTTCATGGCCAGTCTTCGGATGAATGGATTTCCCCCCCTCTGCTGTTGTTCCAGAATTTCTCTCTGTGCTGCATTCCATGTGAAATAGATCCCGGGAACTGGGTTACATGAAGTTTTCTGCATCTTTCTATTATTTAAGATTATTTGCATCGCTGTTCTCATGTTGTTAATGCAGATGTGTATATTGATAAATCACTACAAAAATGTCTTGCAGTGCATTAAGAACGGTGGTGGCTTACTTATGTGTACACTAGCCTGATACCTGTGCTTTGCTACAGTATTTAAGTTCTATAAATCCAGTTATAATACTGATGATGGGAGGTTTGAAATGTTAACATTTGTTGTAGGAATTCTACTGGAGAAGATTGTAGTGTAAGAAATGAAGTGAGACATAACATACTGTTATTTTTCTCTCTACTGAAGGACCTCTCTGTAGACAACATTGGTGGTTCTGCCCTCAGGTGCTAGGATCACCAGACTGTTTGGTGAGCTCACACTGGAGCAGGCAACATAGAACTGCCCACTTAAGAAGCAATCATCTGTTATGTCAGCTCCTGCCACCTTCCACGAAAGTGATGGCCTTTCTACTGGTGTTCCTGGATTGTTTTGCTCATATGGAAACTGTTGGTCTGAGCACCTCAGGGTGATCTTGCTGGTACTTGGCCTGCACAGCTCAGTGCCCTGCTGGAGTGCTATGTTCAAATGTCTTTGCTGCATTCCTAAGTTGCCTCCTCCTTGTAGCGTTAAAGTACCCTGGCCCTGCTCCAACACCTGACAGACACCTGCCTGTGTGATGTTGGGGGAGAGGTTATGTTTAAAGGCATCCGGGAGGCTGGGCCAGCAGCAGGGCTAAGGCAATCCTGCTGAGCAAACCTCCCTGATGGCTGTAAGCATCCCACCTCCTCTCCTACACCTGACAGGCAGCTGCCTGTCCAGTGTGGGAGGGGGAGGAGTATTAGATGCCACTGTGGAGGTGGGGCCAGCAAGATCACTAAGGCATTACTGCTGGGGTGGGCTACCTCATGGCTTTAAGCACCCTGCAACTGCTGCTGCACCTGACAGACAACTGCCTGTTAGGTGTAGGAGGTGAGGGGGAGTGTGTTGGAAGCCATCGGAGAGGCTGGGCCAGCAGCATTACTGCACCTCACAGGTGGTTGTTGGGCATTCCTGATTTCCTCAACTGCCGTTAGCTGTTTGCAGTCTCCTGTAACTGTTCTTTTTTTTAACCTCAGAATGCTGAGCTCTGCAGCTGACCAGTCAGAGAGTGAAGGGTGCAAGGAGGCAGCCACATAGGAATCAATGGGGCAGCACATTCCCCCCTTTTGACCTACTTAGGACTCACATTTCTAAAAAATCCCTTCTTAGTGAGCACCTGTGCTGTGGTAGGAGAGCTCTCCCCAAATTTGGTGCTTTTAGGTCCAGCGGTTTGGCCTCGACATTGATTTTACAGTGAGGGGACTTTCTTTTATATATATAGATGTGGCCTTGTATATTAGTAAAACACCACCTGAGAAGAATTTTCATGCAGCTGCATTACACCATCATGTCAAGGTTGCCTTTTTATCATTTTTAATGGTTAGGCATGTGCAAAGGGGAAATGGACACCAAGAAGACAAAGGTGTCAAAAGTTGCAACAAACTGCATGTGTGTAATGCTTGGTACAAAATTAGGAAGAAACAAACAGCAGGCAATTCCTCATTTATCTATTATACTTTAGAAATTATACTAGGCATTTCCCCAAAACCCAGGGAGAGATTCAGATTTTGGCCACATCATCGGCTGATCAGGGAGTCAAGGCCAGGTGCCAATAATCTCTGTAGCACTTCTGCCCAGCACAGAACTTTCCCCTCCCCAGGTCAATTTTTTAAAACCATTCCAGTCTTTATTTAGCCTCCAGTGACTCTGTTTTTTTCCTCCTCCAAAGTTCATGCCTTCATACTAGCTTACAACAATGCTGCTGTGCTGCTGTATAACAAATATCATGCTCCTGAGTTCTTGGAAAGGGGTCTTAAAAGCTTGTCACAGGAGGAAACTGTAGATTTGATGGCAGACTGGGACACAGACTGTGGTTTCCTTGGTGGGCGGCATCATTTCCACATCATCTATGTCATTATTCTGCTTGTTGCAAGGAAGCTGGAATGGGCCCACAGCTTGAAATTAAAGCAGATCATGCAACTTTGCACACACAGTATCCTTGGTAAAACCCATGGCATATCCATCTATAAGCCTTCTGGTAACAGAGTTTGGGGAACTGTCCCTGTGAGAGGGACTGGGGTTGGATCCTATTACTACTTTCCACTACGATGGCCGTATTCTGCTAATTATCCCTTTAACAGAGAAGTTTCCTTCAGTGTAGAAAGGCTTCCTCTGAAGTCTTTGTAGCGGGAAGTATTTTTTCTGTTGGACAAAGAACTGGTAGAATTGTGTCATAGGACCAGTTTAGTGGAAAGGAAGCATGGGATCCAACCTCTGGTTTCTTTTGTCTGTGAAACATCAGGCTGAGTGTGCCTATTGTTGATGCATGGTGTTGGTGAGATGCCAAAAAATTGCCTGTTTTATAGTCCAAACTGGCAACTAGACAAGAAAGTATGCCGAAGTGATGATAGGTTACCATGCGTGGCAGGCTGTGATGGTGGTCACAAGTCTTTGATACATTTGGCTTGGTGGGTCACAGGTTATGGAGGCCTGGAAGAGAAAGTGCCTGTACAAAATAGTTGATGAACTGCTTGGTGTAAGGCAGTGTAAGGTATTCATGTTTTGCTTCTGCCCTGTATGCAAAGGGTATAATTATTTATGCCATTGGTTGTTCCGCTCTGGTTTTGTTTGTTGCAGAAATCCAGGTTAACCCTATCTCATTAGATATTGGGTTGGCCCTGGTTAGTACTTGGATGGGAGACTATCAGGGAAGTCCTGGATCACTTTGCAGAGGCAGGCAATGGCAAACCACCTCTCAATATCTCTTACTTTGAAACGCCTATGGGATCACCATAAGTCAGCTGCAATTTGACAGCACTTTACACAAAGAAATCTGTTTGCAATGAACACAGGGTTGCCCCATCTACATTAAAGGTGACTTGCATGTTTGTCCTGAATCCCCACCCTGGAAAGTCTGCTATGATTCCCACAGCAGATCTGCAATTGCTTCTGAAGCTGTTCATTTTAAAAAGGGTTGGATATTACTCCAAATATAATATACAGCCAAATGGGGAAGAATTCACGACAGAAGCACTAATATGAACTCTGTCAGCAGAGCTCTGCCACTTAAACGCCGATTAATGCAACACTTCACATCGATAAATGGCTGCCAACTTTAGTTCAATATTTTAAACTCACATTTCATACAATGATGGATTTTAAAAAAAATCTATACAGCCTATTCACCATTGAGTTTGTAACGCTACATGTAAATGTGTGTTGGGCAATAAAAAGGATGCAGATAAGACAAGGCTATGTAAATTACAAATTACAGAAAAAAATGATGGTTCTTACAATAAATATTTGCTTGGGTAAGAGAGGGCTGTGCAGTTGGTTCCATATACTACGCAGCTCCCTCTATGCAAATTATTCCTCAAAAAGTGATTTTACTGCTAGAAGCAAATTGCCGCCCAACAGGAGCAAAATTAAGAAGCCTTGTCAAGGAAGGAAAGGTACTTTTTTCATATGGAAATTGGAAATAGGGGACGTGCGTTTAACAAAATCTGCCATTCATGTCAGTTGATAAAATACCTGTGGGTTTTACAGGTTGGCTATTTCACTTGTACCTGTACTTTTCTAGGTGGCAGCTTTAAAGGTGATGACAGTTACGAATATGTTTTCCCTGCTAGGGAGGAGAGATGCCTGTCAAATCAACGAGATTTGATTGAGAAGGTGGCATTCTAAGGAGGTTATAGGGAATAGGCAAACCCTTCCTCCTGTATAAAATAATCTGCCATCACTCCTGACAATTGCTGATGTCACAGTTGTTGCTGTTTTATTGTCTCAAATCTGCATTTTCTAATACCTGCTTGGTAAAAATAGAATTGTTATACATGGGACAAAGGGAATGCAATTACTAGCAGGGGAAAAGCAAAAGAATCATTGCTGTGTATTGTCCAAAAACTGAAGCATGCATGTGTACACCTTCAAGACATAAGAATGGACTCAACCGGTAAGCACTTAGGCAGGCATCAGGAGTAGCTCTTAACACCTGGTAGCTGATTGTGGTGGCAGAGCACTTTAAAGATTAAATGCAGGCTAAATAGAGAAGGCGATGGGCAATGCCAGCCTGTGGCACAGCACACTTGTGGCCGGCTCTCCACCAGTCTCACATCTAGAGCAGCTGATAAAGGTATTTCTTTCTGCAATGTGGGCTAGCCAATTCCTTGTTCGACATAAAACCACTTGCTGTTTATTCCGCCCTTTGGAACCTCCATCTATTACTTACTAATGCATTTCATCCACTCTTGGCTGAGTCCTGCCAGACGGGCGTCACTCTGATTAGCTTTCCCTGCCAGCCCGAGTTCTCATATGAGAAAACAGACAGAACTATCTGTCCTTTTACAGCCAGGAAGCAGCTTTGCTCCCACTAAACTTGGATGAGAGATTAAAAGAGGGAGGTTCTTTTTGAGGAGCTTCCAGAAGTATAGAAGCCTGCTGGCAGAAGAACAATAAGTGATAGATGGGTTGTCTGTGGAGCACTTTCTGGGGCCAGGCTGGGACCTCTGGCCATGACTATTTCTTTTGAGAGGCAGGTGTCTAATCCAAGAGTTGCATAGTTGAATACCTGGTGTGAGATGAGCAGGGACTATGTAACCCATCAACCCTTCACAAGATTATCTATATACTAATAGCCAAGTGGCCACCCCCATGTGGATATCTAAATCCATGCAGGGGGCACTTGGGGGGCAGGGAGATTTTTCTGCACACTTGGGGGACTCCCCTCATGTGCAGAAAAATCTGAAAAGTAAAAAAAAAAAACTTTGGGGGAATGTTTAAATCCCCCCCAAAGTAAAACAGCATTCCCTGTGCATGTGCAGGGAACACACTTACCTCTGCTGGCGGTGGGGGTTGGTGGAGAAGCCTTGCCAGGCCTTGCTGTTCCTGGGGGGGGGGGCAGAGCTGGTGGGCCCCACAGCTGGAAGCCATGTGGAACTTGCTGTTACTAGCGGGGGTGGGGGGAAGAGCTGGTGGGCCCCACAGCTGGAAGCCACTCGGGCCTCAGTGTCACTGGTGGGGGGTGAGGGGCAGGGGGAAGAGCTGGCAGGAGGGAGAGAAATTGGTGGGCCCCACGCCTCTGAGGCATGCAGGCCTTGCCAGGACAACTGGGGGTGGGGGGGAGAGAGAAATCAGCAGGCCCGGAGCTCGCTATCATTGCCTGGGGGAGGAGAGGAAGCCTTACATTTGGCTGCTCCTCCAGGTAGAGCTCCTTCTCTTCCCCTCGGGGAGAGAGAAATCAGCAGGCCCGGAGCTCGCTATCATTGCCTGGGGGAGGAGAGGAAGCCTTACATTTGGCTGCTCCTCCAGGTAGAGCTCCTTCTCTTCCCCTCCTTCTCTCCAGAGAACAGGTCTACCCAGCGCTTTCCACTCTATTGGTAGCCTGGCCTCGAAAGGTCAGGTCTACCTGCCCCTTTCCACTCTATTGGTAGACCTGGCCTCTGGAGAATAGGTCTACTTGCCCTAGTCCACTGTATTGGTAGACTTGGGCTCTGGAGAACAGGTCTACCTGCCCCAGTCCAGTATATTGGTAGCCTGGCCTCGAAAGGGCAAGTCTACCCACCCCTTGCCACTCTATTGGTAGACCTGGCCTCCGGAGAACAGGTCTACCCAGTCCTTGCCACTGTGTTGGTAGACCTGGCCTCCGGAGAACAGGCCTACCCCCCCCCCCCTTGCCACTATATTGGTAGACTTCGTCTCCGGAGAACAGGTCTACCCGCCCCACCTGTATATCTAAATCTGCATGGGGGGGGGGGGCAGGGAGATATTCCTGCACACTTGGGGGACTCCCCTTATGTGCAGAAAAATCTGAAAAGTTAAAAAAAAAGCCTTGGGGGGATTTTAAATCCCCCCAAAAGTAAAAACGTTCCCTGCACATGCACAGAGAAAGCTTTGGCTGCTGTTGGGGAGGGAGGTGGGAGACGGCTCGGTTGGCCTCGGGCCTCGCTGCCACCACCATTTGAAAGGGTGAGGGGAGGAGACAGCTTGGCGGGCCTCGGGCCTCGCCGCTGCCACCATTTGAAAGGCTCTCAGGCCTTGGAGTGGGGGGGTCGCTGGGGGGTGGGGGGAAAGAGGACTTTCCTGGGGCAGCAGCCTTTAGGAATCTCCCCGCGAGTATTGCAGGTCCCCACCTCTTGTCTATATACTAATAGCCAAGTTGCCCCCTCTGTGTGGATATCTAAATCCGCATGGAGGGGGCACTTGGGGGGCAGAGATATTTTTCTGCACACTTGGGGGGCTCCCAACGTGTGTAGATAAATCTGAAAACTTAAAAAAAAACTTTTGGGGGGATATGTGCATGTGCAGGGAACACTCTGGGAACTTTGTGGTGACCTGGTGGCTGAGAGGCACTGAGACCTCACCTCCAGTGCTGGGGGTGGGGGGAGGTAAATCGGCAGCCCAGTGGCTGAGAGCGCTTGGGACTTGCTGCCGGTGCCCAGGGGAAAATCGGTGGGCCTCGTGGCTGAGAGCTGCTCAGGCCTCGCTGGTGCCCATGGTGTGGGGGAGGGAAGCAATGGGCCTGGCGAGAGCTGCTCAGGCCTTGCCAGTGCCCGGGGGGAAGCGGTGGGCCTGGTGGCTAGAAGCCACAGGCCTCACTGTCGGTGCGGGGGAGAAAAATTAGTGGGCCCAGGCCTTGCCATGGGTGCCGGGGTGGGGTGGGGGAGAAGACTCACCTGTGGCTGCTGCCTCCGCTCTGTGAAGCTCCTTCTCCCCCCCCCCCCAAGTATCATGGGTCCCGCCTCTTGTGCTATATAATCTAGATCATGGCATTCTACAAACTGAAAGCAACTCTACTACAGAAATACAGACTTGAGATGGCATACAGAAATACAGACTTGAGAGATGGCATACAGAAATACAGATGGCATACAGAAATACAGACTTGAGAGGCCCAAGCAAAATTGCATAGGAAGATTGGGGAAAATGTGGTGGTGGTGGGGATTGGGTAGGGTGGTTTAGTACTGAGCTGGGGAACATTTACTTTCCTTGTCCTCCATAGGAAAGTGACATTACCACAGGCAGAATGGCTGCACTCAGCTCTTGATGAGAATGAGCCAGCAGAGATGCTCAGGGTCATGGTGTCCCTTTCTCTCCAGTGTGCAGATTTAAAACACTGCAATTTGCCATGCCATCTGAACTGGCTGGCAACAAACCCTGGTTTGCTCTTTTGGCTACCAACCAGGATTAAATTGAAGCTTGTAATTCCGGCTTGTCGCCAAGAGCACAAATTGTAGTCTTGAAGGAGCATATGAGTCTTGAGTACTTTGCAGCTTGTGCGTATCATGGGCAAGGTTGGTTTGTGATGTGTGAATGTAAACAGTGCTTAAACTCAAACTCAGGACAGCCTTTTTGGTGAATTATTCAAGCTTATCATTGTTCTTCCATCCCAGAACTCAAAAACAACATGCATAGAGTTCTGAGGAAACCTGCTTTGAATCAGTTCCACATTAGGTAGGAGCTGCTACAGCTGCTGGTAGATTGTACTTGTTCACAGAAAGATTTCAAGCGATAGCATTGGCTGGCCATTGAACTGGATTGCACAGGGAAGCCTTGTGATTCTAATCTTCCCAGTCCGTGAAGCTTCACATGTAGGAAGGTCATTTGTAAAAGCTTTGCATGACTGTTTTTTTCCCCATGTACCAATGTTGATAACAAAAATGTAGAATGTTCTTGACCTGGTTTTCAAGTCACTGTCCAAGTATTTGCTCATGTTTAGCCTTTCTCCCCCTTTAAAAAAATCCATCTTTTGGTTGTTGACATTTTTGCAATGCAACCCTTTTTAATGAGCTGATGTGTCTCCTTTTTATTTTCCAGTTCTCCTTGGCATTTGGCTAGACAACTCCTTAGCCATTCTGGAGATGGACTTGCTTTCCGGGACTTACCTCTTGGCAGTCCTGTTAGCCTGCATCGTGTTTCAGTCTGGTGCACAGGAGAAGAATTACACAGTACGGGAAGAGCTGCCAGAAAATGTCCTAATTGGCAATTTGCTTAAGGACCTCAACCTGACCCTGGACCCTGATGTGCCCCTCTCATCGCCTCTTCAGTTCAAGCTTGTGTACAAAACTGGGGACGTTCCGCTGGTCCGCGTGGAGGAGAATACAGGAGAAATATTCACCACTGCCAACCGCATTGATCGGGAAAAGCTTTGCTCTGGCATTTTTAGTGAGAATCGTTGTTTTTATGAGGTAGAAGTTGCTGTCCTGCCTGATGAAGTCTTCAGGCTAGTCAAGATCAGGTTCCTGATTGAGGATATAAATGACAACGCTCCTCTTTTCCCATCCACGGTCATTAATATCTCCATCCCTGAGAACACAGCCATCAATTCCCGTTACTCTGTCCCATCGGCAATCGATCCTGACATCGGAGTGAATGGCATTCAGCACTATGAACTCCTTAAGGTGATTGGTACACTCTTTTCAAAGGTTATGCTGTAGTTTTGTGTTTCTTTCTCTTCCTCTTTAGAGTTTTTGAAGAATGTAAAATAGCAATACATATTTTTTTTTAAAAAATAGCAATCAAAGGGAGGCGTGGGGAAGTTAAAAATCGTGAGTGAAAATAAAAGATGGGGGAGGTTAAGGAATATAGTAGATAGGTGCGACGGAGGAGGCAGTGTGGCAGGCCATGAAGCGAAAAAACATTTCTCATGTGTCTTAAAACATTAAGTCTACTATGTGTTTTGTTCTGCTGTGATTTTTCTAGCTGTTCTCTGTCTGAGACACCTAAAATTGGAGACCCATTGCTGGTTGTTTTCTGTTGTCCCAGAAGGTCAGACCAGAATCAACGGGTTGAAATTAAACCAAAAGAGTTTTTGACTAAACATTAGGAAGAACTTCCTGAAAGTTGCTCAGTGGAACAGGCTTGCTCAAGAGGTGGTGGGCTCTCCTTTGGAGGCTTTCAGACAGAGCCTAGATGGCCATCTGACAGTAATGCTGATTCTGTGAACTTAGGCAGATCACAAGAAGGGAGGGCAGGAAGGGTTGCACCAGTGCTTAGTTCTTGTGGCCCTTTCTCACATGCTCAGGGAAATGCCAATCACTACTTTGGGGTCAGGAACCAATTGTTCACCAGGCCAGTTTGGCCAGGGATCCTGGAGGGTTGGGTTTGGTTTTTGTTTTTTGTTTTGCCTTGTTCTGGGCATACAGCAGGGCTCACTGTGGGTGGGGGGTATTTGTGAATTTCCTGCATTGTGCAGGGAGGTAGACAGGGGACCCTGGAGGTCCCGTCCAACTCTGTGATTCTATGATTGTGGTCTGCACCAAAGGAGTGTGTGTGAGAGTATATGTGTGCATGTGGGGGCATGAACACATTCTTGGACACCAAATCATATGTATGTTTAACCAGTTCCTTCTTCTTTTGCATGTGAGATGTGGTGTAGTGGTTAAGTGCGTGAACTCTAATTTGGGAGAAGCAGGTTTGATTCCCCACTCCTCCACTTGCACCTGCTGGATGACCTTGGGCAAGTCATAGTTCTATCAGAGCTGTCCTTGAAAGAGTAGTTTCTGTCAGAGCTCTCTCAGCCCCACCTACCTCACAGGGTGTCTGATGTGGGGAGGGGAAGGGGAAGGAGTTTGTAAGCTGCTCTGAGACTTCCGAGTGAAGGACAATCTCCTCCTCCTCCTCTTCTTCTTCTTCTTTTTGGTACAAGAGGGAGAGAAGCATTCCATACTTCCAGCCTTCAGCCTGCTACCTGACTCCCAATTAAGCTGGATTTCAAGATGCAGTGATATTGTGTGAGGGTGTATGATCGTATAATTTTAAAATGTAGTCAGCTCAACCAACATGGGTGATGTTTCATTTCAGTGCTAGTTAGTCTAGACTTGCCAAGCTGTTGGACCTGTAAGAGCTGTACACTTAGACGGTTTTCAAACCGCACAGCAATTTTGTATTTGTCTGTCAAGGAGAAGCCGGATGTAGGAATCTACTTAGTGAATGTGACCAGCAGCTCTGGCAGTGAAGCATATGAAAGCGAACATGGGAGCCCCGTGGAATAGAGATACGCACTGAAGCAAATTAACATTCTCGGAGAAGCAAAGAGGAAGCCCTCTGTCTGACTGGCTCGATCAGTCTGCTTTGGTAATGCTTGGGTAGGTTAATAGTAAAGGGAAATGAAAAGTTATTCGCAAAAAAAGAGAGAGAGGCAACTGTAATGATAGCCGTTCTCTAGAAATGGCAGAGCATTTGACATTACAAATAAGAAAGTTTTCCAGTGTTGCGACGAGTGGGGACATGTCTTTTTTTCTTGATGAGAAGTCTCTGAAATGCAACAAATGGATGCATGGGGAGGAAAGGAATCACAGAGAGGAAAACTGGAGGTTACCGCAGGAAAAAAGGGCAAAAAGTGCTTCTGTTTTTTTGCCTTGTATGCCCAGGACTCTCACGTCCTCTTATGCTGCTACCGTTCATGCAGTGTATCCACTGATGGAATTGACTGCTCCATTGGTTTTTTGTTTTTTTTTAAATCATCATCATCATCATTATTACTGTTGTTGTTGTTGATATTAGTAGTAGTAGTATAGTAGTATTACATTAGAACATTTATTTGCTGCCTTTCCATCCCAGTTCAGGGTCCCCAAGAAGGTTACCATTAAAAGTTTGGTGTAGTGGTTAAGTGTGCGGACTCTAATCTGGGAGAACTGGGTTTGATTCCCCACTCCTCCACTTGCACATGCTGGATGACCTTGGGCAAGCCATAGCTCTGTACCAGCTGTTCCCTCAAGGACAGCTTGGGAAAGAGCTCTCTCAGCCCCACCTACCTACCTCACAGGGTGTCTGTTGCAGGGAGGGGAAGGGGAAGGAGTTTGTAAGCCACTCTGAGACTCCTTTGGGTAGTGAAGGGTGGGGTATAAATCCAATCTCTTCTTCTTCTCTTCTTCTAAAACACTGAAACAGCACATTAAAACCATTAAAACATTGAAACAGCACATTGAAACATTTCAAACTTTAAAAAGCATTTCAAACACACATATTTATTTATTTACTAGGAATAAGGCCCGTTGTGGTAATAAATACAACAGGCTCTAGAAAGAGGCTCTGGGAGAGTGCCCCGGCCTTGGGCACTCAGTGTCAATTTGCTGTGGTGACCTCAGCAGGGTATAATGACACAGAGTCCACCATTTTATCCAGGGGAAGATCTCTGCCATCTGAAGAGCAGTTGTAATTCAGCGTGATCTCCATTCCTCCCCTGGAGATTGGCAGTAATGGTTCCCCTTGAGGGAACGGGTAGTTTGAAGGGTGGAGTCGATGGCACTGAACCTGTCTGAGGTCTCACCCCTGCTGAAACCTCACCCTCTCCGAGGTCCATCCCTCAAATCTCCAGGAATGTTCCCACCTGGAGTTGGCAACCCTATCTCCCAGCCAACCATCAATGTATTGTTATCTGCCCCCTGGCTTCAGCTTTCTATCTCCTTCCCCCTCCCCCCTAGAAAGCAGTTGTAATTCTGAGTGATCTCCAACCCCCACTGGGAGATTGGCAACAATGGTTCCCCATAAGGGACTCACTGGCTTGGAGGGTGGAGTCTATGGCATTGTACCTGTCTGAGGTCCAACTCCTCCTCAAACCTCACTGTCTCCAGGCTCCACCCCTCAAGTTACCAGGAATTTTGAAAGTGACTGGAATGGTATGGTAGGTTTATACATGAGTATGTGGTCCTTCAGGTATGCTGGCCCTAAGCCATATAGTCAGTTTACTAATAGCTGTTTACTTTGATGCGTTTAAAAGGGGACCCAGTTTATTCATGTCAGATATGTCTGGCAGTGGGTGTGATGACTAAATCAGTAGACTTTTGAATATTAGTGCTAAGTGGGAAGACTGAGGGGAGTCATTGGCCTCCACAATCTCCTTGTAGGCCTTCAGGGGGAGACATCTAGTTGGCCACAGTGGGAAACAGGGTGCTAAAGTGCAAACAGTATTTATCTGATCCAGCAGGACAGCTTGTATGGGTTCATGACCCTCATACTGTAAGTGGAACTGGTTGGCCATTGTGTGGGACAGGATGCTGAACTAGATGGACCACTGATCTGATCTTCTTATGTTATTATAAGCCTAAGGAATACATGGTGGGTTGTGTGCTGCTAATATTTAGTGAGGCTAGCTTTGCATTATCCACAGCCTTTGGATCTTCTGCTCTGGATGGAAGGGGGGGGGTCTTTGTGTTCCTGACTGAATGGTGCAGTAGAGCTGCTAGTCTCATCATCCAGGTATGGATGAGAAAGTCCCTTTTCTCTGTTCTGGGCAGAGCCAGGCAAGTTCTTGTTTCCAGCAAGGTAACTGCCTCTCCTTCTTCAAACTTTCCTGCACATTAAATAATGTGAGTAGAGCAGCTGGCCATTGGAGAAGTTTTGCCTGAACAGGTACCTAGAGATAGGGAGGGAAATAAGGAACTTGGAATTAGGTAATTAGGGAGGGAAATAAGGAAGGGAATTAGGGAGAGAAATAAGGAATGTGGACATTACAATATAGTTTCTACCTGACTTAACTTCCCTGTAACCTAGGCCAAGCATTCTGAAAGCTGAAAAATGCCCCTTCTCACTAGCCTTCCTTTTAGTGGCTTTGGCAGGAACAAACTAGTTTCTCAGGGAGTCATGTGAAAACCTAGGAGTGGGGTGCAGATGCAACTGAGGCACTGAAATGGCCTTCCAGAAGGGGTACACCAGGAGTCCAACTAGGGGGAAACCTCCCTGAGATGAACCATCAAGCATGGATGTGGCTCACCATTAGCCTTCTCCCTGGGGATGTACTCAGCAGCCATCTGGGTGTCATACACATCAGGCTTCTGTATCAGCTATAAAATGAAATTTTGGTCAGCTAACATCCTCACAAAATTGGCCTTTCTTACAGCCAGTGCATCGCAGTAGTTAGAATATCAGACAATGATATGGGAGCACCAGGTTCAAATCCCCATTCTGCCATGGAAGCTCGCCTGTTGACCTTAGGCCAGTCACTGTTTGCTTAATCTAGCTCACAGGGGTGATACCCAGGAGGAGAGAGTGATGATGTCAGCTGCTTTAAGTATCCGTTGTGGGGAAAGTGGGATATAAACATTTATATAAAGGATGAGGAGGTCCTTATTCATTATAAGGGGAATAGAGAAAGGAAGTGAGGGAAAGATCTCTTTCTGTAATTAATGCATTTCTACATCTATGGGCACAGAAATCAGAGTACACTTCAAACAAACTGTTCTGTCTCTTTGGATGAAGAGAGCAGTTTCCCTCCCTTTTCTGCATGTACAGACCTGCCTCCTTCATCGAAGTGAACAGGAAGCCTTCACATGATGCCATTCTGCGCATGACATGCCCACAGACCGTTTTGACTTGACATATTTTTGTCATCATTTATAAGGAACAGTCCTTCCTGAACACCGTGATTTGTCAGCTTTATTCTTGCACTGAACTGCAAAATAAGTTCACTGCCAGACTTTCTCAGAAAATTTTTTCCCCCTCAAATCGCTAGCTGGGTACTAGCTAGTCGGAACAGACTGAGATGATTAGATAGATTTTTTAAAAATAGATGACTTGATAAAGACCAGTACTTTATAAAGTATCTAATGCCAGTCATGATGAAAGAGCATGCTGGTTGCCCTGCGGACAAGCAGAGTATAGGTCTTTTTAATAAAGAAAAGATAATAACGGAGAGAACTTTATAAAGCATTGTTGTAAAGAAATCCCTTGGAAGGGCACTGTTGGCGGAGTGAACTTTTCCTCATTGGGAGGTCACTGCGATGGTTCAGATATTCTTTGAGAAAACGGTTAATGCAGGAGGATTGCAAATGAATGGCATAGATTTTATCCGCCCCCCCCCCCCCCCCCGAGTTTTATGGTAAAGAGGTCATTTAGAAACTGGTTTATTCAAAAGGATGCATGCTTCGGCATCACTGGGTAAAAATCTGATTTATCTGAACTGTGTGTGATGCACGAGGAGGGAGAGAAGCGGCAGAGTTGTCTCAATGCCCCCCCCTGCCCCGCCCCGCCCAGCCCCGCCCAGCCCAAGGCTGGTACCAGCTGAAGAAGAATAAGAAGTGCTTTTGCAACTGTCGCAGGGGGAAAATGCTACCCGGGAGAAAGATGAACCATTTAATAAATGAGGAGGAGATGACATTAATGAGGATTCTGAAATAGCTGAACTGCTAGATTGCTTTAAAAAAAAAAGTTCTGACCTTTTATCAAACAAAATAAAATATACGGCTTGGATATTTTAGAAGTAATGAAGGCTTTGCCAACCAATGCAGGAGGGAGGTGGGCCAGGAATGTATAGAAATCAGTCATTTTCAGTTGCTTTGGGCTTTGCTGAGGTGGCTTGCTAGCTGTTAATTTGAAAAACGGCACCGAGATGTGGTTTGAATGTTTAAGGGTTCCCCCCCCCCTTTTCCCTGTGTATAAAACCTGTGTATTGCTTAGCTATCTGGCTCTGTCTGGCTTGAACTATCATGTGCAATATTGGATATTCTTTCAGCTCTCTGCTAAAGTGGGCTGGCAGAATTGTGGTAGATGTGCATGAGCTTCTGTGTTAGGGTACACTGTGACAGTAGATCCCATTTCAGGAGGTTGGCTTGTGTGCTGCTCATCCAACTGAATCACTGGTTCTCTGGCTGAGAGCTGCTGTAGCATAGTGCCTGGGATGCTGAACTATAAATCTGGAAGTCCCCTGTCAAATAATATCTCTGCCCTGAGAGTGTATATTTAAAATGTAATGTGTGCATGTATGTGTACGTACACACAAAGATATGTATACTGCCTGGCTGTGTTGAAATGCAGGTTGTTTCTCAACATAAAATCCAGACTCATATATCCATTCAAAACAAAGACAAGGTCATTCTATAAACCAATTCCCACAAAAGGTGTGAAAAGCAGACAATAAGAATGTGAGAGTCTAACAAAACGCCAGCAGTGGGGAGCAGACTCTCAACAGATGGGTTATTCTCTAATTAGAAGCCTGTTGAAATAAGGAGACTTTAGCTTGGTGTCTAAAGATTACTAGCATGCAGTTGGGAGAAGTGGGAGGGAAGTGTATTTTAAAGACATGGTGCTACCACAAAGGAGGAGGTCATGTTCTTTCCTGGCTGGTTGCCTCACTTCTGAAGGTGGGGAGGGGTACAAATAAGAGCTTGCAAGAAAGAAACGTCCAGGCAATAACTTAGGTGGCCTTAGTCAAACATCTTGAAAACTTATGTTTTTCCCACCTATCAACAATCTGGACAAAAAGCTTACAAGATACTATGTGTAAAGCTTTTCAAATACAGGTAGAAATGTGAAGTAATAGTAGCAGCAGCAGTAGTAGTATCACCACCACCACAAATCCAGTCTGTACTCATCTGTCCTTAAGAGACCCCAACATAGTTGGCTTTAGGAGCGGAATAGATCCCCCAAAAGGGGGGGAAACCCACCACCGCCATTCTCTTCCCCCAAACCTTAAGCATGATCCAAAATTCACTGAAGCGGAGTGTTTTTGATCACTGCTTGTATCAGCACTATCAAAGCACCTTGCGAGTGCATAGCCAGCACATCTAGAACTGTGTGCCTACCGCAGCAAGCGTGGTTGCCTTGCCAATGCTTAACAGACAATGAACTTTTCAACTCATTAGCATCGCTGGAGCATTTTATAGCCAGTTTCTGTTTCCAGACCTTCTTCTATCTAAACTTTACATTTTTTAAAAAAAATAAATAAACTTAACAGCATTTGCTGCTGAAAGCTTAAGGCTAGCGTCTTGAGGTGGCAAACAGTTTAGAATGGGGCATGGTGATTTTGCAAGCCAATTAGAAATGGTCATTCTGACCAGCTTGTGTGGACATGGGTTTTAACCTTCCCTTCCCTTCCTGCCCAGCTCTTACCTGCCAAAAACTGGGGCAGGACTTTGGGTAGCCATTAGCAGCCTTTGGGGGAGGTTTGTTAGCAGAGTGTGAGTAGGCGCCATTGCTTGCCCCCCTAATTCATGCACCACTTGCACATGCTCCTACCTGAGTCTTGGATTATAAGGCTGTGATTGCAAGGAACAATCAAGACATTTGTCCACCTGTGCCTTCTGGGAAGTAAACTTCATCTGTCCCTATATATAAAGGCCAGGTGGGGTGTCAACATTCCATGTGCTCTCATTGGCTGTAAAATGCTCTCCCTCAGCCATTGGCCCACCAGTTGCCACTCAAGAGTACTTGCATGCCATTGCCTGGGTACTGGGTCTGCTCCTCTTCCCTGCCCACTCCCCTTTCAGCCACTGTTTTCTGTCAGAAGCACTGTGTCTCACAACCAAGACACTTCTCTTGCTCAGCTCCTGTGGGGGACAAAGTTTTCCCTTAGTGGCTGTTGTGAGGAACTCATAGGGTTCCCAGCTCCAGGTAAGGAAGCCAGTTTAAGGAAGCCAGAGTTTGGGGAGGGGAGAGGAAAGGCCTCAGCTGAATAGAATGTCATAGAGGCCAGCATCCAAAGCATTCTAACTTTTCCCTCAGTGGCTGTTGGTAAGCAACCAAGCTTGGTTCTATCAGTAAAAAGACAAAGAAACAAAACTCTTCCTATGCCTTTGTGAGGAACTCATTGGGGCCAGTCCTTGGCAGCTTGAGGTTGGGAAATTCCTGCTGAGTCCTCCACCCCGCAATGCTGCCCTCCACAGGATTCACCCCCCCAAATCTCCAGGTATTTCCCTACTCAGAGCTGGGAACCCTAATTTCCCCTCAGTGCCTGCTGCTGGTCAACGAAGCTTGGTTTCTATCAGTAGGTTTCCACACCTATTTTGGCCTTTGGGAGAAAACTCATTGTGCCCTTATACCCTGCTGAGATGCCCCCCCTCCCAAATGACAGCCAATGGGATGTGGCAGTCAGGGCTTCAGTGAGGGGGAAATAAAGGTAGGTTGATGCTTGGCTGGAAAGGAGATAGGGTTGCCAATGCCAGGTGGGAAATTCCTGGAGATTTGAGGGATGGAGCCTGGTGAGGGTGAGGGGGGCGCCTCAGACAGGTACAGTGCCGTAGACTCTGCCCTCCAAACCAGCCATTCCCTTTGGGGAACCGCTGCTGCCAATCTCCAGGTGAGAGGTGGAGATCACTCAGAATTACAACTGCTCTCCAGATGGCATTGATCAGTTCCCCTGGAGAAAATGGTTAACTCTGTGTCCTTATACCCTGCAGAGGTTGCCACAGCAAATTGACGCTGAGTGCCCAAGTCCTTGGCTCTCTCACAGAGCCTCTTTCTAGAGCCCATTGTATTTATTTCCACAATGGGCCTTATACCTAGTTTGAGATAATGGAGAGATAGAATGAACAATTAGAGAATCAGGACACACACACACACACACACACACACACACAGAGTTTGGAAATAGATCCAAAATAAAGAGATCCAAATGCTGTTTCAACTAAATGGTCCCTGAACTCATGTTAGCTTGTGTGAACTGGAAAACCAATTGGGTCAGAACGTCTGTGCCCCCTTGGCTGTCTTTGGAGTGGGCAGGTGCAACTTGAAAATGAGGCATCTATTTATTTGTATTCTGCACTCCTAAGCCTGGCTCCCAGGGCTGCTACCAATCAGAGATTAAAAACAACAACCCCAATTAAATCAGAATCAATAATTAAAGAGCCACAAGTCCAGCAATAAAACATGGGAGCCCTGTATAAAATCAATTACTAAGTGTGGCTTAAAAAGCCAGCAGCATTCTTTTGAAGCAAGCTCGATGCCAAAACAAAGCCGAGTCCTACCCTAACAAAATCTGGGAAAACCAGAGGTGTTTTTAATTGGCACCTAAAGCTCAACAGGTTTGGATCCAGAGAGATCACTGCAGGGTCAACTGCCAATGGTCAGTGTGGGGTTATGAGAGCAGGCCCAGCATTTGATATTCACCTCCCTTTCTTCAATAACAGGGGAAGACAGAAAAAAGCCTCATGAGCTGATCTTAACTGACAGCCATACTTAGATGTAGACGGACTGTCAAGTATCCTGGCTCCACAGACCATTAAAGGGTCTATAGGTAATGACTAGCACTTTTGCATTTTGCCTACAAAGGAATCAGTGGTCTGCTTAGATTTTATTTTCTGGAGTGGACTAATGTGTGCTACATGGTTTAGGCCAGCAAAGCAGCCCCATGTTCTAGGACCAGATGAAACACTTGAAGAATCTTCAAAGGTAGCCCAGGATGGAATGTGCTGGGGCAACAGTGGGAGGGCTTCTAGTGTCCTGGCCCCACTGGTGGACCTCCTGTTGGCACCTGTTATTTTTGGCCACTGTGTGACAGAGAGTGTTGGACTGGATGGGCCATTGGCCTGATCCAGCATTGGCTTCTCTTATGTTCTTATGTTACAGTAACCTAACCAGGATGTGATATGTGGATGAATTAATGTGACTCCTATGGGCAATATGACATACTAAGAACATTAAAATGAGATTTTATTAGAGAGAAGGTGGGGTACCTATCCACCAGAAGGGATTTTATTCATTTACAGAAGGGCAGGGATGAACTTGCTACTTACAGCTCACTTCTCACCCTTCTGTCATGACTGAACAGAATTTTGAGGGTTTCATAACCAATATGTATGGATGAATACTGGCTGAGTTGGCTTTTTTTTTTTTTTAAAGAGGCTTTATTCACAAATAACAACCATTAGAGCTTAGTAAAATCTATTTGACAGTGTATTTCTGGGGATAACTTGTTGAAAACCATCACTTTCATCCCCCATGTGAATGTTCAGAGTTCCCTGTCTTGGAGCTGTTGTGAAGATAACAAGGAATTAGGTGGAAGTCTGATCTGGTAAGGTAGTTAATTAATTTGTTCTTAACTCAGGAAAGGTATACGTGTCGCATGGACACCAGATAGTATTGCTTTGTTCTTAAACTGTAGGGTAATTTCCCCGTATCAATATATCAGACTTCTTCACAGTCCTCTTTTCAAAACTTTTGTTCTCTAGCAAACACTTCTGTGAACAATCCCTTATCTTTTTGCATGTGTTTCTTCGTCTTCTTTGTCTCCCCAATTTTCATCCTTTGTTACTGATTGCTTTCTTCCTTCATAGCCATTAGGATAGCCAGCTCTGAGTTGGGAAATACCTGGAGATTTGGGGGTTGGAGCCTGAGGTGGGTGAAGTTCGGGGAGAGGAGGGACTTCAATGGGGTACAATGCCATAGAGTCCACCTTCCAAATTGGCCATTTTCTCCAGGTTATAATCCCAGGAGATCTAACCACCTGCAGGTTGGCAGCCCTAGTAGTCATACATTCCTCCAGGCAAAGTCAGTAACCACTGCATGCAAGACAAGCCCTAAAAAAGTGCAGATCCCGGGATCCTTATCCTCTCCCCTCCCTTATTCTAAAATAAGTCATAGGCCCCTGTGGTTCAAAATACACTGAAAATGCACAGTGCTATCTCTGTAGCCCGACAATATTGCTGGATGGGTTTCTAGTAGGTGTTGTGTCAGCAGCCTCCCTGGCTCCTAGCCTCTCCCCGTGATTAGCGGAAACAATAAACGGTGCAAATTAAGTAAGTACATTTGCTTGACGTGCACAATTAATGTAGGTTGCAGAGTTCAACCTTCTTGTGGAAAGGAATGTGGGTTGCCTTCATTCAGAATGTCTGTTCTTTTTAGCGAGAGAAGAAAAATAAACACAGAATAAACATGGCCCTCCCTTTAACCTCCGAGCAGAATATTTTGGGCCAGACAGCTAAACACAACCAGTTGTTGTTGTTGCGCCGCTCTAATTCAATCAGCAATATGATTCCCCACAGGAGTATGTGGTAGACTCAATATATTCATGGACAGGCGTGTCATGCTGTGATATCAATTCCCCACAATGATTATAACAGCATTTTCTCTTAATTTGAAGGATCTGTGCATCAAATTTATAGCTCCACTTGCAACTTTGTGCAGTTTTCCATCTCCAGGATTTTTTTTTCCAGTGATGCTTTGAGCTATTTTCTAAGTACAATGCTGGCCCAGAAAGCTGGAAATGAAAGTGGCACTTTGCTTCTAAATGGATTAATTTGATTGCCTATTATACATGATATATATATTATACACATTGTTGATGATGGAATGTTTCTTGGCAGCAAGGCACCTTCTACTCCCAGCCCCACAGAAAAAAAAAATCCCTTAAGCAGAGAAACTTTTCATATTTTTTGCAAAAAAGTCCATTGATTTTTTTTTTTAGGTGTGTGTGAGGGGTCATTCCTTTGGATGTGTGCATATGCCATCTTGCTAGACCTTTATGCCACAAAGTCTGTGGTTTTGATCTGATACCAGGCTTTATTTCTGGTGCAAGGTTTGTAGTCCAGCTGGCATGGACAGATAGTTTTATGTCTGATTCCATCTGATTTGGTTTTTGCGGGACCAAAACATTATTAGTAGCTGGAAGCTTTTTGTACAATAACCAACTTCTTCCCCATCTCACCAACAGAGAAAATGGAGAAGTCCCTTAGCTGTAGAGGTGAAAGGACTGAAACCAGTTGTCAGTTTCCCTGTTGCTCTTTGCAAGGGAGCTCAACCGCATGCCATTAATGTGGAACTTTTCCAGGGGCACCATCTGGATATGTCATTTGAATTGTTGCTTGGGCAAAACAGAAGTGAACACAAAAATGTCACTGGTATGGCATAATGGAAATTTCTGTTGTAGTACTGGGACACGTTCTATTGCAAGGCAAAAGTTACCAAGTAATAAAGATTTCACACTATTGTCTTGGTTTTCCTTTCCTTTCCATTGCCTTGGTGACCCCAAATGATAGTTCAGAGGTAGGATATCTGCATGCAAAAGGTTCCATCCATAAGTAAATAAAATCAGGGCGCAAAGACATACATATCATCCTATATCCTATGTATTTTAAGATTAAAAGATAAAATACAGTTTCCAAGATTCTCTCCAGAGCCCCTTCAGAAAGTTTAGAGATTCAGGGGTGTTTTGGATGCAGTTCGAACCTAGCCAGCCTAGCAGTTCGAAAGCAAGAAATTTCAAGTAGATAAACAGGTACCACTTCGGTGGGAAGGTAACAGCATTCCATGCGCCTCGGCGTCTAGTCATGCCGGCCACATGACCATGGAATAGGGCTGCCAAGTCAGCCCGGGGGGTGGGGGATCCCCCGCTAAAGTGGTTCCCATGCTGGCCGACGGGGGGAACCCCACCCCCGACGTCGTCCAGCAAGGATGACGTAATGACGTCACCGGAAGTGACGCAGCACGTTGGGGGCGTTGCCAGGAAGACGCTCTGGCAATGGCCCCAAAACTCTATGGTATCATAGAGTTTTGGGGCGATTGCCAGAGCGTCACCCTGGCAACGCCCCCAACGTGCTGCGTCACTTCCGGTGATGTTGAACTTTTCCACACAAAAGTTTATACTCTGAATAAACTTTGTTGGTCTTAAAGGTGCCACTAGACTTAAACTTTGGTTATATATCCCTTTTCATTTTAAAATCAAACTTCCATCCCTTGCATTATAGGTGACCTCCCCCACTGGCTTATCATTTATTTTAAGCATTTCCATGCTACCTGTCTGTCAACCCAGAATTTGAGATTGTTCGTGCAATATGCATAAAAAATGAAATCCTTTTGGCAATGAATAAATTCAGGAGCTGATACTCAACAAATGGATCCCGGTCAAAACAGTAGCGATTCATTAAAGTGACCGTTATCAAAGCAAAATGGGCTCAGTTATCAGTATGTATATAAGGGCCATCAAGTCGCAATGGACTAAATAGTGACCCCAGCAAGAGGCTTTCAAGGCAAATGAGAAGCAGGGGTGGTTTGCCATCGCCATCCTCTGCAGAGTCTTCCTTGGTAGTCTCTCACGCAAGTACCAACTCTGATTAGCTTAGGAGATTGGGCTATACTGTGCTGCCTTCCCTCCCTGACTATCAAGAGCAGCAAGGAAAGATGAAAACAACCCCATGGAGGTCAGTCTGCTGTAAGGACTGCTTTTCCTTTGGGAGGAGAAGCAGAATGCTTGCATGTCTCCACCCACCTGTTCTTCCTTGGACCTTGACTTAGCATACATAGTTTGTTTTCTGAAGGCTGATAATGAGAACTACTGTGACCCCAGAGTGACCATAGTCAGTCCTTTGTCCAGCACGCCTCCTTCTGAGGTAATGGGCAGTGGCTCAATATCTGTATGGACATGTGATACCCATGACTCATAGATGGTCAACTGTCACAAGCATTGGGGGCAGGGAAGGTTGAAGAATCACCATCAATTGGTGGGGAACTTGATCCATAAATGACAATCATGAGAGTGTTTTCAAATGCATATCATGAGATCTAATGACTTCTAAGGGGAGAGAGGGAGTGAGATTTCCAAGGATGTAAATTCCACGTCAGATTATAAGAGATAAATAGACAAAATTCTGTACCACAGTGGATCACTAGTTGGGAGGAAAAGTTGGCTGGTAACTGCTAGAAGCCCACTGGCAATCAACAGCACGATTGCCAATAGTCTGACGACTTGTTACCCAGGGAATGGTCAGGTCCCATCAACATAAGGATGACACTTTTGTCGTAACTTTTGAGATACATGAAGAAAGGCCACATGCATCTCATAGGCATAGTAGAGGCTCTTTGTGGAGATGGAAGCAGGCACATGCATTGCACCTTGATTGAGTGAATGAAGCAAATAACCTCTGGTGTTCAGGCCATTTTATACTGCATATATATTTAATTTCCAGTCTCCTCTTAAAAACCACGAGGCCAAATCTGTTACCTGAAGAAGACAAAGTCTAGTTACTTGTGTTTCAGACAAGCAACTCTGCAACCACTAGCTGGGTGACAAAGGCTGCCACCTAGCTGGATTTTTAGTTCCCCCTGGGGTTGCCAAGGCTGGGTTGGAAAATACCTGGAGACTTTGGGGGTAGAGCCAGGAGAGGGTGGGGTTTGGGGAGGGGAAGGGCCTCAGCATGGTACAGTGCCATAGAGTCCACCCTTCAAAGCAACAATTTTCTCCAAGGGAGCTGATCTCTGTCAGCTGGAGATCAGTTGCAAAAGAGGGAGATCCCCAGGCTCCACCTGGAGGCTGGCACCCCTACTCCCCCCTGTATTTCCCTTCTTCTGGGCTGCATTCATACTATGAGGAATCTCTGTTTTGTATTTATTGTTGCTGCAAATTCCAAGGCATACCTTCACATTGGTAGTGGTGCATGTACATACGAGTTTTCTGAGGCTTTTATTCCATCAGCTGCCTTTTTCCTGCCATGCCATCAGAGGGCTTTAAAAAATGGTAATCGCTACAGAACAGTCCAGAATTTACTTCTTAGTCCATTTGCTCCCAGTCTTCCTATTACAGGAGGAGGAATGATGGTCCACGTCCCTTAGAGAAGTAGAGCATAAGACTAGTTGGGGATTTAGGTCACATCAGCCATTTAGAGAAAGGGAACTGAGTGTAATCTTGTTGCAAGTAGAAGGGATTTTTGGCTCTTAGTTATCTTTAGAAAATGGCATCTGGGCCTTTTCATGAAATTGCCTTATAATAAGCCAGTCCATTGGTCTGTCATAGTAATTATTGACTACCCTTATTGGCAGTTAATTGATTAATTATTTTATGACATTGTGTGTAGGATTGCCAGGAGATCCTAAGACTATCTGGCAGGCAGAAGTCCATCTCTTTTAGCGTTATGTAGCACTAGGTGGTGAGCTAGACTTGCTTTTAAGGCATGAGACATTTCAGTAGTGGTTTACCATTGACTGCCTCTGTATCACGGACCTGGTATTCCTTGGAAGTTGCCCTTCTAAAGCCAAGGCCGCCCTGCTTTGCTTCTGAGATCTGATGAGATTGGGCTAGCCTGGGCTAATCCATGTCAGGGCCTGATTGGCAGTATCTCTCCAGGATCTCAGGTTGAGGTCTTTCACATCACTTATAGCTTGAGTATTTTAGGACATGCTGGGGATTGAACATGGGACTTTCTGCATGCAAAGTAGTTGTTCGTCTAACCCTGAGCTACAGCCCCTGTCCTTTTTGCTTACTATGTGCTGTGGTTTTGGGGAGAGAAGGATGTGATCAGTTTAGCTGGCATCTATTTTTCTGTTGCAAATAGGTCATAACTGGCAGGCACAGTACTGATTTAAGAGAAGTAGAGATGGAGGGCATCAGGTAAGCACCCCAAGGTAACAGTTCACTGTGGAGAGGTTCTCTGCACTAGCTTCTAGAAGTATACTGGTTTGTAAGATCATGGGAGGAAGTCATCCATAGGTCTCTGGAAGAATCACTGGGGCCCATGCTTAGTGGCAGGTGTGCTGATGCTCCCTCTATACACCTGAGAAGGTGTGTAGGAGGTGAAGAGTTAGGATCAGTCAGCACACTACACTGAGTCTTTGAGCTCCGATGGAGTTGCCCAAGCAAGGTGATCAGCTGGTCAGTATTTCACACGATCTTACCTTGTCAGATGGGATAAAGGAGCTGAATTGTGAGAGCGTTATTAACTGTATACCCTGTTGCAGTCCAGGTTTATGTTAAAAAAATTGTGGCCCATACATAATGCAGCCTCTTGTGTCTTCATTCCAGAGCTGTGGGGAACAACTGTTGTCAAAGGAACGGTGCTGCCGATGCTCTGTTGTGTTCCCCCCATGGAAGTCACACACGTAGCTGGTGAGCAACAGCTCTATGTAGATACCAAGCTGGGATTATAGACTGCAGCTGAGTTTGTGGTTAAATCTAACTTTATAACACCTCAGTTATGAAAGAAATCACTGTTTATGAGCCGAGCTAGCAAGCCTGATTCAAATTGATTGGGCAATGGAAAATAACAACAGTGGAGAGAAGAGAGAAGGACATACAAAATTAATTTTTATGGCCTAGAGGATGTGATTTTTCTTCACCTTACACCATCACTGCTCAGAGCTGTGTAATATCTGGAAAGGGGGAGGGAGAGGGAAGAAAACAGACAACGGATGTTAGCGATTTCAGTTGAAAACACCACCCCTGTGGCAGCCGTTAACAGCCTAATGGAATAACTCTACTCTGACTTGGAAATAAATTGAATTCCCTTTACAACAGGCCTAATGTTTTTATTCTTAAAAACCTGCTGCCACTCCAACCTGGAAGTATGTTGCAATCTCCAACCGGCAGACGGGAGAGAGCTGAAGAATTGGTTGGCTCAAAAGGGAACGCTGACCAGAGCTCCCACTGCCACTCTGGGAATTGGTACAAATGAACTCTCTTCCTCCGTGTGCTGTGAGCAGCAGAGACAGTGAGGACAACGAAGTGGTATGCTGGCCCTTTAAGTAGGTCACCGACAGCCCAGGGTGGTTGTTATCAACGTCCACCTTATGTGGAAAACAAAACCTGTCAACACTGAGCTCCCTCGGCTTGTAAACAGGCCTTTATTAATGCTGGCAGAACTTATTGAAAATTATGGAGTTTGACACAGATAAGATTAGGTAACTTCTGACTTCATTACTTCAGTGCTATCAAAGGCCTCCGGTAAATATGCAGTCATCTATTAATACTCCAAATATTATGTGCTGTGGGATTTCCGTTGAGAATAATTCCTTCTGAGCTTTCAATGAAGGAAGGGCCTGTCTTCCTCTAATGCAGTAGAATGCCTGGTGAACACACAGTACATATTGTCCAGAGATGTAAATGAGGAGGAAATACATTTAAAGCTATGTCCTTTCTGAGCAACAGACATAGGGTTTCTACATTGTCCTACTTTTTGTGAATTGTGACATCAGTGAGAGGAGGAGCGTGGTTCCAGTTTGGATAGTACCATGTGAGGACCTCACATAACTTCATTTAAAATAATAACCCCTGCTGCATGAAACAAGAGAGATCAAAATAGCAATGAGGCACACCTGTCAGGATAAGTCCTGCAGGAAGTCCATACTGTCCTTAGCCTGCTAAACCATCCACTATATATTGTGGCTTACCAGTGCCAGAGTCTGCCCCCATCCCTGGCCTTGCAGCTGCAGGTGAACCACAAAAACAGCTGAGTTATTGAGTCCCGCGTGGGCTGTCCTGCCTAGTTAGGGGCTGTGCTTGCCGCCATTTCTCACAATTTACACAGGCTTGCCCTCCAGGAGTGCTTAATGATATTCACCGGTGTCCATGTGAATGTGCTCTATGCTGCAGAGGCCAAACACATGCCTCATTATAGCCCTGAGTTTCCATTAACAGTCCTACTTCTTGGGCTTACGGGTTCAAGTTTTGACATATCCCTTGTACTGTTTAGACATGAATTTTTAAAGGGCCATTATTGGCTATTCCCCAGCTTGAGAGCCAACTGGTGCTGCAAGCAATTGAAAGAGCTCCAGCAAAAGGAGCTGGGAGAGTTTCTTACTAGGTCTGAAAAATGACACCTGGAAGACAAATGGGAGCTGTCACAGCGAAGCCTCTAAGGAATGCCTTGTGAGCAGAGTGGCTTTACATAGCTAAATCTCAGTGTGCTGCATCAAAGGTTCATGCCCTGAAGGTGCTTGCAGGGGTGCTTGCCTCTGTCAGGAGTCATAGCTGCTGTCGATCATAAATTCATTTTAAACATCTTTCTCTTCTCAAGGGTCTGGGAGTTGCAGAGCAATTCAGGTCGGTCTAATCGTGGTGTGCCCTGGGGGCTGTCCGCCACCTGTGGCTAATTGTGAGCTGTGGATGGCAGAACGTAGGGCTGGTCAACCAGCATCGTTTCCTCTTTTTTAAAAAAAAAATGTTGGCACATTTGAGAATGTTAACATGAAACTCCACACCCCAAAAAGGCAACTTTCAGTGGCTTCATTGTATTGAAAATAAACACGGGATCCCAATCTTCTAACACCTTCCGTAAGCCTCATGTCAGCACATTGTCAAAATGGTGATACAAAGCAACATGGAGTTTCTCTTCAAAGGCATGAGTGACGATCCTTTGTGTCTCACTCCTTAAAAATTAGATGGGAAGGTGTTGCCTTAACTGAGAGCTTGCATGGGATTTTTGGTTTTGTTTGTATTTACTGTGCTGGTTCTTAAAACTGATTTATTTTTAAACCTATAGGTGTTGAAAACTTCTGCTTTAAGATGTCATCCATGACAGTCGCTCAACATTCAGTTTTTAGAACAGACTTATGTAAAGGAACTTTTACACGTATATACATACACACAGGCCTGCTGGAGAGAGGCAGTTGTGTAGGGCTTCCATGCTGTAGAGCATTTGCTCGCAATGGACACATTGATCTTGCATATGCAGTACATTCACAGTACAAGGAGACTATAATGGATGTGTTTAGCTCTAATCCAATACAGCATATTGTGATATTCTCTGTTGATTTGAGCACTGCCTTTGATTAGAAGATCTGAAACTACCTGTTATCTTTTCCCAGTGATGCTATGATGCTGCTCTGTGAAAACATATATTCTAGATGGTTCAGTGTATGCCACAGCACAGACGAGGCAGCTTAGAGAACCCATGCCTATGGCATCGTTTTAAATTTATACAATCTGGATGTAGGTAGCTAATTTTACACTTGCTCTGTGCTATTAGCTATGTTCCTCGACCCCCTTGTTGAGATGTTCTTTTTATTAAGTATAATATCTGAACAATGAAACATAATGTTTGTCCATATGTCAATTTACCACGAAAAATGACTTTTTAAATAATTGCTCTTTGCTGTGTTTATCTCATTCAAGTATGTGTTGATCATAATTAGTGCTAACACTGTAACACTGTGATATAGTAATTGAAAGTCACCATTCTACCTCCTCAAGATATATCTATGAAAAATATGCACACACACACCACATACATACATACATATGATTTTTTAAAACATAATGTTTTCTGTTAGGACACTTTTACACTATGAACATATGTATGTTTGGTTTTTTGGTGGCTAGAAACAGTTTGGTGTAGTGGTTAGGAGCATGGACTCTAATCTGGGAGAACCAGGTTTGATTCCCTATTCCTCCATATGCAGCTGCTGGTGTGACCTTGGGTCAGTTACAAGTTCTCTCAGAGCTGTTCTCTCAAGAGCAGTTCTCAAAAGAGCACTCTCAGCTCTACGTACCTCAAAGGGTATTTGTTGTGGGGAGGGGAAGGGAAAAGAGATGGTAAGCCACTTTCCTCCTCCCGCCCCCTCCTCCTTCTTCTTCCCTCTTAAAATATAATGTCTCCCACCAAGGAATCCTAGGAGTTATAATTTGAGGTGCTTAGGATCTAGTGGTCCCTCACAGAACTAGGGTTGCCAAGTGTATTTCACTTACCGGCGGGGGGGGGGGGAAGCTCCGCTGGCCGGGAGCTACCTCGGTGCGCGCGCCAAGCGCGCACGCCGGGCAGCGTCACCGGAAGTGACATCAGCACGTTGGGGGCGTTGCCAGGGTGACACTCTGGCAATCGCCCCAAAACTCTATGGTATCATAGAGTTTTGGGGCGATTGCCAGAGCGTCGCCCTGGCAACGCCCCCAACGTGATGGTGTCACTTCCGGGTGACATCATTACGTTAGGGAGGTCATCCAAGCTGGACGACCTCAGGGGTGGGGTTTCCCCCGCCGGCTGAATGCTGGCCGGCGGATCGGGAACCCCTGTAGCAGGGGATCCCCCGCCCCCCGGGCTGACTTGGCAGCCCTACACAGAATTCATGTGTAAAGCTTGCCCCTTTTTTCTGGGGCCTGTCCCTGTCTCTAACATTGTCTGTATTTTTGCCTTTTAACTATGTGCCTGTTGTTCTTCTTTTGAAGTGAACAGCTGTTGTACAGCTCCTTCCCCAGAGTCTCCAAAAGTAAAATTTGTGTCAGTTTTCTCCTTGAGGTGTATGTCGAGTGTTGTTGTGGGATGGTTATTTTTTTTTAGCCATCTTTAACCCAAAGAGCAGGCTCCACCTCAGCTTTTTAAATTGGTGTAGGGTGATCTCAATGCAACTGAGCACAGCAGGCTGATTAGAACCTTCAGCAGTGTGCAATAATGGGCAATTCTGCATTGGCTTTTCCCTCCGTTGTTTTAGCAAACCCACATTGGAACAAAAATTCCCCTCTGCATTGCATGCTGCTTTCCCTTCCTTTGATCACTGGATTTTATGGTACCCTCTGCATTGCATGCCACTTTCACTTTCTTTGATCATTAGATTTTATGGTACCTTCTGCATAGATTCGTGGCCATTTTATGGTCGTCCAGGAGTGACTTTGCAGTCAGTGTGGCGTTGGCCCCGAGTATCTGAATGTGGTTTTGAGCTGTACCTTTTCCTCAGTGTTGAGAAAATGTGGAGTGAATGCCAGATGCAGAACCAGCCAATGTGGGGACGGTGTTCATGCTGCAGTGTTTTCATGAAAAGAGGGATGTATGCCCCTACTTTCATTTGGGAAATGTTGGAGGGTATGACAGCTACAGTTCCTAGAACATAAGAAAAACTCTGTTGAGTCAGACCAGTCAATGGTCAATGTAGTCCAGCATCCTGTCTCACACAGTGGCCAACTGGTTCCTGTGGAGGGTCAAGAACAGGGCATAGAGGCTAAGGCCTTCCCCTGATGTTGCCTCCCGGCACAAATTTTCCTGGGAAGAGGAAGCAGCTTATTAAACCAGTTTAATACTCTGCTGTAGGTATGCCTGTAAAGGTATCCTGGAGAAACCAAGGGAAGAAGGCAAATAATCAGCTCATTTTGTAATCATCTTCATTTTCTGTAAGGAGTGCAAAGAAGTACAACATTTTAGGACTGACATCTCTCAGATACCTTCACAAGGAAAGCAACTACCACTAATAACTATGGATGTGATGCATGTAATTAACATATTTATATGCACATAATCTGCATGACTGTAGTAAAATGTCAAACTTCAAGGGGTGAGTCAGCTGAGGTTAGAAACCATGCCATTTTGAAAAGGAAAGTCATAATGGGCCCAGGCATTCCTTTTAATCTGCCGCCTTGTTTCAGTGTTAGTTTGCTGTCAGCATCTGTCATCGTTTTCTGCCCTTCTCCCATCTCCATAGATTTAATCAAGTGGTTTGCTGTGCTTGGAACAGCCTCCATTGCTCTGCTCCTTCTCCTTGTTTGCCACTGTGGCTGCAAGGCCCTTTGTATAGATTCAGCCTCGGAACACTGAACTGAACTCTCACTGTTTGGTGAAGGGTTAATGTGTTGCACAGATTTTAAAGTTAGGGAGGTGAAACTTGGATGAATGTTTGAGATGTCGGGGGTGGGGGGAAGTACCCATGAATAAGGGGATTTGTTTTACTTTAGAGAACAATCATCCCTGGTCAGCAGCTAGATTTAAAAACAAACAAACAAACAACAACAACAATGAAACAGGGGCTATGTTGCACCACTAGCTTTGTCCACTGACCCCCATATAAGCTAGGACCCAGGGAAAGGGCACTCTAAGCTCCCCTTTCCCAGTCTTAATAGCAGAAGAGAGGCTCCTTCTAGGGATGGTCACAAACCAGCTCACAAAGTAAAGTTCGTCACAAATTTTGGCTGGTTCGTCATTCATGAAGCAATGTTAATAGAAGGGCGCCCAGCACGAACATTTCAAAAACTTTGGTGCTGTTTATAGAGGTTCATGGATGATTATATTTCTAGACAGACTGTCTCCACTCAAACTGTTTACAAAACTCCAAGGCAATGGGGGGGGGGGATTCCCAGCCTTGGGAACACCAATAGAAACCTTCCAAAGCTTAACAGGCACTACTGGCTGCCAGTAATGCAGTTCCTGTTCTGCTCTATGGGATCAGAATGCTATATATATGCTCAGCTCAGCTCTGCTGCCTCTCTTCTCTAAGCTGTTCACACTTACACAGAGAGGCGGGAACTTGTTAAAAGCAGAGTAGCAGAGCACATTCCCTCATGACTGCGAACTCCTCTCCCCTGCTGAGGTTTTGGTGTTTGGTGGATTCAGAGTTCTGAGCCCCCTCATCTCTCTGGTCATGCCAAACAGAGGTGCTTAGCTCATGGATTCCTTGACTGATTTATTGTGATTCCTCTTTCCTGCTGGGGTTTGGGGTTCTTTGGTGGACTCATGGATCTAAGCCACCCAACTCTCTGCTCATGCCAAGCAGAGGGGCTTAGCTGCTGGATTCCTTGGATAAGGATCCACATTTTATATCCTCCCACCCCTCCTGCTTGTGAACCAACCCCTCTGTGTCATGAGGCTGAAAGAGGGTGTGAAGGGTGCTCATCGTGGGGAAAAGATGTCCTTCATCCCCCGTGTACCACAGGCCCCCATCCCTGGCTACCAAACCCATCCTGCCAGCCCACTGAAGCCTTCAGGGGGTCCATTCTATTCCCTTTTGAACCTGTGCTGGACATTTCCACCCAAAGCTGGGTAAGGTTCCCTGTACATTTGGTAGTGTAGCCTTCAGAGGGTCCATTCTATTCACTTTTGAACCTGTGCTGGACATTTCCCCCCAAAGCACTTTCCTGGATTGACCTTAGTCCATTTGGGTTTCTAGTACCACAGTGGTGCTGGTTCTGCTGGGAATATTGCACTGGTTCTGCTGGGCTTGCAAAAATGCCCCCCCCCTTCCATTTTTACTGAGGGATTCTCTAGTTTAACCTTAGTCCTTGATGGAGGCTAGAGCACCTTCTTTGAGGGCCCATAACTCAGAGCCCATTAATCCAATCCTCACCAAACTTGAGGAGCTGGTAAAGGAGAGGCAGCCAGGGAACTCCTTTGAGCTTGGTGACTTTAGCTTGCACACTATCCATTCTATACACTCCTGAACCTCTGCCTCATTTCCCCAGAAAGCACTTTCCTGGGGGCACCTTCTTGGATCCCATAAAGCCAATCTCCCCCAAACTTGGAGGACCTGAAGAGGAGAGTCATCAAAAGATCCTCTGCAAGTCTGGTGTTTCTAACACTCCATGGGGCAGTTTTACCATGTCATGAACCTCACAAACCGAACCAGTTCATCTTGCACCAAAAAGCTTGTGATGGTTCGTGGTTCACAAATTGCGCATACAACAAACCGAAGCACATTTTCCCAGTTCATGTCCATCCCTAGTTAGGACCTTTTCCATCAATCCCTCCCTGAACACACTTGCAGCTCCTTCTGCCCTCTTCCTCTGGTGCAAGAAGGTCTAACATCTGGACCTTGTCATCAACTGCCATCCATGCTCTTATTGCATCCCTAATACGTTGTATTATTGTATTGAATTTTAACTCTGGAGCAACATAGGGTTATAAATATAATTTTTAAAGAAGGTGAAATAGATTCTAAGGCAGTGCAGACAAGCCTAGACTGGAGTGATATGGTCCCTACAACAAACTCCAGTTAATATCCTGGCTGCATCGTTTTGCACCAGTTGAAGTTTCTGAACACTTTTCATGGGCAGCCCAGTCTAATCTAGTTGTAACCAAGGAATGCACCAGAGCGGTCAGACCTTTTCTGCCCAGGAAAGTCTGCAGCTGGCTAACTAGTTGAAGCTGGTAAAAGACACTTCTGGCCATAGCTGCCCCCTGCTCTGGCGGTAGGCCTGGGTCTGAGACCACTTCCAGATTTCAGGCCAGTTCCTTCAAGGGGAGGGCAACCCCATCCAGAAGAGGAAACTCCTTGGCTACCAAGTCATACCTTCCCCTCGTCAGTCTAATTTCTATCTTATTCGTCTGCATCCACTCCAAAACTGCTTCCAGGCAGTTCATATTTTCTCCATGTTTAGGACAAAACTGTTTTTTTTCTTCCCCTCTAAACATAATAATAGAATATGACAGAAATATTGCTCTTAAAATTGATCCCTTTTTCCGGCCATGTATATAAATGGTTAAAAATTGTTCGTTGCATACTGGCAAACTTGCCAGAGAAAACAGGCAGGATGAAAATGTTCTTCCCGACTGTGCATGGAAATTAAAAGAAATAACAACAAAAGGCATCCTCCATCCTTACCCCCAGTAAAGACTCCCAGTGGTAGAGAACAATGAAGGGTGATGAATGATGTATATTTGGATTTCTAGAAGGGCCACAGAATCCTTCTCTTGTTTACTGAGGCCTTTTCATCCCAATATGGCAAATATGAAATTTAGATTGTGGATGGGAAGTTGTTCATAAGGGAAGACTTTTGTAGAAGAAAAACATGAGTCCCCTGTTCTCATTGGAAGAATGGACATCAGCTTTTTTGAGTGTAAACACTACCTCATCCAGCATGTCCAATCACGAAAGGGCCATTTACACAAGCAGGAAGGAATTGTACCCATATATGGCAGTTCTGTGTGGGTTTTCAATGCCTTGCTTCCTCAGCTGAAGAAAGCTACTGTTGTTTTTTTACCAAGTGGATGGCCCCATCTTTGGTGATTGCTGTGAAGGGGAGAAAAAGGTCAGTGGCAGCTGAACAGGATGTGCTGCCTGAAGCTACCCTCCCCCAAAAGTCACCTCTTCGTGCTGCTGCGTAGGAGATGCAGTCGCTAATGCTCCTTCCTGGCACGCTGCCCAGACATCGTGAAACTCAGCATGGCAAGCTACACATGCCGCCTTGATCTGCCTTGAGTCTTTTTGTGAAAGACAAGCTATAAATGCTGCTAAATACATGTCCCATAGGGCTGCCCAAATGTTCTAACTGAGTTTAGGAGGGGGGTACCCCTCCATGTTCCCTGAAGAACTGACCCCCATGTTTATTTCACATATTATGCAACTGGGGCCTAGAGGTCCTTATGGCAACCACTCTAGCAGCCATCTTGGAAATGCCCACTGCTGGTTCTTTCTCCCAGACTTCACCAGGAAGTAGATGGCCTCTTAACTATATAATTCTTTTGTGTACTCTTTGCCACACCAAATGCTGGCAAATTAGGAGAGCCATATTTGTCTTATGTGGGTTTGACCCACGGTATCTGCCCCTCAGAATTCACTGCCTGAGATCACTAAGTCACTTCTCTCATGAGCTGACCCTGACAACAATGGTTGACCAATCAGAAAACATGATCTTGAACAGAATCAACTGTCCTCAGGGGTATTGTTGTACTCACAGTGTGATCCCTGATCGAACCACTCTTGTGAAGCGTGAATGTAATGATTAAAGATTATGTTTCTGGTATCTAAACCAAAAGGGATGACTACTTAGGCATCACTCTAAATCATACCCGCTTGGATGCTGTCATTGTACTGGTTTGATCACTGGCCTTTCAGTGTTCTTCCAAACATTACCACTGATTGGCTGTGACTTAAGATCAAGGTGTGGTTTGCTTGTTGCTTTATGCATCTCTTTCTTTATACAAAGGTAATTGGGTAGACATTAGGGCAATTGCTGATCCAAGAGAAAAGGAAACTTGTTACCTGTTTGCTGACTGTGTGGGGTAGGGTCAGATTTCATTCTCCACGGGTAGTGATAATGATGGCATCAGGGTCTCATGGGAAAGAGGGGAGATTTGTTTCTGAGGCAGTCCCTATGAATCAAATGGCTGCTGCTTCTCCTTGCCAAGGCTATCTTAAGCAACTTCGTCCAGTCTTGACAGTACCAGTGGTGCGGGTTCAATGAGTCAAACATCATGGTAATTGCAATTTGTGCTTCTTGTCAGTTAATACTGTGGTCCTTTAGGGTGGCTTAAGGCATCACAGCTGGGCAAAAAATAATCTCATGTCAGATTTTATTATTTTAACATCCCTTCAGGGCCTTGTCTAAAGACTGCAGTTGAAAATTTGGCTTTCAGGCAGGGAGAGTTCAGGGACTTTGGGCAAGGGACAAATCAGTGTATCTTCCAACTGATTTTCACACTGCCTGTCAGGGGACCCAAGTGTATGGCTTAACTTGTCTTTATGTGGGAGGAATGATAGGCCGAAGCTGGAAGGGGCAGAACTGTCAAATGGGCACCCTCACTTCATCTGTCTTGTGCAAGCATGGCATTTTGCCAATGTCCAGTCAGATCAAGTACATTGGGCATTACAGTTACACTGATCTCTCCCAAGTGCGGTTGCAAAAAAAGGTTTCTGTGCCAAAGCTGCTTGTAATGTAAATATCTGAACTTCTCTGCATAGAGCCTGGTTTTTTTTTCTTTATAACCTCCTAAAATTGGATTAAAGCATACGTTTCCTCTGCAGGAATGGCAAAACAATCAATAACAGGAGCGTTGAGGCCCACACCTATAAATCACGAGGAAAGCCTGAACAGAAAACAAATTGTATGATACAACAGCATGATAGTACCCAGGGTGTGCATGTGGAAACGTAGCCACTGGCTTTTGAATAACTGTGAAATGCTATTGCAAATAAAACATTAATGTGTTTGTTACTCTGGTTTTATCATGTCCTCCTTCATAGGTAACGTAATCATGATTGTCTCTTCCTTCCATTGTATCCTCTGAGCATATGGGGTTTAATAAAGTGCAAGGCTTTTAAGATGCTGTCAAAAATTAATAGGTGAGAGGGGTAAAGAAGAAAAAATGCAGATTGTCACACTGGCCCATTACATACATACATTTTACTGCAGATTTCTGAGCAATAAGCCTTTAAGCTTGACCTTACACACCATTCTTTTTCCTCTAGTTGATTTAGTCTACAGTTACAATTAAAAACACTTTTCTAAATTGGGAGGTGTGGGAGGTGACATCCATTTTTTTAAAATACACAATTGCACTATCACAGCTGCACAGTAGCATCCAGCAAGTGTCTTCCATTTAAATCCTCATGGTTCAGGTTTTGTATTTGCATTTTAGCATTAGTTCATTGAATGAAAGGGACAGGAACAGAAAGGAAGGCAGGCAAAGGGTGAAAACCGAATATTGAATCTGACAAGACTTTTTTGAAATTAACAAGCAGCTGTGAAGCTGTTTTCCATATTGCCAAGCACTAGGAGATTCTCTGCTGTGTTATCGGCCACTGTGAAAAATGGAAGTCACATGATCTCATAATATGGGGAAACACACAGAGTGCACAATAGAACCCATTGCCACTGGCATTGCAATCTTTGATCGTTGACAACATGTGCGTGTATGTGTGTGTGCCTGTTCAAAGTTGGCTGCAACTCTACCACGCTTTGTACAGGGCTGCAATTTATATGGGGGGGAGTCCTCTAGCAGAAGCTCTGGAGAGCTTTTTTACTCTTTTGTCACTTAATTGGGGGGGGGGGAGATTTTTGCTGATGCCCTAGCACAGCTTCACAGTAACACTAATTTCCTGCCCTTCCTTGCTCATTAGTGTGGCTTTCTCTTTGTGATTCTCTAATTTTATCCTGCACACTGCTCGTGATCTTAGCAGTTTGTTAAAGCCTCTCCTGTGCCAATTGCACTGTTTCCCTCCAAATGGATTGATCCCAAGTGATTCTTAAGTTTGGTGGTTTGCAGAAGGTCCATGTGACTCAGCTGCCATTTTAATGTTAGGCTTCTGGAGACTGCCAAAATGATCCCCCCAAAAACCTTTTTTTTCACTAAATCAATAAAGGGAAAACGTTTTCAAAGCTTTAGGCTTCCCATCTCAGTGTCTGTCTCTCTTTACATCTCATGTCAATTTCATTCCATACTGATGATGCCCCTCCCATTATTTTATTGCATGCAGCACTGAACTTTAAAAAAAAACAAAAACCCTGGGGATGCTGCTATTTGTTATCTTCCACTTAGAAAAAAGTTCTGGTTTGTGCTTTCTGTGTGCACTCTTCTGTTTTCCAAGGGGAGCCACTGGAGCATTCTGCTTGTGTAGTAAGAAAAAACAGGGTTGCAAGACCACCCCCAAAAAATAGAGTGAGGCTCTGGACTTTACTCAAAGCATAGAAGGGGTGTGTGTGTGGGTTAAACAAGAAGAAAATGGACTAGAAGTTTGAATTTTATTTTGTTGTTTTTAATCTGGAGGCAAAATCTTGATGAAAGATTCAAAGGATACACTGTAACAGGTAGTATTGATAAGGTGTGGTCAACCATGTTTTTGTGCAGTTGCTGTTCACTTGAATAGGGACTGTGCAATCTGCAAGAGAGTTTCTTGTACACAAATATTTGACTTTGCAACCTGCAGATATACAGCAGATTTTTTTAAAAATCTATTACTTCTTTTCCAGTTCCCTAAACTTTGCATTGCTGCAATGAATTATAGGTGGCTCCTTCATCTATAATTGTGGTGCTTTAGCACAATGAGTTATTGACAGTTTTTCCAACTGGTAACAGCTTTAGTGTGTTGTGCTGCCTTGAGTTATTGAGAGATTTTCCCTGATAACTGCTTAACTCCCGACATTCTGGCCCAGTTTATCAATGGCTGTTTCATGAATAACTGTCTGACTCTGCCTTTGCCATTGTGGTTATCAGCTGCTCCTTAAAGGGATAACTGCCTCCTGTGGCACTGCCCTGGGAGTATTTATAGCCCTTTCATTGATAACTGCCTGCCTTGGCTTTTCTTGGAAGGATTGCAAACATGTGTGACAAAGGGGAGCTTCCATCATTCAAGGAGTGATGGATACTGTTGTTCCAGTGCCCTGGATGTCTCTCCCTAGTCAGATTGCAAGATTTCTAACCTCAGATGTGGCTTCCGAGCTGCATTTAACTTACGGGCATTGCTTGTGATCTTTGGCTTTCTGTCCTCATATGGTCTCCTGCGCTGTCAACATTATAAACGGCTTAGGGGAGGACTCTCCCTACGTCTCTGCTTATGGAATCCACTATGTACAATTGTAGCATTATATGAATAATAATTTTCCATGAGCTCGTTTAATCTCTTTCGTCATTATGCACAGGTTGTTCATTTCTACAGAATAATAGAAATTACCCTGCATTGACTTTAGTACTGTATCCCCCCTCCCACATGCATACAGTCTTCTGCCATTTGTTGGTGGATCCCCATAAATTACATCATCCACCTGCATCATCCCCTGTATGTGATCCCAACACCATTGCCATTGTGGTCTTCAAAATCCTGTTTCCTTGGTAGCATCAGAGACTTTGGGGGGTCTTCTTTAGACAATGAATTGCAATGCTAGCTCCACTGCATAGTGAACACTCTGACAGACACTGGCTCTCCAGGGTTTCTGGGGCAGGTCTTTCACATCACCTGCTCTTTTTAAACGGGAGATGCCAGGAGACTGAAGATGGGAACTTCAGCATGGAAACAGATGCTCCGTCATTAATCTAAAAACCCTTTTCTGGGGGGAGAAGTTTTAGCCAGGTGAGAAATGAGAAGCATGCAAAGGAACACTTAATACTAATCCTAACCCACCCACCCCCGGCATCCTGGGTTTTCATATTTCCTGGCTTCACAGTGCCACATGTGCTATTGCAATGGATACATAGAAGTTGAAGCTTGCTGTGCCTATAACTCCGGGGAAGACTTTCCTTTCCTTACTTTCAGCTGTGTTTCATGAGATGTCTTGCCAGAAGTTGCTAGTATCTTTTCATTGAGCGCAGAAGCACATGCAGGATTCAGCTCTTAAATAACTCACTCTTTTCAAGGGGGCACATCCCTTTCTTACGCACTGCACCAGGAATCCAGCAGAACCATATGCCTCTGCCATCCCAGGGATATAAAATTTCATTGCTGCTCTTTTGCCAGAATTCTCATCATATTGGTTGAGTCCTTCACACTGAATCCTGTGGGGGGCAGGTGGGGGTTGTTGGCAATGCTCCTTCTAAGCTGTGGAGTCTTGTGAGCAAAAATTCCACTTTGTGAGCTACTGGCATTAACGCTGTGAGTGAGCGATTTGGCTTCTGCAGAAATTAGTTTGCTCTGGAGCCATCCTTCCTGTACTAAGACAAAAATGTGTTAGCCGGAGGCTAAAAAAAACTGTGAGCTAGCTCACACTAATTCAGCTTAGAGGGAACACCGGTTGTTGGTACATGGATCAAGAGCTTTATTATATTTTAATGCCATTTCCTCTGAGTCTGTTTAAGGTAGTCCCCCCAACCCCCCCCCCCCCCCAATGTTGATTCCTCATAACTTGGTACCTGCCCTGAGCCTTTTGGCAAGAATTGGGTCAGCTAAAAAAACAAGGGTCAAGCCTCATTTTTTTGTATGATCTCTAGAATTTTGAGGAACGCAGCCTTGATATTAATAGTTTTGTGGGGGGGAGAGAGGGAAGCATATTTGAGTGACTGCCATTTGGGGGTATTGCACTTAGATTTTCTGAAAGTACCTGAATAGCAACAGGAAGTCTCCTGAGAGTCCGCACAGTCATTAGGTACCTGCATTCGCCTAGCATCCCTAAAGAGCTACTCAGCAAAAGCAGGGACAAGGAAGATTAATCATTATAATGTGCCCCATTCCACCTAATCCAGGAGGAGATCCAGCCCAAATTTTTTGAACTTTGGCTAGCATAAGAGAGCAATTCATTAAGAGATTAATTTCTGGACCAGGACTGTTCTTCTGTTACATAATTGCTATTGATCCGGGGTCTGATCTGAAGCCCACTGAAGTTGAACAGAGCCTTTTGGCTTTTTACCAAGGGATTTTGAGCTGTGATTATATTTAGAGGTGATATTTTTTTGGAGTTGCCCTGGCTGCCCACAGATTCTGAAATGGGAGGGAGGGATAATAAATATAACAGGTAGTTTGACTTATTTTAACAAGAATTCTGTGTTTTTTTTTTAAAAAAAAGGTATAAATATTTATACCTCTTGCAAGCTAGTCAAGACAAATTGTGAAATCCTTCAGAAGGAAAATGCTGCAATCAAGATGGAGGGATTGAAAGCTCAGGGAAATCCTTTTTGCCTGTGCGCTTGCAGAACCTCATTCAATGCCTCGTTCACACTTGTTCCCATAGATGGCATTTGTTTGGGCAGTATCAGAAACTGTGGTCCCTTAACCCCGCAGCAACCATCATCAGTTTTTGTAATCTTCGTGTTCCAACACAGGCTGCAAGCTTGAAACTGTTTTCTCATGGAGAAAGGGACTTGCATTGAAGAATTTCAGGGTTTTGACTGTGGAGATGCTGCTGCGATGTCTTGTTGTTAGCTGTTTTCCCAAGGCAAGTACCAGAAGCCAGGTAAACAGGCAAAGTGTAGCTGTGTCTTGGAACTGCTTACCCCCTGGTAATAGTGGAAGCTTAAATTCAAATGAGACTGGGGATTATGGTTCTTCTAGAGCAGTGGTTCTTAACCTGGGTTCGATCGAACCCTAGGGGTTCGGCGAGTCAGTCTCAGGGGTTCGGTGGGGCCTCCATCTTAGTGCTATTACTAAGTACTAAGAATTATTTTTCACTAAAGAAGGGTTCGGTGAATGCACATATGAAACTGGTGGGGTTCGGTACCTCCAACAAGGTTAAGAACCACTGTTCTAGAGGGACATGGGTAGTAACTGAGGGCAAAATCCAGAAGGGCAAATCACAGATGAAGACTGTGCCAGGAAGGATGGGGACTGAACCAAGGACACTGATTTAATTGTGGGAAGTGGACTAGTCGTAGAATGCTGAACTATCTTTGCAAGCTCAAATTTCACCTCGTCCTTAACGCTTAGATGATGGCTCTTAGAAAATCAAAATATGACATTAGGAGGCACCCAAGTCATGGGATGCTCTTAACATGGAAGTGAGGTTCAGCATTTGCTAAGCTTCTCAAATTCCACTGTTTCTAGCTATGGACCCTCATGCTCATCCTTGAGGAATCTGATGCTCAGCAAGTGGAACAGCAGGTAAAATTGCAAATGATTAGTCTACCTATTGTCAGAACAGTAGTATAAAGTTGTCTTATATTCAGCCAGACCATGGGTTGGATCTTACACAGGATTTCTGTGGATGGAAAAGATTTTTATCTGCAGAGCTTGACATTCCTGCCTCCACCTTCCCACAGCAACCCAAAATACCTCCCACTATTCATATTGTGGAGGACAGGGGACTCCCAGGAAAGAATCGGAGAGATAGAGGTTTATAGCAGGAGTGGGGAGGGAATGGATAATCACACACACACATACCCCGCCACACACAGATGTCTGTCCCTAGAAATCCTTTGTGGGATCCAGCCTTATAAGTCTTTCTAGGCTGCTACTGTATACTGTAATTGGCAGCAGCTCTTCAAGGTCTCCTCCAGCATTTCCTACTTGATTTTTTTTCTTTTGGTTTAAGATGCAGATGCCAGAGATTGAATCTGGGACCTTGTGTGTGAAAAGTGTGCACCCTGACAGTGAGCTATGGCCCCTCATGGTACACAGAAGACGCAAACCTTACTCATCAGATTCATTTTTCATCACAAGTCAGGAGAATCCATTTTTTGGGAAACTGACAGCAGTATCAGCAAATATTTTGGCTAACCTTCAAGATCAAACATATATCAACTTATTTAGCTGTTATACTTTGTAGGGTACAAATATGCTAGAATCCATCTGGCGTCTCTCCTCAGCATCAGGGATTTCTGTCGAGCTAAAATGGGTTCTTTGTGAGCTTTAATTATTACTCCCCCCCCCTCCAGATAATAATACTGAACCACGAAGAACCAAACCAGAGCAAATCTTTTAGTAAATGGATGGGCAATGCACTCCCTGTCTTTATGGTCTCTGTGGCTGGAGGACGCCTGACCGTTGCTTGCCAAAGCTGAGGGGTTGTGGTTCAGATCAAGGCTCAGATGGGGTAAAAAAAATAATGGTGATGGTGGTCATAAATCCAAATAATAATTGTGGGATGGACATCCAAGGCCCTGACCTGGCTAGCCCAGGCTAGTCCAATCTTGTCAGATCTCTGTAGCTAAGCAAGGTCAGCCCTGGTCAGTATGTGAAAGGGAGACCTCCCAAGAAATCTAGGGTTGTGACGTGGAAGCAGGCAATGACAAACCACCTCTGAATATCTCTTGTTTTGAAAATTTCCTGGGGTTGACATAAGTCAGCTGTGACTAAATGGCAAAAAACAAGCAAACCTTGATTTGCATGCCATGGATTTAGAAGAAGAAGAGGACGAGATTGGATTTATACCCCGCCCTTCACTACCCAAAGGAGTCTCAGAGCAGTTTATAGTCCCTTTCCCTTCTTCTCCCCACAACAGACACTCTGTGAGGTAGGTGGGGCTGAGAGAGCTCTCTCGAGAACTGCCCTTGATAGAACAGCTCTGAAAGAACTTATGACTGACCCAAGGTCACACCACTAGCTGCATGTGGAGGAGTGGGGAACCAAACCCAGTTCTCTCAGATTAGAGTCCCCATTCTTAACCACTAAACCGAGACAAAATAAGATGGGCACTTCTTTGGAAAGAAGCCTCTGGATCCAGTATTCTAGAGCAGTGTTCATCTTTCTCCATCTGTTGGAACATCAGTTGTGCAGAACTCTTTTTGCAGAGAGCCCTCTGATGGAGCACATTCATCTACCTGCTATTTGGATTGAGATTGGGGGGGGGGCTGCCAGGAATCGCAGCAATTGCTCTGGCAGTCCTCAGTCGAGCTCTGTGCATGGCATAGACTAGAAGTATTTGTGGACGAGGCTCTGCTGTGTGATTGGAATTTTAATGACGCTAACCCATTTCAGAAATAGGCCATTTGTTTCAGTTAAATAGTACCGTCTACTTCCAATTAGGCCGCGTTACTGTGATCAAAGATTTTATCTGTCTTGTGTGTGTTAAGGAACCCCCTTCAGCATTTAAAAGTTAGAAACTCTTCATCTTGCATTAATGGTGGGGAGTCTCCCATTACTGCTAATCCAATTTTTATTTATTTATTCAGAAATTAGCAAGTTTAGGATAAGGGGGGGTTGAATAAACTCTTGAATTGCTTATTGTACACACATCCAGTGGCCCTTCTTAAGACTGAAGTAACAGGAATGCTACAGACAAGGATGACATAACAGAGAGTCAATTAACATATAACATAAAATTGAGTAGGTGATAGAGTTGATAGGATTCCAGTAGAATTTTGGGTTCTGTGGAGCGGATGGGAGTCTTCATTTTTGAATGGTCCCCCTTTTTTAAAAAAAACCCTACATGCAGTATGCTAAAACATTAGAAAGAAAAGTTTAGGTAGCCCATTTTCTGATGCATGGATTTATTATTGGACTGAGCCCCATCCTGCAGTCAATATCACTTGTGGCAGTTGGGCCTCAACCATTATGGTTCAAATGAGCCATTTTATGAAGCAGAAATCCATCTTCTCTGAAAGATGGAAGCGCTCAGCCAGTGCTGGTGCCTCCTTGTCTGAGACCAGTGAGGTAATGGACAAGGTCTCTGTGATATGGGAAACGGCTCTAGTAACAGGATGATAACCATAATGAGTGGAAGTGCTCTGTCATAATATGCCTACTAAGTTCCATCATACTGCAGCTGAAACCTATTCACACAAGGGAAATGGGTTATAGAATCTTTCTTTCTCCATTTGATTGGCTAGATGTTGTTGGAGGGACAAGGTCAGAGGTCATAAGTGCAGGCTTTCAGTTGTCAGGCTTTTCATCTTGTTTGTGTGTGTGTTCATCTAGTGCTTTGGGAGTTGTGAGCTCCTCTGGGCTGAGTTCCTTCTTCCTTCTCTCTTCACTGAATCTAGCTCTTAAATTGAACTGTGCACAGGAGTGTCCCTAGGGGTTAATTACTGTGCTCCTTTTCACCTTTCTCTGTTAACAGGGCAGCATAGCCCCAGGATTCCACTTTATGCCAACTGCTTCCTTATGCCATATAGATCGGGGGTTGGATCCAACCAGCATTTCTGTTACGACCACCAAAAAAGGCTGTGCCGGGGATCATGTAGACAGAAGCCATATGGGATTAGGACAGGGAGTAAGGAGGGGAATTAGGTGAGATTGAGTGATCAAAGCAGTCTGGATCCAACCCTGTACATGTCATTTGCTGATCAGACAATGGGACAAGCGGCATGAAGGTTGCATGCTATTGCCATGCTTGGTCCCCCTGTCCAAACCTGTATTACATTCATTGCTTTGTAGCTTTTGGTAAAGCTGGGGAACACTTTTATGAACTGCAGGAGAAAATAGGAGTTGGCACCACATACCAGGAAAGCTATTTTGCAGTAGTTCTGTTTCTGACTTGCTGGAAGGAAAGGTTTTCCTCTGGTTGGTATGCAGGGATGTGACAGGCGGCATGTGGGTTACAACAAAGCCATTCAGAGATAACCCAAAAAATGTGCTACAGAATTCAGGCCATGAAAGGGAGCTAAGCAAGAGTTTGACCCAGTTGGAGTTCCAGAGAAATGACAATAGGCTTGCCAATGAGATAATATCTGATTCTGTCTCTCTGCGTGTGTTTTGGCTTTGAAAGGATGCAGGGGCTTTTTAATAGCAGGATAATATATATATATATATTACTCCTGCACGGCAAATGTTAGCAATTCTTGGTGGATAAATTATCTGGATTCAAAAGCAGCCTCCACCCCATGCAATCAAATGTAAACACAGTGCTGCAGGAACCAAAGCCCATCTATTTCTTCTTTTTGCCCCCAAGATAGTGTGTTATGTTGTCCTTCTGCCTGATTCTGCAGGTCACCATATGCAGTCCAGGCTGTGCTGAACCACAAACACAGAGAGTGTAGATTGCCTTGGAAAAAGCACACCAGCAGAGCAAGTGGCTCCAGTTAATGCATAATGCAGAAAGAGAGAGAGAGAGATGAGCCACCCAGCAGGAGAGAGGCTAAGAAAGGGATCACCAGTTATGGTATTCAGTTTGAGCCAACTTACATACACATGGATCTTTCCAGAAGAAACATTAGCAGAAAATCATCCCAGGCTGCAGCCACACAAGCGAGATAACCCAGGGCGGGGGGAGCGAGGCTATTTTGCCCCGGAGCAATTTGACCCGCAGTTGCGTGATCACACAGGTCGGTGAAACTGCCGGCACAACTAGCCGCTGCGTGATCAGACGCAACCGTGGGCAAGTTGGGGTTTTTTTTTTGTCATTGGTTTCTGATTCACTTAAATGGGGGATTGATGAATCACTTCTCCACAAAGGACTTCCAATGGCAGCATGTGATGATGTGCATACTGAGAAGGGGGAGGGGAGACAACGGCATGGTGTCGGGGTAGCCTGATCAGGCTATCCTCGCCGCCACAAGTTTTCGCTGGAGTGATCACACAGGGAAAGTCCGGCTGTGGCCCGCAGCAAACCATTTGCTACTGCATTTTCCCTAGTAGTTTTTTACTCTTCTTCTCTGGTGGATCAGAACGGCTCGCGACGGCTTGCTGATGGTTGCAAGACACTTCCCAGATGTTATGGTGTGATCGCGCCGCTTTGATCCGCCGGTGAGTTGTCCCTCTTGCATGGCTAATGGATGCATATGATTGTGCCCCTAGTTTATCTAAGTGTACTATTGTCAGCATTCCAGTTGACACCATCCAATGACATTCTGCATGAGGGAATGAATCCTCATGGGTCAAAAGCAACAGAGGGAAAATGGGTTTTCACTGCAGTTATCAAGCTTTGCATCATCAGCAATGCAGTCCTATGCAGGGTTGTATCCTTCTAAGGCCATTGATTTTAACTGACTCGGATGATAAGGTTGCCAACCTGCAGGTGGGGCCTGGGGATCTCTTAAGTCTCTGTAGAATTATATCCTGCCCAGTGTTGGCAACTATAGAGAGTTTAAGTCTGCTCAGGTATATGTATGCACATACATATACATAGGTATATGTAACTGATAAATAAAGGTAAAAGTTTCCCTTGCTCGAAAGCCAGTCAAATCTGACTCTAAGGGGCGGTGCTCATCTCCATTTCCAAGCCAAAGAGTCAGCACTGTCTGAAGACTTTTTTCTGTGGTCATGTGGCCAGCATGACTAAACATCGAGGTGCAAGGAACGCTGTTACCTTCCCACCAAAGTGGTACCTATTCATCTACTTGCAGTTTCTTGCTTTTGAACTGCTAGGTTGGCAGGAGCTGGGGCCAGAGACAGGAGCTCACTCCGTCATGCAGCACTCTGGTCTTGAACTGCCGAACTACCAACCTTGTGCTCTGCAGCTCAGCAGCTCGTGCCTGTTGGGAGAACCTGTGTTAGCTGTGTTATTCAAAGGCACCCAGCTTCAGCAACGGACTTCTTTATTGCTTCACACACACACACACACACTTGGACGTACAATCCACACACACACAAGTGGGGCCCCTCCTGTACATGTCTGGATGGGGAAGGGAGAAACTAGTTGTTCTATGATTCTAAAACAGAAACTAGTTTGTGAGGGCTCACTTAAAGGCATAGGTACATTACACCAATGAAGAAACTTCCTCATGAATAAAGTCTTATTAAATGAATTGGAGATGCCAGGAAGATCTTCTTGTTCACCAGGTCACATCTGCAAAGGTGCAGCTCTGGGAGGTGACTGCAGAAACTGACCCTCAGCTCTGAAATTCTCCCCTCCCCCCCGGAGATTCACCAAAGCCTGACCCTGTGCCTGTTTCTTAAAAAAAAAACAGTGATTTCTGTTCAAATGGCTATTGTTCGTTTAGGATACAAGGATAATTAGCATGCCTCTGCTGCCCCAAACTCATGAGACAGAGCAAGTTATAAATCCAGTAAAGAAACAGAATTAAGGCACTTTGATTTAAAAGAAAAAGTGTGATGCTGTAAAGATTTATGTTTGAAGAGCAGATGCCAGTGATGCAGGTATCTTCTGGCAGTTTATGGTACTTGGTTGCAATTGGGGGCAGACTGGTCCCTTGAACTTACAAGGGGGTGTTTCCAGTGGGCTGGGGCTCTACAGGAACAAGTCAAGCTGAGCCCCATTGGTGGCTGAGGTCCTACACTGGCTGCTTGACTCAGACACAGCAGCAGTGCCTTCAGTGGTCATAGATGTGCCCCTTGTCACTATGTACCACACGTGGCTCCTGGTAATGCAGCAGCCACTGGCCTCAGCTTCTCTTTGGTCCATTCTAATAGAAGTATTATCCTGCATTGAAGCATGATTTTATGCTAGGGTTGCCAACCTCAGGTGGCACCTGGAGATCTCCCACTATTACAATTGATCTCCAGGCTACCAAGATCAGTTTCCCTGAAGAAAAGGGCTGTTTTGGAGGGTGGACTCCACGGCATTATGCACTGCCAAGGTCCCTCCCCTCCCCAAATCCCACTCTGGCCAGGATCCACTTCCCAAAACTCCAGGTATTTCTCAACTCACAGCTGGCAACATAGGGTTGACAGATCTCCACGACACACTGGTGGGCGTGGGAGGGAGCCTTCCAGGAGTGGGGTGGGGCTCCACCCCAAACAGGGACATCATACGGTGACATCTCTGATGCGATGACATCATGTGGAAGGGATGTCATCATGTGAGGGATGTCGCACCGCAATGCTCTGGTTTGAAGGCAAAACTCTATGGTAGAATCGGGGTCAAACCATAGATGTTTGTCCTGAAACCAGAGCATTCTTCTGCGTGACATCATGATGTCAGGGACGGCACTGAGTGATGTCGTTGTATGGGGGTGGGCAGAAACCCCCAAAAGTGGGGGATCCCCCACCTCCACCTGGGGAATGGGAACACAATGGGAACCCTATTTCCTTTTGTCTCACCTCATTCTCAATTCCGCCCTTCCAGTACGCTCCGATAGCCTTTGCATGGTGCTCCACCAGGCCAGTGCCTCCATACCTGCATTCCTACAAAGCTCACCGCCACCGCCTCAATTTAACCATAAGGCTGCTTCCCCCCCGTTCTTATCTCTGCAGTTTAAACAGAAATGTCCCTCGCACAACACTCACAAGGGCCCATTCATTTCCATGGCATATGCCTTTGCAGAGGTAGCACTTGTTGGCGAGCAAGCTTACTTGCTAGCAGGTTGTATAAATGCTGATGATAAAAGGACGGGCAAAATCTGTTATCTCTCGTTATCATCAAAAGGAGGCAATAATAGAAACATTAAATGCAGACATCAGAGAGAAAGAGCCATTAATCAAAGCAAGGTTTCCTGTTTTTAATTTCATCTAGAGAAAGACCTTTTAAGACCACAGTTTGGGGATAAAGCCAATTAATTTGGCCAACGCTGCTGCCTTTTGCTTCAGGAGTGCATTATAAACTATGTTTCAGATGTCAAAGAAAGCTGAATGCAAGCAGTTTTCAATGAATCCAATATATTTCCATAAATGAGAATGTAACTATGTACATTTGCACAGAGTAGGTAGGTAGGGTACACGTGCCCTGTCTTTATCCCACTTATCTTCCATGGAGCTCAGAGCAGCATGTCCTCCCCCACATAAACACACACATGTTGTCCTCATAACAATTCTGTGAAGTAGTCTGGACTGAAAATGATTGGCCAGAGGTCACCCAGAGAAGCTACATGACTGAGCAGGGATTTGAATCTGGGCATACCAGGTTTTAGTTCCGCAGTCTGACCACTTCAGATACTCTCACTCACTCATGGTTCTGTATTTTCCAGATTTCAGTGGATGGTAGTTCTGTTGTCCAGAGGCTGGATCTCCTGAACTGCATTCCGTAGCAGGTATGCATGATGTCCAGAGGCCAGGTCTATTTGCAGTGGTTTTCTATGATGGTAGACCTGTTCTCTGGAAAGCCAGTCTAATTAATACAGCTAGATTGCAGTTTGATGAGCTGTCTGAAGTCCTGGTTACCTAGAATCCAGGCTCCCGGATCTCTGATCAGGCTTTGGGTCCCTCTCCATCCAGGAAGGCCAGGCCTGCCTGTGTTCTGCAAGCGGGCTATGAGCAAGCCTCGTCCTGTAAGAAACATCTCTAAAGCCACTCAAGAGGAAGGTAGCAAATAAGAAGTCCCTGGGCGGGATTGCTCTCCTCTGGAAATGCATGCCACCCCACTCAGTAAAAACTTGTGTGACTTCCAGTGGAGCACAATAAGGGAACAGCTTTGCTATGTATGAAATCATAACTCAGAATCAGTTTGCTATGAATGAGGTAACCACAAGGTTCCCCAAGAAAGTGTGATGTCCTTCAGACATAAGGTGGCCCTGTCTAGCCCTGTTGCTTGCCAAGATGGATGGCTCTGGTTCCACCTGGCCACCAGCAGGGGATGGGCGGTAGGGTTGCCAGATGCAGGTTGGGAAGCTCCTGTAGATTTGGGAATGGAGCCTTGGGGGGACAGGGACCTCAGTGGGGTACAGTGCCATAGAGTCCACCCTCCAAAGCATCCATGTTCTCCAGGGGCAACAGCAACAACCAGAACTGTGAACCAAATATCAAAATAGTAAAAATACCATATTTTATATTGTTTTCTTATATATCTAAGTAATGCAGTTACAAATTAAGTAAACAAGAGACTGTTCACTGATTATTACAAACTGTAACAGTATAGACATATAGAATTGAGTATCTGAAAGAGTTTACTTCAGAGTCATTGTTTTGGAGGAGTAGCATTCACCTGCAGAAAAAAACAATCAGGTTTACTATCCCCTGTTAAAGTCTATACTGTTACAGTTTGTAATACTCAGTGAACAGTCTCTTGCTTACTTAATTTGTAACTGGATTACTTACTCCCGCCCAGACCATCGGCACCTGTTGACGCTGTTGGGATGGGGTGAAGTAGCGCCATCCAGTAGGAAGGACATTGCATCATGTCTTGTATGTTATATGGTTTTAAACTGTATTTTCTGGTTTTCATGTTTATGGCATGTGTTGTTAGCCGCCCTGAGCCTGCCGAGGAGGAGTATTGTGTGCAGTTTTGGAGGCCTCATTTCAAAAAGGATGTGGACAGAATGGAGCAGGTGCAGAGAAGAGTGACGAGGATGATTGGGGGCCTGGAGACCAAGCCCTATGAGGAAAGGATGAGGAACTTGGGAATATTCAGTCTGGAGAAGAGGAAGTTGATTGCTCTCTTTTAGTCTTTGAAGGGCTGTCACTTAGAGGAGGGCAGGGAGCGGTTCCTGTTGGCAGCAGAGGAGAGGACTCACAGTAATGGGTTTAAATTAAGGGCAGGACGGTTCCAGCTGGATCATAGGGAAAACTTTTTTTATATTAAGAGTTGTGCAACAGTGGCATCAGCTGCCTAGGGAGATGGTGAGCTCCCCCCCCCCCCCCCCCCCACTGACAGTCTTTAAGCAGTGGCTGGACAAACACTTGTCAGGGATGCTCTAGGCTGATCCTGCATTGAGCAGAGGGTTGGACTAGATGGCCCCTTCCAACTCTGTGATTCTATGAAGCAACATATGAGTCTCTAGGGGAAGGGCATCCAAAAGCCAAGGCAGCACCACTGAAAAAGCCCCGTATCTGCCACCTGCCTCATTTCCACAGGCAGGAAAATGAAGAGCAGAATTTGAGACGGTGATCTTAACTGGTAGGCTGGATGGTACAGGAGAAGGCGGTCCTTCAGTTACCCTAGACCCAAGCATTTTAGGGCCTCAAAGGTAAGAACCAGCATTCTAAATTGTGCCCAGAAAGAGGTCGGCAGCCAGTGCAGACCTTTCAGCATCAGAGTAATTGCAGTCCCTGTATCCAGCCCTTGGCAGTGGCTGGGTCACTGGATTTTAGGCCAATTAAAATTTCAGAGTTTTCAAAAGCAGCCCCATGTAAAGTGCATTACGGTAATCTAACCTGAATGAAAGCAGAGTATGGATCATCACGGCTGGACAGGTCATCGTTTTGGAGGAATAGCTGCAGGTGAATCATCGACTGAAGCTGGTAAAAAAATTACCTCTTGCTGGGAAAGAGACCTGAGCCTCCAACCACAGACTAGAATCTAGCAGCACCCTCAAGCTGTGAACCTGCTTTTCCAGAAGGAGTGCAACCCCCTCCAGGACATGGTGACTTCTCAGTCCTCGGGTGGCTTTGTCACTGATTAGCAGCACCTCAGTCTTGTCTGGACTGAGCTTTAGTTTATTGGCCCTCATCCTTCCATTGCTTTTTCCAGGCACCTGTTCAGGACTTCCACAGACCAGCTGACTCAGCTGCTAAAGGAAAACAGAGCTGTGTGTCATCTGCCTCTTGGTACCACGTCACTTTAAATCCTTGGAGAATATCGCACAGCACAGATTTGGGGGGGGGGGGGAGAGCTGTTTTTAAACAGCATGCTTAGTTCCTGAGATATTTCGATAGCCTAATTTCCTGAAAGTGTGGTTAACAGCCACATAACCTGCATTTCATGAAGGTTTTGAGTCAACCAGTGCTTTTGAAATGAATAGCTTCCAGGCTAAATGGGGAAAGGGTGGTTCTGAATAATTCACCATCAGTGTCTGAGCAAACTTTACATTTATTTTCTTATGGTTGCAGCTGCTAATGTGGAGTGTGTGTTAGTGCTGTGGCTGTTACAGAGACAGAGTATTTTTTTCCCTCTTTCCCCCCCTTTAACTGAAGTGCATTGTCATTTTTCGCTCTCACCTTTTTCTTTCTTTCAGTTTTTATGTCATGACCCAGCACTCCTCTAGGCATCATCTACTGAATGGACTCCTTCTTCATCTAGTTTTGCCCTTTTTGTTCCATTTTTACAGGTCAAGACATTAGAAGTCCAATCCAATCTCTCCCCCCTCCCCCCATTTCTAACAGGCTCAGCTTGAAACCTGTCTTTATTCTGAATCTGGGCTTAATGGCAGTCTTACAAAAAAGATGTAGGGAGTGACATGGCCATTTGTCCTAATGCTAGAAATCTAGTACTGGATGAGATCTGCTTTAAACCGAGCCTCCAAAGCACAAATTAGAGCTCTACAAAGCATATTGTGACTTATTTATTTAAAGCATTTTATTTATAATTTTCAGGACTTCTAAGATCTCACATGGACTTCCAAGCATTGGCTAGAAGATACATGTCTCCCCTAATTTTTTTTTTTTTATGTAACAGGCAAATTCACATGGCCAGTTTGGAACAATGATAATGTAGTTAGCATATGCCATTTAATCCTGCACACATTTTCTATATCCTTATCGCATATGTACTGAAGAACCACATGTTTCAGACAAATCATGATCTTCTTTACATGCAAATTTCCTAGAACTGTCGCTGCTCTCTCCACAGTTACCTCTGAACTCTGTTCGGGTACATGTAAAGATTTGTTTTGGCATTGTTCAAAAGTTTAACATGTCTACGAACCATGCTAGTACCAGCAGGTCTTGGGAGCAGTCTTCACACTAGTCTAGGTACACATGGGAGCTACCCCAAGGTGGCATTTAAGCACTTTTTTGTGTGGCTCCTTCCCGTATTAGTGTCACCCATGCTGGTGATGCTGATATGAGAAAGAATGACATTGTTCTTCCCACCCTGATGGTTCCTCTGCACAAACATTACCTTCTATGATCCTGTCCCATATTGCTCTGACGACTAGTACTACTAATACTAGGAGATGTTTATTCGCTATTGATTCTGTCAGAAAGACCAGCATAGGCTACTACTATTCCATGCACAGTGCACAACATTGTGTGGAACTTTAACATTTCTCAGTACTCGACATTCTCAGATCTGAGAAATGATGCTCTCTTTCCTTTATGGTGCTGTTCAGCCAATGCTTCAAAATAACAGCTGGACCTGAAATAAGAGAGGTGATTTCAAGGCACTGCTCTGGAAAACGAGAAAGAGAATTTGTCTCTTGGATAAGCACTGGTGATAACCCAGACATAGCTCTGAAGTGCACACTTTGCACTGCCTCTCATGAGTACAGTTACAAAGAATGTCAAAACTTGATCCCCCATTTTTTTTCTTTTTAAATGTATTTGTGCATTTTAAACAAAGGGGGGGGGGAAGGTGGCTGCAGTGGGCATCACAAATGGCAGTATAGGTTTGATCATGATGAGAATCAACCAGAAAGACTCTCAGACTGATTTCCCATGAGGCGCTGCTCCGGCGTCATTCTTCCCTTTGCCCCGATGGCATGCTTGAATTTTCCACTATTTGCCCTGCACTGCATTTTGACCTGCAGCTTCACCCAAATTCCCCCACAGCTTCAGTGATCCTGTTTTTTGAGGATCACTGAAGCCGGAGCAGCGCCTCATGGGAAATGGGTCTGACTGATTTCCCACAGCCACTGCTCTGCCCCTGCTGTTCCCTTTGCCCCGATCATAAGTGTCAGTTTGCCACTATTTGCTGTGCAGCCACATTTTGCCCCAGGATCAAGTAGACATGGGGGAAATCAGGCGAAGCTGTGGGGCAAAATGCAGCTGTGGAGCAAATAGTGGGAAATTGACACGATCGGGGCAAAGGGAAGAGTGGGGGCAGAACAGTGGCTGTGGGAAATTGGTCTCTGATGCTCCTTCCTGCTTCCATAGAGGAGTAGAGAGTGAGAACTTCCTCTGTTGGACAGTGGAACATGTTACGACATCTGAATTGAATGAAAGAACAAACCATAGTTTCCTTACAGTCTGGGACTCTAATAGAAGAGCAAACTGTGGTTTAGAGTTCTGGTTTGTAGTCAACCCAATAAACTGCTGTTGCCAATTTACTAGGTTTTGGTACTGAAGCATGCTACAGTTTCTTGCAAACCAAGAACTCTTTGATTCTCTAAACTACATGTGAAGAAAAGTAGGAAGGGGCCATGTCTCATTGGTAGAGTATCTGCTTGGCATGCAGTAGTTCCAGATTCAATCCCTAGCTTCTCCAGTTGAAAGGACCAAGTAGTAGGTGACCCAAAAGACCTCTTCCCGAAACTCTGGGAGTTGCTACCAGTCTGAGTAGGTAATACTGATCTCGATGGACCAAGGGTATGATTTAGTATAAGGCAGCTTTATGTATTCATGTGAAGGAAAGGAGTATGCAAATCCTAGCTCATTTTCCTTATAAATAAACCAAGGGTTGTTCATGGCATCTGAATGCCCCTATGTCCTTCTAATGTGTGTGTATATATATATATATATATATATATATATATATATATATATATATATAAATGTACATGAGGTACAACTGTGTTTATTACTCTGTGCAGAAAGAAAGACTTGAAAGGGAGAGAAAATCTATTCATCAGAAACATGTTTCAGACAAAAGCGTACTTTTATCATTGTCATGCAGTTCTTGACACACTTCTGTCTGAAAGATTCTGTCATCACTTGTCAAACAGGTCTGAGAAGCTGCTAGTGCATCCTGTCAGTAATCTGACAGAAAGTCTGAAAGGAAATGGACATGCAAGCTGATTCCCTATGTATGGTAGCTGGAAATAATTGGACAATTTATCATCTCAGTAGAGGTGTAAAAGCTTCTCCCCCATATAATAAACATCTACATTCTTTAGATCTCCCACAGTATCAGAATCTGAGTAATGCCTGGTATGGGACAATAGTGTGTCAATGCAGTTTTTTTCCACAGGTGATAGGGCCAGTGTGGTGTGGTGGTTAGATTGTTGAACTAGGATTGTGGAAACCTAGGTTCAAAGCCCTGTTCAGCTGTGATGCTCCCTGGTAACTTTGGGCCAGTCATTCTTTCTCAGCCCAACTCTTCTCAGAAGATTGTTTTGAGGTCAAATGAAGAAGGAGAGAATCATAGATGTTGCCCTGAGGTCTTTGGAGGAAGGGCACAATGAAAAGGGAGCCTGAAGCATCATGGGAATCTTATCCTAGGAAGGGAGCTACCTAAGAAAGTTCCCTTAGAGAAGTAACTCCCTTGCTTTTTCAATAATGTAATGGCAATTAGTTTGGACCAGGCAGGAACTCAAAATCCCTGCAGTGCAGACAGCACTGACCTTATCTTTTTTTTACATTTATGATGAGATATATATTTTGGCTCATCTGAGATTCTACAGAATTGATTTAACTAGGCCGGATATCCACAATAGCAGTGTACCATTAGATGGAATATCATCAAGTGTTGCTTTAGTGAGTGGTGAGAGAGGAGACGAGCATCTCAAAATGCATATTAAGGTTAAATTGGAAAGAAAGAAAAAAGAAACACCAAACTGCTCAGCCTCATAATGCTTTCTGTCATTGCTACCTTTCTCCACCCCCACACTTGCTTGTTCACTCAACAGAGTCCCCCCCCACGCACAATTTACTTTGTTAGAAGATAGATAAAATCCCAATCCCTCCCACTTTTTCAGTGCTTTCTCATGGGAGTTCTTCCCTGTAACATCATAAGGCTGAATATGGACCCTGTGAATTGATGTTTATTGTAGAAACCATAAACCAAGCTAGAGTGAAAATGTGGCATTTCCATTCCACATTCTTGAATGTGGTTTTTGGAATCTTTCAGCCTTATTCTGCTGTCTGCTGGGCAGGGATAGGATTAACTGCAAAGGTGTTTGCTGCAATACAGGAAGGGTGGTGAGCTAAATTCTTCCAGTCTTTCGGATGCATGGGTCTATTGGATGTAATTTTAGTTCTTCCCTTTTCAAAGACCTTGGTAAGATCTTCCTGTACAGCGTCATCCATATCAGTAACCTTTCATCTAGTGCTAAAATACAAGGTTTTGCCCAAGGGAGCTTTCAGTGTAAAATCTGAGACCAGGGAGATAAGGAAGGCAGTAGAAGGAGCTGAATATTGATAAACAGGGAACAATGTGCTTTCGTTCCAGTTACATAGTTGTGTAGTGGTTAAAGTGTAAGACTAGGATCTGGGAAATCCAGGTATCATGATCCTGTTCCTATAGTGGTGTGGCCTACTGGCTCTAGGGAAGCCTGTGTTAGAGTGATTACAGGGCCTACATTTTCCGGGTACCCTCTGGACCCTGTGATTGGCTAACAGGATTTGGAGGGAAAACTTATACCACTAGAGGAGTAGAGGGTGGTTCCTGGGAAGAAAGAATAAAAGGCCTTGTCCAAAGTGGTAGTGGGGTTTACGCCTAGGAAAGCAATGCTGGTGAGGCTGCTGCAGAAGGAGGGATCCCTCATCCCAAAGGGGTGAGACAGCCTAAGGCCAAATATCTTGAGAAGACTATGTGCAGTATAGTCAGACGAGTTATGATTTCTTATTTTGCTAAGCTGATTTTCCCTACATATGATTGAATCACGGTTATTGTTAAATCAGAGTGGTGGCCATTAGAGAACTTTTCTAGCCGCTGCCCCACAAAACCAGGTTTGAGACACGAATTGTGCCATGGAAGCTCGCTGGGTGATGTTGGGCCAATCACACATTTTCAGCCTAACCTCCCTCACAGGGCTGTTGTGAGGATAAAGTGGAGGAGAGGAGAATGATGTAAGCTACTGGGGAGAAAGGCAGAATATAAATAAATAAAATATGTGTGTAAGCTTTTTGAAGGGAAGTAGGCTCCAGACTCTGTAGTAAGGGTGGATTTGAGCAGGGATTCAAAGGAACTGAGGCGTGGTACTTCGAGGTATCTGTCTATTCTCTTAGCCTGACTTTCTCAAGTTATTAGGCTCAAGTGACTTCACATTATACAGGTTGTACCAAATGTAGTTCAGTGTTAATTTGTATGGTGAACTTTATTAGTAGAACCATTTCCCAACCAATTCCACCACTGCATCGTTGTACCCCAGTTTTGGGTTGAAAATAGTAATTCCAGATTAGATCCAGCCAGCTTTTCTGCTGATAAAAGGAGGGGGGGGGGATTTCCCCAACCAAGAAATGCTATGCTGGGCATCATGGAACCTGCATGAACAAAATCTGTCTGGGATGAGACTGCAGTTTAGAGCAGAATCGGGTGATGTTGAGTGCAAAAGCTGGCTGGATCCATCCCTCTGTCTTTACCCTGCAGTGTTTTACAAGACCTGCCCCTCCCAACTGTTTGATCTGCAACAGTTCTACAATACATGTAAATCACAGGTCAGCTAATGGGAGTGTGACAGTCTTGAACATTTCAAAGCAAGCTGTGGCAATGATATCTAGTTAAAACCAGGCCTGGCTCTTCACGGCTGCCCAGAATTAATGCCTTAGGTATAGGATGCTTCACGTCAGTGTTGATGCATGTGTAACCCCATTAGGGAAACTGGCCCAGTTAATTGCTGAGCTTCTCAGGGATGAGAAGCTTGTTTGAGACTCTTATCTTTCTTAATTAATATCATTTGGCAAATCTGATTGGTTGTGCATGTCTTTCCCTTTAAATTACAGCAGCCACGCATCTCCTTCAGCAGATAAATCTCCTTCTTTTTTCTTTTTTAAAAAAAGTTGATTGGCATAATAACAAATCATTTCCTTGGCGCTCCTCTCTTACATGATGGCTCCTCCAGATGCCCAGATGCCTTGGAGATGTGAAATAATTTCTTGTGCGTAATTCTAAAACCTTGGACTGGTGGCTTTCTGACATCGAGACAGAGGTGGGTTGATCAGTGCTAAAATTATCAAGGTCAGTGCAGCCATGTCGCTACCCCTTCCAGAAAACCACCCTTATTTCCTACAATGAAGAACAAAGTCAGGGAATCTCTCTCTCTCTCTCTCTCTCTTTCTCTCTGCTCCCTCCACACTTATCTGCATTTCTATCAGAGCTGGAATGGTGAGTTGAGTCATTGGCTAGATAGGTTATCCAATTTAAAACGTTTTGACTGACTCACAAGATGCCCAGTTACTAGCAGAACAATGCAGAGGACAAGTGCCATCTTAAAGCCTATGTTATTCCTTCTGTTTTGCACGGGAGGCAAAACCTTTTTTAAGATGGAGGCTGCTGTGATACATGCATCAATTGTCTAAAAGCATAGATAATGTTCTCCCTCCCTCCCTGCAAAAGCCTTGCTTTTCTGTAAAGCAGATTTTTGCATATTTAATCAGTTCCTGCACTGAAACGTGTATATTTGCTGAGCGGCAGTTTAGGGGTGTTTTTTTAAGGTGACAGTGTGAAGAAGGGGTTCACTGGATTAAACAGGCCTGTTTGTCCAGTAGTACTTGTGTAACTGTTGCATGTAACCATGGGGTTGTCCACTGGCCATCCTGGAATGTGGCAAATTTGCTGACACCCAGTCAGCATATGGGGATGGTAGCTGATCGGCCAATAAAATGCAGACCCAGATTCTGAAGAAAAGTAATCTGAAAATATGAATTGGCTATTAGCAGGTAACACAGTGGGAAAGAACCTGCAATTGAAGCTAGTCCTTCCATTGAATGGAAGAGATCTATGCTACATATACTTGGTCTGCCGAGAAGTGGAGTCAACTGGGTTCCCCCCCCCCCTATGTAGTGTGTTGCCACCATTGGCAGTAGCTAAATTCTTCTCCAATAGTGTTTGACAGGGGTCATTTGGGGCCGGAGCTAGGTGGAGCAGAGCTCCTCCAGCCCAGGAGTGATTCGGCCCGCTGCCGAATTGCCGCCGAAATTCGGCAGCGGCTTTAAAAACAGCTGGAGGGGAGGGGGTTTGAGGGAGAGGCTCCAAACTGGCAGGGTAGCTGCTGGAGCCCCTCCCTGAAATACCCACCAAGTTTCAAACAGGTTGGACCAGGGGGTCCAATTCTACAGGCCTCCAAACAGGTTGCCCCCATTCCCTCCATTGTTTTCTGCGGTGGGAAAAAAGTAATGTTTTTGAAACTTGGTAGGTATTTCAGGGAGAGGCCCCAGCAGCTACCCTTCAAGTTTGGAGTCTCTCCCTCAGACCCCCTCTCCTCCAGCCCCTCATATACCCTATGAGCTTTTGCCGTTGACTTCAATGGCCCATAGGGTATAATGGGGCTGAAGCTGACATTCAGCCGGTGATGTCAGGGGGGGTGGCATATGCTAATGAGTTATGCTAATGAGCTCCTGCACCTCTTTTTCTACGAAATGACCCCTGGTGTTTGAGCTACTAATTCCAAGCATCCTCTGTGAATTGGAGGTGGTGGTGATGACTTTTTCTTTAAGAAAAAGGTGCAAAGGTGTTCCCACAATGTCACTTGGGAATTGCTGTGCAGAGGCAGGGAGTTGCCTAAAATTGTGTAAGCACGGGTGAAGATTGGATTGCTTGACAGCAGACAGAGCCATTGTTCTGTCACATAGCCTTTTCCTTTTTTAAAAAAGCAACCTGAAACCAATGCCCAGTATCAAAAAGAGAAAATACAGTTTTTCAGTGTGACAAAATAAAGGGTTAAAAAAATGCTCTGAGTGTGTACTACCTGTGGCCACTGACCTGGACTGCCTGGGCTGATGAATACCAACTGTGCAAGCTGGAAAGCAGGACATCAATTCAAAAGGCTTCTCATTATTAATTTACAAACAGAATCAGAGTTAGAGGTAAGGGCATAATAAAAATGAGTATTATATAAGTGAAAATTCCTATTATAGGCTTGTTTTTTGCTAATCTGGGCTGCATCTACACACCACTGGATGTTGTCTGATCATTGTGCTTTAAAAACCACTTGCAACTGGATTGTGCTGTCTGGAAGAGCCAATCTCCAGTTGCAAACTATTCTTATAGTGCAATGATAGCATAATACTCAACAATATATATCAGCATCACTGATACTAAAACCAGGTGCCTCTCAATTCATGAAAATGAGGAATAAATATGTCTTCCTTACCACAGGGACTGCTTGGCCAATGTATATTTAGGAGACATCTTCTGAAATGGAGATGGAAAGGTATGGTGGTTGAAGAAGCTGCCTCTTTTCTTGCGGGGCAGGGTACAGCTCTAGGGCTGGTTCTTTGTAATAAATTGTTCTGACTTTTGGAAGTGTCTGAAGCTTCCTCCTTATGTGTCGATTTGTGTTTGAAAAGGGAGGAGAGGAATGGAGCTATGAAAAGATAGACTGTTTTACTTCATCTTTGCCCCTTGAGCATGTGAAAACCACTCTTCACACATGAAGACAGGAGTCTTGTCCTAGGATTACGACTTAAATCAACATGACACACAGTGAAGGTTATAAGCAGATGAAAGAAGAAGTGGATGAACAAGGGTGACAATAATCTCATGTATTGTCACTACAAATCATCCAGGTGCTTTTGTTGGAGAGAGAGAGAGAGAGAAAAAGGCTTTTGTTTCTTGATTAGGAGCACTGGTCTTGAAATAGACCAGTATAGACTGAGGTCACACTGTGTGATCTGGTGGAGCCTCTATTTGTGGTGGTTTACATAATTGTGGGAAAGTATGGCCAATGCACACCCTGAAGCGACCTCACTGCATGTGGGGCAACCATGGAAGGGGTGGTTGGGTGGCTTCTTTTTAAAAAAAGTTTTCTTTTGCATATGCATGTAACTGCTTATTCAAAGCACCACTCTCTGGAGGAGGCTGCCTCCCCCTCTGGAAAAAAAAATCTTTAAAACAAAATATTTTACCGTTTAAGGGGATACAAAATGAAAAAGGACAAAGAGAAAGGTGAGAAGCATTAAAAATAATCTTTTCAATTAACCTCTTCCCCACCCTGTGTGCTGCAAAGCTGCAGGCAGAGGAACCAGTGTGAAAAAAGACAAAGGAGGCTTCTCAGCCTGCCCTTCCCTCCCCTCCCCCCTTCTTGCCTTAGAGGACAGCTGTAAGCTTGTTGGTGTGCAGGAAGATGTGATTATGTGCCCATGGCTAACTGTCTTGGGGGGGGGCAGGAGCAAAAATGGAACAGAGTGATCAGACTGCCCAACCGAATTGCTCTTGCACCAGGGGAATTCAGACATCTGGAAATGTGGGGTAAAAGTCCTGATATCCATAAACACCAAACTTTCCCTAGTGCCTGATTACTCTACTTCCAAAGTGGGGCAGGATGGTGTGGTGATGACTGGGACATGGAAGTCAGATGCGGCGGTTTGATCATGCTTTTTAAATCTGCAAAGGTACCAAAATGACATTGGCACAAACTGCTCTTGTGACCGCAGCCATAGACTGCAAGTTCCACACATAGAGATGTGTGATCTGCTCCCCACACCGTGGGGCAAGAGAGTTTCAAAGATACAAGAAGTGTTTTGCATGCTATTCCCATGCAGATACACATCTAACATAGATCTTGACCTATGTGGGGATGTTCATCCGTCTCCCATTGAACTGGCTGGATTTGCCTTACAATATGCTTGGGGATACACATCTGGGTTGCCAGTTGTACACAAATAGCTTTCCCCAACTACACTTAGGATGGTCATTAGAACTAGAAGAATCTGAAATTGTTCAGTTTTGAAAGTGAAATGCCTGTTTTCACAAACATTAGAACAGTTCTGTTTTTACGCAGATTTTACCAGTATCTGCATTGTAGAAATGAACACTTAACAATCTGGACATTAAAGCTAGGGCTTACTTTGAATTCCTTAGCAATGCTACTGTAACTTGAAAGTCTCTGTGGCAGGTTAATGTTGCTTCCACACTAGGAGTTTGGTCCAGCTTGCCTGTGAAAGTGAAATGTGCACTTTTGCCTGACTTTGCAGTGATCTTTTTTTTTAATGGTGTGTGGGGTGTTTGAAAGATTGAAGCAAAGCCAGTCCCTCGTCCCAGACTGTAGGAAGTGAAAGACTGGGCACTGTGCTGTCTCAGCCTCCAGAGTGTGTGGCAAGAAAGTGTGTGGCAAGATAGCTAGATAGTCAGGTTACGCTTCCTGCCTGTGTTTACTCTTCTGCCACTGTCCCTTTGATGTAGACTGATAGATCACAGGGAAATTGCTTCTCCTTTCTTCCATTTCATCCTCTCTCAGAACACACTTCTTGCACACACCAAGAGGGAGGGCACACTGTCTCCATCTTGGCACCATGACACATACGGGCCTCTTACCATCTGTGTCCATCCTTAATAAGTTAGGCTAGAATGCTATTCTATCGCTAAGTTTTCCTATCTAGAATTTAGTTCCTAAATAAATAAGACTTTTATTAGTCTGAAAGGTGACTCTGTGACTAAGCTTGGGTACCTGGCACAAAGATGCTCCTGGGTGTATAGCTTTAATGCACACTGCTAAATTAGCTCTGGGAACTGGACTAACTATACCAGCTCTCCCAATAGGTTATGGGCCCAGCCCCAGGCCCCCATGGTGGCTATCCCTGCTTGTTCCCATGCCACCTGGAAGGGTTTTTGGATTTTTTTGGTAATTGACCTATTGTGATAGCAATTAGCATTTTTTTTTAAAAAAGAAGTAATTAAAAACTTATCCCATAAAATGGAGGAGAGGATAACGATGTAAGCTGTTTTGGGGTCTTTTTTGGGAGAAAGGTAGGCTATAAATGAAGTAAATAAAATAAACTCCTTCTCCTGATAGCCATTGGATGAGGCAAAATCAGGGGTCCACCATTATCTTTAAAGTATAATAGTATGGGAGAAAGGAGGGCCAGATGATCAATCATGTTGTGCTCAGCCTTGAGAGGTCGATGACCCAGGATTACCAATGAGCATCATTGGTAAGTGGGGATTTGAACACAGGTTTCCAAGTCTAATTGTTCTGCTATACATTCCAATTTTGTTCATGCTCTTTTTTTTTCTTTTTGCAAGTTTAGCTGCCAAGAGGAGAATCATGCATGTATTTATTTAGGTATCCCACTTTTCTTCTCACTAGGAACTCAAAATGGTTTACAGATTTTTTTAAAAAGTATAATTTAGCGAAACATGCCTGCAACTCAGTCCAGATCTCATGCAGCTGGTGCAAACACATTTCCATCCCTTGTAGGTTTGTCAGCCTCCAGTGGGTTCTGGAGATCTCCCAGAATTACAACTAAACTTCAAAACAGTTTCCCTGACAAAAAATGGCTGCTTCAGAAGGTGAACGTTGTGAGACTACACACTGCCAAGGCCCCTCCTCTCCACAAACCCTGTTCTCCCCAGGCTTCACCCTCAAGAATTTCCCGATCTGGAGCTGTTACCCGTCATCACCAACCTGCCTGTATGTATGGGTAGGGAGAGATTTAACCCTTTCCTCTCTTGTCGTCCCCTAGTAGAAGAAGAAGAGAAGAGACTGGATTTATACCCCACCCTTCACGACCTGAAAGAATCTCAGAGCAGCTTGCCAACTCCTTTCCCTTCCCCTTCCCACAACAGACACCCTGTGAGGGAGGTGGGGCTGAGAGAGCTCTGACAGAAACTGCTGTTTTTCAAGAACAGCTGTGCCAGAACTACGGCTTGCCCAAGGTCATCCAGCAGGTACAAGTGGAAGAGTGGGGTTCTCCCAGATTAGAGTCTGCACACTTAACTACTACATCAAACTGGCTAGTAGAAACATCCTTGATCTGCTTTCACCTCTGCAGGGGAAAATTACTGGTGCCTATATGCTTTTCAGTAGCAGGAGTAAAAGCATCTCAAGAATAGGTTTTTTCCTACTAGAAAATAGCAGAGGATGAAAAGGTTAAAGCCCCTCCCCATTCTCTTCCTTCATAAAACTATCTTGGCAGCTAATATCACAAAAAGAAAAAAAAAAGAAAGAGTTTAGACAGACATCCTGAGGTGAACTGAGGCCTAACATTCTTATCAAGTACAGGATACTGGAAATCTGGAGGAGAGGGTTCAGCACCACTGTATACAGATTCGGCAGCACCTCTGGCGTTAGTTCCCCCTTCAACATCTAAGACTACAGGCTACTTTTAGCAAAACGAACAGGATGAAAAAAAGAGCCAGTGGGCCTTTTCTGTGAGTCAGGTACTTGAAATGTAAAGGAAAGAAGACCCCCTCCCATGTCCCCAGCATTCTGTGATCACAACAGTAAACAGGCTTTATTTAATCAGTTTTTAGAATTCAATCTCATTTTGAAGTATTTTTAGCACTTACTGGTAACTCGGCGCTTCTTCTGGGCAATGTTATCAGATTTATAACTTTTGAAGCGTTGTTATTTATTATCTTCCAGTAGGCAGCCGAGTGGCACCTTCCAAGGAATACGTCAAGAACCAGATGATTCCTTCCTAAATAAATGTATTTTTTTATTATTATTTGCCTTACTTGAAATGATTCTCTGAGAAAAGGATTTCCAGCGTATGATTTTCTCTGTTTGTTTGTCTGATTGGTTTTTGCAGAGGGTTTTGAAATTCAGAGGTATACCACAGTGCTTAAACAACTATCAGTGTGTGCATCCCACAATGTTTTGCCTTTACAAATTGGAACCTTCATTTTGCGATTTGCTTATTTTTCTTTTATAATGTTACAAAAAGAATCTGGTTGTGTATATACACAGACACACACACTTAAATATTGCAGTTGGGCTACGGTGTTCTCAGTGCTGTCTTCCCAGGTTTATGGTTTGATTTCATGCATCTATCCAGACTTGTTAAAGGCTAATTTTTATCAACATGCTACCCCCCCCCCTTTCTGTTTCCCGTTGAAGAAGGCAGAAGAAACTATGGGGTAGAACCAGGGGTCCGTTGGGGCTGGAGCGAGGCGGAGCGAAGCTCCGTCAGCTCAGGAGTGGCCAGTAGGGCAGCCATGGGCTGAATCAGATTCTCTAATCTGATTCAGCTCGCCGCTGAATTTCGGTGGCAAATTTAAAAGCCACTGGAGGGGAGGGGGTTTGAGGGAGAGGCTCCAAACTTGCAGGGTAGCTGCTGGGGCCTCTCCTCGAAATACCCACCAAGTTTCAGGAAGATTGGACCAGGGGGTCCAATTCCACAGGCCCCCAAACAGGTTGCCCCCCATTCCCTCCATTGTTCTCTACGGTAGGAAAAAAGTTAACATTTTTTCCCATCATAGAGAACAATGGAGGGGATGGGACAATCTCTTTGGGGGCCCATAGAATTGGACCCCGTGGTCCAATCTTCTTGAAACTTAGTGAGTATTTCGAGGAGAGGCCCCAGCAGCTACCCTGCAAGTTTGGAGCCTCTCCCTCAAACCCCCTTTCCTCCAGCTCCTCGTATACCCTATGAGTTTTTGCCATTGATTTCAATGGCCCATAGGATATAATGGGGCTGAAACTGACATTCCCTTTCTGACACACTTCTAGTGATGTCAGGGGATGTAGCATATGCTAATGAATTATGCTAATGAGTTATGCTAATGAGTTCCTGCACCTCTTTTTCTGTGAAAGGACCCCTGGGTAGAACATTTCCCAGGAAAAATCAGTCAGTCAGAGTCTCCCCCCCCCCCGGGCAACAAACAAACAAACTTCCATTTCTGAAGATTCATTCTTTGGTAAAATTAATAGCAATGGATGGATGTCACTGCCATCACAATACATATTATGCAAGCATGACAGTTTAGAAGTTGTAATTACTGATTTGGGTCAATTATTCCTAGGAATTGTGTGAGAGAGCACATACATGAAAATAGGGGAGTGGGGAATAAAACCACACATACTGTAATCCAAATAAAAGCAATTGAGTTATGGATTTAGCTGACTGGGTGTGAAGGTCAGATCAAAATGAAAGCTAAAGTGACATAGTCATTCAGAGCATCGGACTCGGACTTGGCAGACCCAAATTCAACCCTTGCTGCCATAAAGCTCACTAGGTGACCACAGGTAGGCCATTCACTCTCACGGTAACCTACCTCATAGGGTTGCTGTGACGTAGGGTTGCTGGGTCCCCTCGGCCACTGGTGGGGTGGAAGGGTAGGGCTGCCAGCTCCAGGTTGGAAAACTCTTGGAGATTTGGGGGTGGAGCCTGGGAAGGACAGGGACCTCAGCTGGGTTCAATGCCATAGAGTCCACCTTCCAAAACATCCATTTTCTCCAGAGGAACTGATCTCCTTAGTCTGAAGATAAGCTGTAATTCCAGGGGATCCTCAGGTCCCCCCTGGAGGCTGGCATCCCTACTGTGAGGATAAAATGGAGGAATGGAGAAGAGAGGACCATGTACTGCTCTGAGCTCCTCAGAGGAAGGGTAGGGCCAGCATGTAATGACTTCACAGCAAGAAATATCCAGCATTCACGTACAATAAAACATTAAATTCAGTGAAACAGCAATAAAACGATACAGATCAGAGAAGTCTCACATGTTTGGAAGCACAAGCAACCCCCTTTGATCTTGATTCATTGGTTTTGGTAAGGTGATCATCCACGACTTGCTGATTCTACATCCTCTGATAATCTCACCTTGTAGCTTCCTGTAGATGACCTAGAGCACAGTATGCAAGACAGTTTTCTCAGGAACCTTGTAGTAAATGTCATGGAGTAGAAAAACCACTAACTTGGCCACCAAATACTGGTATCTACCCAAATGATAGAACAACCAGCAGACTGTTGGTGCCTTGAACTCCCTACTGAAGGAATAAAATTTCCAAAAAGCCATATTAGGAACCACTGTTTAGTTAGCAAGCTATGAAACCACAAGGCCAAAAAGCACAATATTCTCTGATGTTATGTGAGACGCATGCATAAGAGCACAAAAGTATACAAGCGCCCATTGTTCCGCTCGCAACTATCTCAAGATAGCCTAAGCCAGGAGACAGTGAGAATTCTGGCGGTTCGCTACATTACTTGAAATGAACATTCCAGCTAGTTTGACTCTGCTAGACATGTGCAGGATTGTAATTTAATGCTTTGCTTACGAAAATTATGCAGAATGTACACAAATGACAGCAACCACTTCTCTTCTGTAAACTCCTGCCCCTTGGGTATTTAAGGTCGAGCCCGCATAAAGTCGGGGCTCGGCACTTGTTTTGGAAAATTTATTCAGGCCGAGTCTGACGTCAGCTTCTCCTGATCCTGGTGTCCGAGTACCTTCATCCTTGGGTTGGTTCTGTTTCTGGTTTAATTGTGCTTCACTACCACATTAACCAGAATGATTCCATAATTAATGGAGTCCCAATTCAAGCATTCTGTTCTCCAAATCCCACTGATTTGTTGCCTAGGTTATATGCTGGTCTCCATGACCTTTCCTACTCTCCCTGCTGCGGCAATTCAGTGTTGTTCCAGAAAATTCTACAAGAGAAGCTGTAATTTTCACACATATTTTCTTCACTGGGCATCAGCCCTATGGCTGTGGAACCTGTCTAGTACGCTAAAGCAAATATCCCCCCCTCCCCCCACCTTACATGACAGCATTGTACAACTGAGGGAAAAGAGTGATTTTTTTTCCTGGGACAGCTGATTTTTCCTTTAGGCTGTAGAGAAACTGGCGTATTTAGAGCAAAGCACAGTCATAACTGATACCGTGATCTGTCCTTCATGTACAGAATCAGTCTTCTGTTCAGTATGGTTTGTGTAAAAGGCTCTCAGTGTATCTAATTGTGTGTGATGGAGGGAACAATTTATTTTGTAATTTTTTTCCATCTACATTTTCTTTTTTAAAAAATAAATCCACCACTCCTGTACTGAACAGAGTGAGAAAAGACAAAGAAACCAGTCTCCAAATGTATTAGGTGCACCAAGTTAGGTGCATCGGATTTACAGGCAGTGAAAGCGATCACCTGATGTCTTTTCGTGAACTGATTAGTTTGCAGTGCAATGAAATGGCTCAATTGCCTATATAGTACATTGTAGCCACTGTTGGTGCTGGTGTTCCATGATTCCAAATTGTATAGCGAGTCTTCATGAGGGCACCAGGTCTTTCTGGTGCACTTGAATGACCCACGTTGTAAACTATTTGGTCATCTCAGACCCAAAACAGTCCCTGGATGGATGTGGCCTCCACAAGGGGATGGCAACACAAAGACCAGCCCCCACTTTCATCAGGAAAGATATTTGTGGGCTGAGGCATTGCCTCTCTGACCAGGTCCCAGGTGGAGCACCTTCATCCCTAGGGTTACCAACCTCTAGGTGGGGCCTGGAGATCTCCTGCTTTTACAACTAATCTCCAGACTACACAGATCAGTTCCCCTGGAGAACATGGCTTTTTCTCAGTTTGGATTCTATGGCATTGTACTGTGCTGAGATCCCTCTCCCAGCTCCAGCCCCCCAAAGTCAGCTATTTTCCAACCCAGAGCTGGTGGCCCTATTCATCACTCTTCTCATTTTGTTAGAATGCTCCCTTCCTTCTTCCTTCCTGGGACAGAAGGAAATAGGTTCACTTCCTTCTCGCTCATCTGCTCATGTTGCTGGCTGTAAGCCCCCCCACTTCCAAATTCCAACCCCTGAATGGGAAGAGGGAGGGTTCTTTGTTCTCTAATGAGTACAGAAGGGGTGGGGAATAGGCTGGTGACTGAAGTTTAAATCTGTCCTCTAATCCTAGGTGCCAGCTACATGGCCGTCAATTGATTTAACCTAGTATATTTTTCAAATTTGCACACCAGTGGTAAGAGTGGAGTTCAGAAATGACTGTGTTGTGAAGCAGAGTTACATTCTTCTAAGCCCCCTGGATTTAAATGGATTTAAATGGGTATAACCCTGCTTAAAATGACACTATGCATTGTCATTGTTGTTGCAAATGCTCTCCTTTCCATCAAGTTTCTAGCCCTTAATACTACTTTTTATGCAGATCAGGTGTATCTTGCTTCAGCTGTTAGGGTTTCTTAATAGGGTGCAAATTCTATTTTAGTAATCTCTACACACACATACCCAGCCTGCCTTTCACAAAACTGCAATTTCCATGGTCCCTGGGAAGACAGCTAGCTGCTAAACCAGTTGGATTCTGTAGTGGATAAGGCTGCCTCCCTGGCCAGAAAGCACTGCAGGCAACGTAAAAAGCAAGTCCTAGGAGCAACCAGGAACAATTAATAGACTGATTCTTAGCAGTTTACAACTTATTAAAGAGCTGACAATATTAACTTTTCCAGAAATGAAAGAATGC